>JAODKF010000126.1:13048131-13062543 GCA_026779585.1 Mormyrus proboscirostris
ACTAGTGTTTCCATCGTTTAAGAGCGCCATAATATCTATGTAATTAACTAAAGAATCAACTAAACAAAAAAAAATAAAAAATTCACCCACAGGAAAATTGCAGGGCGAAGAGCTGGCTCCCGTCTTGCTGTGCTCACTTGTCGACATGACAGGATGATCACACTCTATAAGCTACCCAGGTCAGGTCTTCCCTCATGTGATGCCTCCCTCGCAGCACCCCAGCACCAGGTCACTGCATTCCCAAAGTAAAGGGAACCATAGGATGGGCCACCGAGAGAGGGCCGTTCTGCCAGCCCAAGAGGGACCACAGTGTATTTTATTCTTAGGATATTACAGTTGGGGTTTATGATTGTCTTGGAAACAACCTCCTGAAGCCCAAAGCATATATTTTTCTACATAAATCAACATTAAAGGTACATAATGGAGTAATACACGACACTCAGCCTCAGTTCTCTTCACCGGCCTATTCAGTAGCCATGGCAGATGTGCTTATATTGTTTCTTGGGGAATTTAAATTATCCACAAGGTGGCAGTGTTTGCACTCCAAGGACATGCTGCGAGGTTAACCAGAGTCTCTAAATTACAGATAATGTGCCATTGTGTGTGGATGTGTGTGTGTGTGCCCTGTGATGGATGGGCATCCTGTACAAAGTGTCCCAGTTCCTGGTGCCCAATGCTGCCTGGACTGAGATACAAGCCACTCCTGTGACCCTGGATGATTGCATGTGTGGATGGATGGAATACTCTCAGAAATGACTATGGCATTTTGTTTAAACACGCTGATGACAAATAACACACAAACAAATAGGGACACACTGACATATACATGACATATAAAGATTTATCATTAGTAATTTATTATTAATAATTAATTATTAATAATTAATTTATTGCACTAAGCAATTCAGGTTTGGTATATTATCCGGCTTTAAGCAGAATGAGAATAATGGAAATTATGCATCAAATATTACTAAATGCTTTGTAATAGCATTATCTCTGTCGTATTATTTCTTTGAAATCTTTATCACTGTCGATTTATAAAGATCTCTGTTTCCTGCACGCTTAGATAACATCTTGTTTGCATTGTCAGTCAGTTTTCTGTTAAATCATGGAAAAAAACTGGTGACAAATCCTCGTGCTTTAATCTCAGCTTGAATAACATTAAAAATTACTGACAAAATTATCAAATTAAAAAAAGATTTACAAATGCTTTGCTCCAAATATTCAAACTGAGTATTTCCTAAGTATTAATCAATTTATTAAAGAGCTTACCATAGAAACCATAATATTATTAGAAAAAGCATAACATGGACAGCATATGAAAAGTATCAAATGGTCTGAAAACAGATCCAAGAGGTCTTGTGCGATATTTTTGTTTTTCTAGATAACAGGGTAAATATCCCAATGATTCCTGGAAAAGGAAAGAAAATAAAAGAAAAGAAAAGAAACAAAGACACTCTATTGCCAAAAAGAACACCTGGTGAATCAAAAACTATTTGGGGAAAAGGGAAAAAAATCTCTGATCTCTCTCTCTCTCTCCCTCTCTCTCCATCTATCTATGTATATCTCTCTCTCCCTCTTTCTCTTCTCTGACTTGAGAATAAACCTTTTCCAATTTTACAACTGTGCTGTAATATGCACAGGGAACATATCTGGAAAAAAATAGCCCTGTGTACTGTATGGTTAGTGGAACAAAATCTTGACATTACTGTCCTCAGTCATTAAAGAACACACTTGTTGAAAGCTGTATGGTGAATCAGAGGATAACAAAGTAAACGTTTTATTAGAGCACACTTAAGTCATAGGCTGAGTACTTTTAGCAAATCAATTTAGACTGAATGATAACTCAGAATTTACTGATGAAATACAATAAATTGATTGTATGGTAAAATGTTGGTGTAAATGAATAAACCTATTTTAAATGACTGTATATCAGGAACACAGTGTGTTTAGAGTCTCCTCACAGTTACATCCGCCCTGATATGGGAGACTTGTGCACTGTGGTAAGAGTGGCTTGTCTGCATCTTCCAACGCGCCAATTTCAAATGAAATCCATTCAGATGTCATAGTACTGGTCAGGGTTAACACTGTTTTTCATTGTTTTATCATTAATTTCTATTTATGTCTTGGCCAAAATCTGCACAAATATTTATGGTTGCTAAAAGGACATTGATGTTATTTATGATCACTATCAATGTAAAATTTTACATAACAAACACAGAATGGGAAGATAAATAGGCTCCCTGAAAACATAAATGTAACATATGGACAAGAAACATAATCTATAACTTCAAGAAGTAATTGTTATAGCAGGCCATCCCATTAAACAGTTACATTTACGCAATTAAATTTGTTTAATGATTTAATCTTACATCTCACCTTGTCTGGGCAAATTGTCACTCAGTAAACCCATTACAGCTTAAGTTTGGGTTCCATGTTCAGCTGAAACACCTTGTTGATGGTTGGTCAGGTGTTTTGCGACTTGCCATTCCAGCAAAGGGCCAGTGCGCATTGTATTTTTCCACGAAGTGTGCCGTAACACAAAGGAGTCACTGATTAACATATTGTTCACAGGTAGCCCAGGCTAACCCTCATCCAGGTTGATTGCAGATCTAATGTGCTCATTCACACTGCTTTGCATTGGATCATGGTATGGGGAAATGCTGTAGGTGGAGCAGGAAAAGCTAAGACAGTCTGTAGTAAATTGTGTCACTGTTAAGATCAGAGTGGCGTACGAAGTGGTGTCTTTCCTAAAGATAAATCCTATTACATCGTACAATACTTCCCTGCCCCTCTCTCTCTCTCTCTCTCTCTCTCTCTTGTGTGTTGAGAGCCTCCTCTCAAAGGTATATCTGTCCTGGTATGTGGAACTTCTGTACTGTCCAAAGGGTGACTTTTCTGCACCTTCCAACGCACCAGTTTCAAATAAAATCTATCTTGCCTCTCTCTCTGTCTGAAGAGAAAAAGAGCTTGTGTGTGTGTAGGGAGGATTTTTATTTTGTGAATACGCTCATTTCAACATGTACATACCTAGAAAGTTCTACTATAATGACATGGCTACAATTCTAGATAAAATGATTGTACATCTTTTTGATATTGGTGTTTGCACAATGGTGTTAATAAATGATGTGAACAGTATGGTCTGTTTTTATAATAAATACCGCAACACTTTTCCTGCTGCTGTGCTTAGTTCTTTGAGAGTATTATTGAACATTGAATACTGCAACTACAGCAAACATACAGTATGGTTGTTGTCACCCTATTTTGACAATAAATTTTAATATTATACAGGTGCAAACACACAGGATTACAAAAGAACAGCTGCAGACTTTGCCATAACTGCAGTGGAATGGGCCCCACTGAGCAACAAATGTAACTTTTTTTATGTTATCAGTAAATAGACAGGATTTTCAAGCCAACCAATTGCAGAAGACAGACAAGAAAACGGCTTCCCAAACTGAAGCCTTTGCCACACACTGTCCTTTTAATGGACACTGACGATCATTCCTAAGACACCCACATAAACAATATGGATGTACCCCTAACGGTACAAAATGTTCCCCAAAGTCCATTTCTGTACCTTAAAAGGTACAGTTACAATTGGCAGAGCCTTGAGGGTACAGCCCCGGTGGCAAGCAAAGATACAAACTGGCACTCTTTTTCTGACAGTGCACTAACTCTGTCCATCCAACCATCCATCTGTGTGTGTGTGAATATGTAATTCAAACATTTTATGTCAAAATGATTAAAAACGTAAAAATACTATGTAACATGTCATCTTTTATTAATCATTGTCTACTTAAATACATCGTTAGTTATTTAAACATCACCTTTAAATATAACATTCACTGTTTCCTTAAATAAAGTTCCGCCGCTTTATGAAGATGAATATTTATGGCTTTTACTCCTTATAAGTCACAACTGTAAAGCCGCGTGGTGACATGTTTGCCGCTTTACTATTTTTGAGTGACGTATAGCCTGGTTATAAAACTAAAGAGCACCTGAGCTGTTCTTGCCCCGATTCCGACAGGATGACTTTCCATACGGAAGTTTGAGAACAGAGTATCCAATGTACTCCTAACTCTTTGACCTCTCCGGAGCAGCTACCTCCCACTTTTAGTGTGACGTTGGAAGAGGGATGGCGCTTTAAATATGGAAAAAGACGCGCTTCATTCTGAGAAGTACTGTAGACTGTACATTGGTTCGGTTTCGGCATTTATTTCAAAGTATCCTTTGATTTTTTTTTTCTTTTAAAGTTTTCCCAAGTTGTAAGCTCTGTATCGCTTAGACGGTGTTCGGAATTAGTTTTATAGTAGCGTTTTAGCGTTGTCTAAATATCCAGTCATTCATTTGCGATCGCCGGTTCTTACCTTAACTTAGTCGTTGTGTGTTTAATATATGTAAAGCGAAATTACTGCTAGACAACGTATTACCGCAACGTAGAAGTTACCCCCCAGCCTAAAAGGGGACGGTACCTGGTGGAAAGCTTAGCGTACGGCGGCACAGATATTACCGAGATCAAGGGGGGAAATACAGAGCTTAGCCAGACAACATGAGCGTCGACAAGAGCAAGTAAGTTTCTGAACATTTCTTAAGCGTTTACGCTGAATTATACAGTGTTTTAAAAACTTTGCTGTCTGGTTTGTGAAACTAGTTGGTCGGACGCGTGTGTGTCAGTAAAGCTGTCGCCCCGGTCAAAATACGAGCTAATGTAATATATAGCAGATGTTTCTGAAAAAATGGTTCACTTGATTCATATTTCAGTGCCGCCTGATATCTGTTGCGCATGAAAAGTTGACGACAGAAGCGTGTTTTCAGACTCGGAAGCTCGTAGCCTCCTTAAACCCGAAAGCAACAATAACGCTATTAAAATCGAAAATGGAACTTTAAATAAAACAAACAAAAAAAAAAATAGTCGCATAACTGCGGACTTGCAAAATGCGGAGGCGTCTCCTTAAACGTGATATTTATGCATGCAGACATCGCAGACTAAGTGCACTGCACTGTTGGAAAGTTGTAACGGTTTGCAACATTAGATGGATGAAACATTAGATGGATGAAGCTGTAGTGCGGCGCACACGTGAGCCGTGCCGGTTAGTCAGAGGTCCTCCGACACCGCTTTATTGTAACAGCTTGTAGAGACACTGTAATCTGCTTTCCATGAAGTAGCGTTCGTCATCCATTACATCTTTTACCAGGCTAATAAATGTTCAGCCGTGTTCTGGGGGTAGTTTAAAAAGAATCATCTATATCTCGAAATTGGTCTGTATCTCATGTCGCGAATGAACAACCTGTTTCATTTTAAGGTGTGTAAGTTGCGGTCTGTAAAATGTGATCTTTTCAGTCTTTCAGGTTCTGCTTGGGTTTAGGCAATCTACTGGTATGCGTACTGAGTTGTAGTTAAAGCGGTAGATTTGTCTGTCAGCCTTTTTATACGGTTCATGGAAAGAAAATAATGGAAAATCAAAGATGGTGAAATATGTAGTTTTAGGACCTTAACATTTTGGTTATTCATATTCCACTTTTATTTAGTCATGCAAAATGGTTGTTTATTTGCCATGAATCTTGGAGGGGGGGGGGGGGTTGTTCTGAAGTTTTGTCCGTCTTGCAGACCCGTGTCATGCCATTCTCCAGACTCAGGTGCCGGAAAATAACAAAAGGGGAATTTGTTGACTCTGAGTAATTCCACTGACTTCCTTGACATTTGAGAGCGATACCTGTAAAGATACTCTAACTGGAAGTTCTATATAGTGACTCAGAAGTTAACCCATTGTCATACTTGCAGGATATTTGTATGGAAGGTGCTTGTGCTGACTAGGTGTACTTAATGCTTAGAGTTGTACATGGAAGGTAGGTTACACTGGGAAGTGTGGGTACACTTTGTTCCTGGCATGCGCCTCCTGCTAATCTTTCACTCCGAAGTTACAAGGGAAGGTGCTTCATGATGCTTTTAGTCTAATTTAAGTGTCGGGAATAAAATACGGCATTAAAACCAACATGGTGGCCATCTCTGCCCCTGGCCAGTTGCTTTTAGCTTGGCAGATTGGTTGTCAGGTTCTGCAGGTATTCATGAGGGTAAATATTTTATTGCAGGTGTTGTGTTGGAAACTCTGCATGGATTTGTGTGTTCTCCCATTGAAGTTCTGACGGTGTCTACCAAACACTGAAGTGTGAGCTCATTAGTCACAGCACTAACGATTCTGTACCTTGCTGTGGCAGCCATAAGAACACGATGACCACACTCACTGTTGCAAAAGTCGTGTTACAGTATGATGCAAATCACCAAGTAATTACCCATTATTACATTCCTAGTAATCATTATAAACCTCTCATACATGTTCAGTTATGACTCTGGGCGCTCCCTGACTGAGCCTTCAGCCTGTGATTAATTTCCAAGGGCGTTGAACCCTAAGTTACCTCAGTCACTCGGCTGGTGCAGGTCCAAATGCATATCGGGTGCTAACAAAAAGTTTCGATTGTGCCATTTTATTTTTTTTTCCCCCTCCAATACATGTGATATTTTCAGTTTAGCATGAAGCTAAAACATGCCTGAGGGGTGGAGAACATGGCAGAAGCTCTTTTGTCTCCATGAATCAGATCGATGACAGATCGCTGGTGTTGTGTGTGTGTGTGTGTGTGTGTGTGTGTGTGTGTGTGTGTGTGTTTTTTTTTGGGGGGGGGGGTCTTCATCCAGCAGTCACCACCACTTGCACACAATGTATGGTTTCCGGCTGCTGTCAGAAACTGCTGCAATGGTCCTCTGTTCTGCACCCTACAAAGGAAGCTTTGTTGGAAAGTATCTAGGGGGCTACGAGAGGGATCACCTGATTCCTGCTACTCTGTAGTGACAGTCTTATTAAAAACAAGGGAGCAAATAATGGGAGAGATACTAGGACATAATCTCTCATTTGAAAGGAACAGTGGAAGACCGTGATGTCTGCATGCATACAAATCTGATACGTTTGAGCTTTTAAATGGCTTGGAATCATTCTTGTTTTGTTTGTGGGAGGGAAAAAAACCTTTGATACAAAGACTCGCTCACTGTACTTATGCCATCTTCTGTTTGATATTAAAATATATTTTACAGGAGAGCTTGTCTTGGGGGTATCATTTATCTCCTCATCAGACAGGATTTGTGGTAATAGAGGGATCTCATGGGAACAGCATATGAGTAGCGGGTGTTATCTAAAGAACAAGCTGTATCCTTCCTGTCTTTGTTTACTTTTAGCTTCTGTATCCCGTCTTTTAGCTCTGTGCATGTAATGAGCGGCGGCCGGGGTGGGGAGAACGGTGGTCTCCTGAGTGTGTGCGTCCTGGTCCTACCCAGTAGCCTCTTCCATCACAGATGCACTCGTCTAGTGAGTTTCCCATATGACTTATTGCATCTTAATTACGCACGTTTTGCCACGAAGCATGCTAGCTGTCAACAAGCATCTCAGCTGGCAGCTGTTCAAGGTGGCGAAAATGGCCACTCGTGTGATGAAATTTAAAACTCAGTGAAAGAATATCTTAAGGCCCAGAAGTGTTCATAGGGAATCCCCTTCTCTTAACTGGCCTTGCTGTGCAGCGACATGATGGGTCTAAACCATTCTGCTAGAAGCGCTGGAATTGGTGCATTCCTCTGCTAAACGGAGATTGTTCTGAAAGAGACCATAAAACCCCATATTGATTCATCGCTGGGCTGTCCGCCAGCTTCTCCAACAAAGGAGTGATAGAACGTGAAAACAGAATGGGAACAGGACCTTCCTGATGTAAGAAACCTGCTTAGATTTTATATGCAAATACAGGAAGCTTTTTTTTGCTTTTGGTTAATTTTGTCTGACCACAAAGGTTTTTCTTGGATTTCTGTTAATGATTTATAGATCTGATGTGTCTAGTCGACATGGTCGATGTTGAAAATGGAAATTATTTTAAATCGATGCATCGTTTTTTTTAAAAAAAGAATTTATTTTAATGAAATTACCATTAGTGAGTGATTGTCTATTTATGTTTATTAAATTACCGTAATACCCAGAGTTTTTTTATATATATTTTTTATATATATATTCTGCAACATTCTACTTTTGTGGTTAACTGTCATTTACTGTGAGATGCAATACAGGTAGAAACCCCTGCAGGTCCTTCCTAAAGCGCAGAGCTGCTAGAGGTGCATTTCACAGAGTGATTGACTGGTTTGGCTATGCGAGGCTTCTTGGATCTAAATGGAGGAAGAGCTGACATGTTCCCAACAAAGGCTCATTATGTGCTTGCATGTTACTCTCTTGAGTAAAGCTGGACTAATCCTCAAAGGGCAGATCATTATTAGATGGTCACGTGATGAGTAACTTGTTGTTGAGGTGAGGCGGGTGGGATATACTTGTATTAAAGGCCAGATGGCGGAGGCGTTTGTGTTTGTGTGTGCAACAACAGGACTGCTTTGATGTTAGGGGGTTCTGCAGGGTTACCTGCTAGTATATCCCTGAATATCTGATTGAGATTTAAGAAATGAGTCTAATCCAACTCACTGCTCCTTATACCTCGTACTGCCTCATTCTGTTCTCACATTCCAGTGCGCCCCCTCCCCCCACTACTGTGGCCAGAACATACGATTGCAGGAACCAAGACTGCTCAACAAGTGTCTCCCCCCTCCCTGTCTATTTTTGCTGAGAACTACTTACCGCAAGCCCTGATAAATAGGCGCCGCTCCAGCTCCCCAGATGAGGCGCCGCAGCCGCAAGGTGTGAGCCGCGGTGCGGCCGTTGTAATCTGCTGACACGGGCGCCAAAATGAAAATCAATACTTTCCGCATACGCCACGCGTCCAGTGTGTTCCGGGCCGTAGCCCTGCTGTGAGGCCTGGTACCGATGGGCTCAATGTCCTGCAGCAAGGTTAGCTGCACAGTTTAGCACTCACTCGGGGTTTTGTAATGTTGTTGGGGATGAGGAGAAAAATTTTAAAAGTTTCTTCTTCTTTCTTCAGGGTGGAGGACGAGGCAGTGATAGACAGAGGAGCGGCATTTCTTAAACACGTCTGTGATGATGAGGAGGTGGAAGGTAAAACTGCTCTAACCTCATATTCGTTGTATTATGATTACTGATCTGTTATAGTACATTTTTGCCCGCCCCCCCCCCCCCCCACCATTCCATTATTACGTAACTGCTCAAATCCCGTGAAATACCTTAAGGAAGGATCTCCCGGGCAAATCAGTGCAAACTGTCGTCTTCATGTCTGCAGCGATAAACTGCTAGTTTCATGCTACCACTAGTGTAAACGCTCCACAAACATCACACTTTTGTATGAATTTGAGGTCAAACTCGAACCCATTTTCACTGTCAAGTTTCTCATGATTAAATCTTCATACTGTGATGTTGACCATGGTGTAACAATGCACAGCTTGATAGACATTTGAATAATGGAATAAGCAATAATAGTGCCACGAGGAAGCAAGGAGGCCTTTCATAAATAAACAGAACATAAATCTAGGGCTGGCTCAGGGGGACGACCCCACCCACCTGGACCTGGGGTGGGGTGGGGCACAGGAGAGGGTCCAGGTAGGAAGGTGTTGCCCATCATAGGGATCCGATTGAAGAAATTTTGTCCCTGGGTCAAGAATTATGTGGGGCAGGCCTGCAAAAATCACACCAATCGTAACTATTTTAAAGTTATATCATATAAAGCCCATTCCACTATTTCTCAAAAATACAACAGATTATCAAACATAGGAAAGACACCTGACCAGATTCCTCTCTCTATACTGAGCCTAAAATTATTTATTGATTTAAAGCTTTTTGTACGGAGTTTGTCAGGGGAATGGAGTCACATTTTCATGTTCCTAACCACTGTAATGTCAGATAGCCTTAATCCGTCCTTATCCTGGGGTTGTCCTTCGGGCTTCCGGAAAACATTAAGCTGTGAAAATAGATGAACATCGCATCAAGGGCTTCGCTTTGCAGCTATTTCATACATCTGCAGTGAAATATGTCCGTAATCGACAATATTAATTATAAAAATGCGTTAACGTGGAATTCGTGTTGATGTGTTGCATAAACCTACGTAAATGTTTTGTGACTGCAATGCAGTACATGATAAGCTAAACGTATTGTAAGGTAAAATACGTTATTCACTCAGGAGCACGTTAATGCTGTCCTTTTAAGAATCGTGCAATAAAACTGTATGCTAACAACTAAACTTTACTGTACACCTAATGATCTCTTCACCACTCGAGAGCTACAATATTTTATTTATTGGACCTGCAGCATGGTTTTCATTTACAATGCAATGTTATTCTGCTAATAAGCTTCCTAGTTGTTTCACTGCTGGCACCGTTAAAACTATATCAGTTATAGACTGAATTCCAATATAGTTTTTTCTAATGTTGCCGGTGCCAGCAGCACTGTAATGCCTAATTGTCTCTTCATGTTATTGTTATTTGCTATTGTGACTTGAATTTTTTTTTTTTTTTGGTTCATGCGCTTCTCTTAAGATTTGCCTTTTTTGTTAATAATGCTTTAATGTTTAAGAAATGTTTTAATAAATTTATCTTCAGATCAATCGAAAAATTAGTTTAGATTAGTCGAACGATCAAAAAAATAATCGCTAGATTAATCGTTTAAAGAATGTCTGGGACAGCACTAATATATAAAAAAATATAAAGTAAATTTATATAAAAGTATATAAAAGTAAATTTCTGTCTCAAGAAAAAAAATAAGTATTGGCTTTAACTTTCAGGGGCTATGTTTTTCAGTTCTTTTGGTAGTTTGGAGTTTTAAAATTTAAGCTTGCCAAGTGGACTTCATGCTACTGATTCCTAAGAAAAAAAGTTCTTTTCTTTTTCTAACTTTCTCTTAGCTCTGTTTTGAGTTTTTGGCATTTATTTTATTATTTATTGTCTGTCAATTTGCATAGGTTAATTTCAATTTCAAGTGTATGAAGACATATTTGGTGTTGCCTGTTCATGTTTTTTTTTTTAAACTGAAGGCTAAATGTAATATGATGCTGTCCAAGTTTAACCTTGAATGCTGAGCAAGCTATTTAGCTATGCACAGAAATGTGCTTTGTCTAAATCAGTGCTTTTCAAACTGGTTTCCGAGGAACACCACACGCTGGCTTTGCTGGCTTTTGCTCCACCTCCTCACTTAATATGGTTTGATTGGGCTGGTTCTGAAACATTGACAATTGCAAGCTACAGATGCCAGGGGTGGGGGTATTATTTGTATGATGGTGAAAGTAAACATAAAATGAAATGGAGATCTGGTTCAGTTTTGGGGATCTGCTACTTGTGATGAGCTGCAGAGCATATGCTTTTGTAGTTCTAACAGATCTGATTGCTTGTAGTAAACATGTTGATGAGATCAGAGATTAACATTAGCTAACAACTACATTTTGGACAGCGGTGCTGTATGTATATACGGCATAGGTAGAATAATAGGAGGAGATTTGGTTCCAGAAGTTATTTTCATACGTATGCATTTGTTTGTAAGTTTATATGTGTATATGCAATCATGGAAAACATTGAGACCATTCTATATTTTTAAACAAATCTGCATTTTTAAATCCTCAATAATAATAATAATAATAATAATAATAATAATAATAATAATAATAATTTTATTGATCCCCATAGGGATTTTTTTTTCTTTATGCCTACCTCAACTTGCTTTTTTTTTTTTAAAAAATATTTATTTATAAAGTTGTCTGCGAAGAGCAGCCACCCATAGCTGCACCCAGGGAGCTGGGGGTTAAGGGCCTTGCTCAAGGACCTGCAGACATGCTGAGGCTGGGTTTGAACCGGCAATCAATTTAATCGTGATTCTGCTGACAGAAGGCTATGCTGAGCAGCAGGCTGCTTCCAGGTTCAAAATTTCTAAGAGAGTAGTACGCAAGAATAAGGTGAAGCAGGAGACAATGGGAATGGCCAGAAACCAGCCAGGTAAAAGGGCAGAAGCGACTTTGTAAAGCCAGGGATGACCGTTAACTTACTCAACAGTTTCTCTTGAATCGTAGGGTGACATCAATGCTTCCCATTCCTTTTGACAGTCGCTTAAGTGCATGTGTGAAGGGCACTGCTAGGACAGTTTGTATCAGGCTCCTAGAAGCAGGACTGAAGTCCCATAAAGCAAGGAAGAAGCCCTTCGTCATTGAGAAGCAGAGAAGAACCAGGCTGCAGTTTGCAAAAAAATATTCATAGACGCACTACCATAAATTGTGAAACAAGTGAACCAAAAAGTTGTGCTGTGGTCTCTTTGTGTGTGTGTGTGTGTGTGTGTGTGTGTGTGTGTGTGTGTGTGTGTGTGTGTGTGTACAATTTAAAGAACAAGATGATGTAATTACTTTTGCTAAATTTCACTTTAAGGGAACTCATTTTTGTGCACATGGACAATAACAAAGCTGATTATTTTCTTACAGTATGAGCCAATATTAGGGAAAACCTTCCAGGCCTGCACAATATGAGGAAGATATGTGATGTACGATAACGCTGTCAATATTCCAATGGGATATGACTTGTGATACTGAAGTGTATTGGTTAACGTCCATTAAACCATAGTAAAAGATGTCAGTTATGCTATCAAGCTAAAAGTAAATGAGATAATTGACTAATAATTGATTAATAAAACTTTTTTGAAATGTTGTGTGTTGTTGTGTTTTATTGATGCAAATGCTTGCCATAAGGATGAACTTGAAATTTACATTTGCATCAACACGCTTGTGCCATCAGCCAAACAACTGATCACAGTAGGAAGGAATTTGTACGATGAGGTTTCACACGGTGGCTCCACCTGATAGGTCAAATGTTCCCACATGCTGAGTGTGAATGCACAGTGTGTGTAAATAAAATGATTCTTTTTCATGGCATTTCAGACAGTCTTGTCACACATGTTCATATCGCAATGATGAAAATATGATTTAGTCAGCAAAAATACCTTCAAATATCTTTTAGAGATATTTTAGATTTAGAAATGTTGATCTGATTAAATGGTTAACGGTAACCTGGCTCAATTCCACCTGGCTCAATGATATTAAGTATTATCTAGGTTCAGCTAATAAAACTAAACCCACAAGGTTAGTGTGGTTTTAATTGCTGGGCTGCTGCTGTTTAATAATCTCATGTTGCTATATTGTAGTGTATTTTCCCTTCAGTAAGAAACGTAGTATCAGTCTATGATCTGAAATGTTCAGCCTCATCTAGTTCTATAATGTATGTAATATGTTATGCGATAGCTTCAGTTTGTTATTTCTAGTCGTGTCATTAGCTTTTCAGCATTTAATCATTGTAATTTTATTTATTAGTTTTCCTGTTTACGCCACCTGTTACATGTCCCTCACTCAAAAAGATGGCGCTTGCTCACTATTAGAGTGGGAGGCAAGTTTTTTGGCATTTTCATGGAAAGAAGCTGATAAATGTATTAAACAAATCATCAAGTACCATTATCTTTCTTAGAAACTGGGAATCCCTGCAGGCCTCCCAGGATGCTTTCTTGTTTCAGTGTTTGCAGGAAGCCCAGAATCAGGGATGTTTATAGATACAAGCTAAGTGTGTGTTAGCTGAATGTTTCATTTTGACAGATGTTTGTTTACAGGTTTATGTTGTAAACATGCCCCTGCCAAGGCATTTAAACCAAATAGGTGGGGATGTGTTAGGGTTTGGGTCAGCTTGAATCATCAGTTTAAGTATTATGTGCTTTACTGACCTTTTGAAAGACAGATGCGACTGTCTAGTCTGATTTGAAATGGGCCTTGACATGTTCTTCAGTTAATTGCATGTCGTGGCAGGCAACAGATTCCTAACCATGGTAGACTTGGGTAACACCTGAAGGTATAATTACTCCTGTTTCTTAGAAGGGTAAAATAGTCAACCTTACTAGGTTTCCTAATGTATATAAAAAGATTGTAGAGAGACCCTCAAATTGCTTTGATTTATCTGCATCGGTGTTTAGTTATGTTAAATGGTTTTGTTTTTATAAGGAAGAAATTAGATATAAATCAATGCCACTTATGTATGGAGTGAGTGTAACCTATGCGGTGTACCTGTAGGTCATCACACGGTCTACATCGGTGTGCACGTGCCGAAGAGCTACAGGAGGCGGAGACGACATCGCCGGAGGACCACCCACAGGGAGAGGAAAGAGAGAGCCATAGAAAACGTGAACGATAAGTCTGATTGCGAAACACAAGATGACGCCAACACCAGCATCCTCAAACCACTCAGTAAGTCTTGAAAGTACATATAGTATGTGCCACTATAATAACTATCATTCATTCATTTTATCCTATTGGGTCGCGGGGGGTCCGGAGCCTATCCCGGAAGCAATGTAGGGAACAGGCAGGGAACAACAGGCAACAGGCAGGGAGCCTATCCTGGAAGCAATGTAGGGAACAGGCAGGGAACAACAGGCAACAGGCAGGGAGCCTATCCCGGAAGCAATGTAGGGAACA
>JAODKF010000126.1:13062643-13081559 GCA_026779585.1 Mormyrus proboscirostris
GGGCACACTCACACACTGTTACCATTCACTCACACATGCACACCTACGGGCAATTTATTAACTCCAATTAGTCTCAGCATGTCTTTGGACCGTGGGGGGAAACCGGAGTACCCGGAGGAAACACCACAACGACACAGGGAGAACATGCAAACTCCACACACATGTAACCCAGGCGGAGACTCAAACCCGGGTCCCAGAGGTGTGCTAACCACTGCACCACCATGTCACCCCTATAATAACTATTTTTCTATGAAATTCAGAATAGCATTTTCTTTACATTGCTTTAGTGTATATTGTGCAGAATTCCCAGAAACCTGGTTTGTAATTGTGCAGATGTAGATTGTTTTTGGCAGTTAAGAGCTGTTCCTACCTATAATTTATTTAGCATTGGTATGGTTGCAGTGGTGTCTGCATTCTGTGGCATATTTGTTCACCTGACCTGAAATCGTAATGCTAAATAAAATGTTACTCTTGTGACATTTTATACATTAATCTTCGTATCAATAATAATACACTGCTTGGATATCTGGTTTACAAAAAGGTCTCTGTGTGTAAGCAGTATCTTGGAGGTGTTGTGAGGGTCCTTACCTGAACAGCTGTGGTTCTTGAGAGCCTGGCTATTTCCAATTCGGACAACATTTTAATTAGTTCCTACTTTCAACTTTAAATCCCTGATGTGGTGACTTACTATCCCGTTTAATTACTTTAACTAATTAACAACCATGCCTTGAAGAGACTGAGCCCTTAAGGCTCCATAACGTGGTGTTCTGTCATAGACCATACACAACTTCAAAGCATGCTGAACGCACATATGGCAACAGGCCAAAATATCAATACTGTTTGCTTTTAGTGTTATCAAGGCAAATATATCCTTATTTACCTTGGATTGTTGAACACCCTAGTGTAAATGGGGCTTAAGTGTTTGTTGACATGTAATGTTTAGTCTAATATATGTGTTGTAAACTTTTACAGCCAGAAGTCAGATGTTTCATTCGTAAACTTGGTATATATTCCTTAAGTGTGTGTGTGTGTGTGTTGCATTGCGGTGGTCTCTGAAAATCTAGATTAATAATAATTTAAAATTAAAGATCTCTCATTTGTGCCAGACTTTATGGCATCTGGAAATGTAAGCCTTCATCTAGGCTGGTTAAATATTTGCTGTGTATTTATAATGTTCTGACAACTTATTTCAATTTATTTGCGGAATAACCTGCAATAATGTGCAGAAGACATTATTTCATACACCAGCATCTTAATTTTAAATAACAGTAGAAAAATAAAGCAGTGTAATATAGTTGTTAAAGGTCTTTTTAATGTTTTGCTGTATTACTCACTTTTCTTTGTAAATCATCTAATCAAGTAAAAATTACACCACCTCTTGGGCAAACCCTTAGCAATCACCGCAGAGGATTGGCCTTTCGGGCCTGGTAGTTTCAGCAGTATGAGTAATCCTGACTTTGGCCTTGGTTTTGTTTTGGCAGGGTGCTAGCCTGTCTTCACCCCTCCCTTTTGGTTTTTTTTAAATGGATTGTGCCTGAAGGATCTTATTGTGGAGCAGGGTTGGGTATTTCTGAATGTAGGCTTGTACCACACGCATGAGGATTTCAGCATCCTTATATCTGCAAAGTTTCAAGGATTATCTAGTTTCTGACATTTAGATCTTGTTCCCAGCTTTACAAAACCGCCCCATAAGCGTTTTATTTTGACGTTATCTTGCTAAATATCCATGTGTGAGTCTTCGGCAGTGATGCAGTTTGTCTGATTCGAGGGTGGAACCAGTCCAGAGTCTTTCTAGTACCGTCTAAGGATTTTCTGTAGGATTAAATTAATAATTTCCTGTATGGTTATTGTAAAGTGTACATCTTTTAATGTGATTAATGGCTTTGTGAAAGGTTGTATATTAGTTTTCATTTATTTCTAATCTGGTGAAGTATTACTGCCCTGACCGTTGATTGATAATTATCGAGAGTGATGCCAAAGGAGTAAAGAATCTAAAATCACAAGTAAATCTACATTGCAATGGTTGAAATGGAAATTTTGCATTGTAGCATGGCAAAGCTGAAGCTGGGATTTTAACCCAGTTAAAAATTGTCGCATGATTTGCATGACAGACCCAAAATAACCCCATTGAAACTGTACTGTAAAGAAGAATGAGCCAAACCACTTGTAGAGGTAGAATTTATAAAGGGGTGCTGCGCAGAGGTGGATAGTTCAGGTGCAGAAAATACAAAAGCAGACTAAGGTTTTGTTTCAATCAACCAATTGAGTATACAGAGTTGTAGTCACAGAGTACGCAACTGGTTGGTGAAACTGTATCACTATTTAAAAAAAAAAAAAAAAACCTGTCCCGAAAGATAATATCAACTCAGATTAAGCAAAAACAATTTTTGTCTGGATTTTTGCTCTTTAGACTTGAACTGTAGACTTTTGGTGCTATAGTGGCTTTTTTTGAAGTTTGGTCAACGTGTACAATAGAGACATTGTTTTTGCTTAATTTGAGTTTGCCTTTTTTTTGCATTCCTTTTTTCATAGTGATACTTGATTAATTCCAGTGCGGTTCCCTTCTCACGTTACCCCCCCATGTTTCTCTCCATGAGAGACACAGGCACGTGCAGGTGAGAGCAAGCGTGGGGTCACAGTGAAGGATCAGCCACCTTAACCCAGGGAGCTGGGGGTTACGGGCCTTGCTCAAGGTCCCATGGACATGTGACTATTCTGTCAAAGCAGGGCTTAGACCAGCAACCTTCCCCTCACAGGCATAAAAGTTTAGCCCACTGATGTATACTTCTTGTATCACAATAATGGTACAATAGTTCCAGCTTTGAATTGTAACCACTGTTTGTGGGTTTAATCTAAATTGTTAGGTGAAAGACCTTCCATTTGAGGTGCAGGTGGGTGACCACAATCTTGGACTTAACCGTAAGTGTAATAATTATTTGGCAAATTTAACCCTTGAGCATGGGAAGAGTCACTCAATCATATCCATGGTATGTGCTTTCTAGCTCATAGTGCTTTGGGAACATCATTATTAAGGCACTATTTATCTTGGCGACTTTAACATACTATTGGCGAGAAACCTGAGCTTTTAACAAACTGGTCAAGTCATATCCTACTGTCATTGAAGCTAAAATGAATGAGAGTCTTTCAATAGGTTTGTTCATCAAAAGCCTCAGGAATTTAACTTATTAGTGGAGTTCTGAGGACAAAAAAACACCTTGAGGGTGGAGTGTCAGCTACTTCATAATTTGTTTTTGCCGAGAGCGCAGTACCTTCTGTTTGGGCTCTTCTTATATTTCTCAGCTAAGACTTACCCCGCGGCTCCGCTACTATTTATGTTATTCAGCAAAGACGATTATAAAGGTGATGAACACTGAAGCAAAGCTAATCCCACCCATAGTTAGAAACTGCAATCCATGCACCTGTTTCAAGGAAACACTGGTGTAACCGCTTATTTAAATGTGACTGCTACCTAAAAATGATTTAATTTAGGAAGTTAATGTGCGATCAGTGCTGTGAGATCGTTGGGGTGTTACTTAAGAGAGAAGTTGTGGGTGTGGTGCTGTTGAGATGTAAGGTTTTGAGTGGGATAATCTATAGAAACTGAGGGCATGGAGAGGGTTACCAGAGTCCACTATAGGATGCAAGTGACTCAATTCGGTAACCCTCGCCATAAAGAGATCTGCTTCTGTTTATTATGGACACTACAGCAGCCAGGCAGGATGGCTATGTCCTTCTGTCAATCGAGGTTTCATTTTGTAACAGTGTTCCTTCATTGAAGCCTTTTACTTTTTGTACCTTAGAAAATATGAAGGCTTTTCTTTCTTTTTCAAGTTATGGTTTTTGTGGCAACATGCAGGTGACATGAAGGCATTATTAATGTTAATTAATTCATTATTAATTATTAAATGCACTCTTTATAAAAATGAAAATAATGAAATTCCCAGACTTGGTTGAATTTAAAACAGCGCAAATAATTTATAAAATAAGAAATAACTTGCTTCCAAAAGGAATACAGAAATTATTTACGGAGAGAGAAGGGGAATATAGTTTAAGAGGAAGTCTGAATTTAAAAAGGCAAAGTGTTAGAGCAACGTTAAAAAGTATGTGTATCTCAAGAGCTGGGGTGAAATTGTGGAACAGTCTAACAGAAGAATTAAAAAAAAAAAAAAAAAATATATATATAACTCAGTTTAAAATGAATTATAAAAAACTAATTTTAAATAAATATAACGACCTAAAACATGAATCAAACCAGGGAGGTAATTGATGAAGGAATAGAGCTGTCATTTTATTTTATTTATTTGTTTTGTTTCATTATTAGAAATTTGTGATTTGTCCTTTTTTGGCAGAATAGCTGGTATTATTATAAGGTTTATTAATTTAGCTGCTGTTGTAATTTGAAGGAGGTTCATTTTGAATTACAATGGTATGAATGGGGTAGGACCAAATAACTCCATACTTCTACCTACTCCTTTTCAGGCAAGGTGTAACGTTATGACGGAGAATGTGGAAATATTTTATTTTTGTTTGTCTGAAATAAATAAAGATTGATTGATTGATAGTGTAAATAGCAGTTGGCTAAATGTCATCCAAATTTGCCCTGTTCAATGTAACTACTTAATTTTACCTCTTTGATAATTTTATTTAACATTTTTTTTGAATGGATGACTGTTTGGTCATATCGGTGCATTCAGGCCCCTGGTCAGCAAAACCCATCGAGAGGCCCCCCTCCCCAAAATGTATGGATGGCTGTGGGCTTCATACTCATCATTTTCCACCTAGATGCTGGATGTTTTGGTAGCCACTGACCTCCTGATATTCATTCTTTCATCCTCTACACAGTTCAACACTGCAGGGGTTTTCAAACTTGGCTCTGTCGTCCCCTCAGGTTTCATTGAGCTTTGTAGTTAGCCTACTGTTAGCCTGTAAATCAACGTAATGTCAGTATTAACAGGACATTAACATTAAAGAGGATTCCGCCTGTTTGCTGTTCTTGGTTACTAGTAGTCTATGGTCACCTTTCAGTGGTAGAGAGCCCCATCTCTGGTCTGTTTCCATTTGTGAGTCTTCGGTGAAAACCCGTACCTTAAACACTGGACATGTGAACTCTCCTAGTGGTGGTATTGGTTACCCCATAGCCCTTCTTCTGTGGGTTGTCAAGACAACTGAAATAATTTGCTGATTTAGTGGTGGGTAATGAACCATAAGTATTGGTGTGTGCTCTGAAGGACTACTATGTGTAATCAGGCTAGTCTTAGTAAACATATTTATGACATTAAATTGATGCTATTTTCCAGACTTTTACTAGTTTTAACCAAGTTAATCTATTACAAAGGGAAAAACAGCGTTTTATCATGCCATCAGCATTATTGGCTTTTTTGTACATCCCTCTGGTTGCTTGTTCTGAAAATTGTAATCACTCATATTGGCTTAGGCAGTATTAAGTTAATTGGGTATACTCCAGCATTAATTAAATTTGCTTTTGAAAACACTCCGGAGGGTATGACTGCATTAAATAAATAGATACTGCCCAAACTAACGTATAGTGTATTGTGATTTATGACCTGCAACGTTGACAAGGCTTTATGAGACATTTACAATGTCAATAAAAGATATTCACGCCCATAATTTCATATTGCGCAAGCCTTGCGTCTGCCTACAATGATCTCATTTTCTTAATGTCATTTCTAGGAGTAATTTTCTGCTATTTTTTCTACAGAAATGTTTTAACTTTATCAGTTATAACTACTTTTAATAAATTACTGAGATGACCCCTGTTTTACAAAAACCCTAAAAGGTTTGACGTTTTAGTATTTGGAAAGGATGCTGATGTCAGCGATTTGACTCAAAGGGTCACTCATTAAGGTGGCCTGAGAATGCTTTACGTTTGACCCGTTTCAGAGCACAAAGTGCATAGGGACGGTTTATGTTTAGCTTTGTTTTAATAATCAACTGTTTCTATAGGTTTACTTTATCCATTTTGATGCTTTACTCCAAACCAGAAGAAAAGTAGCCTTTTCCTGGGTGGAGGGATTAAACAGTTTGTAATCTCAGACCAATAGTTTTTTAGGTGATGATTTGGAAAGTTTATGGCAAGAAAATATATACTTATGAATTGCCTTGGATTCTGTTTTGAAAATAAAAATAATCAATCAGTACATTTTGCAAACACAGACTTTGTCAAAAAGTGCGTTTTAAATATCAGCCATTTGATTTGATATAATATAATATAATATAATATAATATAGAGGGCAGCATGTGGCTCAGTGGGCTAAGCCTGTAATCACAAGGTCGCAGGTTCAAAGCCAGCCTCAGCATGTCTGTGGGTCCTTGAGCAAGGCCCTTAACCCCCAGCTCCCTGGGCGCCCCAACAGGTGGCTGCCCTTCGCGGACAGCTTGCTCTACAAAGAGCAAGTTGAGGGAGGCATAAAAAAGAATTTCCCCACGGGGATTAATAAAATGATGATGACGATGATGATTGATTATTATTATTATTATTATTATTATTATTATTTATTATTAATAATATGAGTAAACAGTAACACTACCCAACTGAGGAGAATGACTAAAACTGACTTGGTCCTCATTTGTGTAGAGTGACAATTACCTGAATATAAATAAGGCTTCCAAATCCTGACTGCATATGTACAAATCTTTTGTGGGGACCAGCTGAGATGGGACGATGGATGTAGCACCACTGGGAGCTTAACTCAAGTAACCCGTGTTATGTGACTCTACTCTGTTGATGTAGAGCAGATTGGTTTTTCAGTGAAGTGTAGCTATATTAAATTTTTTAAGATGAAGCTTCACAGACAAATTCATAATTATATTTTTCTGTGCACTGTGCTTCTTTGCTGTAGACTTCAGGCTAGCCCAGCAATCCTGTACTGGATAAGAAATATTTATTAAGAACTGATGGATGGGTGGATGGATGGATGGATGGAATGAAAGAATGAATTTTTAAATGCCTGTAATCCAGCTTGTGAATTTCTCTAATTCTTGATGTTTATAATTCATGTGTGACTTTGCAACCGCAGGTTATATCAGTCAGAGGATTAAGGAGGGAAGGTTGTTGTTGACATTACATAAGCAAAGAAATTCTACCTCTTATACAATTGAATTTTATTCTTAAAATGTACTTCCCTATTGGCTTATTGCCTATAACAAGGAAGTTGGTTGACAAAGGTTATAGCTTATATGATATCACATTTGTTACACTTACATAGAGGTAAGTATTAATTTGCAGTAATTTGAGTGTGGGCTGTATGGTATAAAGTTATTGCTGCAGAATCGAGAGGGATAATTAATGCACTAACCATTCACTGAGACTTCTAAAAGCTCGCATCTCAGTTCTCATTTGGTTATGACTTGGCATTTTTATCTCGTATTATTTTGCAGAGGATGTTGCTCACGGTTATGAAGGCCTTTCTTCTCTTGAGGTTTTTCAGCCAACACCCCTGAAGTGGAGTCTAGTGTGTTTTTAAATTTGCTGCTGTTTGTGTGTCTATCTGTTTGACTGGTAAAGGTTTTCTCTCCTGCAACTAAGATTTTTAATAACCCAAAAACCTCCATCCTTCTGTGCTTGACAAGATTTAAATGTGTGTAGAAGTGTTTGCTTTTTAATGATACTAAACGTAGTAATTCCATTTAAAGGACTATTTATTTATTTGTTTAAAATGTCTGGGTGCCTTCATTTGCACCCTGGATAACAGAGTATCGATTTGTGAATAGTAGACATTGTTTTAAAACTTTAGTATTAATTTGAGTTTTTGGCTAGTGTGCGGTCTAGTCAGTAGTATTGTTAGTTTCCTCGTAAATCACCAATAAAAGGCTTTCCTGTATTTAAGGATGACTACAGAAAACTTGTTGTAGTTTGGTGGCTTACTATGGTTTGCGCTTCATGTCTTCCATAACCATTTACAGTATCTAGTACATGGTCCTCTTGTGAGTCTTGAGCCTGCCCCGGGAAGAATAGGACGAGAAGCAGAGCATACTCCTGAAAGGGTTTCCAAAGCTGCGTGGTGTGTCTGGTTTGTAAACCATATTTCCTTGCCGTCTCCAGTCTCACCTGCTGCCGAACGGATCCGCTTCATGCTTGGTGAGGAGGATGACGGGCCTTCACCACCTCAGCTCTTTACCGAACTTGATGAACTTCTGGCCGGGGAGGGCCAAGAGATGGAGTGGACAGAGACGGCCAGGTAGGCTTTGCCTCTGCATGTGAGGGCTCAAGGTTGAAATGTTCAGATCCATATGTGACAAGTCTTAGGAAGTGTGTGGTACCAGCAATTCTGGTTCATGATTACAAAAATTAATAAACACTTGTTTGTGTGAAATGGAGTTTTGTTAATCTTGCAGCAAGCTTAATCAATTTAATTTAGTAAATGTTATGGGCAGTAAACTACTATATGTTTTCTTTCTAACCATGGCTTGATGTCTGATAAACTGACTTGAATCTTGAAGTTGCTTGGTATGACATACCATATTGTACAGTTGTATTACAAGTAATTATTTAATTATTTTCTGTTTTTTATTTTTATTTTTTGAAACAAACCTATAAACCATAGAACCATGCGAAGTTGTTGGTATACTCTCATGTTCATGACCTTCCATGTACAACTGAATGCTTGCTGCCATAGTGTATTCATGTAAATGTAGAGTCAAAATACTGGACGTTTTGAACTCTTCTCTACTTTTATATTGTAGCATAACTGAATTTTGGTTGAAATTGTTGGTCTTCATTTTGTAAATCAACTGCTGTAAAAGGTCTATGCTCTAGGAGTCGAATCATAGAGAATTCAAGAGTCAGAGTGACCTCTGTTTGGTAATATTTTTATCATTTTTCAAGGTGCTTCAGAATAATAAGCCTGAAGAAAAATGTCATCAGTAAATCCGTTGTTGGAAATCAATCTACATATTTAATCGAATGCTAAGGTGATATTGTTCTTAGGATATGAATGGAGCATTGTTGAGAACGATAGTTGGACTTTCGTAAGGATGACAATGAGTGAATTTTACAATGGGGTGTACAGGTTTCTGTACGCCCTCAAAATATGTATGTTTTCTGTTATGCACTGAAAATTGAATTTGAATTGTGCGACACTGAGTGACAATTTTAAAAGCAAAAATTAGAAAACATGAAATCAAAGCTGAATCCAAAGGATGTTCCTCTTTCCACAGATGGATCAAGTTTGAAGAGAAGGTGGAGAAGGGAGGAGAGCGGTGGAGTAAGCCTCATGTCGCCACGCTGTCCTTGCACAGCCTGTTTGAGCTGAAAACCTGTATTGAGAGAGGCACCATTATGTTGGACTTGGAAGCATCTACACTTCCACAAGTAGTGGGTGAGTCGTCCTCGTCGTCCCTATCGGGCAGCGTTGTCAGAAAGCCGTGCCCCGATTGACAGTATGAAATCATCTGGCCATCCATTAATAGGATGTTTTGATGTTCTGAGGGATACATATTTAAACTATTTATACTGCATGGGTATGTATGCCAGTGGATTTTTGGTTTTTAAACATCCATGTCTCCTGTTCTTCATAAATTCAGTGTATGTACTTTTTTCAGTTTTTATTCTTACACTCCAAGTTTTGGGTCACTTAGAATATTATTTGCTTTTTTTCTGAAAAAAGCAAGGTTTTGTCCATTAAAATAACATCATATTGATCAGAAATAATGTGCAGACATTGTTAATGCTCTAAATGACTATCATAGCGGGACACGGCTGTTTTTTAATGGAATATCTACATAGGTTTACAGAAGCCCATTATCAGCAACAGTCCTGTATTCCACTGGAATGTTGTTTGCTAATGCAAGTTTGTAAATTCATCATTAGAAAACCCTTTTGCAATTATGTTAGCACAGATGAACATTTGTGTGCTGATTAAAGAAGCAGTAAAACTAGTTGCGTATCTGGAGCATCAATTCAATTCAATTTTATTTATATATAGCTTTTAACAGCAGTCAGTGTCACAAAACACTTTACGTATAACCGGCCCAAACCCCCACCAGCAATTCGATTACAAGCTCAAAATGGTCAGAAACAAAGAACTTCTGAAACTCGTCAGTCTATGCTTGTTCTAAGAAAAGAAAGCTATTCCATGCGAGGAATTGCCAGGAAACTGAAGATCTCGTACAGCACTGTGCACTGCTCTCTTCACAGAGCACAAAGGTGAGGGAGATCCAGTGCCCAATTGAGAGAGAGTTTGAGGGTGTGTGGTTTGAGAATCAGGTGCCTCATAAGTCGTTAACTGGCGGCTTCATTAAATGGTACCCGCAAAAGACCAGTCACAATGTAAACAGTGAAGAGGCATCTCCGGGATGCTTGCCTCCCAGGCAGATCTGCAAAGAAAAAGCTGCTTCTCAGAATGGCCAATAAAAAAAAATGGGCAAATGACACTTGACAGAGGAAGGTTGGAAAAGAGGGCTTTGGATAGATGAATCAAAGTTTGTGGTGTTCGGATCATTTGGATCAGATGTTCACTTAATTGGAGCCAATTTCGTCCTACAACAGGACAATGACCCAAACATAGCTCTAAACTATGCAAGGACTATTTAAGGAGAAAGGAGTCAGCTGGTATTCTGTGTATAATGGAGTCGCCAGCACAGTCACCGGATCTCAACTCTATTGAGCTGTTATGGGAGCAGCTTCGCCGAATGGTACATGAGAAGTGCCCCTCAAGCCAATCCAACTTGTGGGAGATGCTTCAGGAAGCACAGGGTGAACTCTCATCAGATTACCTCAACAAACTGACATCCAGAATGCCCAAGGTCTACATCAGGGGTATCAAACTGCAGTCCTGGGGGGCCGGAGCCCTGCACATTTTTGGGTTTCCCCACATTTAACACACCTGATTCAACTCCTTGTGCTAATTGCCTCAGAGCTCATAAGCTAAATCATTTATGGTGGAACAGGGAAAGAGCTAAGCTAGACAGGGCTCCGGCTCCCCAGGACTGGGGTTTGACATCCCTGGTCTACAAGGATCTAATTACTGCAAACAGAGGACTGTTTGAAAGTCTGAAGAACACAATTATCTTAATTTCAAAAATGTATCTTTGACTATTTCATATTTATTTATCTATATTTCCTATTCAATCCCATTTCATACATTTTCATGAAAACAAGCCAATTCCTAAGTGACCCAAAACTTTTGAACAGTGGTGTATTTAGAAGCAAAACTTTAGCTTGTAATCTTGGAGCCAATTATCCTCTTAGACTTAAACAGTTTTAGTTGGTTTATAATAGGAAATATTCTTGCTGCCTGCTTTTGCATTTCTCCTGCAGAGATGATAACCGAAAACCAAATAGCAAGTGGTCTCTTAAAGGCCGAACTCAAGGACCAGGTGATGTACACCTTGCTGCGCAGACATCGCCACCAGACCAAGAAGTCCAACTTGCGATCCCTGGCTGACATTGGAAAGACGGTCTCCAGTGCAAGTAGACTGTTTACCAACCCAGACAATGGTAATATCAGGGCCAGTTACGTGACATTCTCTCTGTTTTTTTTTCTTGTTTGTTTCTAACAAAGTAATATTCAAAGAGCAAGAGCTGCACAAGATGGCTTTGTCAAGTTTATATATTAGACAGGAAGGCATGATTATCTTTGAATATTACAAAACATAGAGGATATACACTATGCATCCATTTTTTAAAATTGCCTTTAATCTGTTCTTTGTATACAAACATAGAGAGCATTGAATCAGCTTGCTTTTTAAGTCAATTTATTACTTGTTTTCACCTCCCTAAATTTTATTTTCAGTAGATTTGTCTTATGATGACATGGTAGATTGCAAGAGAGTTCTATAGCAATGTGCGAATTATACTGTCTACTCTGGACCACTGTCTCAGGTAATATATACACTGAAGGCCATAAGGTACTGTGTGGCTCAGTGGGTCAGGACACTGTTCCTATGATCGGAACATTGTTGGCTCATATCCCAGGCTTGAGTCAAATGGGTTTTGTCGTGTAGGGCTGCAAAAACTAAAGTAATAATGGTTAATAGTTTACAATGAACTTTGTTATCGACTAGTTGTATTTTTGTAAACTGCATATAATAATGTCACCACCAAGCAATGTCACAATTGGTGTGTAAAGCCTGGTTCATACTTCACTTTACTATATGCCGTTATGATCCCAGCAAGGTTTTGCGTGCACTCTTGTGTATATACTGCATTTGTCTGTGGATACAGACTGTCACATTCAGTGCATTCGCACAGCAGTGATATTCAGATGAGCAGAGGGCCGACCTGTAATGGGTAAATGCCCATGATTAGAAGTTGTTACTAGGTTTGAGTGGTATAGTGATAACATGTCACTTTTGAAATGGCAAATTTTATAGTCAAGATTTTAAAGTGCTGAAAGAGGAGCTTTTGAAAATTTCATCAAGACTTTGTATATTGTGGTATTAAGGACAACTGTTAGCAAGTTAATTCACTGTCCCCACCATATTTTTTATTTCTAAGGCTTTTTGTCAGTATAAATAGAGAGACTCTACACTAGGGGTCACCAACATGGTGCCCACGGGCACCAGGATACCCTCATGGACCATACGAGTCACCCGTGGACCTGTTCTAAAAATAGCACAACTCACCAGTGATCATGAGGTTTAGGTAGCCCTTTGTATGGCTCAGTACCCGTGAAGTACCTTTCAGTTTCAAAAAGGTTGGTGACCCCTGTTCTATACTGTGATTTTAAAATACCTCTTTTTGTAATGAAGCATTACAAAACCTTGTCTTGGTCCAACTTATTAGTTGATCACATGACTAATTGATTTTATGAAATATTGTCATACCAACCATATACAGATAATGAGGCATGAAATAGCTTTTCCCCAGAACCAACAGTCTGACATACAACAGCATTGATAAGAGGGAGGTTTCACAATACTTAAAGTTCAAAACATAGGTCCATGCAAAAGAGGGGGGTTGGACTCAAGGCTTTTTACACACAGTGCAATGTGCATGTAAATAATTAATACAGCAACTTAACAGAGTCTAATGAATCTAGTGACTAACTAGCAATAAATAGATAATAATTATCTATAAAGTTGATTGGGTATAAAAGAGCCTCCTACGGAGGCGGAGTCTCTGTGCAGTGAAGATGGGGAGAGGATTACCACTCTGTGAAAGACTGATAGTGTAACAATTTAAGAATAATGTTCCTCAACCTGATATTGAAAATTATTTGGGAATTTCATCATCTACAGTACATAATATCATTAAGAGAGAAAGATTTCTTTGGATTCTCTGAATGCAAGGGGTAAGGCTGAAATGCAATATTGGATAACCGTGAACTTCAGGTGCTCAGGCAGCACTGCATTAAAAACAGGCATGATGCTAGTGGAAATCACTGCATGGGCTCAGGAACATTTCTGAAAACCAGAGCCTGTGAACAACGTTTGTCACCACATCTACAAATGCAGGGTGATGCTCTGCCCACTTCTCTGGGCCCATGGTCATCTAAGATGGTCTGAAGGTCCAAAAGTCTCCTGTGGTCTGACAAATCAATTTCAGATTCTTTTTGGGAATCATGGATGTCCTGTCCTGCGTGCTAAAGAGGACAGGGACAATCTGGCTTATCAGCGGACAGTTCAAAAGCCAGCATCAGTGATGGTGCGGGGGTGCATTAAGTGCCCATGGCTTGGGTAGCTTACACATCTGGGAAGGCAAATTAATGCTGAACAATAAGTACTAGTTTTGGAGCAATATATGCTGCCGTCCTGACAGTGTCTTTTTCAGAGGAGGCCTTGTATATTTCAGCCAGACACTGCTAAACTGCAGTTTTTAAAAGTGCTGAGCGTTTGTTAAAAGAAGAGGTGATGCAGCATAGTGGTAAACATGGCCCTGTCCAAACTTTTTTGAAACGTGTACTTTTACATTGTTGTATTTTCAATTAAATAGAGGTTTATACAATTTGTAAACATTGCATGCCGTTTTTCTTTACATTTTCCATAGTGTCCCAACTTTTTTGGAAGCGGTTATATTTCCACTGGTCATTTCAGTATGTAGTCTGTAATAAAAGGTCAGACCATGTCACGCTTTGGCACAGTCACTAGCGGCCTTGTTTTACACTGGTACTGTATCATATTTGGTGGTTTTGGATGCTCTTTTATTGGCATCTCTCTTAAATCAAAATAGTTGCAGTCCTACCAAAAATATAGTAGAACTTTCACAGTGGTAATATTATAAGTATGTGATGTAAGGTCAACAGTATAACAGGAGTCTGTAACTCCACACTGCTCTTCATAAGTGGCCCCTTTTGCAACGAATACATCAGTGTCTTTACTTCTGATTGCTTTGGGGTCACTATTTTTTTCCACAGCAATAGCTATATTGGAAATGAAATTGTTTCTGCTCTTATACATTTTCCCAGCTGGTTCGTTGCTTTTGGTAATGCCATCTTCATCTGAATCTCTTTTCACTGTCTTGCCAGCTGACCTCAGCTTGTACCATGACTGCATTCAGAATCTGAGTACCTGGAAACATTTCCTACCTATTCATAGTTCTGAAAAAGTTCAAGCCCTGATTTACGTTCAGCGCTCCTGCGTGTTATTTTCAATTTCACTGCTGCTCACATCACAAACCATTCTGTTCCCAGAGTTATAATTTGAAATGTGCGCAGATTAGAATGTTAAATCCATATACTCTAGCTATGAATATAGCCCTAGTTGCTGTGATTACGTTAAAAGTCAACATAGCTACCTAAATTATAATGTTAAGCTACATTTATTGTGTGGGTATCATGGACACCTGCTATTATAAAAGGCCGAAGATGAAAATGTTACTCCAAGCACCACCAATTAGTTAGAGGA
The DNA here is from genome assembly GCA_026779585.1 of Mormyrus proboscirostris. Classification (NCBI taxonomy): domain Eukaryota; kingdom Metazoa; phylum Chordata; class Actinopteri; order Osteoglossiformes; family Mormyridae; genus Mormyrus; species Mormyrus proboscirostris. The sequence continues at coordinate 13,077,449 of JAODKF010000126.1, forward strand.
TTTATTGCTTGCCGGAGTTCAGTTTGACACTTTCCCACGCATTTGTTCAAAAGAATTTAGATTTTTTTTTTTTTTTTTTAAAGGAAATCGTATACCATTCCTTTGATACAATGTCCGCAGTCCTTCCAATTGGGTTTGGGTTAGACTAATATGTGCATAAACTTCGTGGAACAATACTGTTCTTCCTGACAAAGTTGACTCGCAGTCCACATGGGCAAATGCCAATGTTGCTAGCTGGTTTCTTTTATTCTCATCTGTGATAAAATGTGACGTGATACCACTGCTTATTGAAAGTTGCCAGTTTTATTCATTGTTTGTTGAAAAGGACATAGCTGAAGTACATAATGCCCAGGATCACCTGTAGGCACATTTTTTTTTTTTATGTTGTATGTGAAGCGCGTCCCCTAAGACTGGACTTGATACTGCTGTCCTGTGTAATTAGGGGATACCATGTGACAATCATCTTTCTTTCCTGAGGGATACGATAATATGCAATATACCGTATTTGGTGACCATGTATTGAAATATCACGTGTTTAAGATGGCAGAAAGGGATTTTATTATGGGTGACTACACTAACTTGAATAGCAGTTTCCAAACTGTCAAAGCTCACCTTTTGACCATCTAAAGAAAGCTTAAAAAGTAAGAATATTCCTGTACTTCTTTATCCACCCTAAGCCATTTCAGTGTTGATTATAATGGCTCTCTCTCTGCTTTGTGATAGTCTCTCTACTGTAGCATTGCCACTTTGTCAACTTTCATTCTCTACCTTTTTTTTTGCCTTTTTTTTTTGATCTGGTCTGCAACCTTCTCCTTCAACTAAAGCACTTAACCCAGCTGAATACCCTGTGCCATGCCTAACATCCAGGGACACATCTGAGTCGCAGGTCCACAGGAGCATGAGCTTGGAACAGCTCCTTAAGTGTCGATGAAAACAAAGCAGAGTATTGTAGCCTCATGGCTAGAAATAGCATAATTTTGTGGTGCTTTTGTGTAATATGCGAAACTTTAAAACAGAGGCACTGAACATGGTGAATGCCGTGGTGTATAAACTGCGATACCAGTCCGGTCTCATTAACATACATTTAATTTGAATAGAAGTAATGATACCTACAGTGGTATTTATTTCATGCAGCTGAATTTCCAGACAGCACTGAGTTGTAGGAAGCAGTTGATTAATCCTCCTTGTTAATGCATTTTTATTATCCTTACCCCAGTGTTCTGTTGCTTTTAAGTGGTTAAGGAAATTATATATTTTTTTTAAAGCAATTATTCTGTAAAGATGTGTCCTCAGGCAGGTTTTACATGATACATGGTACATGATATAGGTGTGTTCATTGTAATAAAATTGGTCATTTTATTTGGGAAAATCTTGGACACGACAAATGACAACTAAGTATTAGTCTTAATAAATGTATTAATTGTTCAATGACTAATAACAGCGAAATTGTGCATCAGGAAATTTACAGAATTCTAGAAAACAGATAAAGGCAGATGTAGGAATATGGTCACCGAAATATTGCTTTTCTGCGCGGTACTTTGCAGTACAGTCTTACATGGACTGTATCTATATAGATTGTAACTGTTTGTCAGGGTTGTCCATCTATCCATCCAGCCGTTTTACAGCGCTGTTCCTGGTGAGGGTTGTTTTGTTGGCCTTCCTGGCCACTGGCGGTACATGGCGCTGCAGGACTCCCCCTTGTTCCCCGCTGCTCATTTAAACTGCTCACACAGTTTATCACCTTGATGCCACTGAATGTAATTTTGTTTCCAGTCAGAATTACACTTCAGTTAAGTGATGATTAAGCTGGATGTTTATATAATGTGTTCCTTAATTAGACATTAGCGTGGTTGGGGGGAAAAGAAAACTCCAGGCTTTTTCAGACATTAAAGGAAGTGCATTGCATCATTGCATATAATGTTTCAGTCCTTCATTAAAGTGTTTTCAAACTCATTAACAATTCAGTCTAGCTTAACATTGACCTGTCTCTGTAAGTAAGTATACTTGTGATAAATTGAACTAGCCTCTTAAAATATATGTAGACCATATTTACTCCAGCAAAAGACATATTTTGCTTGTGGATGCAACAGATTTCCCCCGAAGTATATTTGACTGATAAAGTAAGTCAAATGAGTACCCAGGGATAGTTCAGTCGACACAATTTGACACCTTGTGATTTATGAGTTGACAAGGAGTTTCTAGGTAAACATAATGAAGCATCTTGGATCACATTGCAGTTTGTTGAGGTTCTTGGATCTCTGACATGACAACGGAAAAAGAAAAGAAATTACTTTGTACAAGTGACAGTGCAGTTGTCAGCAACACGATTAAAGCAAGCATGAACAAGGAGCATCTCAGAATGAGATGTGATACGGGAATTTTGAGGACAATATCTGCTGTGAAGCATAGAAAAACCATTGAGACAAGAAAAATAGAGAATGAAGTCTTTGACACTGTTTATAGTAATTTTAAATTGGATTACCTTGGATTTAAACACAGTATTTGTGGTGGCCTGAGAATGACCATTGCTTTCCACAAACTTCTCTGGCATATTTACAGTGATTTTGATTATGGGGATGAATCTGAGTAATTGCAGACCATATGAACAATATGAACTTGTATGAATATAAAATATATAATGAATATACTGTCATTGTATGCCATATTTCAGCTGACAGGCCTAAGACATTTTTATGGAGGGAACTGTGAGAGGAAGGACTGGAACATGAGCATTCTAGTCTGCAGCTAACCACAGCAAGCTGGAGATTTGTGGTCAGCGCATCAGTCATTTCTTAACGGGAGGGGGGCTTTTGAGAGTTTATAAAGGGTGATTATAACAGTGGGAGTGTGAAGCAGCTATAGATTTATTCTGTCCACAACTCCCCTGAATTTTTTATTGCTTGTTCAGGGTTCTTATAAAGAGCTTAGTGCAATAATGGTAGGTTTCTTCTATCTCTCGCCCTCGGAAATTGCAGACGTCTTCTGGTGAGGGGAGAAATGAGGTGTTGAGACCCATGGTGGCTGGAATTACTGTGACCTGCCAATCACTGCCAAGTTTGGAAAGTCAACTACTGGCTAGAGTTTTAATCTGGTGTTACTGGTCTTTTGAGGTTCAATGATTAATTTCACCGATCACTCTATGTATAGATTTCGGTAGATATTATACACATGCTAAGAGACCAGATATGCAGTATCACATGACAGTGCTTCTTCCAGATCCATTTTACTGATATGTGGGTTTTTTCTTTGTCGTAGGCCCACATATTCTGCTTTTCCACTAATTTCTAATAGTAACTAGACTACCTTTTTTCATGAGAAATTGTTTAATATTTGAACTGAGCTTAAGAAGTTTTGATAAATCTTTTTACAGGTAGCCCAATGACCGCACATCGGAACTTGACATCCAACAGCCTGAATGACTTCTCTGACAAACCTGAAAAAGATCAGGTTAGTTACATTTTTATTCCAGATAGCAGGGTACTGATGACTGAAGAAATACTAATATGTACTAGAACTGATTTTTGTTGGTTTTCATCGTTGTACTTCCAGTATACAGTAGATATTAAAGCTGTAAATATGTATTTTATTTTTTAAAGTAGTAGTATTTTTAAGGACAATGTACAGTCTTGTTTGTAACTGGTATTTTGGGATTATGTAAGTGAGCAGGCCTTTGAAAGGAGACGAAATTGAGTGATTGGCATAAAACAAGATGAAAAACAACAGGGGTGTTACATATATGAGGGGCACTCCAAGTTCTCTCGCCCACTTTACAGTGTCAGACGTATGCTAGTATGTGGTGGGAGGGTGCGGGTGCAACCGTCACTCAAGATAAAGCTCAGTACAGGTTGAATTGTTAACTTTATTACATCTGTACTGGCCGCTAGATACTTCAGTGACCGACTTACTGGAACTGTGTGGGTGTGTCTTACCTTGACCCTTTACGTCACAGGGTTGTTGAAAGAGAATGATACAATTCACCCTTTATCTCTTTATTCCTCAGCCAATGTACTTTAAACACTTTGCTGTCTAATAATGTTCAATAAACACAAATAATCCGTACATATTGTATGTACTCTATATATCCAAAAGTATGAACACGTGACCGTTACAT
>JAODKF010000126.1:13084048-13115058 GCA_026779585.1 Mormyrus proboscirostris
CGCTCTCACACACACACACACACACACACACACACACACACACACACACACACACACACACACACACACACACACACGCGTACACATATCTTTGTGGGGACTCTCCCCTCATTTATATGGCCAAGACCCTAATCACAACATGATGACTTTAACCAGAACCCTAACCTTAACCATAAGTACCCAAGTAACCATAAATAACCAAACAAAATACAAGGCTTTTGGCATTTTTATTTTTTGATTGCATTTTTATGAAATTGAATTTCCCTTTGTGGGGACTGAAAAAAATGGTTCCCATAATATGAAAATAACAGATTTATATAACATTGTGGGGACATTTGGTCTCCAAATTGTAATGTATATCTATATACACATACACATACCAAAAACCAATATTTTTTAATATGCTTCATTTAAAAGATTTTTTTTTCTGAAGTGCATAAAGCTACTATTTAGAATTTGGTGATCAGTGGTCATTGTTGACACACCACAGCACACAGTGCTCAACAACGAAATGTGTCCTCTGCATTTAACCGATATGTGACAAATTTGTGAGACATCACCTATGTTTTCTAAAATGATATGAAGGGCTCCGTGGAGGGGGGGGGGTTCTTTTATATAGCTGATTGATATATTAAAATCTGAATCTATTCAGATTAATGTACTGGTTTTTTTTCTGCTTGTATTTATCAGGTTCCTCTTTATCCTGCTGGGACCCAAAGGCAAAGCCAAGTCCTACCATGAAATAGGAAGAGCGATAGCCACGCTTATGTCTGATGAAGTAAGGATCTTGGTTACTTTGTCAACCTTTCCATTTATAGTATGATACAGACTAATCTCACTGTGTATATAGGTAGCCATATATAAGTAACACTTTGCATTGACTGCACCTTCATGCATTCATCAGCATGAAAGTATATGTTAACATGTCTAAAAGCAGTGCATTCATAATACCTTCAATGATCAAGATGTGACGGCTCTAATATGCATTAATAAATATTATAATTGTATAATGACATTATTAATGTATATTGCAGCTGATAAGGTATGGTAAGACGTTAAGGTATACTTACATGCTGCTTATGAATGTTCTATGAATACATTATGAAGGTACAATTATTGTAAAGCGTTACCTTATATTATGTGCTTAAAATGTCTCCCAGATCTTCCAAATGACACGCGTGTCTGTAGGGGAAGTAAATTGAAATGGTAGCACTGGAAATTCTGTGTAATTGGGAACTGGGGACTGAGGAATGTGGCCCTCAGGCTGTATTCAAACGAATCAACTCCACAGTCTGTCTAAAGTTCAATATTAACATTTTTAACATGTTTTTAAAAACATCAAAACCTGATGAATCTTACAATGCAATGCAGAGAAACAGGTGTGTGTGTGGGATCCCTTTGTGGTCACCGTCTGATAACTGGGCACTGCACACAAGGTTAAACATTTCTGCTTCCTCTTTGCTAATGAAACGCACAAATCAACTGACATTGAAAGGGTAATTAATGTTAATTTTGTTTAATTTTCATTTGAAGTGTAAGCAAAGAGCGAGTCATTTCTGTCTCGTCCCCCTCAGAAGCTTAACCACCTCCTCCCCCCTCCGGTTATCTCCTTTCCTCATGTTATACTGTTTACAAACAGTGACTCGGCAAGCGTCTCTATTTTCCTAGCTTTAGCTCGATTACGCCTGTCTCCGTGTCTTTCCACGCATTTATTTACGCCATGGAAACAGAACCACGTTATCGCTGCTGTCGTTCTGAAGATTTAAACCAAACATGATCATTAATTCCCTTTTCACTAGTATAGTATAGTATAGCCAGCGGAAATGTAGCAGTAAAAAAAGCAAAGGCTCATAAAACAAGATCTTCTGTTTGGTAGAAAATTAGTAGTTTCCAAGGAAAATCATAAAGACAATACTGATTGTATATTTTCATTGACAGTTATGCTTTTTTCTTGTCAGCTAATTCTGTTTGATTGCTTTGTTACCATAAAGCACTATGTACAGTATACGCAATGTGATGTCGTCATACAAGCTTGTTTAGTAGTACTGTTCCTACATTCGGGAAGGAGCAATTGTGCAAGTGATATGTCTGTTTGACTTGTAGCTGTTATTGTACACAGATCTTCCATGATATTGCGTACAAGGCCAAGGATAGACAGGACCTCCTGGCTGGCATTGAAGAGTTTCTGGATGAGGTCATTGTTCTTCCTCCTGGTGAATGGGACCCTGAAATCCGAATAGAGCCACCAAAGTCTCTTCCATCTTCAGACAAACGGTAGGAGGTGTTGAGCTGTTAACTTTTCCTATCTCTAGAACAGTGTTTATTTTAGTACAAGTTACCAATAAAGGGTAGAGTATGTCTAGTGCCACCCTAATCAAATCTGGCCCTCCATTCCAAATCCAGGCCTTGTTTTCAAGTCTCCCAGGTAGTTCGCTTAATAATGTCTGGCTCTAACTGGCCAGAGGCTTCACAACTGGCTCTCAGGGAAAGGAAAGCTGGAAAAACAGCAGTGCTCGGCCCTTGAGGACCGTGATTTGAATAGCCCTGGTCTAGAGTATGTCTTAGTATTTGTCATCTGCTGAGTTTGTATTAGTTTAAACTTATGTTTACCATAGGCTATGATCACTATCTCATTACAGAACAGTTCATATACAGTTGAGAAGTTTATGCAAAATCTTCAGCAGTTCAGCATTTACTGCAGCACATGATATACTGTAGACCTCTTTAGAGGGGTGGGAAATTAGACCTTCATCTGAAATGGAGTATTTTAGTAATAAATGTATCATCTGCTTGTATTGACTTCTTTTTTGAAAGTTTCAATGGAAATTACAAAATGCCACATAATGGTGTGACTTCGTTCATGGCATATGATGAGCTTATTGGCTCATGGCATATGATGAGCTTATTAAGCTGAATTCAGGTTAATACTCCTAGTTTTGTATTTTTCTACTGCTATCCTTTGGTTGGACTTAATTACTGGAAATAGCTTAGGACATTTCAGGAACAGTATGTTTGGGGATTGCCATGCATTAACCACAGAACTTGAAAAGTTTTAAATATTTATGCAACATTAATGGAAACTTCTGGTTTTATAAAAGAAAAACAACTGTTTGCTTCGGGTAGGAAGAACATGTACGCAGGTGGTGATAACTTCCAGATGAATGGGGACACTCCCCATGACGGGGGACATGGAGGCGGTGGGGGCCACCATGAATCTGACGAGCTTAAGTTTACAGGGAGGTAAGGTGATGATTCACGGCACACGTGGTTATTAAATATCTAAACCAAAATGTAGGTTTAATGGACAGTTATTCTGTAAACCATTGCATCCCGTAGCAAGTCCTGGAAGGTGAATTAAAACCCAAACAGCTCACAGCTCACTGGGACTTCTGTGGCCAGTGTGCTTAGCAGTTGCAATATTAATACAGTATTAAAACATGATGTCCCTTAAGATGGGTTCAAATCCCATACTCAGCATTATTTCAGAGTTATTTCACCATAGGGCCCTTGAGCAAGGCTCTTATCCCCCAGATGCTCCTAAAGCAGTTAAACATAAAATGTCACTTGATAGTGTGTTTGGTGCACAAGTTTGTTGGTGCACTCGGCTTAAAATTTCATGTACTGCATCATCAGGTTTTGTGGTGGCCTTATACTTGACATCAAGAGGAAAGTGCCTTTCTTCGCCAGTGACTTTTACGATGCGTTACACATCCAGTCTCTGTCTGCAATTCTCTTCATTTACTTGGGGACGGTGACCAATGCCATCACCTTCGGGGGACTGCTAGGAGATGCCACAGAGAACATGCAGGTGAACTTGAAACTTGCTGCTTTGCTGAAAGATCGACCCCGAGGTTTGAGATGGTCAAGTCAACATTTTATCTATTAATATGTTAGCTGTTCACGCAAAAGTACAAAGACATACACAAACCCTTTATGTTTCACTGATGTTTTTAGGAATTGGTGTCTTATGAAATGTTTCTTGGTGCTGTGTTATGCTGAAATTTTAAAATTGATATTGATGGCATGTGGCATGCTTTACATTATGTGTGATGTTTGTGATTCCGTTTTAAATTTGAATAGGTCTGCAAGTTTTGTTTGTCTTACCCAAATAATATTTTATGTACTGATTTAATAGGATTTTACATAACACAAACAAATATAGGTCTGTTTTTAAATGCAAAACTGCATAAGTGTTTCTTTACCTCAACAGTTTCATCTCTGATTTATCTTTTGTTCCACTGCCGTATCTTTTAAAGGTTCTTCTGAGTGGTCTTATGTGGTTTTGCTTTTGACCTAATTTATTTGAATGTTTGATCTTGGTCACCTTTTGTTTGAATGGTAAACCTTTTAGAGAAAATATTTAGATGAATGTAAGTATAATTTCTTGGATTTCAGCGTTTTTTTGGCCAACTGTTTTACGCATTCCCCGTTTGGTGAGTTCTGCAGCCGCCTTTACGGGGCGTTAAATTGCAGTCAAGCCTCTGACATCACTGGTCAGCATCGTGCTTCTTTGTTCTGTTGCTTGGGGATGCCTTGAATTCATACCTCTGTTGTTGTGCTCCTTTCCCGTATCCAGGGAGTGCTGGAGAGTTTCCTGGGCACAGCGCTCAGCGGGGCGATCTTCTGTCTGCTGGCCGGTCAACCCCTCACCATTCTCAGCAGCACTGGTCCTGTACTGGTGTTTGAGAGACTCCTTTTCAATTTTAGCAAGTGAGTGTTGTCATCCTGGATTTCTGTATATAGGTAAAGAATTGTTTTTTTGATCTTTTTTTTTTATTTATTTAAAAAAAGGTTCAGAATTGGACTATATCCACAAATTAATCTGCTGAAGATTAGACCAAAGTCAGCAATGAGATGATTGGGCCTATTACCTTGAAATTTTCTAGAAAGTAAATTTTGTTCTTTAACATTTTCTGTAACTTCTTGTAGTAGTAGATTTTGCAATTGCCCTTATATTTATCTACAATGCAGACATGAACTGTTTGTGGAGTGGCCACTCCCCAAAGGGCTTATCAGGTCAAAGAAGGCAGTTTGCTAGCCAGCTTTTCACCTTATTTCTGATGCCGTTGGAAGGTACTGAAGGAAAAGTTCAGTATTATTACATGCAATTCAAGACATTTTGCCTGCATTTTTCAAACCTGTTCAGGATCATTCTGTCACTTCTAAAAATCCTTAAGTTTCAAGTATTTATATAAATAGATCCATAGGTGCTCGTCGAGAAGCTGACTGTCCTCTGCCGCACTTACACTATTCTTTTAAATGCGTGTCTGGATCGCTCAGTTTGCAGTGAGTTCGCTTTCTCATTGGATACTATGCAGGTCTAATGTTACCTCTCCTTGAACTCACTATGTTCCACTATGAATAATTAACCTTTATTTTAAATCTTGAATATAGAACGGTTGCACCATAGCTTCCAGTTTACTTACAGTGCTAATATTTACTAATGTGTGGTAAATTTCAAGTTTGTAGTCTCCTTGATTGAATGACATTGCACATTTAAATGCCACAGAACAGAATAGCATATATCAGTGTGATATTCACACGCATGATACTTTTTGCTCCCCGTAGGGACAACGATTTTGATTATTTAGAGTTCAGGCTATGGATCGGCCTGTGGTCAGGATTCTTCTGCTTGATCCTGGTAGCGACGGATGCCAGCTTCCTGGTGCAGTACTTCACTCGATTCACAGAAGAGGGATTTTCCTCACTCATCAGCTTCATCTTTATCTACGATGCCTTTAAGAAGATGATTAAACTGGCTGATCACAACCCCATTAACAAAGGTTTTAAGATGGACTATGTGACTCAGTATGACTGCCGCTGTATCCCTCCCGCTCTGGGTAAGGGCCCGGTTGTATAATTTTTGTATTTCTACTTCCTAGCTTTGATTGTGCTAAAACCATACCAAGAACCCCATACATCCCAGTAGGTAATGGAGAAAACGCTCAGAGGTATCTACTCCCATCTGCTGAGACTGTCTTTAATGCCCAATACCTATAGGACAGGGACATCGGGCCTCATTCACCAACCGTTCTTACGAACAAATTTGTTCTTAAATTCCACGTACGCACTTTTTTTAATGAAGATTCTGACCTATTTATAATCCGCGTTATCGCCGTTACTACCATGAAAATAATTTTTACACTTTAAAATTATTTTTTATAATTTACTTTTTATAAATTAAAATACTATCATTTTATGGACTGTAGAATGAACAAAACTGATATAACCAATTATTTTGAACAAACTACCATTACTCAAATCTGCGTACGAATAGTCTTGAGTGTGCATAGATTCTGTTCTTAGCTAAGAAGAGATTCAGAAAAGAAAACATTGGTGAATGTCAGAATCTTTGTAGAGAAAGTGCATGTGTGGCGTTTAAGAACAAATTTGTTTGTAAGAACGGTTGGTGAATGAGGCCCATTGTTTTTTTTTCCATCTGTCATCTATGTCCAGGTTTATCCCGCAGCAAACTGGTGCCGTGTCCTTCCAATCTGCCCTTTTCTGCTACCTGCAAATACAAACATTTGAATATAAATGCTGCCCGAACTTTACGGTAACCTTGACCTGTGGGTTACTGGTAACCCTGACCCAGCTCAGCATATTTATTTATTGTGCAGGTCAAGGAACAGTTGAGTATAATGTGATTCAGGGAAAATGACTTGGATGAAATAGTGGAAGATGCTGCTAACTAAAACATTTCAGGAAAAAGTCGATGCCCACAAAGTAGAGGAAATCATAAAATATTGCTGCCTCTGAGTTTTAAATGATCCAGAACCTTATGGTTGAATTGCTTGCTATCACATTTGGGCATTTTTTTCAGTAATATATTTAAATGGATATGAATCTCATTCACATAAGATTGGTAAGCTTTCAATTTTTGAAGAAACACGCAAGAGTTTTTCCTTTCCACAGGGAATGACTCGAGTACCTCTGAAAATGTAGAGAATATCAACGGCACCAGTCTGGTAAGTCACTCTACATGTTGCCAGCAGTGGTCAGTATTGTGGTTTTTCATACTTTGCTCCAGGTGTGCTTTATATAATGAATATTTAAATGGAACAGTTTTTGGGAACACTTAAAGCTGTCATCTGTAATGCATTGTAGATACATCCATAATGTATCATTATGGTAAGAATAAGAATTAATAAAGCATCTTTTTAGTCATGAGGCATTATAATTAATTGTAATTCTTTATAAACTCCAATGAAGCTCTCATCTGTAATGCACTATAGATACCTTCATCATGCTTTATTATGGTTGGTATCAGAATTAAGGATGAATTAAGGATGCTAAGAGGAAAGGAAAACTATGCAGGCTAAATGCCCAAATGTCCATGGTAAAAACTGCATTTTGATAATGTCCATTAGAATTTGCCATAATGTTGACCCTGCAGTATGAAAGCAGCTAATATGTTCCTTTGTATGCATTCGTTGTTTTTTGTTACCTGTATTTGAATGTAGGTTGAACGTGGCCTGACTATGACCCCACTTGTAACAGTAAAAGAATATGCCATTTAGAAATGCTGAAAAAAAGAAAAAAGTCGTCTTTCATATGAACTGCGGTAGCATTGTACTTGGATCAAAACACAGGTCCTTTCTCAGTTTGAATACATCTAAACGTAATCCAGTTCTCTAACAAAAATAGTTTCATGCATCTTCATTATTCTATTCATAAGAAACCGTGTTTCCGGGCCGTGTCTATTGTTTATGCAGGTGATAATGGCTTGCCTTGCCTTGTCTTGACTTGCCTAAGTGGTGGAAACTAAACACCTTGTTATAATTAGGATGCTGGGTCAATAATGATTTTGCATTTTCTAATCGGCAGCCTTTCTTTCACAGTTATGAAAATTGGCAGGCTAACTGTCGCCACATTGAATTAGCTCAGCAGACAGACAAGGTCTGCTTAGTGAAATGAATCCTTTCTATGCAGTGGGCCAGTTAAAGTTACAGTGGCACCATCAGAATGACGTGAAAGATATCATTACCCCAGGAGACTCTCTGTCCTTTCCTTAAACCTTTTATTATTGGGATTTGCCATTTGAAGACTGTGTTACCTATAGCTCGTTCATTGTATTTAATTCATTTTTACATGATGTCCATACATATTACATAAATTTACACCCGTGTATATGCATAGGAAAATGCTAAGCTGCTTTATATGCAGAGTGACCTAATTTGTCTTATAAAATGAATACTTGGTTTATAGCAGGACTGTACTTGGTAAGATATTATCCGTGGTGTCTGCGGGCAATTCATATGCTCATGATGTCGGAGAATGCGACATTTAATGTCTTAATCCAAGTCTGTTGTTCCTCTGTTTGATTTAACTTTTTCATAACTGAGTCACCCATGGCTTGATTGACGCTTTGTAAAGTTCGATGCATTATTCTCACATCAGTTGTTGGACCTTTTTTAAGACAAACTGCTTACATTACAATTTCTGCTTGAAGTGGCATTAAAAATTAAATAAATTTAAAAAAAAAAATTCACAGCAGGATTTCTACAGACCCCCTGTAATCACGGCTTTATGAATCCATGCTGCAGATTCCAAATGCTACGTGGGCATCTCTGAGCAGGGAGGAGTGCCTGGACTACGGTGGCAAGCTGACGGGTCTGGCTTGTGAGTTTGTCCCTGACATCACTCTGATGTCTTTCATCCTGTTCCTTGGCACCTACTCCTTCACTATGTGTCTGAAGAAGTTCAAGACCAGTCCGTTCTTCCCCACAACTGTAAGTCCTCATGCCAACTCAGGCCTCAGTCAGTCACTTCTGTCTTACCTGGGATTCTATCTGTCTCATCTATTGCGTTTGAAGCATTAAGTCAACAAAAGCCATGTCTGATGTCTTAACATTAAATTGGTTTTATTTCTCTCCTGGTTATACTGTGCACATCACCCAAGCTTTATTTGTAATCTTACTCAGAAAATGAAATCCAGCTAGTCAGTTATACAAACATCCTGGGATTTTGTGCTTATTTATAGGTTCATGAATAGATTCCATTTTTGTCAATGATGCATTTTTTATTTTTAATTCTTCTTGTATTTTGGATCTATTTCTGTCAATTTACATTTCCATATTTTATTTTATGTGAAAGGGTTACATATCGAGGGCTCAGTACTCTTAAAAAAAAAAAAAAAAAAAAAGTCAGATGCATGGAGGACTTTCTTGAACTCTTGCTACTTGATGAATTGTATCCATTGTTTGGGAAATTTGATCATTTCCTACAGAAAGCACTGCTTCGTAGCATTGATTTTCAAAATGAGTGTGTTCTGTTCTTTTTCTTTCTTACCTTTAGGTTAGAAAACTTATCAGCGACTTCGCAACAATCTTGGCCATTTTGACTTTCTGTGGTGTAGATGCTGTGGTTGGCGTGAATACACCCAAACTGCTTGTACCGAGTGAATTTAAGGTACCTTGTGTTACACTTCACTGCATGTATAGTGTTCATTACACTGCATGTATGTCCAGCTGAAAGTCACCTGAGTTTCACTGTTGACTTTAGTAATGCAGGATACAAATATTTCCATGTACTGGTGATTTACAGTGGTCACTTAAATCTGTGGAGGTTTCACATTCCTGTTACTAATAAGACTTTGTTATTGGCATAATTCACTGAGAATGAATTAACCTGAAACTCTGGCACTAATTCTGATTCTATATAATGCTTTAATCTTAATGGGATCTTAATCTTTTCAGGAGAGCCAGCTTCGGAGCTAACATGAAAAAACATAGTGATTAGCTGAGATTCTGCCAATGCTGTGTGTTTCAGTACACATGTGCACACACATATAAACACACACATATATGCACATATGTTTGCTTTATTAAGGGAATTGGTGTAGTGATTGTATGAATATATCTTTATCTTTTTTCCCTTTGGTCTTCTTGTTCCACCTACATCATTAAAATGTAATCACGCTGGCCATACAGTCATTGGTTCAGTGGCTTGCTGAGCCTTTTCACTTTTTATTCAGCCAACAAGCCCAAACAGAAGTTGGTTTGTAGCCCCATTTGGGGGCAACCCCTGGTGGGTGTACCTGGCGTCGGCTCTCCCTGCCCTCCTGGTCACCATCCTGATCTTCATGGACCAGCAGGTCACAGCTGTCATCGTCAACAGGAAGGAGCACAAGCTGAAGGTTGAGTATTTGGATTGTGCTCCTTGGCGTTTTAAAATGGCTTGAGCTTTGACGGTTTTGGACAGCATCACTGGTGCAATATAAATTATTGATTCAGTAGTTCATGTGCCCTTCGCAGTTAATTTTGAAAGTCATTCGTCATGTGATCCTAGTAAAACAAAAAGACTTTCTGAAAGTTTTAATACTCTTTTTTTTTTTTTTTTTTGAGCAATATATAAAGTTTTACAAATCCTTACAAAATTGTATAAATAGTTTTAATTAATTGCATGCTCCCCGATACATTTTGTTAATACAGAAGGGTGCTGGTTACCACCTGGATCTCTTCTGGGTGGCGATTATATTGGTCATCTGCTCCTTCATGGGCCTCCCGTGGTATGTGGCTGCTACTGTCATCTCCATCGCGCACATTGACAGCCTGAAGATGGAGACGGAGACGTCAGCCCCTGGTGAGCAGCCCAAGTTCCTGGGTGTCAGGTGAGTGCTGCAAGAAAAATGAATAATGGTGATTGTTTTGTGTATAATTTGGCTTAAAAGTAAAAATATGGAAGCTCTAGATTGAAATATAGAAATGTATAAACTTTAATAATCCCACAAAGGCGGATTTCATTTAATGATTAATTTAATTTTAATTTGTATTGTTTTTTTTTAACATTTCACTTGAAAATACATGAATGGCATGAGTTAGATTTTGTTGATGTAATATACCGTATTCATTGTAAAATGTTGGGCAGGTTTATAAAATCTGCAGTACAATGTTATAAATCTCAGATTTGCTCCCTTTCACTAGTTTGACCTTAATCATACTAATGATAATGATGCGGATGAAGTAGAGCACATTGTTACAACTAAATCTTGATTTTCTAGGGAGCAAAGGGTGACTGGTATCCTTGTCTTCATTCTGACTGGCCTCTCTGTACTCATGGCCCCAATACTTCAGGTACATCACTGACCTTGCCTTGCTGTATATGGTGTCCCTCCCCAGCTTAAATAAGGACAGTGCAAGGATGCTCACACACATACTGTAGTTTTAATGATCACAAAGTTAATCATTAAAAATGTATTCGGATTCCGTATTCTTTTTTAACAGCATTTAACTGTAACTGTCCTCAACATACACAAGACTAATTATGGTAACTTGCAAAAAAAGGCTTGGACTCTGCTAAAAATAATAATTTAAACAAACTACTCAACATGTGCACAAGCAGTGGGTATCTGACCCACCTCCTTAGAAAGCTTCTCTTTAATGAAAGGGTAGGTAAATGCTAAACAGTGTCTCCTTGTGGTTAGTATAAGCAATAACCAAACTTCATCCGGTCAACATAGTGAATATTGTAGCACCATATCTTATTTGTAAGTCTTCTATGCGGATGGGAGTTTAGTCTGATTATCTAGCTTTTTATTTCTGTTGTTAATGACTAGTTTGACATTATCTGGCACAGGAGTTGTATTAATAGCTTCTTTGCTTGTGCTTGTTTTAGAGAGTGTGTATTACGGGGTGTTTCCAACCTCTTTCTCTGTCCTGCAGTACATTCCCATGCCAGTACTGTACGGAATATTCCTCTACATGGGCGTGGCATCGCTCAGTGGCGTGCAGGTGAGTTTGCCACTTTTCTTTGTAGCTAAGAAGGAAGGGGTTGCAAACTAGGATTTGAAAGAGGTCACGGGTTGGCGTAGAGTCAGAACAGGTTCACTAACGTTCTGCTTCTGTCTGACTTCTGTAGTTCATGGATCGCCTCAAACTGCTGTTCATGCCCGCAAAACACCAGCCAGACTTGATCTACCTTCGACATGTACCTCTTCGCCGGATCCATCTTTTCACCTTCATCCAAGTACTCTGTTTGGCACTCCTGTGGATCCTTAAGTCTACGGTGGCTGCAATAGTCTTCCCAGTCATGGTTGGTCCAAAGCTGCGCTTTGATACCATGTTACCATGACGGCAGAATGACTGATGCTAATGTGCATCTAGTGACGATGACCATCTCTTTTTGCGATGGGCAGACATCGTCTGTTGAGTAATGCCTCGAGTGTTCCTTTGCAGATCCTGGCACTGGTGGCAGTGAGGAAGGCCATGGACTACATCTTCTCTCAGCATGACCTTAGCTACTTGGATGATGTCATTCCTGAGAAAGACAAGAAGAAGAAGGAAGATGAGAAAAAGAAGAAGAAGAAAGATAGTATAGACAGTGACGCTGAGGATGTAAGTGTGATATTGCATGATTAGTATAAAATATGGGTATTGTGTTGTAAATCGTAATATGAATGTGTTTCTTTTTCCTTGTGCATAGGAATCAACCTTTTGAACCTGATGTCCTTTTTTGTAGCATCCAGAAGTGATTCAGGGCTTTTTAAGTGTGCGTTGTATTCCATAAGCTGTTGATATAGAGTTCAGCCACCTCTTAACCCTTTTTCACACCTCCTTCACAGTCTGACTTCCCCTATCGGGAAACGCTGCCCGGCATTAAGATACCCATGAATATTCTGGAGCAGGAGCCCTTTTTGAGTGACATAAGTCCTGTCAGTAAGTAGAGCCTTTCAGTAACAGTCTGAAATCATGGAACAGGAGCCAGTTCTGAACTGGTGTTTTTCAGAAACTGACAGAGCTCCTTAATTTTCCATCAGTTTTCCTGATTGTTGCTTTCATAGTTGCACTGAAAGCAATAGTTTAACCGTGTGAAGTAGATATTGACCTCTTTCTGCTAGTGGAAATGTTGTATTCAGAGTTGTTACATGTTCAATAAGATGTCATATATCTCAAAAATAGTAAACACAGGGTTTAGGAGGGTGAGTCTGAACATGGATCCTTGCTTGTGGTCATCAGAAGCCGTATGCATGTTCTTCCGTAGGAGAGAAGTCGTCCTCTTACCTTGACCCACACTCCGCATGCTGAGTGGCTGAACTATATCGGGGCCAGTTTGGTGGAAAGGTGAGCTTACAGCTCGCCGTCTTAAACTGACTCCCAATGTATTATTTAAATTGTCTGCTTAATGGATTTTTCTAAGCCTAATAATGAGCAATCAAAAGACCATTTTTTTAAAATAAAGCCCCTCTTGTAGTGCATCTGGTAATGATTCGCTCACATCTTTATGGATTCATATGCATTATACACAAATTGTACAAATTGGATATAAAAATGAAATCTGCTTGAAATGCAATGTTGCTTTCAAACCAGAAATGATAATCCACCAACTTATTTGTCATTTCTCATTTAAAATTTGTCACTAGAAAGTAATAATTGTACCAATGCAATATTTAAGACAAGATTCTTAAGTTGTTTAATATTTTAACCACCCGGAATGTCTCTTCAAGTCGGCTAGTGTTAGCTTTCGTGTTATCATGTAACCCGTAAGTAAGTTAGTGCGGTTTTATGACCAACTCAATGAACCATGTAAGCGTGAATCAGGTGATCTTTAATGTTCTCAGTTGTATGTTTTAGTTGCATGTTTAAAGGTCACTACATCATCATTAGTCTGGTGCAAAGTGTTATATACCTAGATGGTCCAGTAATGGGATTTTAATGTAACAATTCCCCTTTTCTGTATGTTTTTTGACGCAGGATGATGAGGGATTCCTAACACTTTAAGATTCTTGAACTGTGTCATGATAGACTTGCTTGTGGTAGTACCTACCACTTTTTCCCCCTAAGCCAACATGCTTTGCATCTTGTTTGCATTAAATTCAACAGAACTTTTCAATCGGTATAGACTGTTAGTTGACATTTATTTACACGATTTTTTGCTTGCAAAATGCTGAATGAATTTGATTTTCTCTTAAGATTGGTAAAGCAGCAGGTTTCAGCGACATTTATGTGAATGTGACTTGGGATAATGAATACTATGTTTTTTTTTTAATTTATTTTCTTGGTCTTTAGGGGAGGGGGAGCGGTGCCTCAGAGGAGAACCTTGAAGACTAAGGCAAGGGGTCCTTTATGGAGAATCATGCCCAAGGTCTTTCTTGCTAATTTTGCGAATTCCTTTTAATGACACATTTCCATAGTGGAAAAAAAGAAAATAAATTCCTTAATTAGGGTGAGAGGTGAGGAAGGGTTGTTTTTTTTTTTGTTTTTGTTTTTTTGTTTTTGTTTTGGTCAGACTTGAAGGATCCTTTCTGCTCCTCTTTTCCTTGAAAAGGATGAATGTATCGTCAACTAAACGAAAACATTCAGATATGCCTAGTTTTTATTTAACAGCAGATGCCATAGTTGACGTACAAAGAAACCTTTTAAATGTGAAAAAAAACTGTTTGTCCCCTCTGCCGAACATTTCAAAAACTGCCGTTCAGTACACATATCATTCTTACTATGCAAAACCTCCCTGTGTCTTCTGATGAACATATTAAAGCAATAGAATTATGGGATATCCTTTTTTGTGGGCCTTATCTGAACATATAAATTTTCTGAAAGAACTAATCAACTTTTCCAGTAGTAGGAGAAAATATTTTTATAGTTCTACCTCTGTTTGTCATTCTATTAAATTGTTTTGATTTGTAATGTCTAGATCATATGATTTTAATATTTCAGACCTTCACCTTCTGTGATGTCCTATAACTTTGTATGAATCTAAGAATTGCTATGGGGATGCACATAAGTAACAGAGAATGTGATAATGTTAAATGTGTTCACACGAGATTATGATTTTACGGTTTGTGTAGGTACGTTAAGTTTTTAAACGGTGATTAAGTTAATATAATGTAATTTTAAATGGACTGGCATGATCTGTATACTTTTGTTTCTCATGAATTTATCACTGTATTTTGGATTAATGACACCAGCAGTTATGCAACTGTTATTGCTGCCCCAAACTGTCTTTAACTCGGTGAAAGAATGAATGCTTGGTCTTTTCTATACCCAGAAATACAATGGTCTGTATGTGTTTGGTATGTTTAACAAAAAACAATATTAATATATTAACACTTTATTATAAAATGTCGTATTCTAAAAGGTTGGTGTTTTGCAAACCCAGAAATACAATGGTCTGTATATGTTTGGTATCGCTGTAACAAAAAATAATATAATACGTTATTATTAAATGTCGTATTCTAAAAGGTTTTAGAACAAAGGATAGCATGTTATGCAAAATATTTTCTTTAAAAATGTAATGGATGCATTATACTGTAGATATCACAGGCAAGAGTTTACTTGATGTACCATTTTGGTAAGAGTTAGAATTTTGATTAATAATTCCAAGGATTTATTAAGTCTTCCACTACTGAATTTGTTCCTCTCTGAACAAAATCAACCGTTTGTTTGTCTTAATATACAGTGCTCGAGTTATGGGGTTTCTTGTTTTTGATCATGTTTTGTTTTTATTTTTTTATTTTTCCAAACCAATGTAGGTTTTCACCAGTATGCACACTATATTAGAAAAGTAAATGCAATAATGGTTAGAGACCTTATGCCATTTAAGTCATTTGTTGCTGTTTTGAATAAAAGAAAGTGATTTTTTTTTAAATTTATATAATATGGATAGAATTTGTATTTTTCAGAAAATGTATATTAAACTCATAAAGCTTCTCTTTATCTGTGTCATTCTCTGAAGATGGTTTTATTCTAGTTCATAGTTCCATAAAATGAAATGGAAAGTAATTGCTGTAAAACTATTAACATCCGCTTACATCCATTTATCAATTTTCCACAACTGCTTTTCCTCTTATGCTCCTTTTCACTTGGATCCGTTCTGAATGTGACAATGATAAACCATGGGAAGCTTTGCACATACTACTGGTGGTTCAGCTTCAGCAGATCGCTGTGTCTTTGTGTGGGAAATTCTGCACGCACAAACACAGGGAGAACATGCTCCACACACACAGAGAAGGGTCAAATTCAAGCCCACAGCCCCTAGAGGTGTCCCAAAGACCCTGCTGAGCTCCATGCCACTTGAGTGTAAAATTACTCTTAAGAAATTAAATATCATTAACCTCCTGTGTCACTTCTTCATTGATCTTGAGAAAGTCCCATGTTACAAGTTGTTTATGGAGAGGGGGGTGGGGGGGGGTTCTTTTTTTGTTCCATTGCCATATGTGAGAGCGCAGCTGATGCCTAATATATAACCAAGTGAGGTCCCACATGGGGAGTGTCTTTTCATGGCATTGCTCAGCTGCTTGCCAGGATATTCTAGTTATTACATTAAATATTTTTTTTGTTGTATTTGCTGGCTTTAAGCTTTAAATATGATGATCTGACATTTTGGTAATTTTATCGCTGTTTAACAGGATACTTCTCTGTCCATTGTTTTTCATTGCACACTAAATAAATCTTAGCAATGAGCTAAACTATGACCTGACTCCCAAGGGTTCTCTCACATATCAGAACGCCTGTCAGTGCAAAGATTATCGGTGAACAGAGTGAACTGTTTTACGGCATACAGTAGTTATCTGTACAAGGCCATGTTAGAGAAGATATATTCCAATCCTTTGTATTACTAAGGTCAACTATTTGTTTAATACTAAAAAACCTTCACAAATTACAATTTATTTTTGTTTCATACTTTTTAAAAAATTATACACTAATGCCCGTTGGAACAAATTTTGTTACATGTTCCATTTTTTGTTATCCCAACTGAAATGGCTATAGTTTAAACATGGATGCATCATATATATGATATACATGTATTGCATTTGGAAATTATTGAAAGTCAACTTTCAACCAGTATTCCAAAAGCATTTCACCGAGTATTACCAGAATGTCACCAGGAGCCATGAACACATGTTATATGGTACTGGTACTGTAAAGATTTCTGGCTGTTACATTGCAGGAAATTATGCATCTAAGGAAAATTAGATCTCTGGTCATAAGAAGTTCAGTTGTATCACAAGATTTTAGAGGTGACCCACCCATTAATCGCTTCAGATTATACTGTCACCTCCAGGCGAAAACAATTAATTGCCAAAAATTAGGCCCGACTTTGATCTTGCAGTTTTCCCACAGCGTTTTCCATAACATCTCTGATTAATGGTTACAGGTGCTCTGTGTGAGAGCCCTGAAATAATTGTCCCAAGGTCGCTGGAGTGTAAAGGCCAGCCTTTTACCTATCGTTGCTACAACCTGATTTCATTAAACCAGATTAATTGTTTAAACTTGACACACAATTTAGTTAGATTGATTTTAAATTACATTTGTCATTTAAGAATCCAAAATTGTTGTATGTGTGTCAAGAATATCAGCCTAACTATCCAGCTAACTATCAACTTATCTGTATCTGCCTACCAAGTCAGCTATCTAATAAACTATTACTGCAAAAAGAAATGTTGTTCTAAAGCTCTTATTGGAGAAAATTCAGTAAATGCCAATGATGATTAGAGAGAGTTGTTCCAATAGTCCTTTGTGAGTCAGTCAAGGCCTTTTTCGAGGCTGAGGAAGTTACTGATTCGAAAAACCACAGATATCTCTGCAATGTTTTGCTCTGTTTATGCACATTGTTCCCGGATAAAAAAAATGTTTGCACATAGTTCAGGCACATACTTCTTTTTGAAAACATACTTATGTTTTTTATAATTGCATCCTTATAAACAGGAAGTGGCTTCCTTGTTTTTTTTTCTTCCATATTTGCATTTTTATGCATATTTGCAATGAACTCGAGGTTTGTTAAACATTCATTAGGTCTTTTTTAGTTGCATGGAATCTGATGCCATCTAGTGGTAAAGTCTTGCGCCATAGATAGGTTTTTCCTAACAACGTCAGAGTAAAAAGCTGTTGATGTAAGTTTAAAAAAAAGTTGAAGACAAAATAAGAGAAACTAAAGCAGCAGGAACATCTTCCCAACATGAAATTTAATACAATAAAAAAATATTACATAAGAAGATAAATTTACAAACGAGAGGAGGCCATTCGGCTCTGTTAGGGTGAATTCAACTAGTACCTCAGAGTTGTTAAAATCTTATCTAGCTCTGATTTAAAGGAACCCAGAGTTTTAGCTTGCGCTACACTAGCAGGAAGACTATTCCATACTCTAACTACACGCTGTGTAAAGAAGTGCTTAAAATGTTCTCCCGCTAATTTCCACCTAAAGTTCCTGTATTTGAACTAATATTGAACTATTTGGTCGAACACCATCCACACCTATTATAATCTTTTATACCTGGATCATGTCCCCCCTTTAGTCTCCTTGGCTCGAGGCTGAACAGATTCAGCTCAGCTAACCTCTCCTTATAAAACATTCCTCTAAGACCAGGAATCATTGTTGTAGCTCTATGTTTAGCCTTTTCTAAGGTACTGTAGCGATTTCCTTTTTAAGGTATGGTGACCAAACCTGCACAGACTTACCAAGGAACTGTATAATCTTAACATCACCTCCCATGACTTAAACTCCACACACCTAGCGATGTAACCCAACAACTATTGGCCTTTTTTATTGCTTCCCCACACTGGCGAGAGTGGGACATGGAAGCACCGAGGTTTTTCTCATACCTTAATTTCAGCGGAACCCATAAAATATCTGTACTTTATATTTCTGCTCCCTGCATGGATTACCTTACATTTATCCATGTTAAATTTCATCTGCCAAGTATCAGCCCAGTCGCTAATTAAATCAAGATCCCATTGTAGCCTCTCTGCTGCTAGATCAGTATCTGCTACACCACCCACCTTGGTGTTGCACCTTGGTGTTGCAAATTTAACCAGTTTACTGTATGTATTGGTGTCAATATCATTAATGTAAATTACAAAAAATACTGGTCCTAAAATTGAATCCTGCAGTACCCCACTAAACACAGGCCTACTATGACATTGTGCCTCTAATACTGTAAGTACCCGCTGTTTCCTGTCTTGACCAGTTTTCAATCCAAGCTGCTACAGTTCCTAAAATCCCTGCACCTTTGAGCTTAACAGGAGCCATTTGTGGGGGACATCAAAGGCCTTCTGGAAATCTAAGTACATCAATCAAGTAGTAGGCACTCTTGCGATCAGCTTCTCTTGTAGCTTCTTCAAGGAACTCAAGTATGTTACTTAAACCGGATCTACCTCTCCTAAATCCATGTTGGCTATCCCTCAGAATGTTATTTGAATCCAGGTAATCTACCATTCTTACTTGAATTATAGCTTCCATTAGTTTTCCAGTTATGCAAGTTAAACTGATGGGGCTACAGTATAGTTTGCTGGATTACTTCTCAAGTTGTCACTGTGAAAATGTTTATTGCTGGGTTTTGTAATGCTATAATTACAGCTTAAGGGTTACTGGGAGTCAATAGTAACGTTCACATACAGTTACACTTCAAGGATATTTTTGAGAAACCACTTTAACTAAATGAACTAAGTTTTCAAGCTAGTGTAACTGGATCTCCGTTGTAACATCAAAGTCAATATTGTGATAAGCAGCTGTCCTGTATTTTGTTATCTAGATATAATATCTGTACTAAGATTACCTGAAAAAAGCATAGCAATGACACATTGGAAATTATGGGACAGTTACTCCTTTTGGCCACCAGGTGGGAGTATGCATGTTTTCCCATCCTCTCAGCTGCTCTCACTATGCGCTGAAGGGTTTTATGGCAGGACACATTGCAGGCTCCGAACCACACAGTGGTGCAGCTCTTCAGGATGCTCTCAATGATGCTTCTGTAGAAGGTGTACATGATGGGGGCTGGTGCTCTTGTTCTTCTTAGTTTGTGGAGGAAGTAGAGGCCCTGCTGTGATTTCTTGGCCAGTGCAGTGGTGGTGTTCGTCCAGGAGAGATCCTCAGTGATGTGCGCACCCAGGAACTTGGTACTGCGCACTCTCTCCACAGACGCTCCGTTGATGGTCAGGGGGGCGTGCTGGGTGTGCGCTCTCCTGAAGTCAACAACAATCTCCTTCATCTTCTCCACATTCAGAGAGAGATTGTTGTCTTTGCATCATGCGGCCAGACGGCATCACCTCGCTTCACTTCTGTAAGCGGTCTCATCCCTCATTGCTAATGAGACCCACCACAGTCGTGTCATCCGCAAACTTAACGAAGAGGTTGGAGCTGTGTGACGGAGTGCAGTCGTGGGTCAGCACACATCCCTGAGGGGCCCCCGTGTTGAGAATGATGGTGCTGGATGTGTTACTGCCGACCCGTACTTCTTGTGGTCTTCCGGTGAGGAAATCCAACAACCAGTTACACAGTGAGGTGTTGAGCCCCAGCTGGAGCAGTTTTTGAGTGAGCTGTTGAGGGATTAGAGTGTTAAATGCTGAACTGAAGTCTATGAACAGCATATGGACCTATGAGTCTTTTTTATCCAGATGTGTGAGTGCTGAATGGAGTGCAGTGAAGATGGCGTCCTCGGTTGAGCAGTTGGGTCAATACGCAAACTGGAAGGGGTCCAAGGAGGAGGGGAGGACAGACTTAATGTGCTGCATGACTAGTCGTTCAAAGCACTTCATGAGGATGGGAGTAAGTGCAACAGGACACATTTGTTTTACATACATAGCTAAACTGCCATTTAACATACTGTAATTACTAAATATATGCCCCAGTGTGGTGCTCAGCAAACACTGCAGTTTTAAGAAAAACTGAAAAAGACAATTCATCAGCACTGCATTTTCACAAAGTATATATTTGACTACCACAAGCCACATTTTCAAATATAATTTTCCAAACTAATTTACCTGTATAATGTTCAAGTCGCATTTTCATCTGACCAGGAGAGGGTGCAACTACACCTGGTTAAATCAACGATGCTCATAAACACTTTGATACGGATATGATGCCAGTCCACACACTCACACACTATGGGAAATTTAGGGACATCGATCTTCCAGATCAATGTTTCTGAACTGTAATTGAGATACAAAGTGGCCGGAGAAATTTCAAGCCCCCAATCCTGTAGGTTTGCGACAATAGTGCTACCCAAAGTGTGTATTTCTGGTTTATCGCTTTCAGATTTCAGGGCACAGGGCAGAAAGAATGACCCAGAATGGGTCACTTATGAGATCAGCATGACTTTTTACTCATTAACCTATCAGTGGATACAGAAGTTCCTCTATTGTAAGTAATTATGAAGTGCTATATTCCTAATTTTTGTGTACAACCATCCAAACTGTCCCAAAGCACTTTTCAAGTACAGCATCAGTGAGCCTAGAGCAGGGCTATTCAACTCTGTTTTGTTAATGAAGCTTCTGGCCAATCAGAATCAGTAATTATTAACCTAACTATCTGGGAGAACTGAAAACAAGGCCTGGATTTGGAATCGAAGCCCAGAGTTGAAGAGCCCTGGCCTAGAGCCTATCCAAGGAAGCACAAAGACATGTTGAGCAGCATCACAGGGCACACCTGCACACACTATGGGCAATTTAGGAACACTATATCCCATGTATGTCTTCAAACTGTGAGCAGAAACTGACATGAATATGGCAAGAAAATGCATGCACCACATACATACTTACACACCCGCAGAGCAGGCAGCAGGAACTGAACCCCAATGCTGGACAAGTAAGGCTGCTGAAATACACACTGTGTCACTACGCTCACCCTTTCCACAACCCCACAGCATTATTACTACCATACGTCCTCCTAAACAACGACAGAAAATACATACTCAGCCTCACTATGCTCCTGCTGTGTATGTCCAGAGAGTACCATTCTTTCAGTCTCCTTTGTCTTTACTGATGTCTGAAATATCATCCCGATATGCCTTCACTTCCAGATGTAGTATTGTACGATACTTAAAGTCAAAGGTAGTTATGCTTAAATGATCTTTATAGGTGAACTTTCATTGAATTTGTTAATACAACTTTAGAAATATATTCACTGTTTTCCATAGATCCATTAGATTCTCATTATTTCCATGTCACAAGAATATTCCTTGATTTTATTCTGTGACGTTAACAGCATATTGTATCGCTGGTAGGGTGTGCATGTCCCAGCATGCCCCACAAGTAATTGTAAATAGCCCCTTGTATGTATTTGTTATTGTAAATACTTGTATTACCTTATTGTCTCATGTGTCCTAAAAATGAATGGCCGTGTCAGTCCTAAATGTAGGACTCCCAATTTTTTTGACTAAGAGCAAAAGCTGATTTTTTTTCTTTTCTTTCTGTCTCAGGCAGATTACCATCTAATTGACATTTGTATATTTATTACATGAATATAAGGTAATAAAACAGCGTCACTATGTACTGAATTTTATTGATTCATTGAAAATACAATGCAGCTGTTCCAGACACTTTCCAAAGACAGTACTGTACAAATTACTGAATTGTGTATTATTCAAATACACTATAATATAGTACTGTACATAAAATATACCTTATCGTAGTTTCACTGCTGCATTTAGTTGGCTCAATTTTGGCAATTTTGATGAGTCAACATTTGTAATTGAGAAAATGACTTTCTTTTTCTGTCATCTTACTCAGTGCATGCAGTAACAAGCTCAGGTAACTACCAGAAGCAGACGGGTTAGGGGTTATTCCAAGACACACTATACAGCTGATAAATTAAAAGAATGCCTTCTAACCTTCAAGTTTAAAACTTGAAAAAAGTACAGTACAGACGCTCCCTAGGTTGTGGTCCATGTTACAATATCTCGACTTTATGATAGGTATTCCAGTTTCATTCAGTTTCTTTCAGTACATTATTCAATAAATTGCATGAGATATTAAACTGTTTTTTTTTATATATATATATAAAATATACTTTGATTTTTCCCATCTCTGGGCTAATGTAAGTGATCAAAGCATGTCTAAGATAGGCTAGGCTAGGCTAGGCTAAGCTAGGCTATGACGTTTCTTAGGTTAGCTGTATTAAAATGCATTTTCTCCTTACAATAGGTCTATGAGAAGGTAACCCCTCTATAACCTGGGAAGCACCTCTTCATCAATAAAAAAAAATCCTGAACAATTTTTCCTCCAAGTGACTTGGTAGTGTTCTGCATACGGTATCTGCATCATCCAGTGATATAAAGGGTTGTTCAGTGGCATGATAGCTGGTGTAGGACAGTTACCTCACAGCTCATGGGCCATCTGTAACACGTCTGTGGAGTTTTTCTTATTTTACCTGAGATGTGAAGGGTTTCTTCCCACAGTCGAAAGATATACACTTACCTGTAGGGTAATTGGTGTCAATATTTTGCTCATCGTCCATGATTCTCTGTGTGTATGTGCGCTGTCATAGACTAGCATCCCATCCAGGATGTACGCAAACCTTGTGTCATATGATCATTGGAATAATCGCTGCACATATAAGTAATATTTACTCCCATTTGTTTTTACCTCCATAACTTGGCAATTACAATGTAATTCAGCTAAATAACAGTTTTTACAAAACCATTATATCCTTTAAAATTGTATCAAGGAAATTATGTAACTGTAGATGTTAGTCTATTGGAAATACTAAAGCCGTAGAACTTCGATCTTGCTACAATCTCAGGGTATAAATGGGTGCAATTTAAATGCTTAATCATTGCATTAAACAACATGCTGCAGGGATGCATCTCTTTATGTCTACTGGCCTGAACCTAAGCACTTTCATTACCTGTCCTCCTTGTGAATCAGCTAGGCAGATCCATCTACAGATACAATCCTTTTCAGGCAAATAACAAAATTGTGTTAAATTACAATGCAGTAGCAACAAGATCCATGAGAAATGAGTTAGGGCCATGGGAAACACAGTTGATATTAAATGTAACTGGAGGGGAATAGGGTAGCTGGAAGTCTGTACTTGGTGATGGCCTAGATGCTGAAAATACTGTTTTTGAGCTTTGACAAATAATACATGGTGGCAAAAGACTCCCATTCTACAGAAGTAAATAAATACTCCATCAAATTCAGTGAATCCTTTCATTTAGCATGACCTGTTTTCATTAAAGGGCTTAAGCAACACCTTGAACAGCTGCCTTCTCTAACTATGAAGAACAATTATGTAA
Organism: Mormyrus proboscirostris; assembly: GCA_026779585.1. NCBI lineage: Eukaryota > Metazoa > Chordata > Actinopteri > Osteoglossiformes > Mormyridae > Mormyrus > Mormyrus proboscirostris. The sequence continues at coordinate 13,107,999 of JAODKF010000126.1, forward strand.
TGAGAACAATTATCTGAATGAAAAGCCAGGCCTCTCCAGTAAACTGCAGGTTTAACGGTATACTGCCCAGCACTAAAGTTAAGGTGTACTTACATGCTGCCTATGAATGTTCTATGAATGCATTGCAAAGGTGCAGATAATATAATGCATTTACCAAAATATTACACAATAAATATAATTCTTAAGTAAATGTCATACCGTTATCATACTTTATCTGTTTTGAGATCAAGACAAGATCATCCAACCCAAGACCAAGACAAGATCAAAACTTTTAATCAATTTAACCAAGACTTGAAAATTCACAATCAGAATTGTTTTTTTATTTGATTAAGTACACCTAAATTGGGGCTGTATTTTTATTTATGTAATATTCACACTTTATTGCCAAAAGTATTGGGACACCCCTTCAAATCATTGAATTCAGGTCTTCCAATCACCTCCATAGCCACAGGTGTGTAAAATCAAGCACCTAGGCATGCAGACTGCTTCTACAAACATTTGCAAAAGAATGGGTCACTCTCAGGAGCTCAGTGAATTCAAGTGTGGTACTACGATAGGATGCCACCTGTGCAGTAAATCCATTTGTGAAATTTCCTTGCTACTATGTTATAATACCACTGTTAGTAGTATTATAACAAGGTGGAAGCAAATGAGAAAACAGCAACTCAACCACAAAGTGGTAGGCCACGTAAAATCACAGAATGGGGACAACGCATGCTGAGGCACACAGTGTGCAGAAGTTGCCAACAGTCAATAGCTACAGACCTCCAAAATTTGTGTGGCCTTCAGATTAGCTCAAGAACTAGTGCATAGAAAAATTCATGGAATGGGTTTTAATGGCCAAGCAACTGCATCCAAGCCTTACATCACCAAGTGCAATGCAAAGCATTGGATGCAGTGATGTAAAGTACGCTGCCACTGGACTCTGCAGTGGAGATGTATTCTCTGGACTGATAAATCACACTTCTCTGTCTGACAATCCGATGGACGAGTCTGGATTTGGTGGTTGCCAGGAGAACGATACTTGCCTGACTGCATTGTGCCAAGTGTAAAGTTTGGTGGAGGAGGGATTATGGTGGGTTTGTTTTTCAGGGGTGGGGCTTGGCCCCTTAGTTCCAGTGAGAGGAACTCTTAATGCCGCAGCATTCAATACCATTTTGTTTTTCGTTTTTGTTTATTGACAATTTCATGCTCCCAACTTTGTGGGAACAGTTTGGGGATGGTCCCTTCTTGTTCCAACATGACTGTGCACAAAGCAAGGTCCATAAGGACATGGATGAGCGAGGCTGGCGTGGAGGAACTTGAGTGGCCTTGAGAGACTTGCTTTCTGGGGGATAAGCAGCGTTAGATGAGAGTTACAGTTACAGCTATGTAAAGCCATTATATGAACGTCTCCTGCTGAATGAATTTAGGTCTATATCATAAGAATATTACACAGCAGTAAAATCTTATGCGTATGAAGCAGATATTTAAAGATCAAAATAAATAAAAAAAAAATGCTTCATATTAATACACCATTACAAGCCAACATCAAAAACACAAATACAGCCAAATTTGGTTGTGAAATGTTTCTATGGACACTATTACTGACACCATCCCCTTCATAAGTTTTTTTTTTGTTTTGTTAATGACATTATGCGAAATGTTAATTAGCCTAATCTAGCCCTTTAAATGTAATGTGAAAACAATAACATAATTCTGTGCGAGTGGTGCAGATGTGCAAAGCTGTGTGCAATTTTGTTTGCAAACAAGTGTGCACAGACTGCTAAACTGTGGGTAGAGATTTGATGAACCATGCGCACGGCTTGATAAACCATGGGTATTTGTAAAGCATGCTCTTGGATTGCAAAACCGCATGGATTACGAATTTATTTCTCACTTGAACCAAACTCCGTATTTTACTGAATGATATGCAGCCTACAGACCCTCCCTCACAATGCTGCATGATCACACGCATACAACGTAAATTAGAGCTCCTTTCAGTGAGGTGCCCACGTGCAGTTCACAAGTCGTACATCCTCTTCCATGCTAATATTGAGTGCTCTAGCGCTCTCTCACAATCACACACACACACAGAACAGATACTATTAATAACAGATTCAAACTGAATTAAGAATGCACTTGGCATTTTCAACTGCTGATTTTTTTTTTATTCAGGTGAATTTTCAGGTTCTAATTTTATTCTTTCACGTTCATTTTTAATGGGCCCGCTTGCTCAACATCTCTTCTCAGCAGCCCCTGTGCCCCCTGAAGCTGTCCAATAGTGTTATTCTGCCGATGCAGTTGGGAGATGTAGTACATTTTAAGTAGAGCTACAACAAGAGAACAGCACAGGAAAATTAATTTCCATTTAGTGAGGGGAAAGACGTATATTTGCATATTGAGGTAATATATTTTGTAATATTTCGAGGCTTATGGCCAAGACCAAGGCAAGATCAAGGCAATACCAAGGGAGGGTGGGCTCAAAACCGGATCCCAAAAACTTCAGCTCTGGTATTGTGCAAAACAGCACTCACCTTAGGCCGATAAAAGGAACTTCAGTGAAGTAAAACTTTATCTGCTTCGGCAAGAAAATAGACTTCAATATACTTCCCATCTCCTTGTATTTAGTAGTTGGTTGGATGGGTTGTGGCTCAGTGAAGCCGTACCTTTCTTGAAACTGAAGCTCAGTGAAGCCGTACCTTTCTTGAGAGTGAAGCTCAGTGAAGCCGTACCTTTCTTGAGACTGAAGCTCAGTGAAGCCGTACCTTTCTTGAGAAGCTCAGTGAAGCCGTACCTTTCTTGTGACTGAAGCTCAGTGAAGCCGTACCTTTCTTGAGACTGAAGCTCAGTGAAGCCGTACCTTTCTTGAGACTGAAGGTGGGAAGTTGCCACTAACAACAATGTTTCAATGTCATGATCTCTGAGCCACTACATTGTCACTTTTTCCTTGTGACATGGTGATCCATCATGGTGCAAAAGACACAGTTCATCACCAAACTGCACCTGGTTTGTTGGGAGAAGCTGCTCATGGAGGACATTTTGATGCCATTCTTTATTCGTGGCAGGCAGAGCTGTGATTGAACCCACTCCCGCGGATGAGAATCAACCCCATACATGAAGGGTCTCAGGAAACTTAACTGTTGGCAATCGACAGGACGACTGGTGATGTTTACTTTTTTTCTCCCGACATTTGATTTTCCAGATTTCCTAAACATTCTGAATGCGGCTTCATCGGGAATAATAACTTTGCACCAGTCTTCTACTGTCCAATCCTTGTACTGGTTATTTTCCCTGAAGAAGCTTCCTTCTGACTGTATGGGACATCTGGAAAATCAACTGTCATGAGAATAAAAGGTGAACCCCTAAATCCAGGAAAGCCATAGTGTAGCTTGGGTTGATGACGTTCTTCGTACTTTCCAAGTTTCCCTAAATCCCCAAATTACAATTAACTAATTGAAGCAAGGGTCAAGGATAGAAATGTGTGGATTGTTCCTGACATGCTAAGGTGTTTTTATCAAAGATCTAGGCCACCATGTAATGGGAAGCCACAGTGTAGCTCAGTCTGATAACATTTTTCATACTTTCCAAGGGCTGTCAAGTAACCCCTTATCCTCATATTAAGGTAAGCCAGTTGAAACTCGGGTTAGGTTTAGTATAACAAGAAATCACAGTTTAACTTGGTTTGGAGGAGACTCAAAGGGGGAGCTCAACCTCCAGAGGCCAGCAGGGGGAGTCAAATAAACAAAATGACAAAATCCTAATTCAGAGAATCCAAATTTTAAGATTTGAGTCTGAAGGTGGAGGGCAGGCAGTTGATGGTGCTGCTTCTGACAACAGGATGAATGGTGGTACAGCAGCAGGGAAAGAAGGAGAGACGTCACAGGGAGAAGGACAGGCAGACTGGCAGGACATCACAGGTATCAAAGACATCACAAGTATCAAAGACATCACAGGCAACAGCGCATGCAGAATATTTTGAATTTTTTCAGGCTCCAGGCAGCACACTGGCTGCAGTAGCCAACTAATTGACGCATCGTCACTTTGCTCATAAAACTGATGGATTTTGTGTGGCTTGCTGTTTAGACAGAGGTGTGTGATATTTCCTAGCAAATACAGTCAATTACCCCTGTACTAAACAAAACTCTGTTATCACACATGCATAGAGATGTTGAAGAAAAAAAAATCATCAGAACTCTTGAAAGTGTTAAAGTAGTCAGTCACTTGGAGCACTAATGGGACACTACTAGCAGTCATATAGGTTTATATGGATTAAGAAGAATGATGCATAACTGATGTCTTCTCATTTTCCTGGTTTTTCCAATGAAACTAAAAAAAAATTCTTCTGTTCTTGAAAAAGTTACTGATATCCTGATAGTTAGTTAGATGAACACTGCTCCATTTCCCAAACCTCTCTTCAGGGTCACCTCAGCCATTCCATGTGTTTATTAAATTTCACCACCAGCTCACTTAATTAATTAATTTAATTAGTTAAAATGGTCAATGAGATATTGATTAGCTATACAAGGTGTGCTAGTGCTCAGGTCCAAAAATGTATAGGTGTATTGGATGGTTCCTGCAAGTACTGGGGTGATTTTGAAAGTTTTTGAAATGGCTAAGCTAGCACACTTTGAAAGGCATAATATCATAGTTTTACACCAACATGAAGATCATTTAATGAAGATCATTTGTATTATAACATAGCACATGGTACTGGTAGTCAACATGTTGAACGCAAAAAAAAAGCGGGCAAAGGTATGAACCTGAGTGATATTGATAAGGTCTACAGTAAATCGTTAAAGCTTGGGGACTAGGTTCAACCATCTGTGAAATGCAAGGCTTTTGGAATGCTCACGTTCAACCATAGTGAAAAACTACAGAAAGTAATCCGAGGAAGGAAAAACCATAAACTGCCAACACGGTGTTGGGCCACCAAAACTTATCAAAGCAAGATGTGAACAAGGCAGGAATAATGTATCATGATATACTGTGCATCACATTTTGCTGCATAGGGGATGGTCATAATATTTTGGCTTGTCTGCATGGTGGTGCAGTGGTTTGCACTGACGCTTCACACCTCTGGGACCCGGGTTTGAGTCTCCACTTGGGTTACGTGTGTGGAGTTTGCATGTTCTCCCTGTGTCGTCGTGGGGTTTCCTCTGGGTACTCCGGTTTCCCCCCAGAGTCCAAAGACACGCTGAGGCTAATTGGAGTTACTAAATTGCCCATAGGTGTGAATGGTGTGTGAGTGTGCCCTGCGATGGACTGGCCCCCCGTCCTGGGTTGTTCCCCGCCTTGTGCCTGTAGCTTCTGGGATAGGTTCCGAACCCCCCCGCGACCCAGAAGGATAAGATGGTTGGACAATGGACGGATGTGTTCTGATGCTCCTCTACTTACAAACTTTCAGACATACGAACGAAAAAGTCCCAATTGTGTTCATTGGGCTCCCATTTCCCGTCCGTAACGTCATTTTTTTTTTCTGCACGTCGATTCTGCCTAGTACGACTTCTGGCCGCTACTCCCGCCGCGCAGCAGCGTAGCGTGCGTACTCCCAGCATCCTAGTTTTTTGTACTTGCGTATACCCTTAAAATGATGTTGAATAATGACTTACGAACATTTCAATTTGTGAACGGCCGTTCGGAACGTATATCATTCGTAAGCAGAGGAGCGTCGCGTATGTATATGTATGTACATGTAGAAGGAAATTGGAGTCCCAAGAGGAAATATGCAATCTTCACATGCACAAAGTAGAGGATAAGTACGTGTAAATAAACAATCTTACTTGTAAAGCCTCCTAGTTATGATTTGCTTGCAATACAAGTATAAGATTTTTATTTGCTAATGTGCTACTCCACCAGGTGACAAAGATCAAATCTGACTCATAATTGGGAATGATTTCCAGGAGCAATGCGTGAGAGTTGTTACAATTCTTACTTTTCAGATATTCCTCAAAACGGGTTCATGTTTTGACCTTGGAGCAGTGGAGTTTCACACTTGTCTATTCACCTAAGGACAGTCCTAAATATTGAAGTGCTGACACAGTACGGCTTTGATTGACATTCGCTGCTCACACTGCCTACAGTACACAACCTGGAGTGAGTCATAATAAGGATGGCAGGCCGGCTGAGTGGGTTGCACTGTTGCCTTCCCTGTATTTGTTGCCTCCCCTGTATTTGATAGTTGACAGTTTGTCATTTTGGAGGCATTCATTTCTACATATCTTGTCAGTTCAGGCATTTTAGGATGTAGCTTGCCTCGACAAGAGAATCGGTTATATCTTACAGCAAAAGCAGTCTGGTTCCTATTTTTTAATACAAGGATGGTCAGCTTGTTATTTATTTTAAATTATCGCCAACAGATTAGTGTTTGACACATATTCATTTCTGAGCAATGATTTGTGTTTTAAATGCTGGAACATATTGTGCAGGAAGAGAGAACAGAATTAGATAGAAAATGGAAATTGATAGACTAAGGACTCCCGGACAAATTCTTTAATTTATTTTGGTTAAAGCATAGCATAGCGATTGGTTAACAGAAATAATATTTTAGTCTGTGGCCATACTTTAATTTTTATAAAGAGCAAACATTTATACTTAAGGTTTGCATTCTAATGTAGAAGTCTAAGATTTTATGACGTGCTTCCGTACATACATTTGTGTCATTTCACAGTGCAGTCTATGCTAGGTCTGCTTGATTATGTCAAAAATCATAATCACGATTATTTTGGTCAATATTGAGATCATGATTATTTATCATGATTACTCATTGACTTTAGGAATATCGTGCATTTATTTAACTTTTTTTTTTTTTTAAAATTGCGTTTTAACAGTGGATTTCCTTGAGTTCTAAATATGATTAGACTGAGACAAATAAAAGGGGGCTGTAAAAGACTGCACTGGGTTTATAACAAAAGACAAAATGAGATCATCGTTGTGAAACAAAATGCAGCACAATAATCGTTTTTTCTCAGTTATTTTGTTTTGATAATCGTCGAAAGCCAAAATTGTAACTCAAATAAAAATTTGATGAATTGTACCAGCCCTACTCTCTGCTTATTTTCAGCCCCCTGGGGGGGGGGGG
>JAODKF010000126.1:13127045-13141612 GCA_026779585.1 Mormyrus proboscirostris
ACCTTTGGCTTCAAAGCTGGCATATATATATATATATATATATATATATATATATATAATTATTTTTATACTCAGGAGCCCCTGTAAAGTGCTGGGCCCCTTGAATGTGCCAGAGTACCCATATACCTCTGATGCCCCTGACCACCCAATGACCCACAGGCCAATCTGCTGCAATCATACTGTACAATCACATGTAGAATCCCAGACTCATTGTATTTTAGAGCTGTTTTCTGTTGAATGATGATCGTGTGCAGAAGTATTTTCGCCAGCTGTCATTGGAATGTTATCATGCCACAGTCAATGGACATTGTTGTGTCAGCGAGCTGGCTCTGCGTTTTGGGGCTCATTTACATCTCCTGCCATTCCCTATGGAAACTGTACATAGCCCCTGTGTGTCTATTGTTGTAAATACTTATGTCATGTCCCTGATTGTCGCGTGTTTATCTACCTGTGTTGTGTGTGATCCTTGTCCAATCCGCATGCGTAAATGCTTACCATGTGTGCAACCTATTGTGTGTGACATGACTACCCCTCTGTTTCCGATTGTAAATTGTCTTAGTAGCAAGTTCTATTCTTGCATGTTGCTCGTGCAGGTGTAGTGAGATTAGCGCTTGCTTATTGCAGGTTACGAGACTAATGATGATGATGATGATGATGAAAACCCTTTATTGCTGATGCAATACACCACGTCACTAGTCACAAGTACCAGCGAAATACCTGGCCATCAACCCGACCATACTACACCTTACGACATAAAAAGTCATGACTTGCAACATGGGAGGGAAACAGGGGGTGGAGATAGTCCAGCATAGACAAGCAGCCATCCGGTCATGCAGCGAAGAAGCGCTGGTCACAGACCCGCCTGTCCACAGACTCGCCTGTCCACAGACCCGCCTGTCCACACCGGGGGCATGACGCGGCGAAGGCGTGGGATGGGGGGAGAGGAGTGAAGAGAGTCTCACTGCCTTGTCCTTCCGGGGGGGTTGTTGATTCAGCAGCGGCCTTGGCCGAGAACCAATGCTGATTAGGGGGGAGCCAAAAGCAGATAGAATAGAATTGTTTTGGTTTCGGGCAAGAAGCTGTAATTTTCCAGCTCTTTTAATGTCCACGCTGGTCTCCGCCATCCAAAAACCTTGGCAAAGCCGTGAGCTTCTCCGTGATGTTATCCAATTTGCGATCAATAACTGCAGTGGTGTTATCCAATTTACGATCAATAGCTGCAGTGATGTTATCCAATTTGCAATCTATAGTCACAGTCTGAGTGCCAACAGCTCTGCCAACTCCGTCAATCATTCCAGTCACGTTCCAGCAGGACAGTCAGGTTCCCCCGAACCTGGGCTTCTTGTCGAGAATGATAAAAGAGTATGATTTTACCCGCTAGGCTGTGATGCCTGGGTTTGCTGAGTGCTACATTGGTGTCAGAAGTGGGATGACAGAACCAGTCCCAGAGGAGCAATTGGAGCAGACTCCAAGGGAACCTGGAGAGGGAGATTGCAAGGTTTGAGCTTGAGCTGTCCACTGGACCTCAGAGGGAATGGCAACCGAAAATGGCTGAGGGGGTGAGTGAACCAGGTGTGCAATATGCTGAAAGTGCCGAAGAGCCAACCCTATAGCAGCTCCACCTGCTACCCTGCTGGCAGTGCCTGCCCAGCTCTTATAGTACAATGGGAGTACAGTACAACAATGGAGGTACAACAGCTGTGGGAGCTCTTCAAAGCCCAGCTTGAGCTCACTACCAGGAGAAACTCCTGCCAAGACCAGATGGTGGCTGCCCACCTAGGCCTGGCGCTTGAGGGCAGGGCTCTCCAGGCCCTGCTAGATATCACTACTGAAGTTCCGTTTCATCTGACAGCTCTAGAGACTAGAGGAAAGGAACCAAAAAATCCAAAGGAGGGAGAAAAAAACCTCTGGGGGTCCAAGGTGAACTGGCTGCCATACCTTCTGGGCATGCTAACATTATTGAAAGGAAGTTGTGAAAATGGGTGGGATTGCTTGCTAAAAACAAGGTACAAACTGTGATCAAGGTCAAAGCCAAAGTTCATCCGTGAATCTGTTCTCCACGCTGGCCTGTGTAGGGTGGCAGATTGAAGTCTGCACCCACAATGTTACAGTTCATAAGTCACATCCACAATGTCACACTTCCATGAAGTACAACACCAGCTCAGATGGAGCCCACCCCAGGCACCATCCAGACATGTGGGAAAGAAAGCAGAGAGCATGGGTGGTGAGAATGCAGTGTCATTAGACATAACTGAAATGTATATTTGGGTGTCATCGGTATAGCAGTGATAATTAACATTATGTTTTCTCATTATGTTACCTAATGGCAGCATGTAGAGAGAAAATAATAAAGGACTAAGAACTGATCCCTGTGGTACTCCATATTTGACTAGTGACATAGACGACAGAGTACAGTTATTTGACACTTGATCATATTGATATTGATTAGTCAAATGGGATTTAAATCACTTCAACATTTACACTGTTGTCATTTACGGCTTTATATAAGGAAGTTTCAGTGTTGTGTCCTGGACGGAAGCCTAACTGTAATCTATCCAGTATGCTGTGTGTCTCTAAGTATGACTGAAATTGAGCAGTGACTGTCTTCTCCAGATCTTTGGACAAAAATGGTATATTAGAGACAGGTCTGTAATTGCTGAGCTCCTGTGGATCCAAACTATGTTTCTTCAGTAATGGTCTGATTACTGCTACTTTAAATTGGTCAGGTACATTGCCTGAGGACAGGGACACATTTGTTATGGTAGTTCTAGGTTTTTTCAGAACTCCCAGGGAAGTTGAATGGGGATTGGATCCATTAATTTTATCATCATAGAAAGTCCATAAAATGTTTGCCACCAATGTTACTTAGTAGCACGGGCTCAGCCTTATTTGTTAGATGAGCTATTGCCTTAAAAAGATAGCAGGGTTATTTCTCTTGTAATCAATAAGGTTAGAGTAATACGCTAAATCCTGCAAAATGCAGCCTCATGCAAAGGGTGTTCAACTTCCTGGGCCATGAAATCAGCGAGAAGGGTGTCGAAATACACCCAGAGAAGGTAAAAACCATGGAGCCTGGTTCCACAATCAACTACAGAGTTGCAGAGCTTCCTGAACCTGGCGACCAAGAAGGAGAGCAACTTCCAGTGGGGCCATGAACAGTCGACTACCTTTGACTGGCTGTGGCTTAACCTCGTCAGCACACCACTCCTGACAAGCTCTGACCCCAACCTTGTATATTGTAAACACAGATGCCAGCAACACCTACATTGAGGTGGTTCTGTTCCAGGCGTGACCAGATGGACAGCCACTGCCTGAGTAGGTCTGAAACAAATGATGTGGTGGGAACTCCTGGTGGTGGTGGTGGCGGCACTGACTACAGTCACCACACCACACTAACCTGGCTCATGAGCTTCAAAAAGCCTGAGGGCCACATGGGCTGGTTGGCTGGAGAACCTGCAGTCTTTACAATTCCAAATCCAGAACCGGGAGTGATGCTGCACAGCAACATGGATGCCCTGTACCACCCTCCATGTGGGGGTGACTGTGAACACTGCGGGTGCCTGGAGGCGAAGCAGCTAATGGGGTTCAATTTGAGAGGCATCCTCAGAGAGATGGAGAGTCCAGAGCTGGAGGAGGTGAGTGTTCTAAAGTCAGACCATGTCACCGTTGTCCACCAGGGTCCTGAGGTAGTGGAGCCAATGGAGATGAGGGGTGTGATGCCAGACCAGACCACTGCATCAAAGTGGCCCACAGAGCTTCCATTCTTCTATCCAAAGGAGTGGGAACAGACCCAGACTGCGGACCCCACCCTGACCCGTCTGCTAGGCTCAGTGGGACAGCCTGGCCATCCAGAATGGGTTAGTGTATCGGCACTGGTAAGGTCCTGTGTTGGGGCAGGTCAAATGGCAACTGTTAGTCTCTATGACCTTGTGCGGACTCTGGCAGCAGTTTTACTGGCCAGGCTGCCACCTGATTGTGGAGCTGCATGTCCACTGTTGCAACCCTTGTACAGCATGTAAGGGCCCCCCACCAGCCCAAGGAGCTTGTTGTTGTGGACATTCTGGTCCCCCACTCAACCACCACCTCAAGTAACTGCTATGTCCTCTTGGTCATGGATAACTTTGCTAAGTGGCTCGAGGCATACCCCATGCCAGAGCAGAGCACCAATGTGATGGCTGCCAAGCACGGGGTTGAGTTCACAATGACCAGGGGCAGAACTTGGAGTCCTCAGTCATGGTGGAGGTCTGCTGGCTGCTGGCCATCTGGAAGACCCCGGACCACCCCACCCCACCCTACCCTACCCTACCCTGAGAACAACAACTTAATTGAGAGGTTCAACCAGACCCTGAGAGCACAGCTCACAATTCTTATCAGCTGGCATCAGTGTGACTAGGACCAACACCTCCCAGTGACCCTGTAGGCCTATTATCAATTTGCTGTGCATTTTTGGAACTTGTGGTTTCTGAATGTACAGCATTTTGACACCTAGAGACCACCATAAATAACAAAAGAGCAGAGTCTGCTGACTACTATAATACTGTAGCACCAGGCATATTGGAATATCATGTAAGCAGCAAAGGAGAAGGAGACTTGCTTGCTGGGAGCTACATGCTCTTTAACTGCAGTCCTTAATAAGACCATAAGAGACACCCTAAGAGCACCGAACCCAAATACAACAGCGGAAACAGAAGGTGGTCAGATGCTGAACTGTAGGGTACACACATGGTTGGACATTCTTACAAGCTAAGGACATGTGAGGATTGGACAGGGTATACATAAGACCAGGACAAACATACATGACACAACCGGGAAACAAGTCTTAATCATAACTACAACAACAATCCAAGGGCTATTTACAATGACATCCTGTTCTGCCTGTGCCCAAGTCCTTTGTGCATTTTTCCAGTTCCCCGGATTGTTGTGTGGTGCTAAGGGCCGAGTATGTGACTACTACTGTAACTCATTTGTTGTGTGTTCAAGTCCAGCCACCTCTATTTTTGTACTTAATAGATTTGTTCCCTGGTGTTTCATTTGTATTAGTTTTTCTAGTTCCTGAGATTTGTGGTTGCATTCAATGGCATGTGGTTTTTTGCCTAGTGCCATTGGTTTTGATTTACTTGTCTTCGTTATTTCTCTGGTGTTTGGATTCTGTTTCCTAGTTTTTGGGTTCCTTGATTTAATTATTATTAGTTTCACCTGTTGTCCATTTCCTTGTGCTGGTCCTTGTTGATCGTTCTCACCTGTCCTGTGTTTAATTGTTAGCCCTCTGTATTTAAGTACCTAATCCAGCTCTGTTTCCTGTGGAGGCATTGACTGTGTTTTCTTGATTTTGTGATGTGGGTTATTCTGTTTTGCTCTATGTGCTTCCCTGCTTGTTCTCTGTATTTCAAGGCAAGTTTTCCCCTCGTATATTTTTTTTTTTTGTTTCTGTTGGCTTACTTCGCACCCCTGTTTAGTTTTGACCCCTCATGGTCTTTTTGTTTGTAGGGTTCCCAGTGTTTTCTATATCTCTAAATAAACCCCTGTTGTTTTGTGGAGCCGTAAGTGGATTGTCACCTCCTTTTTTTTTCTGCCTGTACCATGCCCTGAGTCCGTGACAAGAACCCCCGGGGTCTGTCTGATAAAAAAATAAATGTAAATTTAAAAATAGTCTTAGTAAATACATTATAATTGGATGCTGTTGCTTTAATATTATCCTGGGAATATCCAGTTGTCGTAAAGACGTTTTTCTATTTTTTTTATTCAGTGGAAAAGGCTGCATCACACGGTGGGACAGTATCTATTGTGAAGGTTCATTTTTATTTAGTAACTCATGGGATTAAAGTTAAATTATTATTGGATATTTAATATAGTTATGCTTCGAGTCAAGGGCGTAGGTTTGGTTTCAACATTGGTAGGGACCAAGTCAGCCCCGTAAACACACTGGATACTCCTGCAATATTGGTAGGGATGATATCCCTACCGTCCGTACCCAAATCTACGCCCTTGTTTCGAATTTTAACTTAACAAAAGACTGTTTCGTGCTTACATCATTAATCACTCGTTTTGAATATACATTGTAATTAGGCTACAGCTACAGTTTATTTTTAGGTATTTTGTTTCTTGTGTGACTTGTTCCTTCCATATAATCAGCTATAAATTTAAAGTTTATTATAGGTAAATAAAAAAGCATTTTGCGTAAGTACAGGCTCGGAGCCCCATTACCATGCATGTACGACAGAGCATGTGTCATGCAATCCGCTTGGGCTTTCAGGCACCACTGGCTGTAACTTTGGCTGATGTGAAGCCCATCCCCTTAAAGTGACGGCTGAATTCATCACTACCGAGCACCAACCAGCCGAAACATCATTTACTGACTGCAGTTTCCTTAACATGTGGGGGAAACGCGCAGATGCCACGCACAGAGAATGATTTACATTTTGTAAGTTGAATTGATAGGGCAGCACGGGCGTTCTCTTCTGCGCATCTTCTGAAAACTGACACACATCTTTTTTGAGGCACTTTTCCCTTCATTTTTTTTGTATTCATTTTCACCGTAAGGAAAGGTAATCATTGTCTTTTCCAATAACAAGTCGAATACATTTGTGGCTGTGCTTAATAGAGGTAAGTTTTAAAATTAATCCTTTTCAGAACAGATTAATTAAAAATAAGTTGGCAGATACCGTGCTTAACAACTACATTGTAATGATTAAATAATACACATACTGCAGGAAATACAGAAATTCAGACTTATTGTGTGTCATTGTGGGAGTCTTAAGAAAATACGACCTGTTACATTTCATTGGAGTTTCAAAAGGTTATTTCTGCCATGTAGCCAAAATCCCTTGCTTTTTGCAATCTGCCATTTTTCGAATTCCGGTTTACTTAATTCGAATTATTTTGTTTTCCGAACAGTCGTTTGCATATAATATCAGTCGTTACCAAAACCGGAGTGGTTTCCTTTTCCGGACTTGTTAATTCGGCTTTTCCTTAGATATGCCACATGCCATATTAGAAGAGATTCTGGCAAAGATAACTGGCTGGTTAGCACAGTTCTCATTCAACGCTGTATATCGCAAACATGTATTACCTTATGATAACCTAGCTACCGGCAAATTAATCCTTTAGATCTCAGATAAAAATTACACAGATTACATTACAGAAAACAGTCACTGTAAATTATGAACACATGTTATGCACTTGTGGCTTTGACTCACATTATGGGGTTGGTTGGTTAATTTTGTAAGAATGTAGCATCCTACAAAAATAACATAACTTTTGCTTTAATCCAGAGTAAAACCAAATACCCAGTGTCAGTGAAATAGTGCTTTGGAATCTGTAAAACACTACGATATCAAATCAATTTAAACATTGTGTAGAGAACAGTAATAAAGCAATAAAATATGGGTCACTTAATATTTCAAACAGGGCATCATGTTTCTCCAAATCATTTTTCAGTTAAACAACTTGTTTTTAATTATCCAACAGAAAAATCTATTAAAATACACAATATTATGTGCAAGCCTAACCCTGCTACACTCTATATGCACATCACAATACCAAGATGGCATGACTTATCGCAGCACAGAATATAGCTAATCTACATCTCTATTTGGTGCAATTGATTTGTTTTCAGGTTCTCACACAGATACATACAAAATCATACATTTCCCATTAGATCATTTTTTAAGGGATCGCCACCATAGCAGTGTGCAGCCTTCCAAGCTCCTGACAGGGTGGATGAATGTAGCTCATGTGCATACATCCTATAATGTTGGATTTCTGCGAAAGCTCTCTCTACCCGCTTGGAAATTATTGCTGTGTCAACCAACCCCTACGGCCAACCAGGCCCAGTCTCCCCTACCTGTAGAGGGCAGCAATGTCTGAGCAACGGTGTAGGTAGATTTCAGCATTACCACTTATTTGTCATCCCCTGCTCAATCAGTACAAATTATTTTATGATGTTTAAAAAGCTTTACGATTGATCATCTCCATTATAAGTAATTAAAATTTACCTAAGAACTAATATGTTTAGGATTTTTGACATTTATATACAGCAGGTTTTGCTTATCAAGGTGGTGCGGAGGAGCGTGGCACCGGCAGGAAAAGAGTGACGAATGCTGGCAGCTCCGAGAAAACAAGGGGTTTATTACAAAATAAAACACACTACAAAACGTAAAGGTTCATGAAGGATCAGAAAAACGGGAAACAACTGGGAATAAACGAAGTCATAGAATAAACACACCTAAAGAACAAAGAAAACACAGGGAGCAAGACTAGGCGAAACAGCAAAGCAAATAACAAACCGTAACAAACACTTCTGAACTCCAACATGCAACTGTACACCATAACTCGAACACACAGAGTAACATCTAACAATGACCAACTGTGGAAATAAACAAAGGCAAGCCCTTAAATATAATGATAATAAGGACTAACAAAAGGCAGGCGTGAATTATCAAAAGCAACCAATCACTGAGGGTACAGGGCAACAAGACACAGGTGAAGAAACTACTATTGAACACATATGTAAGGAACTTACAAGACCTGTGGCCTGTACTATGAAGCGGGGTTACTGGCTTATTGGGGTGACTTGACGGACTTAAGGTACCACAGTTTAAATGGACTTCATATTCGTTCACTTACATTTTTCCCAGACTACTTTAAATCCGACAAGTTACCCCGATAAGCCAGTAACCCCACTTCATGGTACAGGCCAGTAAAACTAAGGAAACACAGGGGAAAAAAACAAGTAGAAGCATCTGGCCCAAGGCAGGGGCAGATAACCATATACAAGACAAATTAAACACAGGGATAAAGAATATCAAACGAAGGATAAGATAATTATAAATAACCAATAAAGCGGGAGTGGGGAACAGTGGCCAACCGCTTAGTTTATTAAGCTACAAGGCAGCCTGGGGGAGCAAAGACACATACTAAGGACTTATTAGGGCTACACGACAAAAGAGGGAACAGGACAGCCAGCAAAGGGCACAAGACACAGAAGACAGAGACAGACGGATGCAGACCCTAACATCCAGCTTTTTATCACTCCTTTTTTTTATGGAATACATATTTTTGTGCACGTTTGGGGGTCATGTTTTTTTTTAAGCATTGTTTTTGATTTAAATGTTCAGCAAACACACGCACAGTTAAGATACAGAATAATTTAACAAGAAAGGGAGAAAATATAGGCACAATAACAGATAAAGTCAATTCTAATGCAAAGACAAAGTTAGATTGCAGCTTCATAGCTACAGGCTAACTCAGGTTATCTCATTTTTCAACATGTGTTTAACGTCTTTATATGAAATACAAGATGGGACCTCATATCTCTTGGAATTTAGAGTGTGATTCCTTTAGTTATTCATATGATTTGTTGATCCATTGATAAGTATAGCAACATATTCTTCAACCACTGTGCAATCGATGGTTTCTCTGTTCCTTTACAAAACAAAACTAGAAGACATTTAGCGTCAACAATGCGTGCTAATGTGTGCTATTTCTGATGACAATGTTATCTATAAATATACCCAAAACAATGATATTCGGATTCAAAGGTAGGTTTATGGAATCCATTTGGAATTTTATTTGAGAGAATTCCTTCCAGAATTCACGTTTGAGCAGTCACATACAGTACAGCAGTATACCTTTTGAGACTTATCATTTACTACATGTATCAGAGATATTTTCATTGGATATATTTCATCTAACTGGAGTAATGTACCAAGGGAGTAAGTACAGTTGGGACGTGTTCCAACCAATTCTGGAAAAGTATGTTGTGTGTTTAGAGGGATGGGGTTTGGGGCTGATTTGGTCCCTAGCAGTGTTGAAACCAAACCTATACCCTTGTACAGTAATAGGCATTCTCACAATCTAATTATATTGTAATAACTTCAGTTGGCTTCTCTAGAAGTAGATACTAACATATTTATTATATAGTGAATATATAAACCCCTTGGATTGTGGATGTTGAGATATTATTTTTTCGAATGGAGACAATATGGGTTTGGTGAGTTGTGAGTCTTGGCAGGAGAGATGTAACTTTTGCTGTAAGTGTGGATTTTTTTGGAATGTCATACTTTGTTGATTTTTAACTCTGTGAAGGACATCGATATGTTATCTTTTATGTACATTGTGAATTTTTTGTAACCCCTTTTAATCCATGTTTTGAATTCGTATCAAACATCAATGATGTTTACCAACATGGGTGATCAGAAATGGCGTTTTTGCTTTTTATCAGAGTACTATTTTCATGGAGTATAGTTATAGGTTGAAGAGTAGACTAGATTTGACAAGAGTATTCTATTTTCAAGCAATGAAGATGCGTCACTACACATGCGCGTTTACGTCCTAATGTGAAGCGGGAAATTGGTATATATAATATAAATACATGTACGGCATATGGGTGTTTTTTTAAATGCTATACCATATATTTACTTTCTACAGATATTTATTTTTCATACAGATATTTTTGTTATGCTTTGTATTTTCTAGACAATATTTATGCTGCACAGTTTTAAAATGAAGTTAAAAGCTGCTAATGCGAACACAGTACAAATCAAGTGCAGTAAATTTTCTAAATGTGCACCTTAATGGATATTTATTTAATTTTTATTTACATGAGAGTATATTTATTTGATTTACTTTTAAGTACATTTTAGTGTTTTATTAGTAGGTTGAAGCAGTATTGACAGACGTTTTATTTAAATGTTTTAATTTTATTTATTTGTTCAGTTAACCACTGTTTAGTAATGAAAAAAAGAAGCAATTTATGTTTTGTTTCTTTTACCTCTGCTGTACCAAAAACATACCGAAACGTGACTTAAAAACTGAGGTACATATTCACCCGTGATATTTATGTACTGTTACAGACCCTTAGACAGTCAGCAGTAATAATGCAAGTAGGGGTGATCAGAATAAAGTAGCTGTATCGCAGTGGTATCACTCACTGGTTTACTCATGAATTGCTTTGTGGTCAGGATCCCTTTTACCCTTGGGAGATTTAGCTACATCACAAGCTAAAATAAGTAGGTTTTTACTACATACTTAAACCTGAATCTAGCCAATTATTTTAAAAAAACAGGATCTATCTGTGAAAAAGATGTGCTTTCTTTTCTGTATGTATCTTTTCATGCAAGTTATGCCAGGAAACTTTTCAAGGGGGAGTAGGGGGATGCAGATATCTAACAAATATTTATCTAAGTCACTTCTAGGTTTTAGGGGACTCTTTCCTGTCACAGTCCAAAGACATGCAGTTAGGAGAACTGGCTTCACTGAGTATCCAAAGTGTGTTTGCCCTGTGATGGACCAGCATCACACGAGGAGGCGGCCTGTACCTCAGCTTTGTTCACTGTGCTGTATGGGATACAGGAGACTCCTCTGGGACCTTGCTGTGGTTAGGAAATCACTGGTTGCATGGATAGAGTATATTGTACTAAATCTACCGGTTGATGACTCCATAGAGTAGGGGCATCTTCACATTTTGGCATGGTCCATTTAAACATGCAAATACATAAGCAATAAAAAAAATAGATGAGAATATTACTTTTGTTCTCCTTGTTACATCAAAGTACTGCAGCGCTCGATATGTTTTATTTAATAATGTTTTGTATAAAGTTCATCAACATGAGGTCAACCTTAGGTCAGTTATCCGTCATACATGGTTTTGTGTAGCTATGTGTATGTAAGACAAAGTAAGGTAAGACATACAGTACTGGATACTGTCTTTCTAACAGTGGGATCTGTGATTCTAATCATGCAAGGATCCCAATTCCACATCTGCTACCTCAACACCGGAAAGGAACCCTCTGTGGTCAAATTCCATTGTCTCACAGAATATCCCAAAACTGGCGGTTTATTCAACACATTTGGAGTGTTTTCTGAATGGGGAGTGTGGGTCAAACTTTTGATTGAGCTGACCGTTTCGATCAAGTAGCTTGCATTTTCTGTATACACCGATTAGCCATGAAAACCACCTGCCTAACATTGTGCAGGTTCCCATTGTGCCAACAAAACAGCTTTCAAGACATGAATTCCACAAGACCTCTGAAGGTGTCCTGTGGAATCTGGCACCAAGACATTAGCAGGAGATCCTTTAAGTCCTGTAAATTGGGAGGTGGCACCACCGTGGTAACTGGACTTTGTCCAGCACATTTTTGCAGTTTTGCAAGGTGCATTATCCAGCTGACTTGGAGAATACCACTGCATTGAGGGAGTGTATTTGATCTGCAGTAATGTTTAGGTAGGTGGTATGTGTCAAAGTAATGAATGCCAGGACCTAAGGTTTCCCAACAGAACATTGTCCAGACCATGCCACAGCCTCCCCCGGCTTGCCTTCTTCCCGTAGTGCATCTTGGTGCCATCTCCTCCCCAGGTGAATGACACACATTCACAGCCGTCCACATGATGTAACAGAAAATGTGACTCATCAGTCCAGACCACCTTCTTCCTTTGCTCCACGGTTTAGTTCTGATGTTCATGTGCTCATTGTAGGCGCTTTTGGGGGGTGGAGGTCAGTATGTGCAATCTGACCAGTTTGCAGCAATGCAGCCCCTCACACAGCAAGCAGCTATGTAGTGTTTATTCTGACACACTTCAGCATTAACGTTTTCAGCAATTTGTGCTACATGAGCTCTCCTATGGGATGACACAAGACAAGCTAGCCTCCCCACACTATTAATGAACCTTGGGCACCAATGACCCCATTGCTAGTTTATTGGTTAACCTTCCTTGGACCACTTTTGGTCGGTACTGACTATTGCATACCAATACTCCACAATACCTGCCAATTTGGAGATGCTCTGACCCAGTCATCTAGCCATCACAATTTGGCCCTTGTCAAAATTGCTCAGATCCTTACGCTTGTACATTTTTCTTGCTCAGTAACGTCAAGAACTGATTGTTCTCTTGCCTAATATATAACAACACCTTATCAGGTGCCATTGTAACGAGATAATCAATGTTATTCACTTCACCTCTCAGTGGTTTTAATATTGCAGCTGATCAGTGCACATGTAGACATTTTACCTGACCATGAAGGTTACCATCATCATATACATGACTGGAATTTAACATATATTTTTACAGTATGAATATATAGAAAATGAACAGCTTCCAGTTGATTACTCTGATAGGTTAAGTGAATATGAATTAAGCAAATACTTTGTTTGCATTATTAGTAACTGAATAGTTTTGTGAAGCCTCACTGAATCTGTGAGCCATCTGTATATTTGTTTTGTTGCAAAACTGCAATGATGAATACAAATGACTCTATAGGCAGAACTGACAGTTGCCTGGGGGCCTCAAATTACCTTGATTTGGATGTGAAATGATCATCAATTTTCTTGGTAGTGGGGGCCTCCCAAGCAAAGTTTTGCCTAGGCCTCTTGAAATACTAGCGATGGTCCTGGATGGATCTAAAGTTCTTCTTATACATTGCACTTGGTCTGTAAATATAATGCAATAGCACAACCTGTTAGAGGGCTGACTTTAACTAATCAGGTGTGCATTTCATTTTATCCACCTTGGTATTGTTTGTTTAATGCCGGTTTAATGCCAGTACAATGGTTATAGATTGGGTTGATAGCTGATACCAATAGGCTGTTCTGGTGTGGGTCAGTGCTCTTAGCTGAGGCCAGTGTGAATTACACTTTCTTCTAGTTGCTTTCCAAGACTATTTTGTATCTTCTAGCTGGATACGGGTTGAGGTCATAAGGTAAGCACTCAGCACCTGTGGCTGTTAGCTGTAAGCAAATACAGTTTCAGTTTCCAGACGCTTGTGACTTGATCTTGCATGAAAAGCTGGCTTCTTTCCATGGTCTCCTGTTTTATCACCATTGTTAGATATTGTCAACTGTTGCTCCCCCAACATAAGGGCTGGAGGTTACTAAATAATTTCTGTCTTAGCACTGCAAGAGTATGTATTACGCTATTCAGTCAGTTTATCCAGTTTGACAGATAGATGGATAGACGTGCTTGTTAATAATTTGCCCAACACACACACACACACACACACATATATATATATATATCGAGAAGCTGATGACTAATTATTGTGACTCATCATTTACTTGAACAAACAAACAGATAAAATGAGAGTTTTCCCTTTTTTATTATTATTAATTTACGAGTTGAAGCTCACAATCATCTTCTTGGAGGAGGACAGCTCCCATCCCAGAGGTATTGCATCCACTTTTAATTTCAATGGTTTTTCAAACCAAGGGGCAGCTAATCGGTGAACTGCTGAGCAACAATTTAAACAGAGGTAAAAGCAGATTAGCAAGAGGGAGACCACACAAACGGGGTATTTTTCCCAAGGAAACAGGTGAGGGGTAGAACGTGATAGTACCCCACCATTCCCTAAAAACTCTTGAGCTCCCTTTTTGTCTTGGGCACAGATAAAGCCTCAATAGCCTGCATTTTAGCATTCAGGAGTCTGACCGTTCCCTGACCTACTAATTTTCCAAGGTGCATAATAATACCCTGATCAAATTCACCAAATTTCTCTAGATCAGTGGTTCTCAACCTTTTTTTGCAGTGGGCCGCACTATGTCCAAGTTCAAGTGTCACGGGCCGCATATTATTTA
>JAODKF010000126.1:13141712-13159765 GCA_026779585.1 Mormyrus proboscirostris
ATTTATTTTTAATTTATTTTTATTTTTTTTTACGTGGTCAGCATCGCGGGCCGCATTTGCATCTGTGACGGGCCGCAGGTTGAGAACCACTGCTCTAGATTAAGCACCAGGGAAGCCTGTTGTGGGCATTGGAACACCTATCCTAATGTCTCCATGTGCTCTTCCCATGTACTGGAGTAAAGCATCACATCATCGACGTACATCTCACAGTTCTGTACACCCCCTAATACCTTGTGTATTAAGCACTGGAAGGTAGCTGGTGCGTCACACAGCCTAAAGGGCATCACGGTGTACTGGAGGAAGGTGTCGGGTGTGACAAAGGCGGACACTTCGGACACACAGGGCATCAGGGGTACTTGCCGGTAACCTTTCAAAAGGTCCAGTTTAGTGACAAATGCAGCAGATTCGATGCAATCAACACAGTTCTCAGTCCTTGGGAGAAGAAAAGTCCGGTTTAGTCATGGCGTTTACCTTTCTATAATTGGTGCAGAATCGAACAGTGCCATCCGGCTTTGGTACAAGCAAACGCAGTGAACTCCACAGGCTACGACACGGAATAACCGGCCCGTGCTCGGGGAAATTTGCGGTTTCCTTTTAAAATAATGTGTGTTTATGTGGACTGACCTGATAGGTATGCTGCTTAATGGGCGGAAGAGATGGGAGAGACTGTGGAAGGATTCGCGACAGACTGATCCGTATCGGGTCTTCCTTCCTTCAGTACGCTGTCCTTCTGCGATTTGGGGTCTGTACTACATAATCAATAGGGCTCAGTTTCTCTTGCACGACATACCGTCCAGAGAATCCAGCATTAAGGGAGGAACAAGACAAATAGACAAGAACGAATACCCTATCGCCAGTCTGAAAAGCCTGTTCTTTTGTCTTCTTATCGAAGTCTTTCTTCATCACGACTTGGGAGGTACTTAACGAGCGTTTAGCAAGTTCTGAGGTGCTGTCAGCCACTGTCGGAGTGAGCCCACACTTTTAATTCCTCTGTAGACTGAGGAGGCGTGGTTGGACACAGTATGCTGAATGTTCAGCTCACACATGACATGGGAGAACAATTTTGAAGTGAAGTTCGCACCCTGGTCCGACTGCACATATTTGGATAGCCCAAAAGTAGTAAAAAAATTATATATTTTTAATTTTTATTATTATTGTTGTCTTCAAGCTACGGCTAGGAATAGCCTTGGGGAAGCAAGACGCGGCAGACATGAGCATAAACAGATAAGAATTCCCCAAGCAAGTTTTGGGTAGGAGCTCCACACAGTCGATTATCACATGCTCAAATGGTTCCCCAGTTATGGGAATGGGATGCAACAGGGCAGGCTTATGACACAACTTACCGTACTGCTTAACTTCCCAACTTACCCCAGGCCAAAGGAAATGTTTTAGCACTGTTGCCTCATAAATCCAGGGTTGGGACTAGAATTCCACCTCTGGTCTTTGTGTGGATTTTGCATGTTCTCACTGCATTGTCTAGGTTTCCTCCTGATGTTCTGAGGCATACTGTTACTGATGTCTCTGAATTATCCTGTATGTGCCTTGTGGCATCCCCTCCAGGGTGTACCCCACCCTTATGCCCTCTGCTATACAGTATCCTGCCCCATCTTTGACCCTCTCCAGTATGCAGAAAACAATAATAACGGTGAATTCTAATCGAACACAATGTTATTTTTGTGCTTCTGTTTTTTAGATTCATCATGAACCAAAGATTGGATCCAAACATTACACTGGGGGAAAGTCAATATTGGTATTTTCCCAATAGCTCTCAGGACTATGGCTACCCTCAGCAGAACATCACATATGTGGTATATTACCTCCACGAGCCGCCTGTGGTGGCTGTCTTCGTTATCTCCTACCTGCTCATCTTCCTGGTCTGCATGGTTGGCAACGGGGTGGTATGCTACATTGTCTTAAGGAGCAGAAACATGCGCACAGTCACCAATGTCTTCATCCTGAATTTGGCCATCAGCGATCTCCTTGTGGGAATCTTTTGCATGCCAACGACACTTGTGGATAATATCATCACCGGTGAGTACCATGGTCCCATGCACAGCACGGCACAAGACAGGGAGAGAAATTGTGCAGATGAGTATCTGAGTAGCTAATTAACCTTGACAATGGAACCGTAAGCTGTTGGGATCTCGGTATTTTAAAACTTTACCATTTAAATACTATGTTTTCTTTCAGATTTAGAAGAAAATTGTGAATTTGGGGCAAAAGAAATTAAAATGGGATTTTAAAAATTTATGAACAAAATTTATGATTGGGTGGTTAAAGTTGTTTGACATGACCTGAATTACTCCATAAAAATATTTTAAATAATTTAAGTTAATATCTGATATTGATCTTGTATATCATTGCAAGATCCTGAGCTCTGGGTAATATGTGTCATGAGAGGTAAGGTGCAATACACTGAAATAATGAAGACAACTCGAAACAGCTGATAAACACTGGGAATCCACACAAGGTTGACGTGGGGGGCATGGCACAGGAGGATCGGCACAATCGGGGTGTGACAGAGCCCCCCTCCAAAAGGTGCTCCAGGGGAGCGAAGGAACAAGACCAGGGACATCACGGGAAGACAAAAAAAAAAATATATCAACGGGGCACCACGGGGAACAGCACAAGGAGAATAACTCAGACAACAAACAACAAACTGGGAATGCAGACAAATGACAAGGCTAGGAATAGACTAAGGAACCAATGACAGAAACACAAAAGGGGACAGCAAAGGAACAACACCAGGGGACACACCCAAAGGAGGCACAAAGGGAACAAAAGGGAACAAAGGCATAGAGTGACGGGGAGCAAACACAGGGGCCAGAAAGGCAGAGGGCAGGGGGAAATGGGGAGCCAGAGGGAACCCAGGTACAGTAGGCGAGGAGCAGAGGCCGAAGGGGCTGCAGGCGTCCCCAAGGCCGGAGCGGGAGGGACTCTCAGCGAGCACGAGGAGGGAGCAGGTGGGAATGAAGAAGGTGGCAAGGAGGAAGGCGTAGGGACTGACGGAGGGGACATGGGTGGAGGGGAGGAGGGAGCAGCAGCAGCCACGGCAGGCGAAGGCGCAGCCGCCACCAGCTAAGGCATAGGAGAGCGACGAGTCAGAGCTGGGGAACCCGTAGTTGACCGACAAGGCATCAGAGGCGGGACCGCAGCCAGCCGACGAGGTGCCGTAGGCGACCTCCGAAGCTGGAGCCGGGGGACCCGCAGGCGATCGCCGCGGCCCATCCCGAAGATGAGCCAGGGGGCAGGGAAGGCAGGACCCGACCCCTGCACAGATGTCCTCTCCCTCTTCGGGACAGAGCTGGGGTCCTGGCAGGGATCTGCCATGCTGTGGTGGTGCTTGAGATAACCCACCCCAGAGATGCACAGGGGTAGTCAGGGAAATCCCTGAGGGGTCCCACTCAAGCTCCTCCTCCAACTCCACGATGGAGGGTGGAGCAGTGGTCTGGCAGTCAGGGACCTCTTCGGGGACAGGGTCTGGGGCCATAGGAGCATGGGAGCAGGGTCTGGGGGATCTGGGACCTCCTCAGGGATGGGATTCTGGGGCAGAGCAGGTATTGAAACCTTGGGGGGCAGAGCAGGTATTGGAACCTCGGGAAACGGCACATCACCACCGACGCAGGAACCTCAGGAACCACGGGGGACTGGGTAAGAACCTCGGGTGGCGAAGGAGGTGCTGCAGGCATACAAACCATGGGGGGCGCGGCAGGCAAAGGAACCACGGGGGGTATGGCAAGAGGTTGCGTCCCGGGTGTGGGCAAGATGTCCCCTGCTGGGGAAGCCTGCAGCTGGAGTGGGGACTCGGGGGTAACAGCAGCGAACTCCCTCTGCAGCTGTTCTGCAAGCAAGACTACCTCCGGGGAGTCCCGCAATGCTGGCTCCCCCATCACCCGCCAGTACAGACCCTGAAGGGTATAAAACTGCTTGGCCAGGATCTCAAGCGCGGGCGACAGCGAAGCTGCAGGCAAGGGTAACGCTGGTGCTGGAGATGTTGCAGATACTGCTGAAATAGAGACCATGTGGGGCGCTGCGGGCACTGGAACCACAGGGGGTTCTGTCATGAGAGGTACAGTGCAGACTGGGAAAGCAGGCAAAGGAGAATCGAACTGAGGTAAAAGGGATTTGATATGGAAACACAAAGGGGTACTGAAAGACAAGGCAATTACTATGAAACAAACAGAAGTTTTAAGGTGCATGAGACCCTGTAGGTGATGCCCTAAGGATACTACCTTAAAATTTGAGAGTTTAATAACACTCTTTAGTCAATCTTTTTTAATCAATCTTCATATTTGAGAGTTTAATAACACTCTTCACTGAGAATGTTAAATATATACTGAATACATGCACAGGCATATGATTATAGTGATTTTGTAATATTTTAGCATAGCTGGATAGTGAGATAGGGAGGCCTGGCGGGTAGCACTGTTACATCACATCCTCCAGGAACTTTTCCCTGTGTTCGGCTGGTTTCCTCTAGGTTTTCTGCTGCTCTGCTTTCCTCCTGTAGTCCAAAGACATGCATTTAGGCTCTAAAGTACCTATATTGCATGTATGTGCCCTGTGATGGACTGGCATCCCATCCAAGGTGTATCCAAACCTGGTGCCTTATGCTGCCTAGGATATGGATGGATGGATGCATGAATGCAGGCACAGACTGGCCATCAGAAGTTCAGGAAATTTTCCTGGAGGTTGGACCACCAAGGTCCACATTTCCTGCACAACTTAATATTGTGATGATACTGGAAGTGATTATTATTATTATTATTATTATTATTATTATTATAATAATAATAAGAGAAGAAGAGGAATATTATGATTTTCTGCTGAAATAAAATTAAGACAGTCTGCTATCTCGTTGACAGGTTGGCCATTTGGAAGTCTGGTGTGCAAAATGAGTGGGATGGTCCAAGGAATATCAGTGTCAGCTTCAGTGTTTACACTGGTCGCCATTGCGATTGACAGGTCAAATCATTTTATATGAATAAACATAAAACTATGTTTTTGTGTCATTTGTTTATAAAGTGCCCACATTCCATGTACCATATTTGGCACTTCTTCTAACTACTTAGAAAATGAATAGGAACTGTTAAAGAAATACATATATAAAAACATTAAACCTTATAGGACATATTTTAAATTAGGGTAAAAGGAAGTGTTATATCAAATTTTTTTCTATTACTTCGGCAATACAGTGAAATGTGCTTTTTCCCTGTTTTAGGTTCCGATGCATTGTTTACCCTTTCAAGCAAAAACTGACAATATCAACATCAACACTAATAATTGTGATTATATGGCTTCTAGCACTTTCCATTATGTGCCCATCTGGTGTCATGCTGCAAGTCTCCAAGGAGCAGAATGTGCGTGTTCTTCTAGGGACCGGCAACGAGACAAGCCCTTTCTACTGGTGCAGGGAAAACTGGCCCAACCAGGGAAGAAAGATTTACACCACTGTCCTCTTTACCAGCATTTACCTGGCACCGCTGATTCTGATCGTGATAATGTATGCCTGGATTGGTGTTACCTTGTTTAAAACGGGCATGCCTGCGGAAGGGAGTTGTGGTCATGAAAACCGACAGATAGTCTCAAAGAAGAAGAAGAGAGTCATCAAGATGTTGCTCACTGTAGCCCTGCTTTTCATCTTGTCCTGGCTTCCCCTCTGGACCCTAATGATGCTGAGTGATTATGCCAGGCTGACCGAGTACCAGTACCGGGTGATAAACATCTACATCTATCCGTTTGCACACTGGCTTGCTTTCTTCAACAGCAGCGTCAATCCCGTCATCTACGGCTTCTTCAACGAGAACTTCCGAAGGGGATTCCAGACGGCTTTCAAGCTACAGCTGTGCTCGGCGAGCGCGGCCCGCAAACGGACCTACTCGCACAGGGTTCACGCGAATTCCGTCCTTCCCGCCAACCTGCACGTGTCCAAAGGGCTCGCTCCTCTCAGCGTGAACTGCGAAGAGAACAACCGCTCCACAGTAAGCTCCAACCTGAACGACCAAGACCTTATAATGGAGGACCTTGAAAAGGTATATCAGACCCACTTAACAGAACCAGCCCACAGCTGGATGATATGACAGCAGCCATTAGTAGCTAATGTGGTGAAGGGATAGGGAGAGAATTCACTAACTAGGGTTAGGGGATGATTAGGAGTCCAGGGATCTTTATGTTTTATTGATAAGACAGTGCCATTTTTACAGCACAGTGTCCCCATCACTGCATTTGAATCCACACACACTACAGTTGTCTATGCCAATGCTTCTTTCAGCAGCAACCCAGCTTTCCTCATTAGCCTCCCATCGGACCACTAGCTAGGCCCAAACCTGCTTAGCTTCAGATAGATCATCTAATCCTAACTGCAGGTGGTACGGCTGCATTGTACTATGATATTTAATTTTACCAGCACCCTTAATTGTCTCAATCACTCCCAGCCACAACTGTCCCTGCAATGACATCGAAGCTTGTGTTTAAAAATGTTTTTTATATGATTCATATAACCACATCATTCCTTCCCTGAGCACTTCAGAGGTTCTTCATGAGATACTGAACTGACTGGACTGATTTTGTTCCCTTCCATGTTCAGATGTATACCCCCAGGCAGCCTGACAGTCATACCCAACAGTGATGAGGTCCATCTAATGGATTCTTTCAGGTACAATACTTGCCATCATCCAACACTGGGGGTGGCGTTTCTTGAGTTTTTGGCGGCTGTGTCTTCAACTTGGAGAAGTTAGCTGGCTATTTTTTTTCCCATTTATAAAGCAGATGGTAAAAAGTAGGGATTCATATGTGTGTTTCGCCCATTTATTGATTGCTTGCTGTTTTTAAAGATTTTTTTAAACCAAAATAGAATTAGCTAGGAAGAATTGTGCTCTTTTAAGAGCACAGGTTGGGACAGGAGGGATATCTGATATGCTGATTCATTAACTCAAAATTAGTTTTCCGTTCGCAGCTGGAAAGTTATTTCAAGTTTGTATCATTTTTATGTTTCAGGTAGACCGAAGCACGATATCAATTCACCCTAATGACTGAATAGTTGGAAACAGGTATAGGACTTTTTATGCTTGACTAACCCCAATTCAAATTAATTTGGGGTGGAAAATGTACTTATAAATATGGGAAGTATCCTTTACACTTTCATTAATGAATCTGAAGAAATTTGGAAAAAAATAAAATGTTTATTTCAGTGACATATAACTATGTTATTTAAAAGAAATATTAAGACATGTGCTCACTATTTTGCTACTAATTATATGAAACATGTTGTTATTTTATCTGGTTAGCTATTCATATGCATGCATCACTCCGTCGTGTAACCAAAAAGTGAATACAGTTTGAGGGGCTCGTACCCTGTCCATGGGATGTAAATGTACAGCCCTCTTGTTCAGGTCATGCAGTGTTTTGATGTTTGGCCTGTTGGCCCTGATGACTCATGTTTAAAGAACGGTGCTTAAACTCATTACTCTTACTGTTGATGGTAATAGAGTGAGATGTGTGAGACATGGAACAATTTGATCAGTCTCTTGATAGGGTTTATTTTACTGTCAGACTTGATTTTGTTTGTGAGGCTTATGTAGTTTCAGAAGCACTGTCAAATGAATGTACTGGCTGAAGCAGGGGTCTGTGTTCCAGTCGTGCTCGTCAAACTCTGTGTTCTGGATTACGTTCAGACTGAGCTCTTAATTAATTTGCTTTGATTGACCTGTCGGTTGAATGAATCGCATGATTAAATACCCGGGGCTAGAGTACAATGCCAAATATTTAAAGCAGCAGTGGATTAAAATGAACAAAGATCTGCAATGACAGTATTTTTTCTCAAGTTGGTCCTTTTTTTTTGTTGTTTTCTCAGTCCACCGCACAATTATTTGCACATCCTGAGGGAGGGGCAAATGCACGCTATGCTTATTTTTTTCAAGTGCTATTTTTATTTTTTGCCCGATTCTGCTTTTCTGATTTTTTTTTTTCCGGTTGTACTTTTAAAGGAATCAACATGCTTTCTGTCGATAGTCAGTAAATAAAGCGGTGCTTTTGTCAGCAATACAGCTTTGTAACATTCATATGAATGTGCTGCTGTCAGCCTGTGTTTGAGCAACTTGTCATTTTACATACGTGAAGCAGGCTTCACTTGGTTGGCTTGCAGACAGATATACTGGATGGATGAATGGACATCTATGCTTTTTGTTTCAGTATTCCTGATCAGAGGACTAGCTTTTTCCTTACCATTTTGTTAATCTTAAACTGATATACTGGGCATATTAAACAACCTGTTACATAAAAGTTGCGCTCTGTCTTTCTAAATTGTCTTATTTGCTTTTATTCTTCCATTAAAACCAAAAGAAACAAATTGCATTTTTTAAACCCATAATCATCTGCTTGTCATTCCTCTGTGGGAATCTATTAAGTGGCGTAAGCTTTCAACCAGTAATCATTTATATCTGGAGTAAATGCATTTGATTAGTATTTGTCCAAACCATCAGCAAGAGCGGGGGTGGTGACGGAGCTGCTGCTTGCATAAATAGAGCACAATAAGGGGGATGAACTTAACATGTCTTAGCCTGCACATAACATGCAAGTGGATGTTACATTTAACGGCACTTTAGCGTGATATATTAACCGACAAAGTCGATGTTGTATGAAAACACTAGGGCAACCATATATGATGCAAGACAGGAATAAAAGCTGAACATGAATCAAGTTTGAAACCTGCTCAAATAAGTGTAACAAATAATAATAATAATAATAATAATAATAATAATAATAATGTACTGTACCAATTCACTCATCTCCTACAATGTTGTAGAATAGTGACAGGACCAGTTAGGAACATGGGACCTAGATGTGGAGCAAACCGGAACCATAAACGCTAAACGAGAGTCGTCGTCGGGGGCGGATGCTAGGATCAAAAAGTAAGGTATTCTGTCCAGAGGAGGGAAGGGAAAGACACACATCTCTTTTGACTTGAATGCTTATTTGCTACGCTTCGTCGTAATGGCACCACATTGCCGGGTCACTAAAGGCTATTAAAGCTTGTTTCAAAATCAAGCAATCAAATTTAACCAAGTAAACACAATAGCTCTACATGTAGATAATGACAGTTCTGTCGGCAGAAACATCTTGTTACTGAGAGCCATCATGGTCAGGCATGTCAAAGCTAAACAGCAGGCCACGAGTGCAAAAATAAAATGTTCAGAACAACAATGGTCTGCAGAATGGTTTCTCCGAACATCCAACTCCTCGACCTTGGAAGTGGTTCTGGAGACAAAAAGACAAAAAGAGTTACACTGCTTCTTGGAACAGCATCAGATATTTTTATAAAAAAGTAGATTTTTCTATTTCATGTTAAATTAAACATCTAATCCAAATCATACAACCAAAGAAGGTGAAAGACAGTACATATAAAGAGACTATCAAAACTGTGTAGGGAGAAAAACCTCAGACAGAGCAATGAGATATAACCAAACATTCTGAAATTATTTGGAAATGGGCATGACAGGTAGAGCAAACTAGATGTTGGACCCAGTGTAACAATTGCGTACTATTTTTAGTTTTAACAGAATAATTTGTTCCAAAATGTGTTTATGTCATACCACTGTTTGTCAGCAAAAAAACCGAGCTCACTTACACTCTGAGAAAAGTCAAAACTTATTCATACGCCTCAATGACTGAAATGTACAAACTATTGAAAAAGAGTTTTCGGCCTTACGTCTTGTTGAACAGATCACATTATCACACTAAATAAAAAATACTTAAATAAGAAATACTTTCCTTGAAGGTTACAAGTTCATAAATTAAACTGTATTATAAACACTTGTGTTGATTTTTTTTATCAGTTGTTTTTCAGCAGTGAAATTCTACATTGACAATTCATGGGACTGAAGCCAAATGGCATCCTTGTTTGCAACCTAATTAAACTGATGTGGCATGTACCACAGATAAATACAAGTATTGCTTATAAAGATGAGCTAGAAATCTATAATTAGGCATAAAAAGCATTGTGAGCATGAAATCCATTTAATAATGTATAATACAATAAACTATACAAACAATCAAAAATTACTGTCATGGAAAAATTCCCTCTAAAAACAAGCTTCAATAATATCAACATCCAGAGAATCCCTTCTGTACCTATAACTATGACCATGAACAAAGGATTTATAATTCAGACAAAATTTTGATCCCCACTTACCAAGACCATTCTTTTCATTTTAAAATATCAGCGTTGTGTTTAAAAAAAATTAGGCACGGCAACATTACTAATGATGATTTCAACACTACAAATGGTGATTTCAACATTACTAATGGTGATTTCAACATTACTAATGGTGATTTCAACACTACAAATGATGATTTCAACATTACTAATGGTGATTTCAACATTACTAATGGTGATTTCTTTTCAGCAAGTAATAGGTTTAAAGGACTAAATATAAACTGTTTAAACTAAAAAAAATAATTTAAGGTAATAGATATTGATTTTATTTCATATTTCTGTATCTTTTTATTAGAAGCCTTTTATTAGTCCCTACAATGTTGTCAAGGAAATGGGAATTGGAAATGGATACATGGGGAATTTACCTGATTAGGTCACTTCCCAGTGCCTCCCAGTGCTTGAAATAAGCTACAGTTAACTAGGGACATAAAGGTGCCTTACAAAATAATATGTTTTCCTCCTTTGTCCTGGTATTTCAGAAAAACAACATTTGACATTTTTCGAAACAGGCCACTGTGACCATCACTGCTGTTTATTACGTACTTGAGCTGAAGCATACTGATAGCATTGAAAAGAACACAGGGCTGTGGATCTGCACTCCATAGGAACTTTATATATAGTTACATAATTTGCTTACTTTTGGTATTGTGTTCTCATTCTTCTTTTGTTGTCTCTGAAAGTAATTTGATGATGGTGGCATTCTTATTTTAGTTTTTAAGAATGCTAAGCCTGTTAATTACTGTGCAATATCAACAGAGTATATGTGCTGTTTATTGGAAATTAACCAAAAGTAAGATTACAATGACCTTTAAAATGTTTAGTCCATCAGCATTTTGATTCATTAACTTCAGCTCATATAGAAATTTTATCAAACTTTGTTTCACAAGGAAAAATGAGTAGGATTAACTTTTAAAGCAAAGTAAGTTTATTTCCAAAATATCCAAAATAGATGGTTTCAAATGTTCTTACACATAGGTCCCCGTATGAGGAATGCTGTATATTGTATGTAATTTCAAACATTGTAAAGGTAGCTAAATAAGTTTTGAGTCAATTCGGAATGATCATTTTTATCTTTTTTTGCAGGTTGTTTATGACCCAAGAGAAGAAAACAAATTGAAATGAAGGTATATTTTTGCTCTTTTAGAATGATCCTAAATGGTTAAAAGGTTCTATAATGGCTCCTGAATAATTCATGACACTTGAGAGCTACAGTACTGTACTAACAATGCGGTTAGTAAGGCAGTACTTCCTTTAAGACATTGATAGTAATGGAAATTTCTGTTTTTGTTGATGTTATGTAAATAAAAATTAATAAATCAGTGCCAAATAAGGTTAATATTTTTGAATTATTATATACAACCATCTATTTACCAGTGTGCTAGTCTCAAACCCCAGTCTTTGGGGGCCGGAGCCCTGTGTAGCTTAGCTCTTTCCCCATTCCACCATAAATGATTCAGTTCAAGAGCTGTGTGGTAATTAGCACAAGGGGTTGAATCAGGTGTGTTAAATGAGGAGGGGAAACCCAAAAACGTGCAGGGCTCTGGCCCCCCAGCACTGCAGTTTGGCACCCCTGATGTAACGCTTTAATGATCAAAATGATGGTAACGTGGGGCACAAATAATATAGTATTATACTATTACTTATAAATTAATTAACCACAAACTAAGTCATAGTTACATAATGATGTCATGTTAATTCATCATTAATGAATCACAATGCATGTTTTAGCTCAAGCAATTACTGTATTTGTTACTACTGTATATCTGTTAATTCTGTACATCTTTTTGAACTACTAGAGGAACTACTGGAGGAACAAGTCATGGATAACACAAGTGAAACACTGATCTCACGTTTGTTCATCGTTAATGAATTGTGATGCGTCTTTCATCCCAAGCAGTTACTGTATTTGTTACTATATCTGTTAGTTCTGTAAACCTTTGTGAGCTTCTGAAGGAACTACTAAGGAATAAGCAATGAATAACACAGGTGGAACACTGATCTCATGTTTGTTCATTATTGAACCATGACTCATCTTTTATCCCAAGTAGGTATATTTGTTCATGATTTGCACTTTAGTAGAAACTGTATTATGTGCTTTACTACATATTTATAAGCAGATTTTTTTTGTTTTTTTTTTGTTCTTGTTATAAGCAGATTTTTTTTGTTTCCAAATTCAGTACCAATTTTTTAAAATTATATTTGGTCATGGTTGTATTGTAAAATGATATGTTTTGACATAATTTACATGTTGTAAATATATATAAATATATATATATTTATGAGCTTTGCTGTGTGTGTAAAAATTTGTGCACTAAACTACTTGTGTCATTTAATTATTTACCAGCATTTAAAAAATGTAATAATGTGATTTAGCCATTATAAAAAGGGTGTTTTAGCTGCAGATGAAAACTGCCGAATGTAATTCTGTTTATTCATTACTGTATGTGGCTGGGGAAAGTGCATATGTTTGTCTGGAAGGATCACGTCAAGATGACCCTTTCCATACTGGTGTGTGGTAAATTCTCAACAGAATTTCCTAAGGTAACTGTGTTTCATTAACAATCAAGTGTTGTAACATACAGTAGACATCCAAATAAAAATACTGTACTACTTCTTAAGATTTATCTTCTTGCTACAATAATAAAAAACAAAGAATAAAGAATAGAGAAGCATTTTTTCAGAGGTGTTGATGATTATCTTAATCTTTGTAGATTTTAATTAATCTTAATTTAATTTTAGAAAACAAATTCATAGTTTCCATACTTATTTTTTTATGGGAAATCATCTCACTCTTGAAACTGTAAATGTGGCATAAAAAGCCAAGCTTTTTAGCAATGAGTGTAAATATTAGCATTTAACACAGCAGTTAATGTCACAGTCATTATTATTGACCTGAATATACGTATCTGTCTCAGAGTCGAAGTCGGAGTCAGGTCTTAAAATAGAAGAAGGCACACACAAAAAAAATTGTTGAATTGTGCTCTGTGTGTATGTGTATGTCAGGTGTCACATCCTGTCACAATTAAAATCCAGTAAGTAATGTTTTCCTGTTGTTCCTGTAGTTTCAGTGTTTCCTGGAGATTTTAGCAAATTACTGAGGAATTGTACAGTATATAGGGCTGGGAGATCAGCCATAACGGAGTACTGATCGGCCATAACTGAGTACTGATCAACCATAACGGAGCACTGATCGGCCATAACTGAGTACTGATGACGTAACATTAACACCGTCAAGATGAATAACACTGATTATCTCATTACAATGACACCTGCCAGGGGTACCATTACAGTATATGTTAAGTAAGTGAACAGTCAGTTCTTGTTGGCTCGTTGATACATGTGGGGAGTGGAACCGGAACCAGAACCTCACTCACACATATTGCTGAAAAAGTTAATGCTGGCTATGACAGAAGTCAGAACTCACAGTGCATCACAGTTTGCTCTGTATGGGGCTGCATAGCCACAGACCGGTCAGAGGGCCCATGCTGACCTTTGTTGAACATGCCTACAGTTGGCATGTGATGAGTCACATCAGTGTTCTGGACAATATTCTGCTGGGAAGCCTTGGATCCTGGCATTCATGTGGATGTGACACGTACCACCTACCTACTGTAAGCTTTGCTGAAGACCAAGTACACCCCTTCACAGCAATGGTACTCCCCAATGGCAGTAGCCTCTTTCAGCGGGATAATCCACACTGCCACACTGCAAAAATTATTCAGCAATAGTTTTAGGATCATGAAAAAGAGTTCAAGGTGTTGACCAAAATCCTCAAGACATCTGTGACGTGCTGAACGTACAAGTCTGATCCATGGAGGCCCCTCCTTACAGCTTACAGTACAGGACTTAAATGATCTTTTGCTAACACATTCAGATGGTTTATTGAATAAACCATTATGCTGCTTCTTATAATTCCATTACCCAGCGTCTGCTTGTCTCGCCTTACTGAACAGGGCAGTACCTTTGTGATGTAGAACAGTAACCTGTGTGATTTTTGCAATGGAAGAAGTATCAGTCTGTGTGAGTTTACTGTGGGGAGATATTGGAAGCATTGCCCGCGGCAGAATTGACAGGAGTTCCTGTAAACAGACCTGCTTCCAGCTAAATAACCTGTCGCTTGTCTTCCCCAGAAGAAGCAGAACACCGAGTGCAGAAGGTCCCGGCCAGAAAGGACAAGCTGTTGCTCAAGTGTAATTTAGTTATGTAGTTTATATTTAGTTGTTTAGCTGAAGGTTTGGTCGTAAATGATTTCTAATTTCTGATATAAACGTCTGTTCATGTCCATCATACAATTAATTGCAGGGGCTAGATCGTTAGTTTGTAATCAAACTTATTTTATTGATTGGTAGAGATACCAACATAAACAGAGTTTGTTTACAGTCAAGTTTAAATATTATTGTTCAAACACTAATATATTATAATGCTCCGATCAACAAGGTACAGAAACTGTGTGGCTCAGTTCCACAGCTTTGTAAGGAACTGTTTTACTTTGGATCACACATGGAAAGTATATCTTTTGCGGCGTCTGCTTACATAAAGACGTCTTCCTTTCTGACATACATTCATCTTTTTGCATTGTAATACAGTCGTTTTTTATTTCACATTACTGTATGTTGCAACACATTAAAACACTTGAGACGATAATTTAGTTTTTTTATACATAAAATTTGTAAATCTATTGTGCTGTTCTGACTGTCATGAAAACAAAAATAGACACAAGTAAAACCAAGTGTGACAAAGATGTGACTGACAACACTGGATTTCACTTTTCATCCTGTGTATTATGGGATTACCTGGTGATATCAAAGTAAAGAAAATGGCACTGACAAATAGCCAGCAACCCTGCCCAAAATCGCTTCAGTTGCCAAACCTCTCCTCAGGGGCACCTCAGCCATTCCATGATGTGGTTAAATTTCACCAACAGCTCAATTAATTATTCAAATAAATTGGTTTAAAAAGTCAGTGACAGATTGACTAGCTGTTTGAGGGTTGCTAGTGGCCTAGTCAAAAATACATGGCTGTACTGGATGGTTGCTGCAAATACTGGGGTGATTTTAGCAGAGGTTCTGAAATGGCTAAGCTGACACACTTTAACAGGCATAATATCATAGTTTTACAGCAACACGAGGATAATTTAAACATCATTTTCTTTGCCTGCCTAAGACTTTTGCACAGTACTGTATGTGTTGAGTTTGTCCATTTTATCCAGGTAAATCCAGTTTCCCAAATCCACAGTCCAAAAACATGCTAACTCGAACATGGGGTTCGAGTTGCCAAGTTGTTCATAGAATTTCAAATTCATACCAGTTACCTTGGTTATCAATGGCTGCCATATTTGCATTCTGCAGTAGGTTTCATTTTTACCTGGTGTCCTGCACAGAAACTCCTATTGATTTGTGTATGCATACCAGATAATTGCTTAGGAGACATATGATGAGGGTGCAGGCACAATGTTTAAAAAACATTGAACATTTAATACAAGAAATCATTAAGCTATGCTAAAGCTTCATACAGGCTACAGACATCCTCTATGGACTCAGATGGACTTGGGAAGATTTTTTGAGTCAGTAAAGAGTCAGTTAAAATTCACCCCAGTTTGTAACAAGACCACATCCATTCATATCGAGGCCGGACCTGAGTGTGAATCTGGACTGGAGTACCACAACTCTCCCTTTGTGTGTCTATGTTTCGAAATGATAGCGTTCCGATGTACCTGTACTCAAAAAAAGGATTATTTAATTTAATTTCAGATATTTTAGAGAGGAGGGGAGAGTGTGTAGGGAAGGCTTCGATAGTTTTACGGTAATAGTTTCTGTTTACCGCAGAGTTTTTTGTCGGTTTTGATATCATGTGGCGAAGTTTATCATTTCCCGGCTCAGAGCATCCAGATAAAATCACA
This sequence comes from Mormyrus proboscirostris, assembly GCA_026779585.1. Classification (NCBI taxonomy): domain Eukaryota; kingdom Metazoa; phylum Chordata; class Actinopteri; order Osteoglossiformes; family Mormyridae; genus Mormyrus; species Mormyrus proboscirostris. The sequence continues at coordinate 13,157,825 of JAODKF010000126.1, forward strand.
TTAGCGTTCAGCTTTCCAGTTGATCCATCATGTAATTATAGAAATTGTAAAGGTTGGGTGATGTGTGGGTGGAGGAAGGGTTAGGTGGGGGAGGGTTGACGGGCTGTTCAGGGAGTACACTCACATTCACACAGCAGTCACACAGCAATTACACGTTGCTGTTATATTGCAAACATCTCTGATAGTGATACAGTGCATTCATTGAAATTATGTTTTGTTTTGGGATCTGTCACCAAAGAATATATTTAACAGATGAAGTTAAATCTTTGAAATCGGACTCTGGCAGTCCTCTGTTCACTTCATCAGGCTTTTATCCTAGGTAAAATCCTCATCATTTACAGATTAGCTGTGCTCTTTGAACCCTCTGATGTGTAAACTAGCGTTATAATCCCTGTCCAACTGACAGAACAATTTTGTTTTAAACACTTGACACAGTTTGTTTTTCTTTCGCAGAACAAAAATTATATGCATATATATTGTACGCATTTGGATTCTTCTGAAATTATAATGCTGGCCTGAATAAATATGAATTAATGGGTTACACTTTACATTAACTGCACCTTCATAATGCCTCAGCAATGCATTCATGGAACATTCAATGCACTACAATCAATCATAACGCATTAATATTATTATTATTATTATATTAAAGTTTTGAAGGGATGTTAGGATGTTAAGGTATACTTACGTGCTGCTTATGAATGTTCTATGAAGGCATCATGAATGTGTTTGTCAAGATGGGTGCCTGTCTGGCTGTGGCCCATGTCGTCTGAGTTGTTACCTTATGGTTGTTGCTATGTACGTTAGTTCCTGCCTCATTTAGTGTTATACTCCTTCATCAGTCCCCACATCTTAGTTTTGCTTTTGACCTTTTATGGTGCCTTTATTTTATTCAAAATTCATTTGCAAATCTTGCAAGCATTATCTGACCCAGGTGCATTTGGAAATGTATACGATAAACCTATAGTTTTAGGCTTGTTATGAAGAGAAACGCATTCAATGTTGATATTTTAAAGTTATTAATATTTTTATGTGTTTTTTCACTTATATTTGAAATTGTTTAACATTAATAAAAATTTACGTGGTTATTGTCTGCTTATAAAGTATTTGTATATCTGTATTTGTTCATGACACTGGCCTAGATTGCCTGGAAAAGTTTAAAGGGATAATTTTATTTCTGATTATGCAAAAATTGTTCTCTGAAACACTGAGACACTAATTATAGTGGTCTAAATACTGCCTGGATTAATTATACCTCAGAAAGTCCATTGTGTGTGCATATGTACAGTATGTGTGTATATAGGTGCTGTTATTGACCAAATGGATAGCTATAAATATTTTGGTACTGCTCTTGATAACAATCTGTGTTTTCAATCCTATGTTGTTGCTACCTCTAAACAGATCCCGCAAAGACTTTAGTTTTGTAGAATGATGAATTCCTTGAACATTTTGCCTGAGATGATGATTCTCTTTTATCGAATCTGTTTTTGTATTATTGTGTTGTCTGGAAACTTAAATTTGTCCAACAACAGCAGGCTTGGAGGTCTTGTGGTCAACAAAATCTTTGGGAGGAGTCACGCCAGATTGGTGGACAGGTCCTCAAAAAGGACAGCTCAAGCTATACTGGACTGTCAGGACCATCCACTAAAGTGGAAGTTTGTGTTATTGCCCTCATGTTGGCATTTCAGCATCTCTGTCTGTAGGACTAAGAGTCTCCTTCATCCTCAATGCTACTCCTATGCTTAATAGCAGATTGCACTGCCTAGTATTGGATATGGGCACACTAGCATACAATAAAACTGGTCTAAGTCGCCGGCTTGTAACTCGTCAATGTGCACAAGCCGACGCTCAAGCAAAAGTCCCCATTTTTCCTAATGATGTTTCCTTTAAAATTCCTTGTGTAAATCGCCGCTTGTAAGTCGTCAAATTCCCTTAGTCGTC
>JAODKF010000126.1:13161934-13171934 GCA_026779585.1 Mormyrus proboscirostris
ATGCATGCTGAGGCACACAGTGTGCAGAAGTCACCAACTGTCTGCAGAGTCAATAGCTACAGACCTCCAAACTTTGTATGGTCTTCAGATTAGCTCAAGAACAGTGCACAGAGAACTTCGAAGAATGGGTTTCCATGGCCGGGCAGCTGCATCCAAGCCTTACATCTCCAAGTGCACTGCAAAGTGTCGGATGCAGTAGTGTGAAGCACACAGCCACTGGACCCTAGAGCAGTGGAGATGTGTTCTCTGGAGTGATGAATCATGCTTCTCTGTCTGGCAATCCGATGGATGAGTCTGAGTTTGGTGGTTGCCAGGAGAACAGTATTTGCCTGACTGCATTGTGGCACAGTTTGCTGGAGGGAGGATTCAGCCACAAAGTGGTAGGCCACGTAAAATCACAGAGCGAGCACAACGTATGCTGAGGTGCACAGTGTGCAGAAGTCGCTAGCTGTCTGCAGAGTCAATAACTACAGACCTCCAAACTTCATGTGGCCTTAGCAAGCCAGACCTTCTAGTCTAGTCACCGCCTGGCCTCACAAGTGCTCTCCTGGAAGAATGGTCAAAAATTACCATCAACACACTCCTAAACGTTGTGGACAGCCTTCCCAGAAGAGTTGAAGCTGTTATAGCTGCAAAGGATGGGTCAACTCCATATGAAAGCCTATGTATTAAGAATGATAGGTCATTAAAGTTCATTTGTGTGTAAAGGCAAGTGTCCCAATACTTTTGGCAATGTATGTACTAAACTCGTACGTGGTACTTTGGGAATGCATTTCCAAATATGGTCGATAGATGGAGCCATATTGTCAATTTTCTTTCAAAATGACTGTATCTTTTCACATACATATATCCTTTCAGCTACCATTAAATCTCATCCAATGCAGGGATACTGGAGGCTATCGCAGGTGCCTTAGGGCACAGTTATTTCCGGTAATGCTTTATGAATGTATTATAATGAGTTATGAGATTCTTATAGACATGGCATTTGTATAAAGTGTTACTGAATATCGTTTTAGCTTTATTATATTAATTTGAGACAATATACTGTTGACTTATAAAAAGTCCTAAGTAAAAATTGCAAAATTTTTATAGTAACAAAAATTTGAATTTTTGTCAGTATTATTCATTTTTATGTGAGCCTGATAAAAGATGCATTTAAATGCAATTCATTAGGAAAAAAGTACAACCTATGTAATGCATAAGCTTTATGAAATGGACAAGTACGAAGATGTTATAGTCATTAATGCCTAGCATCTTGATTTTTCTTTCAACAGCTCATCCATGAAAGCTTGTAGTGACTAGTGAGTAAATAATAAACAAACAAGCATATAAATAAATGAAGGATAATATGAAATCAAAAACATTTGTTGTATGTTGCAAAGATAGGTGCATTACATTGGCTTATAGAACGTATAACACGAAAGATGATTATAGCTAGCCACAAGAATTGGCTAATGGGAATTGCAGGTGACGTTCTGAAAAAATGTGGACCGTCTGACATGCAGGGAGCAAAAATTTGGACTGTCGGGTGGTCTACAAAACAAGGCCCAAGAGATTTCCTCAAGCTTTAACGCAGAGGAGCAAGTAGTACAGTGACACTCAAGCGTTTCATTCGCCCTCTGCAAATGATTAGGCAGATAGTCGGTACACAGAAGTAAATCATTTCTAAAAAGTAAAAACCCCAGGCTCAGTCACAGATTCACTCTGGTCAAAATCTATATAAAAGCATCACTTTTGCATCCACTATTGATATAATAGTGATTGTCATTGATACAATTCTAGCTACCAGATACCAAAAAAATAACTGGTAACACTTTATAATGTTCAGTTATACCACATATACAGTAATAGCCTTTAGTTAAGCATTAACTAATCATTTACAACACCACAATAAGACATTTAGAAGCCTGGAGTGATTATTTATAAAACCTTAATAAACATGTATACATTATTAAAAGGAGAAATGACCTTAAACAAATCATGATAACACTTAAAGCTGTCACCTATAATGCATCACAGATATCTTCATAATGTCATGGCATTTTTCTGCTGATAAATTAGTCAAAAAACTAGCTAACGCTAATGCTAGCGTTTCGTTGGTAAACAGATGATTTATTCATGGATTATTATGCGTATGAGCAGTACAGCTGCAGCTTCTGCTAGCAGAGAGACATAGGCGTTTGTGTTTTTTAGGAGAGTGGGTGACGTCATCGCCATGAGCTACGCGCGGTAATCGCCCTGTGAATGCTCGGCCAAGTATGCGTCGTTTTAGGCTGTGTTGAAAGGTGTCACATTCAGTATAGCATGCATATGCATGTTATATTTTTTCAGAAAAAGTGCTCAGAGTAATTCCTGTGTTACATGGGTATGTTTGTACCAAAGGCTTTGCTGTGCGTTATTGATTTTGAGTTTGATTTTGCTTTTGTATTGCATACACTCTGAGGAGGGTGAACCACGGGTTTTTATTGTAATAGTGTATTGCATACACTGAAGTACACATAAGTATTATAATCAACACTATAATTCCTGATGACTGTTAATTGGACGTGCTGTAATACTTATTCTTATACCGACATTATATGTAATACATATAGTGCGTTATAGATGACCACTTCAAGTAAAGTATTACCATGATTTGTTTATGACCATTTCCCCATTTAATCATTTACAAATGTTTATTATGGTTTTGTAAGTAATTAGTCAACCTGTAACTACATACTTATTGTTAATACATGTCGGAAGAATTTGAAAATGGGCTTGTTCATCATTACACATAACTACAGGCTTAGTAATCATTTAGTATTGATTTGTTATGATAATTGTTAATGATAATTTCCCCTTTTAATCATTTATAAATGTTTATTGTGGTTTTGCACATGATTAGGTAGCAAGTATGTGCATATAAATGTCTTACTAAGAATTTGTAAATGATTTGTTCATCATTAACTACAGGCTATTAAATGTTGTACTGAGCTTTTGTAAATGAGTAGTTAATGTTTAACTAAAAGCTTATATAAGTGGTATATCTGAACATTATTATAAACTGTACACCAAAAAATTGTTAAGCAGAGTATTGTTGTGATGCTGCAATGTGCACTTTATCGCAAAACGCTTGGATATTTTTTATACATAAACATATGTAAAAACTTTATTTTGAAAAGGAGTCATAAACTGTGCTATATCACTACGGTCATTCATTGATAAATGACATTTAGAAGAAACACATTGCAAACTTGCTGTTTATATATTACATTTCCATCCCAACAAAAGAGTTACCTCACTGAAAGTGAATCTATTAACTGTGGTCTGAAAAATATATACCAACAAATATTTCACCCAATGAATAGAAAATAAGTAAATATCTGTGCACCACCACCTTGTACTGTGAGTGAAAAATAGGTGGATGAACTAAACATTTTATATTGTTGGGACATTTTCAAATTATTGCTTTTGAAATACAGTATACTGTAATGTAAAACTGAAAAAGCTAGATCTAGCCTTGCATTTTTCTCCAGCCTGTGGGAGTTTAGAATTTAAAAACCTAATCAATACCATTGTCATATCACTGCAAACAAAATAGAAAATGGCAAGGAAAGAAATCGAGGAAACCACTTTGTACTTTTAAGAAGTCATCATTGTCCTTTTCCTTTGGAGAGCAGTTTCCAGACTTTATTGATGTAGCTGTTATTCTAGATCTCAATAAGATGAATAGGATTTAGTGGTTAAGGTACACATGTTACATCTTCAGCATAATTAATTCAGGCAAGTGGTAATGCAGTAATCCTGGTTGTGTATGTCAATGTGGTTCCAGGTGTTAAATCACAAGAGGAACCATTGAGGATATCATAAGAATGATTATCTTACCAGGAATTCTTCTGTATTACATTAAAATGTCTTTTTTCTAGACACTAGCCTCATTATGTAAACTATCCACATAGATGTGGCATGATTTAAGGTAGCAACCAACATTTGCTGAAATGAAAACATAAACATTTAAAAATATATTAAATATCAAAAATAAAATGCATTAATGAATTTGTATTTATGGTTTCATTATTTTAAAAGCAGTAGAAGAGTTTCACATGCGATTTCACAGCAAATGAAAGGCCCTCTGTAGTGAATCTGTAGCGTATCAGCAGGTCATTTCCATTGTTAGGTGCCAGTGAGTGACTCAGTGGGTTAAATCTGGGTGCCTGTGATCAGAAAATTGCAAGGTTTAGCACCTGTCTCAGCAGCACAGTCATATGTGTGTTGGATCTTGATCGAAGCCCTTTACCCCCAGTGCTGCACATTAGCTCCGTGTAGGACCCCCTCCTGACCACCATTAATAGTGTGCTTAATAAATGAAAAGACCCTCATTTTAACGTATTAGCCTTCAACAAAATAAAACAAACATTGCAAATTACTGTACTATATTTTTAACAATGTTTCAAAATGAAATGAACCAAGTAACAATGACTCCTCACCTTTCCCCATCATCGACTTCCCTGTGAGACGGCACTAACTGACTGGTTTGAACTTAGCTGTGCATTCTGGGATTTTGTGTAATGTCACAACCAAAGCTCTCGAGATGTCCACAACCCAGGAAAATTATTACTACTTTTGATTCAAAATCTTTAATGAAGCTCACAATTAAAGAATATCGACATAAATGGTGTTGTGTCATCCTATATATCTCGTCTTAAAAAAATGATTTATCGTAAAAACTTGACATAGGCTACTGCCCAGTCCTAGTTTTGGCAATGTCATTTTTTTTCTACACTTTTCAAATAAATTGCGTGCCCCCCCCCACTGAGGCTTCCTAGTGGGCTGCTGCCTTCTGCTTGAGAACCACAGCAGTACACTGATAAAAAGAATAAAGACATTTACAATTATATTAAAAATTATAACACCTGGAAGTGTGAATGTGCGTCTAATGGATTGGAATATTGTCCAAGATGTTATGCTAGGATAGACTCCAGGATCCCAGCATTCCTGTACTGAATAAGTGGATGGATGGATTTTTGAGAGTTCCATAGTATCCAGATGCTACTAAGAAAAAAACACACATCACTTCGGTTCATGGAAAATAAACATATTTTTGTATTTGCCCACTGAGATGGCTACACAGTTTAACAGATACAATATTTATATCATTTCATATTTTATGTATGTCATTCAATATTATTGTAACAGAATACGTCCAATTTTGCTTCTTCTTGTATAATATGAGCACATACAGTCATGGCTGAAATTATCCAGAAAATGCACCATTTCTCCCAGAAATTTGTTACAATTACAAATGATTATGACAAATGACATGTTTATTTCCTATATGTGCATTAGAACAACACAAAAAAACAGAGAAAAAAAAACAAATTTGACATAATTTCACACAAACTCAAAAACAGAGCCAGACAAAATTATTTGCATCCTCAACTTAACATTTGGTTGCACGCCCTTTGGAAAACATAACTGAAATCAATCATTTCCATCAACAAGCTTGTTACACCTCTCAACAGGAATTTCCAACCACTCTTCTTTTGCAAACTGCTCAAGGTCTCTCAGATTTGAAGAGTGCCTTCTCCCAACAGCAATTTTGAGATCTCTCCATAAGTGTTCAATTGGATTTAGATTCAGACTCATTGCTGACCACTTCAGAACTCTCCAGGCTTTCAACCATTTCTGGGTGCTTTTAGAGGTATGTCATTGTCCTGCTGGAACACCCATGACCTCTGACGCAGACCCAGCGCTGACACTGGGCCCTACATTGCACCACAAAATCTTTTGTTAGTCTTCAGATTTCATGATGCCTTGCACACAGTTAAGGAATCCAGTGCCATCGAACCTCCACCATGTTTGACTGTAGGTACTGTGCTCTTTTCTTTGTAGGCCTCATTCCATATTCTGTACACAGTAGAATAATGAGCTTTACCAGAAAGCTGTACCTTGGTCTCATCTGTCCAGAAGATGTTTTCCCAGAAGGATTTTGGCTTCCTCAAGTACATTTTGGCAAACTCCAGTTTGGCTTTTTTTAATGTTATCCTGCCTGTTGCATTCTGCCTGCTTGTCTCGCCTGCCCTGCCTGCCTGCCCATTCCTGCCTGCTTGCCTGTTCCTGCCTGCCCTGCCTGCCTGCCCTGTCCTACGCTCCTGACCCATTGCCAGCATTACGTGGTTTGCCTCCTGTCTGCTTGTGAGTCATCACAGAATACTTTGCCGTAAAGGTAGGACCCCGCGGAGACCCAGCGACTCCAACAACAGGTAGATCAGCTGACTTCACTAGTGTCCCAGCTGCTAGAAGGACAGGCAGCCCAAGCCGATCTGCCTGCCTCTCCCCCGAGGGCTTCTGCTCCTGTCCCAGTGGCCATGCCAGAGAAGTATGATGGCAAACCAGATCACTGTAAGACATTTGTTAGGCAATGTGGGTTGTACATTGAAGAACATTCAGACCGTCTTGTGGTTGAAATGAGCGTGCGATTAGGCGACTGCTTTATGGACCAATGACAGCCCTCTCCTGGATTCAGCACGGGATCCAAAATGCATTCATGGAGATCTTCGACCACCCTGCTGTGGGACAAAGCCTGGGAGAGCATTTGTTTCATCTCAAACAAGGTACGAAAACTGTTGCAGATTTCTCACTCAAGTTCCGCACTCTCGCTGCCGGTCTGCGCTGGCCTGAGGACTATCTATGGATCATCTATCACCGGGCCCTGAATCCGGAGATACAAGACGAACTTACATCGTGCGGTTCCACATTATCATTTGAGGATTATATCGGGTTGTCCGTTACGCTGGACAACACCATACCGGAGTGGCGTCACTGACGAATCCGCCTGGTGATGAAGTCCACACCCTACATGCTCGTGGAGGATCGCCCGGCGCTCGCCTCTCACCACAGCCGAAAGGTATCGACACACGGTTCATGGACTTTGTCTATATTGCAGGGAATCGGGACATGGCTGGAGGGGGTCCGACACCTGTTCCACGTCTTCACAGACCACCGAGACTTAAAGTGCCTCCAGAACACCAAACGGTTGAACCCCCGACAGGCACGCTGGGCCATGTTCTTTGTTCGCTTTAACTTCAAGGTTAACTACCTGCCTAGTAGGAAGAATACCAAGGCTGATGCGCTCTCTCTGCAGTACGACCCCCCTGAGGCCACGGACAGAACCGAGCCCATTTTGGCTCTGTGACAGACCGCAAAACGTCTGTCCCTGTAAATCAGCGGTTTCCCCGATGATTATGAACAGAAGACGTTAGGGCATTCTTTGGTTTATTATAACTTCCTTTGTTGATGTTTGTGGCAAGTTACTGGTGTTAGTCTTCCAGGTGTGCTCCAGGAAACCGGAGTGCAGGTCGGACAAAGTTTTTCTGTGCTCGGGTCGTGCTTTACAGTGGGAGAGCAGGAGGGGCGTATGGTATTTTTGTTATCGAATTAACGTTGTGTTACCTGATGTTTTATGTCTTACTACATTGATTCTGGAGTGTATACCGTGCAGGCAAAATGTTTAAAATGGTAAAGGCTCGTGTTTGACAGGTGATTAATTGTGGAGTGGTCGATGGTATTGCCTAGCATTTTAAATATGTCTTGCGTGGCTCAGTAGCAGGTGCTGCCTCTGCCGTGAGAGGATGTATGGGATTGTGCTGCGTTTTGTCCTGTCGGTAGCTTAAAAGGAGAATTAATAAAGGAAAAGTCTTTTTTTTTGAAGATTTCTGTGCAGCTGTCTATCATTCTGCCCTGACCCACTCATCCACTCGGGCACACCCCGTTACAGGCACCCACCTGCTTCGCTGCAACCCTCACCTGGTCCCTCACCAAGTCCATCCGAGTTGCCAATGAACGTAGTCCTCCTCCTGCTGGATGCCCCCTGGGCAAGCTATATGTACCCAAACCGCACCGTTCCAATGTTATTCGTCGGGTACAAACCTCCTGGAGTTCTGGACAGCTGAGGGCCTCCACAACCCGGCGGTTGGTGGCGAGAAGGTATAGTACGGAGGTGGAAAGGTATGTGGCCTCCTGCCCCGAGTGTGCTCAGTTAAAGTCATGCCATCAAACCCCTGCCGGATTGCGATAGGCCTTGCCTATTTCGTCTCGTTCCTGCTCACATCTGGGGCTAAACTTCATCACTGATCTTCCCCTTTCCAAGGGTAACCCCATCATCCTCACTGTGGTAGATCGGTTCTTGAAGATGTGTCACCTAATTGCTCTCCCCAAGCTCCCTAGCGCCTCAGACCTAGAGGAGATTTAATTAACATGGGTTTTCGGTTATTACGGAATTTCGGAAGACGTGGTGTCAGACCGAGGTCCTCAGTTTACGTCCCAGGTATTCCAGGCTTTCTGCAACAAACTGAACATCACTCTCAGCTTTACCTCAGCCTACCATCCCCAATCAAATGGAATGGCTGAATGAATGAATCAGGAAGTGTCCAAGGCTTTAAGACTGCTGTGTTAAGACAAATCCACCGAATGAGCCACTCATCTAGTCTGGGCCCAATATGCAATGAATGCATATGTGAACCCAGTCACTAACCTCTCTCCCTTTCAGAGTGTCCCGGGGTATCACCCACAGCTGTTCCCATGGGAGACTACAGATAATGTGGCGGTTCGACCTCCTCGCAACCTACAGGATGGCTCCAGGGTAAATCAAGTTCGGGCCCTCCTGGACTCCCACCGTCAGGCGGGATTTCTTCAATACTTGGTGGATTGAGAGGGATTTGGCCCAGAGGAGCACTCCTGGGTGCCCACGATATCCATCCTGGATCATGGCATCACCAAGGATTTCCACCATGCCCACCCATCCAGACCCGCTCCTAGGTGACCTACCCGGCCTCCAGGAGGCGGCCGTCTGAGGGGGGATTCTGTCACGCCCACAAGGGTGGGACGGTACAGCTGCAGGTAATTCCCCAGTGTTAGCGCCACTACTTAACGTGGAAGAGTCCTCGCAAACCTTGCGAAGTATTGTTGCCATGATCAGGAGCTTTACCAAGAATTATTTGTCTTTTGTCTTCCCCGCTTGCCCTGCCTGCCCTGTCCTACGCTCCCGACCCATCGCCTTTGTTCCTCCTTCCCCTTCATTGTCTTGTGCCGTGCTTGTTCGTAGGAATGACTTACCCGGCTTACAACCTCCTGCTTCTGAGCTAGGATTTCCCCTTTGGCTTTGTCTGCTCCCAGTTGCACAATTAAACACCTGCTCTCCAGCATTACTGGGTGTGCCTCCTGTCTGCTTGCAAGTCATCACATCCAGCCTTTCTCGCTTTAGCTTGCTGTTCTTAGGCCTGGCAGGACACAGTACAGGACATACATGCATGCGGATGAAGCAGGCCCAGATGGCACATACACTAACAGCAGCACATAGCTAATTCACCACATAGCTAATTCACAGCATGCCTCTTCACTTTCATTGCAGCCCTCATTATTCTAATACCCTACATGGATATCAACCGAAAACTGGCAGGATTTATTTTAGCCATGCATATTATGAGATGCAATTTTGTTTTGACACAGTAAACCATGTAACCATGATAACACGTTTTGTGCTATAGTTTCAACTGAAGAAACTATGTAAAGCCAACATAAGAATGGTCACCAGTAACTGGCGCTGTCCAAGCTTTGTGTGGGTTTGTTGGTGTGTCTTCATCAGACACAGCCGGCTAAAGCTCTTCCCATAGTCTGGACACTGGAACGGCTTCTCCCCAGTGTGAATCCGCATGTGTCTTTTCAATGGTTGAGCTCTCTAACCTTGCACCCCTTGGGTGAAAGGCCCGGCAGGTAATATTTTTTAACTGGCCTCCTTCAGGGGATGCTTCCTTACCACTAATAAGCTACTGGCTGCTTTATTGTGGTTTGTTACATATGACCTTTTCTTCGCATCGATTCCATCGTTTTTCATTGTTAATACACCTCCAGTCAGGCATGCACAGTATTTTTCCAGGGATTTTAGGTCAGGTAAACCTTATTCCCTCATTAATTTGTCCTTTAACTGATTAATCTACATTGGTCCTAAAATGACATCTTTGAC
>JAODKF010000126.1:13176934-13179080 GCA_026779585.1 Mormyrus proboscirostris
ACAGCCACAGATTTCATTTTGTTTATTGCACCATCCCCTGCAAACTCTAGACAATGCTGTGTGAAAACCCTAGGATGGCGACTGTGTCTAAGATACTGGAACATCTGGCATTAATAATAATATTCTAATGCTTATGTGAATAATGGCTGAATTTCATGACTTTGTCTGCTTGCTTCACTGTTTTTAGGGGTGAGCTATTGGTGTAGGACAGCAGGTGAACCAAATAAAGCAGCTACTAAACCTATGTATTGAACAGTTAATTAAGTATGGAGACCAGCAGCAGGCTTGCTGTCATGGAGTTATGGGCGATGCATTATTATTCTCGTTGTTATCCTTATTTACCAAATTTGATTTCCCCAAGTGAAGATATTTTATTGGTGGTTTCCCCATTTTAAATTCTGGGCAAATTCTGAATGCCTTTAATACAAGGTTTATACAAATTAATAATTTAAGTGTATCTTCTGGTTTTGTAAACACTGTGCCCATCAAAAATGAATTGCATGTCTCTTTCACAGCGAGGCCCCAGTTTAATGCATCAGAAATGATTTGATAAACACTACAGAATTCTAATATTAGTATTAAAAATTATTTTATGGTATTGATCCAATAATGGCCTATTTGTAGAGCTCTGATGGCATGACAAAGCATTGTATTAAGTTATTTGTGGGTGGCAAAGGACAAAACAATGGATTTAGGTTTTGCACCATGGATGATGGATATTACTCACAGTAAATGCACCAGATCTGAGTGACATTTTACTTTTATATTTTTCAAACTTACAGTGGTTGTGTGAGAGGTGTGCGTATATGTAAGAAGCGGTTCAGTGCATAAATACAGGAAACATATACAATCTATTAATCTGATGTAAAAAAATCCACTGCTAAAATAGGAAATTGAGCAAGTAAAATTTGGAAATAAAAATTTAAAAAGATGTAAATACTACTTATACTAATTAGAGAGATAACACGTTGTTGTTTCCTATATTAATTTCAACATATTTGAAGGAGTTGCTTTTGGCCAAAGTGATAAATAAACAAGGCAAACAGCACATTACAGACATAAATTCTATCAAAAAAGTCAAATAGGCAAAAGTGCAGCTAGGCTGAGCTTCCAAATGCCCCGATACAAGTGTAAGCAACACTGGGGCAGGAGCTACACAGCAGCTTCTAAAATGCAAGAATATATCTGTATGAAAACTGATTTCCTCAGGACCAAGGTTCCTCTGTGGTCCTCTGTATTAGTGCTGCTCACAGCCTTCCTGGCTTTCCCAGTGAAATATGCTTATCATTAGCACTGTGTGCCTGACTACATTCATAGTTCACTACTTAGGCCTACAGTATATTGCAGTTAGACTGTCAGGGTAACACTTTACTTTAAATATCATCTATAATGCATTACACATGCCTTCACAATGCATTATAATAATTAGTTTAACAATTAATTAAGCATTACAGCATCTTCTATTGAAAGTCATATGGCATAATAGTGTTGATTGTAAGACTTCATAAGCTTGAATGAATCTCTAATCTATAATGCACTACCGATACCTTCATAATGCATTACAGTGGTCGGTATAAGAATTAAGGATGTTTTGAAATGCATTATGAAGGTATCTATAATGCACAATAGATGACAGATTTGTAAAGTATTTATAATGAACATGGTTATAATGTGTTATCTCATTTTATAAATATTGCCATGTTTATAATATGTTATGAATGTATTATGATGCTTTATGAATGTGTTTATACAGATGGCATTCATAGAAGGTGTAACAACTGTCAAAAATTGAAACTCATCTAATGTTAATATTCAGTTAAAGCATTGTGAAATTCTGCTTATTTTTGGGGAGAGCAAGAAATTTAAGCTTTGATGGGGCAATATCTCTGTATTGCAGCATTGCAATTTTGGAGTGAATTGGTCATTACCAAACAATTTCCTCTTAATGGACAATTTAAAAACCTTTGGTTGCTTGTTCTCAGAGTTGAAAAAATATATGTCAACTAATCCAGATTCCTCATCGCCTTTTACTTATAACAGACAAAATATAAGACAAAATAAGACACAGAATAATGTCAACAACATGAGACAAATTAGTGCAAGTCCCTTTCACTGCTTTATTTAGATTGTATCTTTTTGGTGAAAA
>JAODKF010000126.1:13189498-13207793 GCA_026779585.1 Mormyrus proboscirostris
AACCTAAACCCCTCTTTCCTACACCATCCTTTTAGCCATGCATTTAATCTCCTTATCTCAGCTAACTTAGCCTGACTGGCGCGTGGCACCGGGAGTATTTCAGAGAATACCACCGTGGACGTTCTGCTTCTTAGTTGTTCCAGCATAGGTTGCAACCTCAACACTGCATGGAGTATGATAGCACTGTAACAGGAGAATGAACAAAAAGCCAACAAAAACTTATTCATAGATTATTCTTTATGCAAACAGAAATATGTATCCTAGCATACCAAACAATTAACTTCTTGTTTTGAACAGAAATGGGTCCAGTATATCCGCAATATAAGATCTCATCAGATAGGCCTTCAATTGAATGCTCAGTTGGCAACTCCACCTGAAAGTGTAAGAAAAAAAAACATTTCAGTCCCATATTCCATGTAAACAAAAGACAAAATCATTTGACAAGGAATGCTTTTTCCATTAACCCATTATTTCCATCATATAGAGGTCATATCTGGTCAATTAACCCTCGCAACTGGACATCTGCCACTGCATCACTGTTGAGAACCATTGGGTTTATCGGCCCGCTACAAAGGTAACTGTAACTCCATGGGCTGAAAAAGGCAGGGGCCGGGCCACCTTATGCCAAACTAACAGCCAAAATTTCTCCTACCATCCTATTCACACAGATTGAGCATGAATGTATCATGTTAGAAAACATTTCACGAAAGGGGACAGTTTGTCCTTACTTACATAAAAATCAACCCACTTGTAGAGGCCACTGTCAAAGTCAGTCAGAGTATCGTGGGCTCTTCTGATATTGTGGTCCCTAATAGAAACGACCCTCAATCCCTGCCACCATTTCTATACACAGAAATACAAATAACATTTACTATGGTTCCCAGGGGGCTTCTGTGTCAAGCAGAATTTCATTATGGCATTGCTGTGGCTTTCTAATTTGTGACGGCAGAAAAACTGCTAGCAAAATACTTTAGACCAAAATAACTTTGATATTTTGGTTGAACTATCAGACCATATTTCATGTTTCATGCCATCAAGAGATAGTCTAATTTGGATTGTTTAGAAGACTGCCCCTGCACTGAAAAAAATTTGGAGTGTCATTTAAAAAAAAAAAGCTTGGTAACAATTTCCACACAGAAATCCTTTGTAATTTTTACTCCGGAAATTCTCAAGTAAAGTTTATGTACTCCTGTCAATTATGTTTGTCCAAAGACACAAGTAAATTTTACTCGGTTTTTGTTCCTTTGAGACAAAAGGTACTTAGCATTTGATAGTAAATTTCACTTAGATATCCTTTGTATATAATTACAAAACTCCTATGAAATAAATGGTACACCATGATTTTATTAAGTAGCTTTATTGCAAGTAACATTTACTTAGACTTTCAAACAATAGTCAGTTTCTTCACATTGCATTCACATTCTAATCCTCTGGATTGTTTGCACTGAAATGGGCTGTTTTTGTTCAATACAATTGTTTTAATTTAAGGCTTATACAGATCATGAAATAACCTAACAGCAGCACTTTATGATGGTTGCCAACAGTGAGACAACCGATTGCAGTGGTTCCATCATATGTGGTAGGCATATAAAGATTTAAAAAAAAAAAAAAATTATAAATTCAGCACTGCCAAAACTTAAGTAAAAATGCTTAGAAACAAGAAAAAAGAAAGCCTCTGGTGCCCCATCTGGTTTTAGACATTTTTTAAATCAATGATGCCAGAAATCACTTTTAGTCAAATTTGTTTTTTAAGGCTTAACTCAAATGAACATTTTTAAAAAAGGAAATCTGTCCCATGACTAATCTCAGGTGTTTGAGATGTGTAAATGTCCAATGAAATGCAGAAGAAAAAAGAAGAATCACATTAAAGTGCAGTAACTCTGCAAGAAATCACATTAATGTCAACAATAATGTAAGCACTGACAATGTGTCCTCAACAAGCTGCAATACACATTTGGTTACAAGTGACACAAAAAATGAACTTCCATTACAAAGTAGGCTTAGCTTTAATATTTTTAAAACATTTCCTTGCTAGCCACAAAGTATTTTCTAACACACTCAGACTAAAACTTTACTGTACAAAGCCTGGACTTTGGGAGACATCTTTAGTACATCAAGCTCAAGAAAGAACTTATGAAATACTTCAAAAGTATATTTCTGCTTGGGTGGGTAACTCAAATTTAGGGCATAGATAAAGCCCATGAGTAGAAGGCAAGCCTTTGCCACACTTTTACACTCATCATGGACCTCTTTTGCCTCAATGACAATTGACACATGGTTAGGGGAGTTTCCTTCCTGTGCTGAATATCCATGGATGACGATGATTTTCAAGATATGACCAGCATAGTTGTCTGTGGTGGCTTCATTACTGACGTTCTGTCAAAAAATAAAATCTAAAATCAATACTTAAGACATCCACACTAATACACACATTTTCTTTAAAGATCCTGAATGTGTGATGAAATACAACATAAGACATATTAAAGGCTATGGATAGTGATTAAATGCTAGATCTGTATTTTTGTAACTTTTGAATTTACTTGTACATAACTAATGATTGTTTATTTGAATAGATTCACATCTCTGCCCAAATCAACTTTAGTTTGTTTCCCCCACAAATGTTTTACCTACCTGTAAATATGAATATACAATAATTAGAGCAAGACTGGATAACAGTTTCAATATGGACAAAATCAGGGGAATGGGAAAAAAACCTTACCCAGTAGTCTTTGATGAGTTCCTCTCCAGACTCACCAAGGAACTCAATCAAGCAACGAATGACAGTGTCTCTTCTGCCTTCAACATCTTGCTGTTAGACAGAACAAATTTCATTGTATATAGTGTGTGTGACTCCATATTTAGAAAGGAATATAATGTTACACACTGTCAACGCAGTCTTGACTGAGAAAACACATACGGGATTTTCCTGCACTAGCATGTACATATGTAACCAAACTTACGTTTAAGCAGGGTATATATTTCACCTACAAATTCTATGAGCCCATCTCACATTTGCTAATGTTAATTTGTACCTTGATGTCTGAAATGTTCACAGATGAGAGAATGGGTCAACAAAAATAATTTTATTCAAATGAACTGAAGTGTCATTAATTACATATTGTCAGTGTATGTCTCTTCTGCCCTCAGCTGAATGTCTCTATCCAGCTTATGCAGAGAGCTAAACATTAAATGGCTTCAGTGAATACTCAGGAGACTGTGTCGTATTCTTCAGAGCTTTACTGATCCTTTTTTCCTTTTTTGTAAAACTGTAATAACAGAAACAGAATACAGTGTATCCACTCCCCATACCAATACACAAAGATTACATTCAATATTGTTGCCTTATACAGACAGTCACTACCCAATCTCAGCATCGACAATAACACTCGCATAGTATGTCAAGAAATACAGCTAACACCACATGCTGGTATCTTTCATGCTAGCAGGCTAAATAAAGCACCAACAGCTAGCTTATGCTAGTAATGTAATAAACTTGCCAAACACACAAGAAACTCATGACTTTACTGAACAAGGTACTAATAAGTGAGAACAATCAATCGTTTTGACACACTTACAGATTATGCCTTTTCAAGAGCAACAGATGCAGGAATTTGCAGAGACACGGAGAAATTAACCTTCCCTCTCGAGCGCTGGGGGAAAAAACTGCTTGAGCTTTTACATGGCGCTTCCCTATTAACCCACTAGATGGCAGGCTTTTCCCAGAGAAGATCAGGAATGAACATATTTACTGACACATTGCTACAATTAATTACAGAACGAATGATTATGACCCGTCTTATAACAAATTTATAGAAAACATACCTCAGAAATAACCCGAGGGACAGAATAATGTCAGTCAAATATTCTATGACCAATAAATATAACAATATGAATTCAAAACTTACCTGGCATGGGTCTTATTTTCGTTCCAGTGACTCCACCCTTTGAATGAAACATGTCCAGGAGTTTGGTAGTGTAAGTGTCCAAATTTGACAAGAAGGTTTGCTCCAAGTGCTTCGTTGTAATTCTCCTGAACTCTTCTTTGATCTGAAGCAAAAGATAAAAAAAAACGCATGTACTCTCATTATAAAATGGCCTTCAAAATGATCATCTATTAACCAATGCCCCTGTTAAGGTTTCAAAAGAAATTTAATTTGCATTAATTATGCATTAATAAACCCCTTGTTAAAATGAATACTGTAAAAGTCATTTTGAATGATTAACTTCATATTCAAGCAAAGATCTTACTAATACCCAAACAAGCCTACACTCTCTCTCTCTCTCACACACACACACCCAGAATCAGGTAAAGAAACATTTACCTGAGTTTCAGAAAAAAGAGCAGGCCATCTCTCCATGAGCTCTTGAACTGGAGGGCACTGTTTGACAACTTTTTTTCTTCGATAAGAGAAAGACTTCTCCATTTTCTTATTAAGGATCTTCTCATTGTTTTTTTTCTTTATTTCATTCAGCAAATCTAGTCTCTCTGTCTCTAAAGTCTCTTCAGTCTCACCCAAAGGCAATGGTGGCAGGTAGTTAACTTCAGCCTTCTTGGGCCTTTTGATGCCTTTGGGTAAAGCCTCTCCATTAGAGGTTCTTCGTTTCAGTGAGTTGATGTCCAGTTCCGGCAAGCCTACTTGACTTCTTAATTTTGCTCTAAAATTACCCATTTTATATTTCATTCTCTGTTGCCAGCCATATGAGCCATTAAAGGACCCTGGCTCTTTGAGGCATGGGTATTTCTCTATCAAGGCTTCTACCACAGCTAAAACTTGGACACCAGTTGGGTATGCTGTGTAGGAAAATATTGTCTCGGCTAGCCTCTCAAGAATGTTACTTGTCACTCGTGGATTACTGAACAGTGTGCCATCCTTTTCATAAGTTTGGTTTCCTGTTTCCAGCATAAGGTCAACATCATAAGGAAATTGAGGTATTGGAAACTTAGCTGGCCATGGCTGAGACCTGAATGATATGCTCTCATCTGAGGAGGAGAGTAGGACTGTATCTTCAGATGCAGTTGAATGGCAAGATTTGGAATCAGAAGTGTGTCCTGGTACTGGAGATTCAACATCTGAGGATTCCACAGGACTGAACAATAGGAGAATTGGTTGTGTTATTACAACCTTTAGTGTAGCCAAGTCTTGTACTTCTTCTATGGAGCTCAAAGTGCAAAAGAGGCCACCAAAATCCTTGTCCTGGTACATCACAGTAAACGCCCCAGGAATATGAAATGTTTCTCGAATGACATTAGTCAGGTCCTGAAGTGTACTGGGGGTGCCTGAAGGCAGAAGTAGTTTGCGAATGTCATCATCTTGCAAAATGATACGCAGCTTTGCTGGAGTACCCATCTCAACAGGAAAAAGCTGCAGAAGAAACACAGAAATCAGGAATGAATCAGCTTTCCATATAGAGATCAGCCACAACATTAAAACCACTGACACAAACAAAATGCATCACAGCATGCAGTATAAACAGAGTTATTTGGTAGCACAAGTAGACCCACATAATATTCAAGAGGTTTTGATGTTGATCTGTGTACATCTTACTTCATATGTTAGCGCAACTTTCCTGTGATGTCAAAACGAGAGACAAATGTGGTGTTTCAAGGCTACCAGTCGTTTTCCTCCAAGAATGTATGCAGCCAATGGATAAAAATCCCAAAGATCTTTTTGCTCTAGTAACTTAACACTGCATGTTTTCTCTACCTCATAACTCCTGAGGTGTTCATTGTACCATGCAGTCTGAAGTCTGACAAAAAAGCCCAGTTTATCACTAATCAACAAAATCTGCAAAATCTCTGCAAAATCAGGCAATCCCGCAGTGGAACCACAACACACTAACATTCCAACTGCATAGGTGGTACCTAAAAAACAAGCATTATTAGCAACATGGACTGTCGAGACAGATGGGAATCTCTGTTTTACCAAGTCTTTCAGGTCATCCTTCAGTACATCCAAAAAAACCTCTGTTGTTTTTGTGACTGAGAGTGATTGTTTGACACCATGTGATTCATTGTATGCAATCATTAGCTGGTGCTTGGTGGCAAGTGACATCAGGATATTCCTGAAGCACCCTATCTGCCTTACAATTTTCTTGAAGAACCGGTGTTTGGCCTCAAACCTCATAGTCCACAGAGCAGCCACAGGGCCAAATTCCTGAATAAGCTGAGGGTAGTGTTCAATGAAATGGTGCTTGGGTATGAGTTTTTCCTGGGGGAAAAGTTCAAGGAATCTTGTACGGTGCTCTGAAATCACACTGTCAAGATAAGCAATGCTTTCATCTGTATGGACTGGAGACATGACAAGGTCAACAATGTCTTTCAATGTCATCAGTACTTCCCAAACAGGCTCATGTTCAGGTACTTTAGAACCTATTAACAGAGGTAGCAAACGCAGCATGCACCAATTTTCATGTGCATTGCCTCCCACAGATTTCCGTGTGGCAAAGTTACCAGGGACTACATGAGGGCAGTTTGTCTTATCATTCCATTTATATGGGAACTGACGAATCGCATTGTTGAGTTCACAGAGAGAAAAATATTTCTTCTTCATCAATATTTCAAATGACAAAGCTAATTCCACTGGAACAATACCCTCAAGGAGGTCATGTAAAACATCTGGTGGGTAACCAGATGTTACATGGAAATGATCAAGGTATCTAGACAGTGCACACTGTCTTTTCAAACCATAGCAATGAATACGATTTGGACTAGCCTCAGCAGTCTCAACATGTAGTGTATGCTGCTCTTTAGTTCTCCTTTGAAAAAAAACACTTCTCACTTCTTTAGATTGAAACATAGATCGCTCCCCAAGACAAAAACGGCAAATGTATGATCCAGTGAAGCTTTCGACAAATCCGGCCACAGAATGGGCGCCCAAATTATCAGCCACTACACTGACCACAGTCCCTTTTACAACTTTTCGTAAACCTGGAACAAAAAGACCATCTTTCTCCAGTCTTTGAATGTCTATTAATAGTGGCTCTAAAATTCTTGAGAACCCAAATTGCTTTGTGTCATTTGCTTTACACAGAATAGCAAGATAAATAGATGTCAATGTTGATCGTAGCTGGGCTGGAATGTTCCCCAACACCCAGTACACAGCGGTGACTTTGTGTTTTTTTCGGGATGTCCCGAGAGGATTACATACCTCAAAGTCATCAATGTATAGAATAAGACAGATTCTGTCCTCTTCTACAGAGAAGAAAACATTGTTCTGATAGTGAGATCCATCATGAAAAGTCCGGTATGAAGGAGAGTGTGAAACATTTTCTATATTCTTTTCACATCCAAGTGTTTTTTTTTTTAGTATTATTTAAGACCTGCAATAATGACTGCAATATTGGTACATACTGGAATGTTTTACCCTCTTTTTTATCAAGTATGTACTCTTCAGGTTCAACAACTGAGAAATGTTTCTTCATGAATTCTCTTCTCTTGTATGATGTAGTGAAAAGTCCGTTCATCCCTAAAGATGTACTTATCGGGTGTGATTCACAAAGATTTCTCACCAAATCTGATAAAAGCTGAATCTAGATGACAGTTATGACTTTTCAAAGTGGACTCAACCACGTCTCTCAGGACTGGACCAGAAGCACAGCTGGATATGAAATGAAGCTCATCAACTATTTGGTCAATACACTTATTTGGTACATTGAAAGTGCTTTCCAAATTTAAAAAGAGGTGTCCAAACTTCTCCTTTATGTCTTGAGACAAAACCTCTGGTTCCTCATCCAAAACTGCAGGGTCATAATCCACAGAGGTGTCAAACTGAGCAGTGTGCTTGGGGTGTTTTTTTAAGACTTCAGGTTTAAAGTCCTCTGTAGAGTGTAAAAAGTGTTTCCTGTGTCTATGAGTTGCATAGGTGGAATAAATATTTGTTCTGAAGTTGCAATTTGTGAAAACACATGCAACTTCTTCAAACTTTCTCAAGTGGCTGCCAAGATGCTGAAAATATTGCCTCTCGGAATTAAAAACACTAGAATGACACAGCACACAAGTAAATGAAAGAAGTTCCCTTTGTGGAATTAATTCCATATGCTCTCTGGACAAATGGGCCCGAAGGGCATTAAATGTTTTAAATGAACAAGGGCAGTCGGTGTGAAGACAAGGGATTGACTGGTTATGGCCACCATTTCCATGTTTCAGTCTGTAGTGTTTCAACAATACTAACCTTTTGTCTGCCTCAAAGCTACATATTTTGCACCTCCATTTCATGTTATCAAATCTAAAAAAATATTTTGACTTGTAAATCTCAAAGCTAAACATCACCATACATCATTTATTTCTTAAGATAAATCTATAAGAATAGTAATCTGATCTTACCTTATTTAAGTGACCAAACTGCTCAGTCAATGTCCTCTAATATTCTGTTACACATATAGAGAAATCATTACTTACGGGTTTAAAAAAGTTATCAAAATTTGAAGATCTATGTAAACATTTTCATAGTTTTCACACCTTCACAATTTCACAATTATATGGAGATAAACACCATACTGGTGCCTTATTTCATGTGCATGAACTAAATAAAGGACAACAAAATGATTACTGGAGCAAATGGTCAATAATAATCAATTTTCACTACTAACAAGTAATATGCTTTATCATTTGCAGTGATGAAATTAGCCAATAAGTGTATTACAGACACACATAGTCATAACAAAAATAGTGAAATACTATTTCTATAATATTACTATAATGTACTTTTAGAACTAAATATTTAAAAGCCTTGACTCATTTACAGATTCAAATCACGTATTGAACTCATATTAAGTAATATTACCTGTATGCACATATGTCGTGCTTTGTTGGTGAAAAATGCTGCTGCAGTAACTTGCTAAGAACGTGCAGTACCTTATTGTCTGAAAACAAAACACATTTAAATGGTAGTTAAAATTTAATAAGCTTACAATGATATAATATGTGAACAAAATTCAGTTGGTTATGGACATAAGACCAGTACAATACAGATGACTAATAAACAACAAAAACTTCTGTAATAATGGTTGTAGCCTCACCGTTTTATATATACTAGACAATAATTCCGCGAGCGTGCCTTCTCAGGTATTTTTTTTTTTACTAAAAAAGATTCAGAGCTTGAGTCCCCCGAGCCACCCCCTCGCTCTGCCCCGGTGTAAAACGTTAATTAATAAGCACATAGCCTACCTCCATATGCATGAGATCATCATCAAACGAACAAACCCACCTATAGCCAAAGCCGCCTGCCATGCGTGTGAAGCTAAACTGACCAGTTAGCGCTAATGTTAAATACTATATACTGTAGGATTAAGTTCAACTCAGGAGCCAATAACAGTCTTAAAGGTGAATTACAGTAAGTACACCACTTACCTCCTTATCACCATATCCATGAATTTTCCAGTCAGGATTTCGACAAAAGGGTCCCATAAGTCTGTCAGTCTCTGAAGAAAAACTCCTCCGAAGTCACAAGCTGACCGGGCAAAATGAAGATACAAGATTCTAGCAGCTGCCACCTGAAAAAAGAGAACCTGCCAGCCCAGTCGCCACCCTACAATTTATTATTGTATAAAAAAGAATGTTGAAGGTTCATCAGATATCCATAACACAATCAAAACTCATCAGGTTAGAATTAACATACCCCTTTAATTAAGGAAAATGTGGTTTTGCCAGCCGGCAATGACATCAGAAATGGCGTTTTCCCGCCCAAACAGTCGGTTTTTAATTTGAGTTTGAGATTAAGTATTGGGCTTCCATAGTAAATTGCCATAATAAAACCATGCAGCGTCTACAACGAAACTTTAAGAAAACACTTCCACCATAGCCAGCTGCACTCCTGCTCTCAAGTACATTTTACTTGCATTTATCATTTTGTACAGTCAATACAATAGTTTAGGTAATATTACTTGAAATGAATGATGAAATTTACATATGGAAATGAGTACACATAATTACAAAGAAATACCAAGTATCACATTAAATAAATGGTGACAATTTAAAGTAAAACAACTTAAATAATATTTTTTTGTATAATTTAAACAAATAATTGGGGTAATAATTACATGGTCAAAAAGTCATTTTTTCCAGTGTGCTCTAAATTAATAGGGTTATCTAGTTTCCTATTTTCATTATAGAAAAACCAATACACAATTAACATCATAACCCTGAAAGCAATAACAAAGGTCCTTTGTCAAGTAAGATATATTACAGATAAAAGTATACAATTCTTCATGAATTTTGGTACTGCCCTTTAAGTATGACTAACACCATTCATGAGCTCATAAGAACTGTGTCAATGAACTCTGATTGACATACATCAGAATTCAAGGACGTATATGTTCATTTTTATTTTACCTGTGAGAAATTCTTTTCTGAGAGCACCAGTGTCCACTCCTGCCTCCCTAAAGAAGGTCACTTTAGGAGTAGCAGAAGGCAAACATTTTTTTTTGACGTTTTGCCACTTCAGAAGGCCTCTCTCCAATATGTTTGTTCTTGAGATTTGGATGTTGAACTGTTTCTCTTCATCAACTCTTCTATAAATGGTGTCCAATACATCATTAACACTACCAAACAAAATTAACAATTAACAGATGTAAACAACTACTGTTGAATACAAAAACTCTGTAGAATGGAAATCCTTGTAAGATGAAGACGTTAGCAGAAAAGACAATTCAGTATTTACCTTTTGATCTGCTCCTCCCGGGTAATGGCAGCTGTCTCAGCCAGCCTAAGATCATTTTTGCTAAAAAAAAGTACAGGGGAAACATGAATTGGTACTAATAGGGAAAAAAAATCACTATAAGGAAAATGTGCATTTAAAATTCCATAAAGGTCCACCAATTAAAATACCTTTCTCCACACATGCTAGCATGAATCTACTGTCCCAGCAACTGTCCCATACAAAAGAAAAAAAGTTAACGTAGGCATTTCATAATGTAATACAGAAACATTAAGTACCATACCTTTCAGCAGGTGTCTCCATGTCATGGAGCACTGGGGGGGGGTTGTCACAGAAATTATCTGGACCTCACTCTGAGATGTCTATGAGATTACCAATCAACAATTATTCTGTGTTGTAAGCCACTGAACAACAATCAAATTTTTAAATGTTGCACAATACAACATCACATGCATTACATAACCACATTTACCTCAATATCCTTTGTGGACAGCTGTGATTCCATGCACTCTTGAATATGAAGAGCCAAAATCTGCAAAGGAAAACTCGCTTTGCACGTCTGGCACTGCACTTTTGGCATACTTCGAAATTCAATAGCATCTGCAGGCAATGGAGTCAGGTCAAACTCATGCTGCAAAGGCACAATGTACAGGGTGTTTTTCCCTGCACCTGAAACACTGCGAATTAAAGTTCCAGTGTATCCGTCAGAATCAGGTGGAACCATAATCAGCCTCATCCTACCCTGACCACCTGTAAAGGCAACATGGTCTGGATCATTTCAATTGTGTTTCTTTGGGATTGATTTTTGAATGGCAGTATATTACAATGGATGCCATATTATTAGTTTTCTCTACCTGTAGCCTTGTACAGTAGCCATCCTCCTGTAAACCCCTGCATCTTTGGATACTCATTTTGCAGTAGTCGGATGCCATCTTCAACAACTTCCCCACGGATAGCCACCGCAGGCGGGTACTATATATGCCGATGGCACGGAGGCCGTCCATTACGTTACTACGTTAGGCTGTCACTCATCATTCCACGCCCCTCTCAGCTGACACCATGCCCCTACGCCAAATCAGTCCCAAAAGTCCGAAACTGAAAAAGAGATCCGAATCCGAAAAAAAAGACTTGAAACTGAAAAAAAAACCTGAATCTGAAAACAAAAAATCTGCAACTGAAAAAAATAAGACCTAAAATATTGAAATATATATTAAAGTCAAACATGAAAATAAAACATTTATTTAAAAAAAATCCAGCACTGAATCAAAATAATTTTTAAGCCAAAAAAAAACTTTCAAACACATCTTTTTAGTTTGAATACATCGTTGTACTTTTTAAAGTTCAACAGCAAAACTTGAAGTTTCAGTTTCAGATTTTTTTTTCAAATTAACGAAACTTTTGGCCCTAATTTAGCTCCATAGTTGGATAAATAAGGAAAACCTAACTTATGTAACTATTTCTGGCTCCTTTCATTAAATATGTAGCAATATGTAGCTTCCATGTGCATGAATGAGCAATTGACACCTGGCCAAGTCCCCCTCCTCCTTTATAGTGCAGATGGCGATGTATGTGGATCGCATTTCACCGTTGTGCTGTTCGACAAATTACCATGCAAATGCGATTTGAATACATGCTAATGCGGTTATTTAGAATGTAAATAGCGATCTTCGGGTGACAGCGACACTACACGCCCCCGATGCAGGTAAAACAAAGTAAGGTGACATGGTTTACTTTTTTGCTGATTTAAGTTCATTTTAAAAACTTTAATACTTCAGACAATGGACGTTTTGAAAAGAAGACAGATTACTGATTTAGTCAGTGTTTTATTATGTTTCTATAATAAGATTTATAAACTATTATAAACTGAAATACATGAGAAAGATATGTGGCATCGCTGACGATGCCATTGACTCCAGAGGGTTAATGTATAGTTTATAGTGTATACTGACATGTTCCTTGCTGTTGCTGATTTATGCCAGATACCATCATTAAAGTTCAATGCAACTGCACTACTTGCTCCTGTGTCCCTCTCTGACCGGAGGTCTACTGTAGATAAGGAAACTGGCCTAAATTTAATTTAGTAGCCGTGCCTACCAGAACCTTGCAAGTCTGCAACACCTGACTAAAATACACAGGCCTATTCTGAAATAACACAAAATAGCTGGATATAATCAGAAAGTTACACAAGGTAATGAGGGGAGCATGGCACATAGAAGGATTGTACAAGCTGGTCATGACAGAACAAAAGGCGCGCCTCAGGGGAGGCGAAGAGACTGGACCATGAACATTGACCTGGAAGACAAAACAAGACCATTAACGGGAGACCGGGAACAAGA
Source organism: Mormyrus proboscirostris (assembly GCA_026779585.1). Classification (NCBI taxonomy): domain Eukaryota; kingdom Metazoa; phylum Chordata; class Actinopteri; order Osteoglossiformes; family Mormyridae; genus Mormyrus; species Mormyrus proboscirostris. Next base: position 13,202,490 of record JAODKF010000126.1, read on the forward strand.
CAGATGCACAGAGCAAGCACAACGGAAACAACTAAGACAGCAACCAAAATGAGACACAGGGGGAACACAAACAGGAGGAATAAAAGGACCAGGAGTGAACTCAGAAAAACAAAGGGATGAAGGGGAGACACAGGAGGCAGGAAGTAGAAAGTGGGGGAAAATAGGGAGCCCAAGGGAACCCCAGTAAGCGAGAGGCGACCGCCGCAGGGGCAGCAGGCGACCGCGAGGTTGGAGCTGGAGGGGACCTTGTAGGGGGTGAGGAGTGCTGGCGGAGGAACCTCGGGCTCAGGAGCAGTGGGGTGTGCCGCAGAAACCACCGTGACCGGGACTGCTGGGATTGGGATGTCAGCTGCCAGGACCGGTACTGCTGAGGCCGGGATGTCGGCCGCCAGAACCAGAACTGCTTGGGCTGGAGTATCGGCCGCTGGGGCCATAACAGATAGGGCCAGAGTGTCGGCCACCGGGACTGGAACCAGGGAGATTGGATCCAGAGGCACAGATGCAGGAGCTGGAACAGTTGAAGTGAGAACCTCTGGGGGCAGGTCCGGACCCAGAGCGAGATCCTCTGGAGGCAGTGTGGGCACCAGGAACAAGCACCCCTCAGTGCATCGACCACCAGCACAGAAACTATGAGGACTGGCGCTGGGGTTTGTGTCTCCGCAGCAGACCTTGCGCCTTTAAGGATCTTTGGGATCCACAGGATGGCATCCCAAACTGACCTGGCCATTTTAACTCTCTGGAGTCAACGGCATCAACGGCGATGCCTCATACCTTTCCCGTGAATTTCAGTTTATAACGCACTGAAATCTTATTATAGAAACATGAAAAAACTCTGTAAATCTGTAATCTGTCTTTTTTTCAAAACATCCATTGTTGGAAGTTTTTTAAATTAGGTTAAATTGGCAAAAAATGAAACCGGGTCATTTTAATTTGCTCTACCTGCATCGGGGGTGTGTAGTGCCGCTGTCACCCAAAGATCGCTATTCACATTCTAAATAGCTGCATTAGCGTATATTCAAATCGCATTCACATGGTAATTTGATGAACAGGCTAATGGTGAAACGCAATCCAGAAACATCCCCGTCAGCGCCATAAAAGGGGGGGGGAGTGGCCAGGTGTCAATAGCTCATTCATGCACATGAAAGTTGCTACATATTCAATGAAAAGAACCAGAAATAATGACATGAGTTAGGTTTATCTTGTTTATTTATCCAACTGAATGTTGCAACTACACCATTTAGTCATCTTCATGTAGCTAAGACATTAGTGATCAGATATCTGGGATCAAGACAAACTTCCACGACTTACTATGTACTTTTATAATGTTTTTGCAAGTGTTCCAAACTGCATTTTGCAATGTCTATACTTTGATGTCAGATTACAAACTTAAAGAGGCACGCTGTTGCTGCCGGCAGTGAAGCCACACGAAAGCCCTTCGGAGCAGCAGAAGCAGCTTCGGCACGAACACTGCTGGGGTGAGGATCGGGAGGGGAAGAAGCAGCGGAGATGGAGACGGTCCCCAGGAAGATCGTCAGTTCGTCCTCCGGTTTCTGATTTCTCCACTTCTTCCGGCTCACTGTTGTAAGCGGAGATCGAGGTGTTTTGAGGAGATCGGACGGCAGATCCAGGCACAGCTCATTTTTGAGCGGTATTAGCCAGGTCTTCACCTCTGTCACTCCCCATAGCAGCTGCTGGAGATTCTCATGCACCTTGGTTACCAGGTGCACGCTTCAAGGCGGATCTCCGGCAGGATGGTCCTACTCCGGCTGGTTAGATCTAGCACTTTGGGGTCACTCTGGACCTCGGGCTGGTTTAGCCAGTAAAGTACCTCTTGCACTAAACCGAGCTGTTGGCTCCCGGTTAGTGTAGGCATTTCTTTTTGGAGTCCGGTCATTCTGTAATGACCGTGTGTCGGGCAAGTGAGCAGGGAGATAAGTGAGCAGGGAGATGACGGAGTAGGGAATCAGAATCAAGTCAATGACCAGACTGGGGATAGAGACTTGAACGCGAACTTAAATACCCAACACTACTCAGAAATAACACGAAGCAGCTGGATACAATCAGGAATTTACAAGAGGTAATGAGGGGGGCGTGGCACATGGAAGGATCATATGAGCAGGTCATGACAATTTCTGCCAGTAAAAGAAAATTAAAATGAAATAGAAAGTCGAAATTACAAGAAAATCATAATTACAAGATAAAGACATAGTCATCTTCATAATAGTCATAATTATGAGATTGAAAGCCAAAGTTACGAGATAAAAAGTCGAAATTATGATATAAAGTGGAAAGACTTCCGGGTTTGCGAGCAATGGAGTGGGTGCTTATGATACAGGTGTCACATGGCGCGAGCGGCGAGCAGGAAAGGGAGGCGAGAGCAGCCAGGTTGACGGAGGAACGGGGTTTATTAGAGGTCGAACAGACAGGACGGGTACTCACACCAGAGACGCGGACTAAATACACAAGACAAGCTGAACTCAACGAGCAACAGGTGGGAACAATCAGGCAATAACATGAGGTAACGAGGTGGGCGTGGCACACAGGCGGATCAGACGGAGCTGGGCGTGACAACAGGATCCCGCAAGATTTTTTTTTATTGCTATGCACACCCTTCTTTACTTTGTGAGTCTGCCTGTTTGTTGGATCTTAACATTCATGGTCATGGTACAACTTTGAAAAATATGTGTAAATTGACCAAAAGTGGCAAAAAAGATCAGCCAGCAGGAGCTAGTGCGGCTAACGGGGCCAGTGGAGCATTGACTGCGGTACACGTTGCTAACTTACTTGAGGAGCTGAGAGCAAAAATTGTTGCTGATATCAAGTCTTCATTTGACACATTAGATACCAAACTGGGCAAAATTCAAGTGGATGTCTCGGGACATGGACAGCGCATCTGCCTTACAGACCCTTGGTGTTTTTTATATCTAACTGGTAGGGACTATTCTTTTTTTTCCCCATGTCCACCATACTTACACTCAAATAGATTACTTATTTTTAGACAACTAGTTACTCTCAAAACTTAGGTCTTGCAGTTATGAGAGTATTATAGTTCCTGAGCATGCCCTCTTGTACTTAGAATGGCTCTCCTGGATTGTGATTTGGTGAGAAAGCACTGGAGACTAGATCCGTTGCTGCTTATGGATGAGAAATTTGTCACAGATATTTCCACTAAAATTAAAAGTTTGAGTAATAATAGGACTCCGGGCATGCCCTGTAAGACAATATGGGAAGCAATGAAAGCTTTTCTTAGGGGTGAAATTATTTTGTATGCAGCATTTAAAAGAAAATCTGCAAAACAAAAACAGGAAGATATTTCGGATCAAATTTTAAATTTAGATAGACAATATGCACAGTCACCTTCCCCTGCATTATATAAGGAACGATTGAGGTTACAGATTGAATTTAATATTTTGTCAACCTGACAGGTTGAAGGTTGTTTGCTCAGAAGTAAAAGTGAGTTTTATGAGCATGGGGAGAAAACTGGCAAAATTTTGGCTAACCAGTTACTACGGTGGATCAAAAAGTAATTAATGATAGATTTAAAGTGTTCAAGAGTGATGTGTTAATAAGCACAAGGACTTGAATCAGTTAAATGAGGAGAAACCCAAAAATGTGCAGGGCTTCTGCCCTCCAGAACTGGAGTTTGACACCCCCGCACTAGAAGATTAACACAAATGATGACCCTCCCCCCCAGACCCAGCCCCCTAACATTGCCCCTGTGCCAGCCACCCCAAGCTTAGGCCCAGCCCCCGTAGACCCCTTCCCAGAAGACTATCACTCCATCAAATTTCATTATGAGTTTGCATACAATTTCACAGACAATTTAGGACAACACATTCGTGGTGGCTAATATATGTTGGCATTACAGAAACACAGATACCGTTTTTGACAATGTCCATTGCATACAAATCAACAACGCTATAGTTGGTATGTTCTTTATAATACACGCCCACACCACCTTGCTGTTGGTTCTTCAGTTCGGCGAGATTGAATCGTCACCGTCATATGCGAGATGTCTCGGTTTCCCATAGAATGAAAATCCACTCAGCTGTATGTCTTCTATGTCCTCTATGTCCACATCTCTGTCAAGCAGATGATATCTGCTTTACGTCATCCAGGTGACATGCGAGTCCTTGAACATTGTGGAGGAGAATTCTGCATAATGATGGCACTTCCATGACAGGCTCAATAAATGCAGGCAGGCTTTGCATTGCAGTCTCAATGTCCTGTTTTGCATATACTGTATAGCACTTTCCTTGAAGTCTTCTATTATGAGGCCTTCCAGAGAAGTCACATGCCTTAATGCTATGTATGCCTGTCCAGCTGCAAATATCTTTTTCAGCGATACAACAGCCTTATCCACTATCAGCCCTTGTACTTTGTGTACTGTGCACGCCCAATCTAATTTCAATGAAAACTGACGTGCTGCACCGCTGTTTGCCCCTCTCTCCTTCTCTGGTTTAATTTGTGTTGCTCTGTCCAACCCTTCGATTAAGCACGGCTTCTTTGCTCTGAGCGACTTACAGTACCAGCTGCTTCATCATCAAATGTGACATATATTTTGGCTGGGAAATCGTCCTCAGTACCAAAGCACACCTCACTTACCGTACCAAATGCACCATTTACCAGGCCGTCTGAAACGTCGATGTTTTTCCAGCAGCATTACCTGTGCGTTAACACCTATGTGAAGTGTTTCCGTCAGACACGTCTTGTAAACTTGTGTGTGATGTCCAGCTTTCCTTTGCAGTCGGCCAGTTGCAGCGACCCTCTCAAAATCCTGAGCGTGAATGATGACAGGGTCTGAGCATACCTTCTGCAGCATGCGATGGTTCTGCAGATCGGCTTCATCATTCCTAGTCGCATAGATATGAAGAGCAGTACTGTTTTGTCCTTTGCCTGTCACACATCACTTCAGCATAGCAATGTCTTCCTCTAGCATTGCATCTCCCCTTTTGCGTTTCTTTAGCAACTGTGCAAAATCCAAATCTTTCTGTCTCTTGATGTCCGTCAGCTCCACTGAAGCAAAATGATTCTGCCATAAATTGACACCTTTAGTCTCAGTATACAAAGGTTTCCCTTTCACTGGACAAAGCTGGTAAAAATCTCCAACGGCAACTATTGAGACATTACCAAAAGCAAAATAATCTCCAGTTTGCTTGATTTGTCTCAATCTGCCATGAATATACGAAAGCAGTTTGTGATCCACCATTGAAATTTCATCTAGACCTAGGTAGGGTAATGCTGTGAGATCTCGCGAGAGCTGTGCGTAATCCAACATGGCAGCGCCGTACTAAAAGATAACAA
>JAODKF010000126.1:13207893-13218329 GCA_026779585.1 Mormyrus proboscirostris
TAGGGTTAGGGTAAGAAAAAGTATGGCATTTTCAGCCATTAAAATGTGTGTTTCTGGCAGATCTGGGCCTATGATGGTTAGGAAACCACAATTTTCCATACTTTAGTAGCATTTTCCCCACTTTCCAACAGCCTGTTCTTTCAGCATAATGCCCCACATTAGGGTTGGCAAACTGAGGCTAGGGTTAGGGTAAGAAAAAGTATGGCATTTTCAGCCATTAAAATGTGTGTTTCTGGCAGATCTGGGCCTATGATGGTTAGGAAACCACAATTTTCCATACTTTAGTAGCATTTTCCCCACTTTCCAACAGCCTGTTCTTTCAGAATAATGCCCCAAATTAGGGTTGGCAAACTGAGGCTAGGGTTAGGGTTAGAAAAAGTATGGCATTTTCAGCCATTAAAATGTCTGTTTCTGGCAGATCTGGGCCCATGATGGATAGAAAAGCACAATTTAGGATCCTTTAGTAACATTTTTCCTATTTTTCAGCAGGCTGTTGTTTCACCCTAACACCCCAAATTAGGGTTGGCAAACTGAGACTAGGGTTAGGGTTAGATAAATTATGGCATTTTCAGTCATTAAAATGTGTGTTTTTGGCAGATCTGGGTCTATGATGGATAGGAAACCAGAATTTAGGGTGCTTTAGTGGCATATTTCCTACCTTCCAACAGCCTGGTGTTTCAGCCTAATGCCCCATATTAGGGGCATGAGCAAGCTGGGCTCAATGGGATGCGTCAGGTGATTTATTTACATCTAGCTAACGATGCTAGTAGGCTTTATTTAAAAGCATCTAAGGTTTATGCTCAATGGCTAACAAATAAATAAGCAAACAAGAAAGCAAGCAAGCAAATAAATAAATGACATTTTATATATTTTTAAAACATTTTAAACACAATAAATACTCTCTCAAAATATTTTGCTGCAAATTGCAACTGATTTTTGTCCATTCAGCAAAACACAAATTATGAAATACTCTAAAGTAATTGCATATTTTAAACACATTTATTTGAAATACTACCCATATCTGTATACATATATTTTACATCTGTTTTTCAGGATAACTAAGATGTATCACTTTAGGCACCTTGTACTGTTCCCTTTCTAGGTGCCACTTCTTGCCCCCCCTACAGGTGGTAAGAACAAAAGGCACTCTGTAATAGCTCTCTCCAGCCATCTTTTTGCTTTTACCTCCTGTTCTCTTGAGAGATGACAGTATTTATGCTGTATTGAAGGGTAATGTCATGCCTGGCTCCGCACGATCCTCCTGTGTGCCATGCCCACCTCATTACCTAGTGTTCATACCTGATTGTTTTCATCTGTGCCTTATTCAGTTTGCTCTGTCTTGTGTATATTAGTCCACGTCTCCCCCTGTTTCCCAGATCCGTAATTGTATTGTCGCTAGTGCCTGTTTGCCCTTTCGTCCCAATAAACCTCGTTTTCTCCGTTTACCCTGCGGCTCTCGCCTCCTTGCCTGCTCGCCTGCCCACAAACGTGACAGAATGACGGATCTCCGGAAGGCAACTCCGCCGGTCGAGGAAGAGCATCTCGACCTGCTCTGGGATTGCATATTCTGGCAAAGCTGGCCAGAGGTACGGAATGACAAGGGACTACAGGCGATCGCCCAGAGATGCCGGACTCTCCTAGAGGAGAAAAACCCGCTGACCGGAAAGCAGGACTTGGCGGACTCACCTCCGACTCTTAGTGGACGGGGTCGAGAGGAGAAGAGGTGAGCCGTCTCCTGCCTGTACCGACAGAGAAAAGGGTGCAGGGGAAAAGAAGCCCTGACGGTTTTCCTGGGATCCTGCTCTCTGGTCCCAGCTAGGGAGGACACCGTTGTGCCCGCTTCCTCCGCATCGCTCGCAGTAGAGGCAGCCGCTACGCTCGCAGTTCTGCCCGCGGAAGAGGAAGCCGCCACGCCCGCGGCTTCGCCCGCCACGCCCTCCGAGGCGTCCCCTGCTGGCCGCACACCTGCGGACGCCGCCGCGCCGTCCGAGGCGCCCCCTGTTGGCTGCACACCCGCGGATACCGCCATGCTCTCCGAGGCACCCCCTGCTGGCCGCACACCCGCGGATGCCGCCGCGCCCTCCGAGACGCCCCCTGCTGGCCGCACGCCCACGGATGCCGCCGCACCCACCGAGGCGCCCCCTGCGGGCCGCACGCCTGAAGCGCCCGCCGAGGTGCCCCCTGCTGGTGTGCGCGCCTTTGGGGAGGGGGTTCTGTCACGCCCGGCTCCGTACGATCCTCCTGTGTGCCACGCCCACCTCATTACCTCGAGTTCATACCTGATTGTTTTCATCTGTGCCTTATTCAGTTTGCTCTGTCTTGTGTATATTAGTCCACATCTCCCCCTGTTTCCCAGATCTGTAATTGTATTGTTGCTAGCGCCTGTCTGCCCTTTCGTCCCAATAAACCTCGTTTTCCCCATTTACCCTGCGGCTCTCGCCTCCTTGCCTGCTCGCCTGCCCACGAACGTGACAGGTAGCACCTTAAAAATTCCTTGTGCATGAAAGTTAGTGCAGTAGCAGCAGTTATACAACCTTCAAAATATGACAAAAAAAGCAAATGATGTGCTGATGTCAACATAGAATTTTGTTTTGATAGGTGATGAGAACAAAATAATACCAGTAAAAAGGTGGGTTTCTGGGATTGTGCACTGTGATAAAGCTTGATGTATTCCCTGGGTTATGCAGGCATATAGGAATGTATTTGACTTTGATGGGTTGGGTTTGTTTATGTCCTGCTTTATCATCCGCTCCTTCTGTGTGCCACGCCCCTCCTTAACCTCGTGTGGATTCCCTGCGTTTACCAGCTGTTTCTAGTTGCTGTCATTAGTTCAATGTATTTAAGTCTGCGTTTAAGTTTCTTTCCCCAGTCCGGTCATTGCATTGTCAGTCTGTTTGCTGCCTGTTCGCTTCCTTTCCCTTTAATTAAAACCCTGTGTTTTTCCCACTCCTGGCTCCTTTTGTCATGCGCCGTGCTATAAGACAGTTTAGCTATTCATCTTGTATGATTAATACACTAGAAAAATATATAAAGAATACATAAAGAATAAAATCACAATTAAAATAAACAGGTATAACTAGAAAGCTAATGAGAGAAATAGCAGTCAAGTGGATATGCTGCCCTTTTCGAAACCTGTTTTTTAGAGACAAAGACTCTGACACTGCCCAGTCCCCACAGGGTTACTGAGGCTAAGACACTGGGTAGATGAATCTTTCATGGTTACATGTTGTTGTTGGATGTGTCTCTTTCTGACTAAATTATAGTCTGAGCATCTTTGATAGCCAAGTAAGGAGGCAACCAGTTTTGTGCTTTGATCAGTGGCTTTGCTGATAAAAACAGTAAGATATACACTCAACAGTGACAATAATGATTCAATTCTGATAGATGTAATGTTTTCTTAACCCCTCCTTGGACAATATTCTGCTTATGGCCCTCCTGGTAAATGTTGCTAAAAATAACCCTGAATGTCAAACTGCATCAGATTTGTCTCACACAAAGAAAAAATTTTCACACAATGCTTAAGCAGAAGCACAACACTGATATTGATTTGGCTTCAGTGTTATCACATCATATCAGCATGACCTCTTTTGAGTGAGACTTTTCATGCCCCGGTTAAAAATATAAGGTTGTATTGTAAAAACAGATTAATGAATGTTTGACCAAACCAAATTAAGACCAAAGTTATAGGTATGGACATTAAAATATTAATACATTGGCTTTACAGACATTATGTTGCCAAAGAAACAGAATGTCATTAGTCATTATACCCCTAATGATGACATAAGGTATCAGTAGAAACAAAAACAGCAATGATTTTTGTTATATTAATGCTACTTATTGTTAGTTAGTGTATATTCATGATGTTTCAATCATAAAAAATTACCATACATCCATCGACAAAAGCGATTATGATACATAAAATATAATTAATAGAATCAGATCTACAAAATAAAGCAAAACAAACATTGATTATGGGCAAAATTTATAAAGTATATTATTTTCAATTTCATCATACTCATGGCGGATCTCTGGCCCTTTCATCGTACTCATGGCGGATCTCTGGCCCTTTCATCATACTCATGGCGGATCTCTGGCTCTTTCATCGTACTCATGGCGGATCTCTATGCAATTGTTTGCATCAGACTTTCGATGTTACTAATTACTAGATAACTGTTTTAGAAATAATAATAATAATACTACATTTTTTCCCCAATCTTATTTCTGATGGCTGATATTACCTGTCTTAGCTTCTGAGACTTTTGTTTATAATAATGATAAAGATGATTATTATCAAAAACAATACTAATAAGCAAAAATAAATACTGATAAGGTAAAGTCAAATAACAAGTGAATTTGTTTTAGGATTTTAATATAGTTCTGTCTCTGCAATCCAGTCCATATTTTAATCAATATATACACACCACAGCTTCCCATGGATCACTGTGCAAAATCAATACATTAGAGCATGTGTGATGCTGTTGGTGCAAGATAGACTGCTAAAACCCAATGGATGATGATCAGAACCATGCTGCAACTGCAAAATACCGATTGGCAGCTGAGGAAAGACCCATTATCAAAGGCAACAGGATGCAAGTGGCAGCCTGTATTTGCTGCAGAGACACTAGCCTGTATCATGGGCAGGAAAGCCTGACTGGTTAGCAGCCTGCGTATGATTTCTCTCCCTCTCAACATAGACTGGAAGGGATGGTGACAAAGGAGTGGAGGCCATGAGGAAGGATCTAGCCTCTCGCACCCCAGTTTCCCACAGCCTGCTCAGTGCTTGCTCTTGTTAAACACATGAGAATTATGCTAAACAGTGAGAATCAGACAGCAGGGTCGGCAAGTGCCCCTGGAACAATGGGGGTTAAAGATGGTTGGTGAAATACTGTAAGTCAGCCCCAGCATTGTAAAAGTGTATGGCTCTCTGGTTTTCTCTAAATGAAACACTGTCTGTTCGTAGGTATTGCCTGTAACTCCATCTGTCAGGCCTTCTTGCCCACCATACTGGTGGAGACATGAGAGTACACCCCCTCGCCCATGGAATTCGGGTAGAACTGATTTTCAAAATCCTGCAGCAACTTCCACCACCCCTTCCGAGATTATAGGCGATGGGGCCAGGACCACAAGTTTCATGTCATTTTTTACATTAATATCATGTACAGGAAAAATTAAACACCTGGTTTTAGACTACAATGATTTATTAGAATGGTGCAGGGCCTCCTTTTGTGGCCAATATAACATCAATGCATTTTGGGAATGATGGGTTCAAGTCCAGTACAGTGGCCAGAGGCATTTAGAAGCATTGCTCTTGCAGAACCGTCACCAGGTCATTGTGTGATGCCGGTGGAAGAAAATGTTTCCTGACTCGCTCCTCCAAATCAAGTGGCTCAATAATATTCAGACTGGTGACTGTTCAGGCCGTTTGAGATTTTCAATTTCACTTTCATGTTCATCCAACCACTCTGTCACCAGTCTTACTGCGTGTATTGCTGTATTATAATTAAGGATGCGCCGATCCACATTTTTTTTTCAGTTCTGATCCGATTCCGATACACATCTGCCGATACCAATGCAAAAGTTTTTTTATAATAATAAATGTATATATAATATAAAAATATTTATACTTATATATATATATATTACATATTTATACTATATACTATTAATACTAGTAAATACAAATAAAAAAATGTATGGCAAAAAAACTTTAATTACACTACTGGTAACTTACATAACGCAATGTTCCACCTTCTTTGTATATCTTGTTTTAAGTGTTTATGAGGCATTTGCAGTTCAATTTGTATCTCCGAGCGAAGATAGTTAGTATTTAGTAAGATTGTTAGTACTGGGCTTTTTCCGATTGACCTATCACAGATGTAAAAAAAAATAATTCAATTAGTAATAAAGGATGCATGGACAACACAAGCTGTAACTGCAATCTGGTTGGAAGAACACATACAACAAGATCAGGATAGGATAACAAGAAATAAAGTATTTAGTATAATATACTATGACAGCACAGTATTAGAACTTTTCCAAATATTGCAGTGATTTTTGTTGTAATAAATATTGGAGCATTTGTGAAACAAACAACGAGTTCAACATAAATTTCTCACGAACCGTCTTGGAGTGATTTTAACAGGTTAGGTCAGATCAGGTTGGGGAGGATGCGCTGATGGAGCACGTTGTCGCACCCACCACATGGTGAAACTCCTCGGGATCCCAGCTGGCAACCCCCCAGGCAGATACACGGTCCAGTCCCACCCTCCAGAAATGGCCATTCATCTGGTCAACCTGGTCCAGCCGCTCGAGTACTCAGCAACAAGGACCCTGTAAGCTGGATCACCCTCAGGGAAATGCGGCACATGGCCATAGTGCCATAACTGGCGTTCTCTCACAATGTGTGTAATGTGTGCAAGCATTGAACAGAGTTGGAACAAGAACACACCCTTGGCAAACCCCAGAATCAACTCGGAAGAATGCAGAGGTTCTCCCTCCATTCTGCACAGCACTCACAGTACCAGTGTACAGGCCAGCTATGACATCTAGTAACTTCAGGGGGATCCCGTGAAGTTTCAGGATGACCCACAGGGCAATTCAATCAACTGAGTCAAATGCTTTACAAGAATCGAGAAAGGCTGCAAAGAATCTCTGCTGATACTCGCACTTGTGCTCAATGAGAACCCTCAGTGCCAGGATGCTGTCAATGGTAGACTTCTTAGGTGTAAAACCAGACTGCTCTGGCCGCTGATAGGAAAGCAAGTGATCCTGGATCCTGTTAAGGATGACCCTAGAAAGGGCCTTACCGGGCACTGACAGCAGTGTTATCCCCTTGTAGTTGTCGCAATCCAGGTGATCACCCTTTCCTTTCCAGATAGGGACTACAAGTCCTGTTTTCCAGTCAGCTGGGATGATGCCTGACTCCCAAATGGAAGCTTCCAAAGTGGAAGCTTGCCTGCAATGCCAGGAGGACAGCCTTACCACAAGCCTGAAGAAGGAGACCAGCCTTACCACAAGCCTGGAGAAGGAGACCAGCCTTGCCACCAACCTGGAGAAGTTCACCCCGGATACCACAGATCCCTCTACCCCCAGCTGATTCACCACTCGTGCAATCTCAATGAGATTGGGTGGTCCATAGCTGATTGGAGGATCTGCTTTGAGAACTGTGGACCCAGAGATGTCCAACGTCCTAGCCAAAGGATTAGCTTTAAACAACTGCTCAAAGTAGCCGGCCCAGTGTGTCACAACTGCAGTGTCATCCTTATCTGTCCTCTGAGCCTTCACAGGATCCTTCCTCAGTTCCTGGTACAGACCAGGTTGTGTGCTGTGACTCTCAAGGGTCAGGGTCAGCACCTGTTTTGTCCCGGTCTTGCGTCTTTTCCCTGTTTGGCCAGCAGGTAGCGCTGGCCATCCAGTCCTCCCTGTTGTTAGTCTGTAGTGTTTCTCCTGCTCCCCATCGGCCACATGGATCACTGTACTGAGCTTGTGGCAACCTCATTAACTCCTCTGTTACGTGTTCAAATCCTGCCTCCTCTCTTGTGATTTTTTTGGTTTGCTAGATTTTGGTTTAGGTTTTGTTAGATTCTGTTTTCTTGTTTCTTTGTCAGTTCCTAGTTTGAGTCCGATTGAATGTATACATGCAGGAATAAATCGACTTCCAGTCGCATTATCTGGGTGTCTTAGTCTGACTGAGAAATTTGAGAAATTTGATTTAGTACGATTTCAGACTAACATGTTTACATGTACTTTAAAAGTCTGGTTTTAGTCAGACTAACACAATAATTCAAATTTCATAGTGTGTATGTGAACATAGTGCCTGTGTTCACACCCAATGAGTGACAAAAAACATGAGTGGCAGCATTAGCATTCAGCTTGAATGACACAAAAAACATACTTAAAATATGAAAGAGCTGTCATGCAACTGATTATACATATCGATTTAACACGAAATAGGAACCATCTTTTTAAAGTTACGTGGTCGCATATGGCTATCCGATGGATACCTGATCCGTGTAATAGGTCTGGATTGGTGTGGATACCGATCTGAAAATTGAATCAGTGAATCTCTAATTATCATCCTGATACACCAAACTCAGGGTATAATGTATAATCAACTGGGTGAACATGGTCCTCCAGAATGGTTTGGTAGTCCTTGGCAGTAACTTGCCCATCTACTGTAGAACAGGTAGTGAGTCTAGGGAATGCTATAATATTGTAGCCCAAACCATCACTGGTCCTCCCCAATGATTCACTCTAGGTATGCAACAGTCTGGGTGGTAAGTCTCTTTAGAGCTTCTCCCCACCATAACTCCCCCAGATGTGGGCGAGACAGTGAAGGTGGACTCATCAGAAATCCTATTCGCATCTCAAGATTTGCACTGCTGGCACTATTAAAATCAATGTTTGGCATTGGCACAAATGACTAAAGCTTTGGTTATAGCAGCCCGAGCTTCAAGATTTGCTCAACATGCCCATCCAGGCATCCATCAATCAACTTGGTGTATTAAATGTGTTTTATAAATATAACGACTTAACTTGATCCATCCATCCATCCATCCATCCATCCATTTTCTGTACTTGCTTGTTAATGCAAACTCACATTTTATTCTTCCAGTTTTACCTACATTTGGCAAGCAATTCTGTAACTTAACTGTTCATTTAGACACGGCTTGCATGTGTCATGTTGAGTGGCTCTGTGGTAACATTACTGCTTCATGCCTCCTTGGCTGGGGGTTTGAATCCCCCCCCACCCCTTCTGTTTGCATGCAGCTTGATGACAGTGAGGTGCCTGTTATAGATGTGTTCTCTCTGATGCACTGGCATCCTGCCCTGATTGTAATTCTTCTTTTTGATCTATGCTGCCAGGCATAGACTCCCGGTCCCCTGTAACCCTGTCCTGGAAATCCGCTTGAATATGGATGGGTGTAATATTAGGTGACTGAAAAATGTTCATGTGAAGTGACAGGTTTTGTAAACATTTTGTATCTCTCTGCTGACACAAGACTCGACGGTTGTGCAGCCATATAATAAGATTTGTTATCATTGTTCAGAAAAAGACTAATATGATACTGTAATTATAATCTGAATGGTGTAAATTGCACCATATTAATATTAATATATTAACAGATTAATATTGATGACACACAGTCACACATACTAGAAAACAATAGCCAGAATAAATCCTGAATAATTTCTTACCAAAGTAAAATAATCAAAAGCCCCACACTTTGGTTTGATGGTCTTCCATCTGACTTTGAACCACTTACCCTGTTCAAGGTCATGTACCTGTAGGTTTTGCAATTATATACTGTCTTAAGTTGAACGAGTCACATACATAACATCATTCGCAAGTTTATTGTACTGTTTCTGGTATTTATTCTCATTATTTATTATCTTTGATTTATTACAGATAATCGTCACTTACCGACTAAGTTTCGTTCCTACAACTAGGTTATTAAAACAAATTGGTCGAAGAGGAAGGAGTCGCCCCTTCACCCATATTTCAAGCATACTGTACTAGTAGCGGGTCTGTGTTAATCATTTTTAGATACTGTTTTAACGTCCTCTTTGCACCATTTATAACATTTTTAGTATATTTATAAATATGTATACATTACCTGTTCTCTCCGTATGTGACAGGTGAAAATATATGAGTGAAACTGTAATAAACTAAACACAGGAAAGACTTGATGTTAGCAAAGTTACAACAAGCTGGTGGATAAGTGCTAACATCAGGGGCGTTACTAGCCATTGAGAAAAATCAGGGGCTGAGTCAACTTTACCTGGGGCTTGACCTTCTTTTGTTGAAGAAAGATTGGCATCAAGGATAAAATACTCTGTGTTATGGCCCCAAGTGATTGGACCTAATGATGTCCAATCACTCTGGGCTATAGCGCCCATGTCCAATGTTAATCATCAACGGAATTACAAAAAAATGATACGCTGACATACAGTATGTAGACAAGTATCTCAAATTAGCAACCCTGTGATCCAATGAATCACTGTTAGGGTCCAAATAACCGAACTAAAAGCGCAATATCACTTTTAATGAATAAAAGTCGGTCGCAAGTTCTGTGTGAAATGATAAGTCATGCGTATAAAGGTGGTTTGAACACAATGTGGCTTCTTTGGTGCTGATGTGTTGCAGCTAAGCCAGAGCACCTCAAAGGAAAAGAAACAAAGGACCAACAAGCACTTGTGAAACTATTAAGAAATTTGTGAAATTGGTTTTGAACATTAGAATTGTGCTCTGTGTTCCATCTGCATCGAAAATAATGTATATGAAGCATATACAGTACAGGCCAAAAGTTTGGACACACCTCATTCAATGTGTTTTCTTTATTTTCATGACCATGAATTGATTCTCACTGAAGGCATCAAAACTATGAATGAACACATGTGGAGTTAATATGAATTTTAACAGTTGTCCAATAGGG
>JAODKF010000126.1:13251720-13281349 GCA_026779585.1 Mormyrus proboscirostris
AGAGAGAGAGAGAGAGAGAGAGAGAGAGAATATTGTGTTCCCTACCTTTGAAAAGATTTCATGCATTTTTACCATGACTTTAAGATAACCGTGTTTTTTTCATGTTGTGAAATCAACCTTGAACAGAAGCATGAAAACAGCATCCAGGTACAGGAGTTAACATAAAATAATAGCACATTATTATTGTTGGTAATGTCATTTGTTAGCCTTTAATGTAATTTAGCACCATTTTATTTGTCTATTGTGAGTATGAGTGGTTTTCAGCATTTTTCACAACATTTCATAATATCCATGAAAGAAAGCCCTTCATGGACTAGAATCGATTTTATCTTAAGGTACCCAGTTCCTCCTGTTTTCAATTCATCTTTTATTTCTATTTATATTATGTATATACATGCTATATTAAGTGGCTGAAAACCCTATTTTACTTGTATTTCATAAACATGCACAAAATTCTATAAATAACCACATGTGTTACTGTTTCCCTCAGTGAAATATGAACATGTGGCCATTCACATTGATTTCCATACTGCACAGACCTGTGATCCACAGTAATTCCTCTGATGTTTGTTGCCATGACAACGGTAAATTAGTAGTGGATTTCACCCAGGGTAACAAATGAGAATTCTCTTTATATCTGCTGTGGCAGTGCTATACTGATTCACTACTCAAAATCCAAGGATAAGCTTGACTGTGTTCCACACATGTAAAGTGTAGAATAAAGGACAGGCCTTGGTTAGAATAAAGGACTGCCCTTTGACTCTCTGGATGACCTAGGCTACTGAATTCCATCACTCTGAATTTGCATGCAGCAACAGACAAAACAGTTAAATTGGCATATTTTAATAGCATAGACAGCTAAACCTATAATATGATCTGTTGAATTATTATGATTTATTATCTTATAGCATATTTTACTCAAGTTGCACAGTTTGCATACTCACACACAGTCTGTTATGGTCACTAACCATACAAATCATGTTTACATAGTGCTTCTATTTAAAGGCACTATACATACTTAAGAGTATTTAACAATGCCAGGAGCTAGAATAACTCTCTCCCAGTACAGTACTCCAATCCAGAAGACGCAACATTCATTTTCATAAGACTAAAATGGCATGCTGTGTTGTGTTTTGATTCACAGCATTTAGGAAAGCACATGGAAATTGTATTAACATGGACGTATGTTGTTGACAGTGACAATGATCGATGTAACCATGCTTTTTGTCAGCTATTAAGATCACCCATCTCATATCAGTTTCATGAGGTAGAATAAAATATTCATATTAAAATTCACAGTTATTGCAGAGATGTTCATGTTCATTTTTACATGCCTCACGCCACCGTGAGCATTTTTAGCACAGCATTAATTATTCAGGTCACAGCATTCAAAAATCAATGCAACAAAGAAACAAAGGAAGGCTTTATCTGTTGACTATGTTTGGGAATAAATTACTTCATATATACATTTTGTTTATGTATTCATGCAGAACACTTTCTGAATAACTGACAACCATTAATTTAACAAATATAGCAGACGCATAAAAAAAATGCTGCACTGTTTTTCATGTCGATAGCTATATTTTTCACAAGTAAACAGCTAATGAAATCATGGCTTTCCCAAAGGTACCTGTGGTAATTAACTGCTTGTCCAGCAAATTGCGCATATTTACTTAACACGGAATCTCCATTGCATTTAAAATCAGCTGTATCAGAAATTTTATGCCGATATCAGAATTCTTCTAATTCTGAGAATAACAATTGTCAAATATAACATCCTCAAAATAATACAGTACATGCAACTAGTTTATAATTCATAATTAATTATCTATTGGATCCAACACAGGATCATGGTGACCTGGAGCCTAACCCAGGAAGCCTGTGGCATGAGGCAGGAAACACTCTGGCCAGAGTGCCAGTCAACTGCAGAGCACACATACACACTCTGGCCAGAGTGCCAGTCAACTGCAGAGCACACATACACACTCTGGCCAGAGTGCCAGTCAACTGCAGAGCACACATACACACTCTGGTCATGTCACACATTCAGCCCACATTTTTGGACTGCAGGAGGAGACCAGAGTGAATCGGGGAAACCTATGCCAGCATGAAGAGAACATGCAACTTTCACACACAAAGCCAGGGGCAATAGCTCTGAAGATGGTGCTAACCCCTTATCACAATTGCATCAATGAGCTTCTTAAAGTTAAATTCAACTTAGATATGTACTTATTTTTAATTGCAAAATGGTATTCTGTATTATATACATGGATTTCAAAATGTATAATTTCTTTAACTCTAGAGTCAAAATATCATTGATTTGATTGCAAAAGAGTTTTTTTACACTATAAATTGTAAAATCGTCCTTCCGTTTCTTAAATGAGTAATATTAAATACAACCAAAAGGGGGCAGCAAGGACTAACAACTTGTAAAAATTACAAGGATGATTTCCTGTTAAGAAGTTGTCAGTAAATAAAGACAGAAATCATCAAAATAATTGACTACACAGATTCAATTGCGTGAAAAAATACATTTCCTCACTTTTACAAAATTTCCATAGCACATATCACAATCATAATTACTTCTCATAGATACTTTGAAGAACTAAAGCAAGGTAATCAAAAACGTCCGAAACGACAGTTGTACCAGTTTACTTTAATTCATTCATCCATCATCCACCAAAATGCTTATCCTGGACAGTCATGGGGGAGGGGGGGGGACAGGGATGGAGGGCAGCATAGAGCTCAAGGCAGGTGTACACCCCAGGAAGAATGGGTTTGTCTGGGTGCAGCCCAGACGAATCCTAAATAGTATTTATTAAAATGATTAGTCAGAAATGCTCCCCAAGTGCCTGGTCTTTCTTTGGCTGCTATACTGTGATCCTGAAAGACACGCATCTCGATGGCGATGAAGTGATGCATTATGGGATGCAGTGATGTGCACACCGTCAAGGAAATTACTCCCTGAATGGGGAATGGAGCACAACTTTGACACTTCTATTAAATTCAGATTTTGTGAATTTACAGCTGGATGCTAATAAATATGAATCATGACATACATGAATTCCATCTACCCACTTTCTGAAACTCGTCCTTTTCAGGGTCGCAGGGGGTCCAGAGTCTGTCCAGGAGGCACAATGCAAGGAACAACCCAGGATGGAGACGTATATTTTTATATAAAAATCTACCAGTAAATTCCACCCCACGCCACAAAAGAGCTGCCAATACGCAGCACAGAAAGCATTTAAAAGAAGAGCTCAGTGAATTTTTCAAAATCACTTCATTCTATATATCAACATGATTTCAATATGTAGGCCTTTTTCCTGTAGTCGATCTTAAAGGAAAGATTTTTGGTTTATACTAATATTGATACTTAACTGTTAACCTTTAAATCTCTTTACATTTATCTGTAGGTGGCATATTCCTTTATTGAAGATATATATATATATATATATATATATTTAAAACATAAAAAACATAAATATAAAACAAAACAAAAAACATAAAACAGTAGATAAAACAAGCGTTCGGCAACCGGAGGGTTGCAGGTTCGAGCCCTGATTCCTCCTGACTCCATCAAAGTGTCCTTGAGCAAGACACTGAACCCCTAATTGCTCCCGGTGAGCAGGTTGGCACCTTGCATGGCAGCCTCTGCCACCGGTGTATGAATGTGTGTGTGGATGGGTGAATGTGAGGCATATATTGTAAAGCACTTTGAGAAAAAGCGCTATATAAATGCAGTCCATTTACCATTTACCATTTAAAACATGGTGCATATTTGGACAGACTAACATCCCAAAATCTATGTCTCTAAAGTGGATCTAAAACCTGCCAGTAAATTCCACCCCACGCCACAATAGAGCTGCCAATACGCAACACAGAGGGGAAAGAAGCACTCAATCTTCTTTGGCATGTCCTGCACATGTACTTGTCCACTTGTTGAGGATGAGTCATCTGACTGTTTTCCACTTCTCAGTGGACCACTGCCTGTGTCTTAACTCACAAAAAAGCAATTGTAGTAATTTATTGTAATGTCAAAAGGGGTTTATGTACTGCAACCCAAGCATACTATTCCTCTCTCAACACTGTACTTTATCAAAGTGCAGAGTTTAAAACTGGCATTTAGAGTACACGAGCTCATCTGGTGTAACTTGAAAATGAACATTATGGTCGAGGGGTATGTTCTTCATTTCACAGTTACTCCTAGATAATGATGTCTTTTCCCTCAACCGGCATCAACCTAACTAACCAGTGTTACACCAAGTGTCACTGAGGCTGCTTCCAATTAATTCAAGATCATTAAAAATCACTTTGATCTCATCCTATAGATCAGCCCTGATAAGTCAAAAATAACAGGGACCTGAACCTGTCCAGCATTTTTATTCATTGCCCAACGCATGATGATTTTTGATGATAATTGAATAATTAACTCAGAAAACATACTCCTGTTATAAGTAACAAAGACTAAAATGGTCGAAAGCTTTATACATATTAAAAATATTTTAAATTGATCATCAATTTTGGAATTTCTATATCTGAATAAAACTAAAAAAAATAATTTTATCAAAATTATATAATAATGTATTTACTATAGTGATTTAAACACTGATAAATCAAGTCTTTGTAAGCCATAGAAAAAGTAAAGTTCCAAGACCCAGGTTAGTCAATGAATGAATGATTAATTAACACATTAACTTTATAGCTGTACATATATGCCATGTGTGTATATATATTCATATATAATGCAAAATAGTAAGACAAGCAAGACATCTACAGTACATAGAATACAGATGTAACTAAAGTTAAATAGTGTTTATTTCTGAGCAAATATACTCGGACTGAAGCTATACACACACACCCACACAGGTACATAAAAACACACCATTGTAGGAAAGCCGTTGTATCATGTGACACAAAAGGCTTTGTTTGTGTTAGAGCTCTGAAAGGGACGGTGGCACGTCTCCAACACAAGAAGAACACAAACATGTCATCTTGCATCAAACCAAACATTGCCATTTTGGTGGGGGGGTGGCAAATGACAGTTTTATTGTTCCACTGAGCCATGGGTCTGGGATGAAGGAGCTCAGGTCTGGGGTTACTGAGAAAACAAAGGAAAACACACATATAGAAACTGAAAACCAGAATTAGGAACAGGTGACACACTCGAACGCAAACAGGGACCATTCTGACATCTTCATCTTTGGAAAAATATAATTAATTTTTGTAAGGGAACATCTCTTTAAGCAATTTCCTCCATAATAATAAAAGTATTCCGAGTTTGATTCGGATGATTAATGCATATTTTAAACATAATTTGTTAATGCCATCTCAGTTAGGTTACTTTTTTATAATGAGATATAATCAATGCCAACTGAAGATGGTCATCCATTTATTTTTTTTTAAATTTGATTATGTGTGCAGTTCAAGTGCTGACAGGATGATAGTGAAATTCTACCTTAGGATCCTCCTGCTTTTGCTCCCCCCCACAGTGGAACATGGTGGACTGATGGCACGATGATGTGAGATGCGATGTTTACTAAGGGCCGTAACATATCACATGCACGGCATGAAAAATGCTGCAAACGAAACCCCCTTTGCATAGTGTATTATTGGAGAGTGCCAAAGTTTTGGAAAGGCAAAACTAAACGGGCTCAGTGACATTTGCATTCTCGGTTATCGGAACACTTTATTTACCTGATACAAAGGTTTGTGTTTTTGCATTTGGATTTGAATAACTCAGAAAGTGTCTAGGACAAATATTTGGAGATCATTGTGTACTCTTTTTAAACTCTTGATAGTAAAAATTCTAAAACACATACATTAACCTTGCCTTTTCATGCACTGCAATAGTAACATATTTTTTACACAAATTCACAAATAAATTCATACTAAACCAGGCGGCGTATATGACAACTAAAATAATCAATCAGTATTTGGTATCAGGTTCTCTTTGGGGGGACTTAAAGAAAAAGATGTGAAATTTATTATCGTCATATAGCTACTAGAACATGAGAGCACTGAATCAACTGTTTACACTTGCGTCTACTGCAATTCAGGCTACAGCTGTTTTCTTATTTTTAAAACCTAATATTAAAGGAATTATGTTTTTAATGTTTTACAACAGATGTTATATCATGTATCTTACTCTGGTTTAGTGTGCAAATAATAATAATAATAATAATAATAATAATTATTATTATTATTCCTATGAATATGAGATGATGAGAACACTATACGTCTCTATGGTTGCTTTCTTTTTTTTAATTGTCAAAAGTATTTGTTATATGAATTACATATAACTTTCTAAAAAGCCTTCTTTTACACTACAAGTTAATAATCTTAATTATTTGTCTGCTGTCACCAATGCCGATATAACAGTCACTTTAAACTACCATGTCACCTCCCCAGTCGACCCCCCCCAGACGCTCAATGTGTTTGCGCAGTGACAATGCTGACATTGAGGGGTGGAGCAAAATCATTAGATTTGTTTTTTGCAGGTGTTTTCTAAAGCAACAAAGTGTCTGTCTGCTTTATATTTAGCACACCTTGCATTTGCATACGACATCTGGCGTGGCGTTTATTTTCTCACAGTGGTCTAGCCCGGCTGATTAGCAAGGAAATAGCTTGTGAATATAATATCAATTAAAATCAGCTAATAAACACAAGCTGGGTAATATTATACTATTATCCTGTCGTAATCTGTAAATGCCAGAAATAAATCAGTGTATATTCATTACTGTATACATTTTAAAGGCAGTTAGTAAAAGAGAACTAATAAATAAGTTGAGCGTTTGATTCCATGCATCCCCAAGAACATCTGGTTTCTGCATAGCCAGCATTTCCACTTGTGAACATGCCGGTTTACAAGCAAAGTTTTAGCTTGTCACGAGAGCTCGCCGTGTAATGGTGGGACAGGTCTTCGTTCAAGGTATGGTGGGTTCCTAAGGGGTCATGTACTTCGCACGATCAAAGGAAATGAGTGGCGGGGAGTTCTCTGGACTTCCTTTATTTTTTTGTTTTATGTATATATCCCTTGAATCGATTTAACACAGTTTGCGGGTAGATTTCCATCATATATTAATATAGAAAACAAACAAAATGGTTTCATCCATTTTAATATTGCACTGAAGCCTGTATAATGTGTTCCTAACACTCCTTTGTAGAAGAAAAGATCGTTATTCTCAGATGGTTCGAACTTGTCACACTAAATACTTTCCCCTTCGACTGCATGAAGTCAGTTGAAAACGTGCCCGCCACAATGTAGTGAACATCTGTGAGCTGTTAAAGCTGACAGAATCGCTTTATTGTAAAAACAATCTTACTGGCAAACCATACATGTTTAGATTACACCAGTAAAAACATGGAAGTAGAGTGGCCAAACATTAGTTTGTGCTTCTAACATAAATTTCTATTATGATGAATTTGTTAAACAAGTTATTTTCTTTAAAATTGCTCTGAGCAGCGAAAACATGCAAGTAGTTAAAATTCTATACTTGCCCACAACTGTCCTATATAGCACAGGTGGTCAGTGTCAAAGAAGTTTTTCCATAATACCACTGATGTCAGTTTTCATGGCCCACACATCAAACATTAAACACCCCTCTTAAACTAAATGCTATAAACAGCCTGGACTCTAAGACATTTCACACACTTTTGATGGCAAAGAAGTGGCTCTTTAAAGGACAGAAGATACGAAAAAAAATACTCAGATCCCTAATATATTTTTGCACTTATTATTTAGATAACTTTATGCTTGCCTGAGTTAGCAAGCCATTGCATGCAGGGGTATGTGGATGAACTCACTCAAGACCTGACAAGCAGGGCTTTTAAAATGCACTGTGTAGTTCCTTTGTTTGCAATATGCTTCTTTTCAAGTGCTGAAAAACCTTAAAAACAGTTTGCATTGTTGCACCATCAAATTGTTCTGCATCTGTCAAATGTTAAACATTTCCATTTGATACTTTTCTGACTGAGTCCCCAGCAGCCAAGGTAAAGCTGTGCACTGGATAAATATTTTCTCCTTGGATTATAATGAGAAAGACCCTTTATGTTGTTTTTAAAAGAACAACTGTGTTGTTTTTGAAACATTCCTTGAGTCACGTTTAAAATGGCTTAATGTAAACATTCTGCGTTTATTCTGCAGCACGTACATCTCCTTACTTTAAAATATTTGCAGAAAACAGCTATAGTTACAGCCAGGTTACAGTAGTAGCACAATTACTCTTTCACTTAAGGAAATAAAGGTATCATATTGGCTATGAACAATTAATTAATAGTGCTACAAATCCCATGATGTATCTTTATAACTCTAACTATGCAAAATATATATAACCTTATTCATTTGTTTGTATCAAGACAGTGATATATTAAATACACACTGATCATTAAATGGGTTCTTTTTATAATCCTTCAGTTTCACTTCATTGAGAAGATCATTCATGTTTTTCAGTGGAACAATAATTAATGTTGGGATTCTTCTGTTGTCTTTCCACAAAGCTTTCTTTCCTTTACTCTTTATTTATATAAATGCACATCACACAGTTCAGGCCATTTTTAACCTTGGCTTGTCTGCGTGGACAAAGAATGCTTTTATACAGCGCTTTAAATATATTCCAGGACTAACAAAATTCGTAATCGTATTTGTTAGTTTTTGTGCTTCAGTCAGTCTGATGGTGAACATAAGAAATTTACGAACAAGAAGAGGCCATTCGGCCCATCGAGCTTGTTTGATGCCTATTTTTTTTTCCCCAAATACGGAAGCTACAGAATGTGCCAGGCCTGTGCCCCAAATGCTAGCTGTTTTTAAAAGGCTTTTGTTTGCCAATATTTTAAAAACTGCATCCAAACCAGTGCACACATTTTAGAATCTACCTTCCATGAGGGCAGTTAATGGGTGGTCTGTAATGCGATATACTGCAGAACAAGTGGACTGATATGGTGGCACATTTCTTATGTGCCACAATTTTTTCCACTTAGTTTTACAACCCACTTCTAAAGAACAAAAAAAAAGCGTGTGTCTAGTGTGAATTACAGTGTTGAATGATGGCTTCTCCATACTTAACTGTGTTAAGCAAAAGAACATGCCAGTTACTATCAAGCCAATTTAATGCTGAAGGTTACTTTATGCATGGAGGTGTTGAAAAATCCTATATCACAGAATTCACAAAAATGTGAAATGTGTGCACTAACATTATTTTGGCAGACGAGCCTTCCCCAGAGCAGAAATGCAACATTTTACTGACCTGACAAGCATATTACTTGTAACATCCTAAATATATAAAATTATACACAAAAGCTTATACATAAAAAGCTAATCGATAACAGATCCAGATATTCCTGAGACATCATTCTCTCTTCATCATCATGTATCCCTCTGTCAAATGTTATATTTTGTAGAACTGAAAAGCAAAAGCATTATCTGAGCGAAGGAAATCGCTTTCTGTTGTTGGCATAAGCCACAAATCGCAGTTTGATCCATGTTACATAGCCAATGAGCTCAGTGAAAAGTATACCTACTGAAGTAATTCGCAAAAGTGCATATTCAGTGCTCAAAAGATTCAATAAGAAGGAACCAAGTTTGTGGACATTGTCCCCTAAGTAACCTTTTCGGGAAAAAATCCAGCTTTTTTTCAGAATGCAAAGTACAGTACAGAATGCAGTACAGACTGAGAAGCACTGTGTGACTGAGTCAACATTTACGCTGATTGAAGATATACCTTTTCTACATGTCTCTGACTTCTGTCTGATCCTGGTCAGAAGGAGACAGATCACTTAAAACAGAGAGGAGATTGCAGGTGTAAAAGTGGCAAGTCACCAGAAGGAGAGTGACCAAGTATAAGTCAACGGAAAAGGATTGTAATAGGCAGCTATGGAGAGTGAGCCAGCTATGTCAAGTCAATGTCAATGTCTACTGCATCAATCTGAAGTAACCAAGAAACATATGGCTTAAGAAAGTCACACTCAAGAGACTCAAAGTGGCAACCATCGCAAGTATAGGATAAGAAGACATATGGAGATTAAACAATAGGACTCTCAGGGTGGCAAAGCTGGGCAGTGTCAGCACAAATTCCAATGATCTTGTCATGGCCCTGAATCAGAGATATTCCCCAGTGATGTTTAAAAAGTCCAGACAAAAATACGCCCCCTGGAGGGAAGGTGAAGCTGCAACATGAACACCAGTGACCCATTTACAGATGCACTTCACAGAACCACAAAGGCCAGTTGGGGTTTACAAATATTTCCACGTGATCATAGATCTTGGAAGCTCTTGGAAGCCAAAGTAACACAGGGGGAAACAGCAGGTAAGGCACTAAACGCAAAAGTATTCTCTACCGCCACTGATTTTGACAAAGGAACCCACCGACTGGAAAAGCGATGAAACATGTCATGATGCATTAGGATGGGGGGTGAGGGTAAGACAGAGGCTCCACATTTGGTATCTTTAACAAAGCCCAGCAGGAGAGGAATGCATGACCTGAACAGTAACACACGATAAAACAAGGCATCCAAAAGACGAGTCGATCAGCACAGATGTAGTAATGTTAGGGAGCGTCAGAATTACCGCAAGATACTGAGGGCAAAAGACTTTATTCTTCACTAAGAATATGATATGAAAAACATCATAAAACAACGGTATGGAAAAACAACAAAAACAGAATGAAAATCTGATTATATCGAAAAGGTAATGCAGAGCCATGAGAACTATCAAATCAATGAAGCCTCTGAGGATGATGGAGACAACGCCATGAATCCACTGTCAAACCTGAAGAAGAGCAACTGATAGGTTTTGATGGGGGGGGGGGGGGGAACGCCCAATTTACACACCTGTTTTGCCTGCATATTTCACAAGACAGGAGTAAAAGTTCATGATGTCGATAGTACTGGCACTATTTGAGGAACAGTGATTTAAGGGATTTAAGTTTAAAATTACAGTTCATTGTTGTAGTGTTGCTGAAGAAAACATTACCTACATAATATCCTTGAGGTGCAAATTCTTAAAAATAGACAGCTTGCCTACCTCTTGCCAATATGCTTAGTGTTTTGCTGCATGAAACTAAACTGAGGCATGGTTTAGTTTTGGTTAGAAAATGTGCAAGAGCCTTAGCTGCAGCAGATTCTGTTGACAAGCAATCAGAAATTATTCCAGCACCCAGAATAAACATCAAGATAACTGCAACCTGCTGGTCTGTCAGCAATGAAACTGAAAAATTTGCCTTTTTTCTTCAAGCTCAAAGCTACAGGGATTTTAGGAACTGTAGCTGCTTGGATCGAAAACTGGTTAACAGACAGGAGGCAGCGGGTAGTTGTTAGAGGCACAATGTCGCAGTGGGCCTGTGTTCATAGTGGGGTACCGCAGGGTTCGA
Organism: Mormyrus proboscirostris; assembly: GCA_026779585.1. Lineage (NCBI taxonomy): Eukaryota > Metazoa > Chordata > Actinopteri > Osteoglossiformes > Mormyridae > Mormyrus > Mormyrus proboscirostris. The sequence goes on from JAODKF010000126.1 coordinate 13,263,084, forward strand.
TTTTAGGAATTCAATTTACATTAATGATATTGACACCAATACATACAGTAAACTGGTTAAAATTGCAGAGACATCATGTGGTGTAGCAGATACTGAACTAGCAGCACAGAGGCCACAAAGGGATCTGGATTTACTTAGCGACTGGGCTGATACCTGGCAGATGAAATTTTACGCAAATAAATGTAAGGTAATCCATGCAAGGAGCAGAAATATAAAGTACAGATATTTTATGGGTTCCACTGAAATAAAGGTAGCTGATTACGAGAAAGATCTCGGTGTGTATGTTGATGCTTCCATGTCCCACTCTCGCCAGTGTGGGGAAGCAATAAAAAAGGCCAATAGAATGTTGGGTTACATCTCTAGGTGTGTGGAGTTTAAGTCAAGGGAGGTGATGCTACGATTATATAATTCCTTGGTAAGACCCCACCTAGAATATTATGTGCCGGTTGGTATCCATACCTTAAAAAGGACATTGCTGCCTTGGAAAGGGTTTAACGTAGAGCTACAACAATGATTCCTGGTCTTAGAGGAATGTCTTAACAGGAGAGGTTAGCTGAGCTGAATCTGTTTAACCTTGAGCAAAGGAGACTAAGGAGGGACAGGATCCAGGTATACAAGATTCTAACAGGTCTGGATGCTGTTCAGCCAATTGGCTACTTTAATATTAGTTTAAATACTAGAACTCACGCCCGTAGGTGGAAATTAGCGGGAGAACATTTTAAACTAAATTTAAGAAAACACTTCCTTACACAGCATGTAATTACAGTATGGAGCAGTCTTCCTGCTAGTGTAGTGCAAGCTAAAACCCTGAGTTCCTTTAAGAAAATACATTTATGAATGTTGAGTAATACTCATACTCATACAACTACTTTAGAGTAGTAATAATGATAATATTTTAGTTAATGCTTCAGATAAGGTCATTATTCATTTTTTTAGTTAACTTGCCAACTGAAAAAGTAGTTTCATCACATTCTCATGCAAAAACTCACTGATACTATAATACACTGACTATACTGCTGTTGGACAGAAGCGAAAAATGAAATTTGCGTATTATTCCACAGAGATATATATTAGCAGCGTAACGATACAGAAAAATCACAGTTCAGTACGTACCTTGGTTCGGCATGTTTTTTACAGAACCCCATAAGAGACATGGAGTGATAAAAAACTGGTTTTAGTTGGGATGCACGTTTTTGAAATCTTACAAAGCGCCTTGGGGCAACTCTGTTGTGAAAGGCGCCATATAAAAAACAATTGAACAAGTGAAGTTGAATTGAATATAGCCAACACTGTAGTATTGCTTACATGTCATTTACAACCAAACTAATTATTTTTAAAAGCCCCAGATTTTTCTATATTTCAGAAAACCTATTATAAACCTCAGATTTAATAGGCAATATGTAACATATTTCAGGTAATAACTAGCACAGCAAAGTTTCAAGATGACCTAACCACTACTGCGACTGTAATACATAAATTAAAGTAAAATTACTTATTTTACTTGTAATACAAGTAAAATAAGTAAATAAGTATGACCGTAAGTATATGAGTATCTCTTGATGAGAATCTACCCAGCACACAGCCATCACCACCCTACCACTTTAGGCAATGCACAGTGAAATCGTGAAGAACACGACTGAGAACAGAACATAACAGAACAGAATCGCATGCCAAGACGACGATGCCACTTTCCTTAGTGAGGTATGGCAAGAGGCTGAAAGAATGGTCCAAACTATGCACATTTGGAACCGTGGCAGAGACCTGAACCCTTGATGAGGAGGTTCCAACCACCATACCACTGCACCACCGTGCTGCTGAAGAGCGGAATTCCTAGCAGTTGAAATAAAGATCTGTTTGTTCCTCAGGACACTCGATGGCAACATGGGAGAAGCCAAGTGCTACAACAACACCAGGAAAACTAGAAATGGTTATAAATTCCAGCTGGGCTTGTTCTTAGATTTCTGGTGTCCTGAACCCAATGAATTGGTCTAGAACATTCACCAGAGCATCTGACACCAGCTGAACTAACTCCCTCATGGAAACCTTGTCCATTTCCAAGGAACCTCCAGTCATGGCCAGGAAGACACACACCATATGTTTGACCGGCGTCAAATGATCCATCAAGTGCAGCCTAAGGACAGCGTAAGTACGCAGCACTTCCATGTGTCACCATGTGCCGGGACCAGCTGTTCTAATTGGAGGATTATGGGAAGAGGATAAACAGGTTTAGTGTGGGGAAGTAAAACCCGGGAGGGAGGCTTGTGCATCAGGAGAAACAACATTCTCTATGTCTCGTTGCACATCCCCTGCCAGCTACTACACTCTCCTGTTCAGTGCAGATCCATAGCCTCTGTCTGTTCGCAGTAGCTGCTATGACAGAAAGAAACGTTATCACTGTGTTCAATACTCACTTTGCCAGATATGTATCTGGAATTAACAGCCAACTCCTGTCTTAATTCACCACTCAAAAATGGCCACCAAATCCCAGTACCAGTAGTTTCAGTATTTATATTCATCATGGGCTCTACGAAAAAAGGGACAAGGTGGAAAATATGTATTAATATCAAGCACCAAGGATGTAGATGCATACTGATTCTGAAATCTTCAAGTGATCACTGCAGCCACGGATGGCACAAATAAACTATATGTGATTTCATAATTATCGTAGAATCAAACTACAGTCAGTCCTGCTACAACACAACTAATGTGTTCCTGAAAAACCTCCCGTTCACTAAAATTGCATACTAAAATTCACATATACAATGGGAAAAATAGGCTTCGGGAAATGTGACTTTAAAACTTAGTAACTTATGCCAAACAAAATGAATTCAATTATAAAAACAGTGATACCAGTGGCCAATAATGTAATTATACACACTTTAAATAAATTATAATAATACATTAATAAATTATGGGTATTACGAGTCTCATGAGAATTGCCTAGGAGCCACTTCAACTTAACGTCTAGAACTCACTAACTTGTCAATTGCTGAGAGTCAGAAGTAGTGATAGCCAAAATAATGCTTCATGAACCATTTGCTGTATTTTCTGACCCCACTAGATGGTGCTCTTGACTTACTTTGGGGCATGCTTTGAGCCCTGATTTGAACAGAGAACACCATCTCTTGGGTTCAAAAAACACAGCACAGGGTTCATGAAACATCATTTTGGCCATCATTAATCAGGAAAAGTGAACCACAGCCACCACGCAGTTGGGCCTCCCCGTAGCACACATATAATGGATTACAGTATGCGGAGGGGCACTGAAAGTGACTTGGTTACAGAGAGATTATGAAAAGCAAGTGTTACTGTGTTTTTATATGATATCTTGTCAAATATGTTTTGATTTTTAGAATCTAAGACTCAGACCTGCGCAATGCACGGATGTACTGCTACAGTCTATATGTGTCTGTGTTTTTCTTCTAGGATCCATGCTCCAGGGATCCAGTTCGAGGTTTTACACCCACCTTCTGCCTGCCTGACAAGATGACCACCACCTATGCTTCATTTTGGCCCTGGTTTCTTGTTTGTTAAATGAAAAAAAATGACTAAATTACTACTATAGCCAGCATTTCGATTTGTTGGGGAGCTTGCAGAAAGACTGTTCTTTGTACTAGTACCTTTGATATATCTGTATTAAATTTTGATCTTGGGATTGACTTTGTGCTTGGACTGACTACCCTTTTTGGATTGTGATTTACCTTAGTTGTGTTATCTTATAACTTGTGTATTTTATGTTTGTCCCTGGGTAATTCTCTATACACAAAGGGTAGGGAGTGGCTGCCTTTTTGGTTCCTGTTTATATGTGTTTGCCGCTCTTGAAGTTCACGTCGGAGTTTCTGTATCAAAGCGTTTCTCGTTGTAGTCCATGTAGTGCTTTTTTTCTCTGACTGAAAATCATGCAAATATAAATGTGATTCCATGTTGTATTGAACTTGGGTACTAATATATCAGTCATGTTAGAATAGTCTTGCGGTGTGATGTCACATGTTGTAACAGGATAGACTGTACAGGATAAATGTAAAACAATAGCTACAATTTAATAAGACAGAGAAAATATCACCGTGACATTAGTAATGTCATTAAACAGCTGACATTTCTTTTTGTCACAACACAAAATAACAGTACGTCCGTCCATCCCTCCGACCAGAACAGATTACAATACCATAGCAGATTCCAATACAAGAGCTCTCTTTACTTCAATGTTATAAATACATATAGTATATCAATATTTCTATATTCCATCACAGTATCTGCTTAATCCCAACTGGGGTCGCAGGGGGGGACCAGAGCCTATCTGGGGAACAAGGAGCGCAGGCGGGAACCAACCATGGGCAGTCGGCAACACGCCACAGGGCGCGCACACACACACACACAATTACAGGGCCAATTCAGACTTCCCAATCAACCCGCCCGCTATTGGACCGTGGGACAAAACTGGAGCCCCCATGCAAATTCCACACAGAAATGACATTTGCCTGACCCCAGGACCTTCCTGCTGTAAGGCGGCAGTGCTGCCCAATTTGACGTATTATCAATATTAAATACAAAAAATTGTAAATACAAATAAAAAAACGTATTCCAAAAAATCTTTAATTAGGCTACTACACACACTTAACATACTGTTCCACCTCATTTGTACAACTTGTTTTAAGCGTTTCTGAGGCATTTCAATTTGAATACCTTCTAAGCAAGGATATGCAAGTGGTGAATGTTTAAAATGCCCCCTTCATATATCACAAGCTGTAGCGAGTGCACCAATCAGCCCAAGCTAGCAAATCCCAAATCATCCACTGCTTTTTTCATGTTACTTGCGTTGTCTCACACAATTGCATGCATTTTGTTTAGTGGGATTTCCCACTAAACGCTACTTCCACCTCTCAACGCTTTGCTTTTATAAAGATTGCAAATCGCTGTGCCACTAGTTGCTGTTAAAAGGGTAAAATGCTTCCAGATAGTCACCCTCTTATCTGATGGTCTTACACCCCTGCTACTGCAAAGAGTATGCGCGTGATGTCATACCCACTGAGGGGCAAAAAACCTGAGTGGCAGCTTGAATTCCTCAAAAACACAACTAAAATGGGAAAGAGCTATCGTACAATTTAACAAGAAATAGGAGCTATCTTTTCACAGACTGTCAAAAACAAATAAGTAAGTATTGGAAGTGGATCAGTGGCATTTGGTCGATACCTGATCCGCCTAATAGGTCTGCATCAGTGCCGATACCGATCTGAATATCGGACTGGTGCACCTCTACATAAAATATAAATATTTTGAGCTCAATCAATATTCCAATAACAATATGTCTTATTTGAATACTCACCATCAGCAGAATGCCTAATTGGCTGACTCTAAAGTGAGTCTATCATCTCTGAGTCAGAGTTAGGCTGAACGCATGACCTTCTCCATGAACTCGTGAACTCCACGAACGTTTCATGCAGAGCCACTTCCTCCTGACGTTGCCTCCCATTGTGGCTCCGCCTGTCGTCTCCAAACCAGGCTGCAATTTTACTCCAGGCATCGGCTTTCTGCCAACATGGTCGGCAAATACCTGTAAGGCCACAAAATCCAATCTCAGGATTATTTCTTTCAAAAGAGCTTTCTCTCCCGTTCGCTGCTCCAAACGCATCCGCCACGAGTAGACTTTGACTCTTAATGCTCTACTGTCCAAAATTCCTGCATGGCTCTTTGAAATAGTCTTATCAAAAGCCAGAAGATTATTATTGTCAATCGCCTCCACATTAGAACGATAAACAGACATGGAGCCAGTTATCTCTGTAGGATTTGTATCCATTTTAGGTGCTACATTATAATGGTCCAGTTATAGACATATACTTTATTATAAACTAATTATTTAATTCTAGATATATTTAGCATAATTTTAACTAATAGTTATTATCTGTTTTCTTATTTGAGAATTATGTTTCTTTATAACAACAGCAGTACAAAAGTATTATCTGAATGCACAGCTTGGAGGGGTTCTGGAACCAGGAGCCCTACCTGATACTACACAGGCAAGTGGCCACTCAATGTATGTTAGTAGTAAAAATACAGTGATAGGAAGCTCCCTGTGGAAGTTATACAGAATTAATCCAATTTCCTTCAAAAGGAGGCGATTTGGACCTGCTCCTGAGATGAAAAGCATACTAAATTTAAAATTTTTCATTCAAGAAATACATCGTATTTTCTTCTTAACTTGGGATTTGTGTCTGGTAGAAAGATTATATGATTTTTTTTTTTATTTTAATAGTAATAATACTGTATGTATTTCTAAATGTATGTGTCCTTATTTTGTCTTTGTAGATGGGTATCAAACACTGCATATTAATAAAGTACTGAGTTCATCAACTGCATCGTATTTCTTCTGAGAGATATTTGTTCTCCTAAGAGCCCATGTTTTCTGGTTTTACTCTTTAGATGTATTATTTTATTTACACTGCATCTGTGTTTGTTTTAATTGTAGCAGGGCTTGTGACCATGTCAAAATTCAGATTCATGCTCACATACTTACCACTATTTTTAGGAAAATGAGCAGAAAGCAAAGGAGGTAGATTCAACAGTGATATCCACTTCTGCTACAAGGCAGTGAGGATGCTTGATTCTGAGCTGGGCTGGGAAGATGCCCTCTTCGCTTTAACCTCCTCCAGAAACAGACACTTCATGTGGATACATTTCCTCCGAACCCCCTTTCTGCCCTGATACTACTCTGCTTTGCTCCCTTTTTTGCTGCAATTTCATTCCACTTGCTGGATTTTGGCTGCCAGGAGGTTTCAAGGGCCAAAAAGTCCAATCTCATTGTTATTTCTTTCAGTTTCCTCTTCTTGTCTTTTTTTTCTTCTTTGCTATATTACATCCAAAGTGGTTTCTCTTCTGTGCAGTACATAAAAATGCATAATAATGTTAAAATAAAATAATATAGAATGAGACTATTCTCCTTCAACCAGTTTTATATTTCCGATGATTAGATTCAAGGTGGAATATATATATATATATATATAGTACCTTGTAATGTTCGCTCAATATGTATTTCAAAAGCCTGCACAAAAACTGCATATTCACGCATTTTTACACTACAGATTAATCATTACATAAAGTGGTTTTATTTTTTAAAAATAATGAGACGTATGACCTCAATGCTATAACAATGACATTGCTGTCATTTCGTGCCGAGAAGATAAATGAAATCCACAAGGTCCCACGACATACAGTTTATGATCGTCTGCAATATGATAATTAGTGTGACTTAAAAAGAACGGGATGTCTTTATATTGTTAATGGATCAAAAGATACAGCTAAATCTCACTGCGAAACAGAACGAACTGTGGTTTATCATGGCAGCAACGTAACGTAGCAGTGGCTAATCCGAAAAAAACAAGACCTGTAAAAGAATGTAGTAAAAACGCACGAACTCAAGTAACCAACAGCAGGTTAACTAATGAAATAAAAACAATAAAACCACATACTGCTGACTCGGTAGTTTAAGGTATCACGTGGATTATATATCTAGCAAATAGTATTACATTATAGTATAGGAACAAGAAAAGCTACCTAGATCACTTTAGTGCAAAGAACGGCTGTTTGCGATATTCTTCTGTTTCAGTGGTGAAGTAACCTATTTAGAATGACATGTGCGCGTTTTGTTATTCATTCAGCCTACATTTCTTTTCGCCACCTTAACTATCCTCGTCTTCTATTTCGGCGGTTGTTTTACTAAATCGCATGAAAATGATTTATGGTATATCGCCGCCTACTGTAATGGAGGGCTGATCCGAAACTGCCAAAAAGAGATTTGGGATTGTTACTATAATCAGAATCTGAGTGTAGTGTTGCAGTTACACTAGTCTTTGTCCTTGAATAGATTTTTTTTTAATTTAGAGATTACATGTCATTAAAAATTGATCGCACTGGATTATTTTTTAATTCCATTAAGCTCTTTCTTGTTTTTCTTTGGTACACAAATGAAAAATGTACACAAAGAAAACAATTCAATGTGGGGACCATTTTTTCAGGGGGTGGAGGCTGCATAAATTACATTATGAGGTCCATATGTGATAAAAACTTGCTATTTTGACCTAGTGGGGACATTTTTCCAGGAAAAGTTAATTTCATAAAAAAAAAGAAAATATATATATGGGAATGCGATTAAAAAAACAAAAATGAGGGGAAAAAGCCAAAAATATTCTTGTTTATTTACTTATGATTAAGGTTAGGGCTGGGTAGGGGTTAAGGTTGTCATTGTTGGGATTAGGGTTATGCCCACAGAAATTAATACAGAGTCTCCACAAAGATATAGATACTAGATGTGTGTTTGTATGTGTGCAGACTCTTCGTCCTCTCCTACTCTTTTTCTGTTTTATTAACAGAAGTGGCCCTACAATGAAGAGCGTTACCATTCATATCGAGTGCCGCTTCAGAATGAAGTGTAAGATTAATATGTATCGAAATGGGACAGGGTCTAATGAACATGCCTGAGCTGATTTTCTGTATGCTATGAAGAACGCGCGCATAGAAACTGTGCAAAAAGACCCTTTTCTGCTGTGCATGAGTATCTGGTTTTTGGCATTTCCCCCTGTCCATTGATGCTTCCCCTATGGTCTAACTCTATGCTAACTGAATTCCTGGCACATTCCTGGCATGTGTAATATTGTTTTGTACATATATATTTCTGGTATTAAGCAATATATACACCATTTCTTTTTCACCCTCCATACTGTATAAATTCATATAAATTATGCCTTTTATAGGTAGGGTTGCAGAAATATACTGTTTTTACCAAATATACTGTTTTTAACACGGAATGAGAATCAAAATGTACATACTATTTGCTTATTACTGGTATTGAAAACAAAATGCAACCGAACGTCGGAACTGCTGTCAATGATTCTGCTGACTGTTCTTTTGCTTGTCATTTTATGTATTCACTCTTGGTTTGACTTCAGAATTCACTCCATTTGCCTATTTCGAGGTTTTGTATCAACACTATTACCTGGGCTCAAATTTCACACTCTGAACTGAAATATAAAGTTTGGCATATTTTACGTTTGTTACAGCCATATTCTTATCACTCCAAATCAGTGGGATCACAGAAAAGTAGTATTTCAGTATATCTGTGAGTATTGCTGTCCCTCATTAGTCTTTGTAAATAAGTCCCTGTTTTTCTTGTCACCCCCTGTCTGGTCATTTACATAAGTCCTCCTGTTGCCTGCACCCTTCCCAGTGCTAGTCTTCCCAATCTGATCCCTTGTGGTTCCTTTTGTTTGCCTGCTCCTGTTTGTTTTGGCTAAATAAAGCCCCTTGTAGTTTCCTTTATGCCTGCCCTCGAGTCCTTTGTTTTTTTGGGTCATGATAATGACATTGGTTGGTTGCACTACGTTTTGATTTATTTGTCATATTTATTTAGGATTTTTTTACTTACATGTGACTTAAGTCATTTATGCAATTATAATTGGACGATAAGATGATAACCAATTGGATCTGTATCATCGGAACTGGAAATTCTGTTTGAAACCAGCAAACATCAAAAAAATCAAATAGAACAAATTGTTCTGCATATTTTTTTATTTAGTTTAGACTTTTTCTAGTCCAAAAACCTAATTAAGTCTATCAGATGAATTAACCAAATAGGCCTTAAATGCTGTGCTTGATGAGTCTCTTTGGAAAATAACCAAATCTGAATGTAAATTTCAATATCAAATTTCTGTCTGCATTTCAGTTTTGTTATGGAGCTATGATTTTTTAAATATTTGACAGAAGGTTTTCTGGTGTAATTATGGCTGAAAATTAATCACTCAGTACATTAGACCCCAGTAAGAGATTTGTTTACTAGTATAACTGTATATTTTAGTTTCATTATTATCCATTTATAGAAGAGTGATTGATTATTTTACGTTTTTGGAACTGTCGAGTTATTCTCCAGGTGAATTATTCTTCAATTAGCTCAAATATATAAAATTTGCAATACAAAATACAAAATTGTCTTTTTTTTTAAATTAAAAATGCAAATAAAATTGGACATAAATTACAATAAAATAAAAATCAATAACCATGACCCCCGCCAGAATTAGTGGCTGGAATATAAGATGAAATGAAGGAGGAACAAAATTATTAAAAAGGTAATGCCATGTTACTCAAATCTGAAAAATATTCTTTACTATTTCTGAACAATAATGGTTTTTGGGCATTTTGTTTAAGCTTGTTAAGTCGTCTGAGTACGTCTACAATCAGAAGTGCATTTGAATATGGTTGCAGTGTTTGTGTGGTAATACAATTTTTTCATATTAAGGGGAGACAATGGTATTGTAATAATGTTGTTGCAGGAAAAGTGCCATAGCTGTATAAAAATATATAGCTTTCTCTTTGGTGGTATATAATGTATTAGGTATAAAGACGGCTTTAGATAGGACAAGTTCCCATTGCTGTAAGTGCATTGCTTGACACTGGCAACAGCTCTACTCGCAGAACAATTATGCAAGCCGAAATATTACAGTGAACATGAAATGGACATTTGGATTTAGTTTTAGGGAAGCTCCTGTTACAGGAATTCCCATGAAATTGTAAAGATTCCTATCATTTGCTCTCCATCTGCAATTAATTTTGCTTTGGCTCATCAAAAGTGGCGGCGGCAGGTTGCATGTGATCCGCCATTCCTCACACTGACATGCACAAGGCAGAATGAAATATGAAATATCATGTTTCCACGATTGTATAAGCTTCAACCCCCCCCTCCCAAAAAAAAGAAAAAAAGAAAGGTGGGCCTATATGAAGGCTTTCACACTCAGTAATGTGAAACATTTGCTATGAATTGTATGCCTCAGAGGTTAAAACACTGCAGTCAGAAGCTGGGGGAGATCAGAACAGTAACTGATGGCAGTGAGTCAGTGAGACATATTGATTATAATTTCGTTAAGGTTTACAGCTACATGAACGACTACATTTGGCAACACTTACCACCACAAAGCAAGTCAGATTTCTGTAATTGTGTGACCTTCATCCTAAAGTGCATGTGATGTATCAGTTTAATCTTCTTCCTCTATATCAAACTGCTTATACAGTAGATTGGAGATAGACAGGAATATGAAACATTGACTACAATAAATTATCTGTGAGATTATAAGATAAGGGGACGGCAGAGTCGTCTCACACCAGGAGGTGAGTCTCTACCATACCGCCACATACTGTATGTGGAGCGTGCATGTTCTCCCCGTGTCATTTCCTCCTCGCACTCTGGTTTCCCCACACAGTCCAAAGACATACTGAGGCTAACTGGAGTTACCAAACTGCCCATAGGTGTGAATGGGTGTGTGAGTGTGATCTGTAACAGGTTGGGACCCCATCCAGGATGGTTCTCTGCCTTGTGCCAAAAGGCCTCCAGATTAAACTCCCATTCATTTTCCCCAAACTGCTTATCCTTCTGGGTCATGGCCCATTGCAGGGCACACTCACACACACAACTCACACCTACAGGTAATTTAGTAACTCTGATTAGCCTCAGCATGTCTTTGGACTGTGGGGGAAACCAGAGGGAACCCCACAATGACATAGGGAGAACATGCAAACTCCACAGACATAGAGCCATGTCAGAGACTCAAACCAGGGTCCCAGAGGTGTGAGGCAACAGAGGTAACCACTGCACGACCATACTACACTCCAGATGCCCCACAATCATAAATAGAACAAGCAGTTTCAGAAAATGGATGGATGGATGGATGGATTTTAAAATATACCACATGTGCTCGGGACCATCAAGTTCTTTAGTCATGGATATTTTTTAGTTTGTTGCTGAGAATGCCATTATTACAGATATAATATATTCATAAGCAAATTTTTATGCAGTAGTCTTTGTTTAAGATAGCAAAGCCATTCTTAAAAAAAAAACATAATAAAACCATAATAATACACATGCCGGAAATATATGGTTATTACCTTGTAAAGCAGTTTATTATTTTGAGCAGGCATTCTCTTGGACACTCCCATCTCTTGCTCTGGGCCATTAACTTTTTAGGGTATCTATTTTGAATCATTTATTTGACCTCTATTTCTCTATCACTAGAGAAGGCAAGAGAATCAGAATTTAATCACGGAATGGATTAGAATAAAAGGAATAATTGGATGTGGCACAAAGTGAACCATACCATCAGCAGCGTCCTTAGCTATGATTAGCTAGAACACTTTAGTTGACGGATTTTTCTTAAACTCACCAGGTTTATTTACACAAGAATATAAGCTACATAAAATCATTGGTTCTGAAGAGGGATCAAAATCAAAGCTTTGACTAAAGAGAACGTCAGCAAGCTGTAAGAAATCTGACTTAATTAGTAAGACGTTTTCTGTTGGTTTTGGCCCATGTATTGAGTTCAAATCAGTTATACCGTAAATGCCATTATGATTTTTTTTTAAATATTTTGTTAAACAAAGTTACACTTGGTTTTTAGAGTTTGTCTTAAATTTAGCGTGACACTGGCAGAGCAAAGCCCATGGCCTATGGAACGACAACACCACCTGAGAAGATCACAAGCTGTGAGATGTACCCACTGTCATAGAAATATAGCAATAGCACACATCAGTCACACTATGGTTTCACAAAAGCACTTAACGGTCTTACAGCTAGCTATAGGATTTTTCATCAATGCACCTGCAAGTTCTTCCAACACACGATCATGGGGAGTTTGAGTCCATCCCAGGCAGAACAAGACAAAATGAAAATGAGTACATGGACAGGAAGCCAGACCATGACAGGTAATATATGCACATACACTCATACAATCACCATCCTGTATATGGTTAATAATATTGTATTTCACTACCTCACACCTGTTTGATTATGTGAATGTGGGAATGGGTTAGGTGCCTGTTTTAGGTTACAAGTACAGTTCAATGCATGTGTGCAAAACCCAAGTATATCTGATACAAGCCCTCAGTCATGTCATTATTAAATATCATTTTCTATTTTTTGCAGATTTTCAAATAAAAAACAGTTGATTGTAGAACTCATGGTAAAACTCATTATACTTTCACTAATGGAGAGAATGTTCATTCACCATGGCGACATCATTCTTGACAAATAGTGTCGACGGGTGTTCACCTGAGATGAGTCTGCGGGGTCAGAATATGGCTGGTGACCAAGCACACAAGGTCACAGAGCAAAATGCAGGGTTTTCCAAACACAGTGCATCTTGCCTAGAAAAATCCAAATAAAGGGGTTCACCACAAACTCTAGCCACTCCCTGTGGTCCCTTTAAAGACACACACACACACACACACACACACACTTTAGAAGCTCAAAAAATAATGTTTAGTGCAGATGCTGTCATCTGGGAAAAGGCACTATTCCACACAGACTGTTTTTGATTTTTTTTCTGGAAATCCATCTATACAAGCAAGTAGATCATTGGTGAACTGATACCAGGGATCCTCAATAATCAGGACCATAAAAACATCCACTGCCGATCATTAATATTTGAACCAGACTACAACCTGTCACAAAGATACTTTAAAGGAGACACTAAATCACTCTCACAGCATAAACAAATATCAAAAACTATAAATATCAAAAAGTAGCCATTTACAACAGTGACAACAAGAGACTTGCTAAAATGCATTTTTGTTTGTAGTGTGTGTGTGTATTAGATAGTATTAAATATTAGATTAGATTTTAAAAAGTCAAAATACTTTTTGGAGGTTTTCTATTGTGTCAGCTAAAAAATACGCATTATCCATGCATCCAGTTAATCATCCACTACCCCTTTATCCTGGTCAGGGTGGTCACATGCGCACTATGGGTAAATTAGAGACTCCAGTTAGAATGACTGCATGTTTTTGGACTGCAGAAGGAAATCAGAGTACCTACGTAGAGAGTTAAACATTAAAAACATTTAATTGTCTATAGTTTTGCTAATTTTCATACCATTATATATTTCATTAAAATTTGTCACTATTGTATAGCTTTTGTTCTTATTTTGGAATAAATAATTGTCTTCAGTTGATGCTAAAAGTAATTCAAATGAAAGGCCCTTATGGCTTACTTTCCTGTCTTTTGACAACTTATGACAAAAAAAATACAAGATTCCTCCTCATATATCACATTGACAGCCAGTTAAAGTGTGGTTCACTGCTATCATCCAACATACTGATACATTAATTTTCAAAAATGTTTACAATATGACATTCTGAATACGCAGGTATGGAGACTGATGTGTTAACAATATGATTCTTTATCCTGAACTACTGCATAAAATGAAGCATTCATTACTCATAAGTGGTCTTATACCATCAGGAATGAATATGTGGCTCTCAACTATTGACATATATTAGGGTTTTTTTCCCCTCAGGAACTGACATAGTGGCAATGGGTCAAGATCTTCTGAACATCTGTAAGCAACCTGAAATACCAAACACCACATTGTTGTATAGGATTCCACAGTATGTAGGAGATTTTGCTCATTTCACGGAAACATAAAAAGGTTGTCATTTACTACGGCACTTTTTGTGTGGGCTTCTCTCCGGCCACATCCAGGAACACGTACACTAATTGAAAAAAATTGTTGTTTTGCTCTAAATGTAAAAACAAAAACTGCAGCCACATCAGATAATTTGTAGAAAGCATAACAGTGCTGTTATGTTTACTTATCGCAGGAAAGTCAAAAAAATTTTTTATAAAATGATGTGGATATGAGGCGGAACGAAGTCCCGCATACATTGTCGCCCGCAGGAATGAGAGTTTTGTAATCTCGCTGCCAGACAGTAATCCCATATTGACCTGATAAGGGATGACAAACTGAAATTGATATGTTTCTTGATTCCTTTTAAACATTGAAGGGGATTTCCATCTATATGACATTAGTAAGTTCATTTTATTTTTCACCAGGTTAAAGCACTCAGGCAGATTTCCGTATAGCAGTTACCATGGACTGAAAATTTTGTCTTTTTTATCGCTGCCCTCACATATCCTGGGAACATTTCTGTTCCACTTCCCACTGGAAGTCAGTGGAGATTAAAAGGTAATACCACAGTGCTGTAATTTGTATTTTAGCAATCTATTTAATTTCAAATTGCATTTTTTTTTTTTTTACAAATAACATTCCAAGGGTGTCATATTTACATTATGCATGTATCTGCGAATGATGTTTAATATCCATGTTCAGTTTTCTAAATCTTCAGTGTTTTGTGAATCCTATTAGAAGCTAATGACCGGTTTTGATGATGAAAATCTCCAGTGTTGAAAACTGAACATCCCAGCTACACATTGATGTAAAAACTTATCCACATTCAGACTCCAAAAATATGATTAACAATTTGAACTTATGACTTGCAGTGTCTCCGTCTTCTGAAACCAATTCAAAATAGCACATACGATAATGAAACGTGTTCTCTTTCTGAGATAGATCGATGGTGTCCATACAGTGACTTGGCTCTCACCACAAAAGCAGCATCTGTTGGTTAACTAATGCCTGCCTCTTTGCCCCTTTTTAAGCCTTTGGAGATACACTGTTTCCATTCTTCAAAGTGACTTATCCTCCTGGCATGTTTATGATGCGAGAGAAGATTGGTTGACAGAGGTGTCGAAAAATAGAGGTGAGGACAACCCTGAACGTTGCCCCTGAACCTCACTCCATAGATGTAGAGCAGCCAAGATGTGGAGCACGAGTCAAGATTTTAGACGGCAACGTATTTTGATGGGAAAGAATGGCAGCCTCAGAGTGGGACATAAAACATGAGGCTCTTCTGAACCACGCTCCAGACAGGCAGCTGGTGAAACGGGGCCGTTCGTCCGCGAAAAGAAATAAAAGCAGGTATAAAGTTATGGTTGCACTTAGCTCCTTCTCAGGTTGTTAAAAGCATGTCAGGGGGCCCTGGAGGATGACTTTTTTATGGTTAGTCTTCTGATGAGCCCTGGGAAGAATCCTGACGGCTATTCCTGCCAGGAGATCTTCATTCCTTCCTCCCTGCACCCTGCACCACTCGTCACGTTGCTCCAAGCACCATCTGCCATTGTCGAAATGTGCAGGCAGAAGGGCCTCATGATGAGCTGAACATAAACATCTGGCCACAGGAAACCCCAGAAAAGAAGGAGTAGATATAGGTCTTGATATTTCCTACAGATGTGCTGGACTGTATTTCATTTTGATGAGGTAAAGAACGGAGCAGGTTGTAGTCTTCATATACTGCCAAGGTTATTTTTTTATTATTATTTGTCTCTCCCAAAATTATGTTTTTGTCAAGACAGCCAACTACAGTGACAGGTGCATTTTGGAAGAAACCATTCTTGAACCTGAGAAGAATGTTCCATGCCATACGTGTTGCAAAACTAGACTTAAACAGGATTTACTCTACCCCAGCACCAAAATCAAGATGTTACTTCTGACCAGGTGTTTGTAATGACAAGCTAACCCAAACGTTGCCAAACAAAAAAGACTTATTAAAATGTTTTTAAAGAAATATGTACATAAGTATTTGATTTGGATTCTAGTGTTGCACTGGAGATACACTGATATCCACTTACAAGCCATGGATTTTCACCATATAACTCCTTCCTGTTCACTCCCTTCTACAAACACAAAAACACATGTGCTGAAACTATACTCCTCAGATACAAAAGGAGATCTGAAGACTGCAACAAAATGCACTTTATCTGGATTTAACATTAGAGACTTGGTCAAGATGCCTAAAAATGTTTGTGCCGATCGAGAGAGATGACGGGAAACTTTAGATGATAGGTAACTCAATTTCAGGATCAAGATGGACTTAAGTAATTAGGCCCTGGATCTGAATAAAAAGGCAGCGGTGAAAGTAAATGAAACCAAGGGTTGACCATCTCCATTGTCAATATGGATAGCAATGTGCATCATGAGTACCTAAGTGACAGATGAAAGGTATGTTATTTAGAATGTTAGTAAAGCAGGTGAGAATAGCAAGAAAGTTGAAGTGTGTGGGAAGTAATGAGTGACATTATGTATGTGATGTAGATACAATGCTTGCTGTGCTTAAACCTATTTAACTATAGCCAGATATACATACATTTCAGGAGAGGGCAAAAATGTGTTGTGTCAAAAAATTCCTCTTTAACCAAAACACACAACACATCCCTGAAGCTCAGTACAATTTTACTTCATTTTCATGCTGCAACATCATGCCTTACGGATGATCTACAGATGACAGGAATGGTGTAACTTTCACTTGTAAGTCTGCAGAAGGAATTTGTGCAGAGGCAAGCTGAGATGACCTTTGCAGTGTAAAAAAAATCCCAGCTGCACTGAAAGGATGCCAGTTCTCTTGCACCATCATGGAACCCCACGGTTATAGCTATCCAATGATAAACATACGTCAGACTGTTCTCACATGAAAAAGAAAACGTCCTGTACAAATAATGTATTATTTCTATCAGATGTCTATGAAAAATTAAATAGTTATATACAGTACTGTGCAAAAGTCTTAAGCAGTCAAAGAAAATTATCTTTGCTGAGAAAAAAAAAAAAACAATTTAACATAAAGCATGAAAATTTATAATTTTTAAAATTAATTAAGATTAATTCAAAATGTTATTGATATCCCATGGGATGTCTAAATGAATGCAGCTTTAGTTCCCAAACCTCTCCTCAAGGGCATCTCACGCACCAGTCACTCACCATTCACTCACGCACACCAGTCACTCACGCCATTCACTCACGCACACCAGTCACTCACGCACACACGTCACTCACGCCATTCACCAGTCACACACACCATTCACTCACGCACACCAGTCACTCACGCACACACCAGTCACTCACGCACCATTCACTCACACAAACCAATGAACCTCAGCATGTTTTTGGACTGTGGGGGGAAACCAGAGTACCTGCAGGAGACCCCACGACGACATGGGGAGAACATGCAAACTCCACACGCATGGAGCAACGGCAGAGACTCGAACCCGGTCACAGGGGGTTGAGGCGACAGTGCTAAGCGCTGCACACCATGTCAGCCCTCAGCTATTCCATGTATTTGTTACGTTTCATCACCAGCTCACATAATTAATTAATTTATTACTTTAACAAACGTCAAAAAGCTATTGACTTGCCATACAAGGTGTGCTAGTGGTTGAAAAATACATGGGTGTAATGGATGGTGGCTGCAAATAAAAGGTAAGCTTAGGAGAGGTTTTCAAATGGCTAAGCTGACACACATTAACAGACGTAATATCATAGTTTTACATTAACATTAATATTATTTAAACATCCTTTTCTTTTATGCAGTTTTATGAAAGATATTGACATAAGTACATCCACATT
>JAODKF010000126.1:13287912-13300064 GCA_026779585.1 Mormyrus proboscirostris
AACACCATTAATGTAGCCCAAATGGTACAGAAATGTTCCTCAGTCCGTTTTGTAGGTACAATTACCTACAGCTATAGGGTATAACTATCAGACCCTTGAGGATACAGCCTCAGTGACAAGTAATTGTACCCTCAAAGGTACGAATTGGTACTTTTTTCTGACAGTGCACATAGTCACCTGTAAATCAAAGGAGAGAAATTATTTTACCTCCTTTAACACAGTAGTGTTCATTATGAAGCCATGATTCACCAGGATAAATGTTCAACAGGTTTACAGTATTTTGTGTATGATGAAGGAAGTTCACAGCAGGGTCAGGTTGGGTTCATATGAAGTATTTGTTTCCAAAATATTGTTTTCGCAGTTAAACACATAGTTTAGTAGGCCTAAGATTTGTTGGCTATATGTTTCATTGTATTCTTTCTATTTGTTTATTTGTTGATTATAAAATTGTGTTCACTATAAAAACAAATAATCCAATAAAAATTATGTGGATATTGAGCTTTGCAGTATAGTATCGTATGAAGGCAGCAACAGCATCACCATTGAACCAAGGCCATTGGAAAAAGTCCATGGGATAGAATGCACAATATAATAAGTAACTCCTACATATACTGCAGAATTTTAGCTATAACTCTTTTTTTCAACACTCAACGTAATTTAAGTATGCGTTAAAATATTTTAATAAATACTTTTCAATGAGACTGAAAATTAATGTATAGCTTTGTATTAGAACTGCTCTGAAGGAAATGAAAATAAGTACTGTACCTTGCCAGTAGATGGACGTATTGCTCCATTTTTGTCATTATTACCGTAGTACATCTACTATATATGCATTTACCGTAATATATTAAAGCTATGAAATTTATAAACCAAATACATATTGACTGCAGGTGGTGCTTGTGTTTTTTTCATGCAACTATGCAAATTATTTTATTAAAAAGACATTTTCTTCACTATATTCAATAAAAAATACCATTTTGTTGTATTTAGAAGATACAATGCATAACATGTGTAGTATCAAAACTATATCAAGGTGCAGGTAACGTCTGTGTTGGCTTGGTGTGATGGCTGTTATGTGCACATTTTACCAAACTAAACATTCATTTCAAAACAGAGTGATCTTGATTCTAATGCCTCCTCTCCAAATACTGCGTTTCTAGGGTTATTAACAAAAGAGGATAACAATATGTCGGATTATTTCAGGTTATTACCGACGTGGGATACCTGAAATAGAATGATACCAACAATTTCAGTGGCAGAGAAAAATACAAACCACATTACCATCTTTTCTATATGCTTAAAACTGTCCTCCCTGTGCACTGTCATTATAATCGTAATACAGCCGATGTCTTTTATTAATGCCTAGTTCAAGTTCACTCCCAAGATTAATTTATTGAACTTAGTAAGAGTAACTTTGTGCGTTTTATTTTCAGTCTTTTTGTAGTGCATCATAAATTCATATGATAAAACAAATTAGTATATTTCCAGAATGCTATATGGCTTATCGGCTACATATTTGTGTTACGGTATTTACTTATTATCAATATTTCTGAGTATTCACATTTGTATAAGTGAGGAAAAATGATTCATTAATCCTGTTTAATTGCCATTATGACATTGTTCTTTCTGCTGTATTTTTTGTGTATGAAGCATTTTGCACAAAATTTGAATGTGAAGTATTTACCTGAATGGTGGAATGATGTTAACATACTTTGAAGTTTTTCCTTTTTGCTGTTTTTTACAAAAATGAATATAATAATATAGACATGAAAGAATGCTACATATTTCTTTGGTTTTTATATAGCTAGTCATATAGGCAAATACTTTCTAGGGAATTTGGTGCTTCAAATTAAATCCAAAAATACTAATTTAAATCCTAAATTAATTAGTAAGCAAGCAATGGGATCCAGCAAATTCACAGTATATCATTTTACAGTTGCATTTACGCTACATTTAGTGGATGTTTTTGTCCGAAGTGATATGCAAGTGAGGTATCATTAATTGTTTGAGTATTAAGTGTTTGCAGTTCTTTTAATCCATCCATCCTGGAACCACTCATGTCGGTCAGGGTTGTAAAGCACTTTTTTTCAGTAGTATTAATGTCTTGTCTAATGATCAAGCATCAATATATAACAATCTCTTAGAAATCTCTTTGCAGAAGTATTGATAGGATGGCTGTTAGATTCCCATTATCTAAATCTGCATTTCTTGTTAGTTCCATTATTTGTTTTTGCTTTATTTTATTCTTTAGTTTTAATTAATCTGTCTCATATCTTGTAAAAACAGAACGAATGACACAAAATACATCACATGGGTTTATTTCATTTACACTCAACATGCTACATAATTTGGTCATTGCTAATTGTAGGGCATCTCCATTGTAGATTACATGCAAACTTGTGATACATATCAATATTAACGGACAAAATGGGCTTTATACATGTTTTAATTATTTCTGCAACTCATTTTCTTCGGAAGTTCTAGAAGTGCCAAGTGCCATAGGGCTACTTACTACTTAAGAGTATTTCAAGCAAAAATCAGCACATGACATTTCAGTGACGTTTTTTTTCCATCGTTTATTTGTTTCGATTTGTCTTAGCTATTCAGGTCAGGCTGAGGAATTTAAAATTCTAGAGTCTGATGAGTCGGATCTCTCATCATAGTCGTCCTCTGCGTAGACAGTCTGTTTGGGTACCATGGTGCATCCATCCTCCTGTATTGTAATCCTGTGATCATCAGAGGGACGGGAATGAAGCACAGAGGAGCTGAAGATGCTGCTGGACGCGCTGGAGAAGGGAGACACATACTGGGACCTGAGCTGATATTGCTGCTGCAGAGTCATGGTATTCCACAGAGTCACATCACTGGGCACAAACGGGTTAGTCTGGCCCCTGGATATGGAATTCCTCAGCATCAGGGGGTAGCGAGGCCCCTGGGAAAAGGGATGCTGCAGAGGTACAGCTAAGGGGCTGGGGACAACATTGGTGGTCTCAGAGGGGAACCTCAAAGAATCAGGAACTCTGAAAGCAGATCCCACTGACCATTTAGATGAGGACACAGGATAGGACCCCAAGGTGTGTTCAAAAAGGTGCCTGTTAGATGGTAAGTTAAGGTTGTCAGTGCCTTCAGCGGGCGCTCTATCTACTCTGGGGGTCGATCTACTGGACAGAAGTACCTCAATGGCTCCTACCAGATCCCCACCGCAACCTTTAAGGATCAACTCAAGAACTGCTGGTTTGTGACTGGGGAAGATTTTTCTTAGCACCTCTAAGGGAGGACGATTAGCCTTGAGATTTAAAGGGAGGGATACAGACCCTGAGAGACCCTCGATGACTAAGCTCTCCTCTCTGTGGAATTTGCCACTGTCAGATTTGGCCTCACTGTCGTTGCTGTTCTCTTGAAGATTGTAGTGACTTTCCTTTGATGCAGTGGAGACATCCGTAGAATCCAGGTTGTAGCATAAGCTGGACTTTGACATCTCGGGGGAACTTGAGCGGTCGTGCTCCTTGTCACTATTGCTGCCATGGTCTGTTTCTGAGTGTTCACCTGACCGATCTTCATTAGGGTCTAAAAGGAAAAGTATCAATAAATAATCAATAAATTGCTTGATGTTTCTAGCCAGTCTCAGGAATATTGTGTTGACCTAACTGTAATGATCTATGACACATTTCAATTATTAAAACTGAGAGACTCTAATAACCATAGAGACACAAAGTTATAGTTGTATCTGGGCATTGTTATTTATTATTTTTATTTAGCAGAAACATTTTATGCAATGCAGCTTTCAATCTAGTATAAAAAAGAAACTTTACTTGGAATTGACACAGGAATTTCCAAATTAAAAGTAAGTTTTCCTTGCTCTGAGCTATATGCAGAAAGAAATGAAGGCCAAGTATAAAATTGTATTAGATTGGCACAATATCCGTTATTTCACAATAACCAATTAAAAAGGAAATATGCCTTGTATGGATGATCCATAATACGTCTACATACAATTGATTTCCAAACAATGCTCTTAAGAGTTTATTCTTCATCAAAGTCTTCAAATTAAGAAAAGGCAAACTCTCCACTTTTAAAGACTCGTTTATCAGTGTATTTTCACCTCGCTTTGGAATTGCTACATCGCTAGCAATAAAGTACCTGAATTTGACTTCGTCCTAAGTTGTTGTGTTTAAAGTCGATCATCGCACTGTCACTGAATGTAATGTTTCCTAAAACGACATAGCTCGTGTCCAATGCTACCGCAGTCTTGTCGTTTAAATGTGTCAAACTAGTTTCATAAGATGTAGAGTCTTCCGTTACAAGACTAATAAAAATTTTGTCACAAGATAAAAAAGTGGAACGATATTGTTCTTTTCTTTTCAAAAGTCGAACTTGATATCAATCAAAAAAGGCATTTTATTGCATAGAAAGGTCTTACTAAGCATGACATGGTAGTCCCACAATAAACTAAATATAATTAAAACAGCATATTGCAGTGCGATTTCAAACGGGTTTTTACATTTGAATACAAATTTAGGCTCCAGAGAAGTGTGAATGAAGTTTTAAATATATTTTTATTTCAATATTTAGGCCTACTTTTGAATGTTAGGGGTCAAAAGATTTTAAATATTTTTACTTGACATGTTTCTTACCAGCTTGCCTATATATTGTCCTTCAAAAATATATTCAGTAAATAAGCAGCACTTGTGTACGTCTTGACTGTTAATTTTTATTATTTTAATTTCATTAAAAAAACTCCTCTTTAGAGCAGCCACATCGGGATTTGTACTTATAAAAACAAGTTTTAAAAGTCGTCTTTTACGCCTTAATTTTGGTGTTATGTATATCAATATATACTATTTGAAAAATAATAAAAATAAGTGAAAATAATAAGTTAGTAATTAGGCAGAATAATTAACCGTTATTACTTAAATATTTGAGGAAAAAATCGAAAACATCACTCCATCTTACCTGCCGTAGACTGTGTGCTACAAGACTGCTCTGACACCCACTTCACGTCCATTCCTCCGATGCGCGGCGGTGGCCCTTCGCTGCCTTCGTCCGTCCCAGACACCGAAAGTCCGGGTAAAGTTCTTAGCGTTTCCGGAATAAGACTTTCTAAACTTTCATTTGCTTGCTGCCTTCTAAGAGCAACCTGGGCAGCCATCACTCGCTGTCTTTCAATAATCAGAATGCATTTTTCACAAGTACAGTCTTTAAAACGACAGTATCGCTTATGTCCCTTCAGCCACGACAGTACCCCGTGGTTCCTACATCGAGCGCACTTGGGCGTCCTTTGGATAGGTGCTCTTGGATGAGGGACTGGACCTCCCATATACAGATACGGTGATCCGTAGCCATTCATTTGCCTCTGACTTTTGTTAGAAATTCTGATCCAGGACGACGCAATATTGACAGTTGTAGGAGATCAAGCCTTGTGCTTCCCTCCGAGCATAAAGCAGCCTGATAAAAAAAAGTTTGATCGGTTTTCTAGTGATACCGCAGAACCTTAGACGTTATAACAAAAGTTAATAGACCCGTGTTACTAAACATCTCACTTTCCAGAGTGTCATTCGCAGACGAGATCACAGTGATATACCAAGGATTGCTCCTCCTCTCTTCCTTTATGGCGAATGATTACGAATCCATTAAAGGGAGTGTTTCAAACAGCCGTTGTTTATGTTGAAGAATCCAACCCCAATCCACAGCAGTTGTCATGTGCATTGTAACTGGTTATCGCAATTGCTACGGTCTGTTAGTCGTCAAAGCACACCTACCTGGTGTATATTACCGAGATTTATAGACTCAGCATTCTTTTCAATACATTCTGAAGAGTCACAGAAACCGCAGCTCATACAGATAACAATATTCACGAAGAAAGTTTGAAATATATTTTTTTTTTTCAATCATTCATTCATTCATACTTTCTTTTTAGATTTTATTGTTGTCGCACAGGGTCTAAGCTTAAAATGATTTCTGTCAAAAACAATGTCTTGATTATAACATATCATTTATTTAATTTACAAATTTCAAGTTGAATTTTAATTTTAAGATGCACATTGTAGCATATTATTCCTTAAACTGGACTGAGGTGTTGTAGGCCTCATAACTGGCTGGTCTTTGACAGCCCTTCAAGCTTCCAGGCCTCCTAATACTGGAATTAAAGGATCCTGTTGAATAAATGAACGTCCACGAAGGGCTGAGTAAGAGTTAGTCAGTGTACGTTTTGTAAATGCATTTAATCGCCGTGATTTATAACACCGGCCAACTATTAATCTGGAATTCAGAAACATTGCGCTGTAATAATCTAAAAAGGGTAGTTATTGAAAATTCGAATATGAATTTAAAAACCGCATACGATGTAACGTTTTGTATTATCCTTTTAGCTGCACATTCTACAGTATGATGTGGATATTTGAAATCAGAAGTGAACAACTGCAATCTCTTGCATGCTAAACGTGCCTATTAATCAACAGAAATTATGTGAAATAAATGTAAATTAATTTTGTTGTTAACTAACCGTCTCCAATATTTAATCTAATTATACTTATAAGTGATAAACTTCACAACATATTTATGTTATATATATAGAATTATTTTTACCTCAGCTGTCTATAAAAGACATTGCGATTTCATTTTCTATAGGCCTACTGTTATATACATTACCGATATAGGTTTGTAATATTATGGTGGGCTAAATGGTAGCTGTCCTTTGGATTTTTGTTTGACAACATGTATGATGAAAAAGAAAAAAAGTGTTTGTTTGATGCTGAAATGTCCCTAACACTCACCATATTAAAACACTACAACTAAACTGCAAGTCCCATCTCGCTCATTAAAAAGGTTTATTCAAGCAAATAATGGGATCCTAGCATAACGCCTTTAAGAATAGGAACCATAATGGTAAACTTCACCACATGAACTCCGTTTCCAGGGCTATTAATCTTTTAATTGGAAAATAGCACAGGAATATTTAACGTGACTATAATGTGCTCGAATTTTGCACATGGCGAGTAAATTTGCAGGTGGGAGTGTGAGATTGCAGGGGACATGTAGGGACCAATTCTGCATAATAAATGTTTATGCTTCATATCACCATTATTAGAGGGGATCCTTTTACCTATAGGCAACTTTCAAACGGCAACTGGCCATATAGTGTAACAGTGTTTGGTTTTCCCTAAAATACAGTCTTCGTAAAAGGAGGGCTATAATGACGTTGTTATTCTCTTATTGCTATTTTCACAGATGAGTGTGACGCTGGTGAGTAGGAGTCAGCGATTGATATTTTTTCGGCTTTTATTCAAATCTTAATATTTTAAGCATTCATGTATAGTTAGGCCTATTTAATATAAACCGTTTTTATAGAAACGAATTAAAAATGTCGCACTGGAATTTAAATTTTCTTGAAAAAGAAAATAAGACTTTATTGTTAATAGTTAGCATTTCAACAAGTTAGCTGAGATTTAACAGCAATTCAACTGTTTCGCTGTCTGTAGATGTTTAACAGAATACACCGTATAGGGAATATATGTAACGATTTATGAACATACCTACATATTCTTAGAAAAATGTAACTAAATTTGACTATTCACTCAATCGATGTTATATTAATTGTTGAATTTCAACGTTTTTGAAATTTTTTAATACTCTGTACCCTCTGTATACAGACTATTCAAAAAAAAATATATGTATATATATATAAACCATACATAAGTACATAATATATATGTAAGTATATATAGGCCTATAGTTCTTCATGTAACTGAGAGGTATAAAATATTTTTCCCTGACATATAATGAACAAACCAGCCAGCCAGTTACCTCACTGTTTAGTTGAACTGAGAAAATCTGATTTGCGGATTGGGGTTGAACCATAATCATTTTATCTAAGTAAATATGTGGAATATCATAGAACAAACAAACAAATGAATAAACAAACAAACTGCAAGTATATTGCAGTTAATTTATTTATGACGCCTGTTTAATAAACACTCTCAGTATGGTTTTCAGTGCATTGTACCAGTATTTCATTTCATGATAAAGTTGTGTGAAAAACTATCGGCCTAGTATTATTTTATAATTATATTGTTATATGATACAGAATATATTAGTAAGATTAAGGGTAATGCTCGAAGAAAAAAAAAACTGTTTGAGACAGTGGTGAGCAGATAAATTAAAATGGGTGTTACCGGTGTGTTTCAAGAAAGTGAATTATTGCTGGACATCTGCCCTGTGAAATTTCCTTTTGCTCCTTAATTGTTGTAACAGAAAGCTGTGACAAGCTACACACATGACAGCCCCACATTCTCAGCACAAACCGAAGCACCGCGCTGCATTTCCGAACCCATATGTCCCATCAACCGTGAGGTTAATCGTCTAACATTTTTTGAGGTGATGTTTTGTCTTTGCAATTCCATGCATCCTACCAAGGCTTCACTGGACAAGATACAGACAAATAAACAAATAAAAGCATTTTTATTCTATTAAAATAAAAATCAAACATAATTAATTTAACGAAATGTTCATTCGGACCGGTGCTTAGATCCAAAATGAGAAAAATCAGATAGTCAAAATAATTCTGCTCATTCCTTAAAACGCAGAAAAAGGAACTACCCAAATCTTCACTAACCTTTTTAACAGAAATTTAATACGCATTGGTTATAAAAATCAAGAACACGATCAAAGGAGCATCTAAGTATTTAATTTGATCAAAACTAACAACCAAACAAATAAATAAAAAAATCATAATTACATTAAACATAATATGTTAACGAAGCCCGACGTGAGTGGATTGCCAGACCTGTACAATCGACTAGTAGGCAGGATGGTGACATTTTATACATTTATATAAGCCTATAAATAGACCCCAACAGGGACCTATGTACCAACGACTGGCACCGCCCTGTTGAGGGGCGGCAGGTCTATGAAATGGAAAACTAGTGTTAGACGCTGGATGCAGTAAATGATAACGAGTTTCGCATGGAAAAACGTTGATTTCTATGAAGTCCGCACCCACAGAAAAAGTGAGGAGAGAGCAAGACTCCGATGAAACCACAAATTGGGAGCTTAACTTAACTCCGGAGACTATATTGCAAGATACTTTAATAAAAATAATTAAACTTTTCTAATTTAGATTCCAAGAGATCCATGATATAAGGAAAATAACAGTAAAATATTCACTACCTTAACCACATTAATGGTAACATTCCAAAGCAAGTAACTGAACTAGGAAGAGTTTGGCTTTTTATCTGACATGACCATCAAAAAGATTAAGGCCATGGCAAACGAAACCCCCGCAGTGCTGGTGGGTATATACTGACACCTTATTCTAAAATTTTAATTAATTCATAAATCCTTTTCAGATTTACATTATAGCTGCATAAATATAATGCAATTTATGGAATAATGGTTCGGATTGCTGTCCTAGTAAACAATTCAAATTAGCAATGTCTCCTTTCACCTTAAAACAATTTTGGCCCCTGGGTGTTTATGGGCATGTAAAATAAACCCCATTAAGGTACTAGTGATTCCTATTTTCATTCGTCGAGATCACTTTAATATATGCAGACTGCGCATTAATAATATGCTGGCCGCGAACCACACCTGCTCCGCTCTAAAACGCGTAAAAGCTCTGAAGGCGGCACCTATTACGACAGCCCATCCAGAACAAGTACCGCGACATTTGTAAAAGTTTGTTAAACTTTCATTTACTCTTCAGTTAACTCAATGCAGCAAGAAGGTCAAACTAAAGTTAAAACAAGCGTTTTTCTGAGCTTCACTGACCTCAATTAAAATTGAAACAAACTTAAGGTGAAACGATATTCAAGGTCACCGCATAGGGAAGCACAGCAATATATGGACTGATTTATTATAAGCAATCATCCACTATAGTTTCTATAGGCATATTGTTTTGTGATAAAAAAAATAAATGCATTGAACACATAAACGTTTACAGAATAGTACGGCTATTTTAAGAATTTGATGTTGGCCTTAATGTGTTTTCCGGTTATTAACATTTAAAGGTCTATTTGATCTATAGTGAGCTCTACTCAGAACAAAATAGTGTTTAATGTACAACCCTATAGAATGAGAAGACGGTCACCATCAAACTCGCACTGTCAACAGTGCTTATATTTACCATTATGTCAGCAAGCTTTCGGGGTGCTGTCTATGGGATGGATTCGGCTTTATCTGCAGTGCACGAAGCATGATTCATTGTCCAGCAGGTGAAGAGAGAAAAAAATCTAGTGACACTATATCGTGAACTTATACATAGGCTGGGCGAAACAATAGAAGAATCCAGCACTTCAGAGGAAGTACGTGACAACTATAATAAAACTGTCTTCCTTAAATAAACATAAAGCCACACGCGATAAAACTCAATCTTCCGTAAAATCAAATTAAGTCATTATCTGACTGATTGTATCTTTAATTGAAAACAGAAGTGACAGTAAATTTCTGTGATATATCAGGATCAATCAATATTGCCCTACAATCCAGTCTCAAGAAATGATTTATAATGTCAAACCTATATAGGTAACCACATTATTCTCTCTAAAACCACTGGTGGATGAAATTAAGAGTAAGTGGATTTAATAAAAAACAAGATGGTAAGGTTATTGATTACAACAGATGGGTCTAAAACAAATTGATGTTTTAAAAGCACACAGCAAAGAGAATACAAGTTGTTTTCTTCTCCAGTTCATAAAAACATCCCAAAACAAACTGAAATACATTTTTATTTTGACAAACTCTGCAGTTACAAAACATAGTTCAACATTAAACAGTATTTAAAACCATTGAAACAAGCCTTCTAGGATAATGAAAATAGATATATGTATTTTGTTAATTACCTGTGGTTTATGTAACCAAAGTACACAAGAGCACATAACTGCATTATAAATGTCCATAAAAACAGGCCCATTCACAACAAAATTAAGTAAGCATGCATGTGATTATTTATATAAAACTAAACTGAGTGAAGTTGCTACTCATGTTATCACTGAACTGAATTCTATCAGGGGTTGTGTCCTTCTATGACAATGCAAGCAGCATATTTTATGACAAGGTGTTTGCAAGCATCTTAAACTAAATTATACTGCCAGAATGTAGCCTACCTTTTCACAAGTGAGGTGACCCTACTAAATCTGGCACGGCAAGCAAAGAAATCCTTCTAAAATACAACTTACTTAGGATATATAGCTAATTACTTACTAGTCCATATTTTCCAACATAGTTCATAATAAGAAGCGGACATATTAATTTTATCAGAAGACGAGTTGGAAAAATTAGACCAGTGTATTTATACACTAAAAACAGTAAAACTGCCTTTAACAACTATTCACAGGTTTAGAAAATAAACTATGTAATCAAAGGTTCAAGATAAAATGAACATCTTACCAATGTACTTTTGAAAAGTATTAAGAATTCTGATCCATAAGAGGAAAACAGTAAATGCGTGAACGTGAACTTCAACACAAAAAACCCTGGAAATGCCTTTGTTAATAAAATTCAGTTTGCAGGTATAAACGAACCCCAGCAGGGTATGCAGTGTGTCACATAGAGAACAAAACATCGCTTGTGACAATAGCACTGAACGTCTGAGTACATTTCAATCGGCACTGACCGCTGATGACCCTTGTGACTGCTGTACATGCTTTGGAAAAAAGCGCTCCCTGAATTGACCTGGTTAGTATGTCAATGAAATAAAATGTTTTAGAAAGAACCATTATCAGCAGTGGTGTTTTAAACTATAATTGGTAACTTTTATACAGCCGACTCAAAATACTCATATTCTGTTCCTTCCCAAGCATAAAAAAGGTTTCATTAGATTAAGGAATTAGACACAATAGTGTAACAATTTAACAAAAAACTGAGAAACCCCTTAAGGCAAGTGCTACAGTCAGGAACTGACGGTAGTATTTTTGATCAGGAAATAATTAGACTCCAGCACTTCTCTCTTTCCCTTGGAACTTCAGTCAGCAGTCCCCTCAATGACCGAGTCCACAGCGAAGGCTCCTGACTCAGAACTGCTGTTGCACTCCTGCTTTGCCTCAGGAGTCACCAGGGAATTGATCGACAGGTAAGCCGGGCCAGAGTCATTGATGCTGCCGTGGGGAAACACTGCAGTAACACGGGAGATCAACATTCAGTGAAGGCATGCTGGATCT
>JAODKF010000126.1:13300164-13314247 GCA_026779585.1 Mormyrus proboscirostris
CTCACAAGCATAAGTCCTGCAACATCTCCTAGCCCTCAAACTGATGATAAAAAAACCAAGAACAATTCGTATGCAAAACCTGTTTATATTTTTATATTTTATAACCAATACCAGAACCAATGTGGTTAAGAGGCAAGCTGTCAGGTACTCGGGGACAGCAAATTTTGTAAATACTGACAAATTTCAGACAAATACACACATACACACACACACTCTTAACTTAACAACCTACCTGTTTACCCACCACCTGGACTTACGACCAGCTCTCCGTCCAGTTGGTATTGTATGCTGTACGAGAACTTTGGCTGTGGAAATGGCATTGCGGCTTTTCTAATGTATTCTGTTTGTTCTGGTCTCTGATTTATTTGCGTTGGCGAAGCAAGGTTTTATATTGTTTGCAGCAACTGACCTTTATTTTAATATCCACATCAGTTTACACTGACTTTATTTCGATACGTTGCCTTTAGTTTGATGCATATGCTTTGTATTATGGGATAGGGAACCTCCAATAGCGCACAAAGCATGGATGTGTGCAATGTTAAAGTCTCCCTGTGTCTTATACGTTTCTTATGTTTTTGAAAGCAAAGTATTTAGTATTGGATCACAGTGCACAGTACTGGATCACAGTGATGCTAATTGGCGATACACGCCTATATATGTTAGCATATTATTTATTTGTAATTCTATTGACGATTAAAAATAGCAGCTTGTTGTATTTTTGCTGTTAGATAAAAGATCTCCTAAGTCTTTACTGTGTCTTGTTTATTACAGTTTTACTCATAGGTTTTCACCTGTCACACAGAGAAAACACGTAGCGTTTATTACATTGTACAGTATACTATATTATAAACATTTATAAATATACTAAAAATGCTATAAATGGTGCCAAGTTGATATTAAACCACTATAAAAGATGGCTGACACAAACCCAGTACCAGTGCAGTACCCCTGAAATACCAGTAAGGGGCGGCTCCTCGATCGACCAATTCACTTAACGACCCAGTTGTAGGAATGGAACTCTGTCGTTAAGTGAGGAGTGTGTGTATGTGTGTGTGTATGTATATGTATGTATGCATATAAATAATATTCAAATCTGGGCATCAAGAAAAAAGAAAAAACATACATAGCATGATATTCAGAAAAATAAAAAAAGTTTAAATATACAGGTAAATAAAAATTAAGCCTAGTAACCTTGGAAGTACAAAACCCATTCATCAACCCATTCAATTTCTTTAACCATTTATCCAGTACAAGGTGGCAGTGAGCCTGGAGCTGAGCTCAGACAGCACAGGACACGAAGCAGGCGACACGGGATGCCCACATGTGCAAAACAATATAATGAAAATGCTGAACTTTACAAATAAACATAAAAATGCATAGACTCCATTTGTGGTCTTAACAGAATCAATGAATGTTTGCGTAAGTTATTAACACTGTAATCAGCAGAAACTGGCAAAATAACCACATTAGCCTAAATCAAACCAGTATAAAATTAATTCCAATATCTCAGTTTCCTCTGTAAAATCCTGCCCCCCCCAATGACGGCACCAACCTCATCTGCGATAAAAAGGCAATATACATGCAATGCCCGGACAGTCTTTCACACGCAGACGTCGGGAGTTGTTTACAATGTTCACAAAGATTATTTTGTTATCTTTTAAACAAGCCATAAATTGGCTTGCTGCTGTATTGTCGTTGTAACAGTCACCTAAGGCAGCGAAAGCTAGATGGACCCAACAGCAATTACAAGGCTGCTGAAAGCTGCTTCAGCACCACAGACTCCATCACTGTGTCCAGAAAGTACCAAAATGTCATCATGGTGGGAAATTCATTATAATCAATGCTAATTAATTATTGTCAGTTACAACTACACTTCATAAGTTTTGCTACTTTTGGCTTTTAAGTTGCTCAGGGGATTATATATACACACCCATATTTAATTTAAAACTAATTTTGGAGGGGCTAGGTACCTTCACTGAAAAAGGAAAAAGCACCAACAAAACGATGAGAGAATTTCATTTATATACAGTATCAGTCAAAAGTCGGGAAACGCCGACTTATAACGCATTTGTCTCTGTTATTCACCAGATAAGTTAATGACCTGGAGAAAATGGACATAAATCATTTTCAGCAAGTGTGTCCAGACTTGTGACTCGCACTGTACAGTCAACCCTTCCACATCACAGGGGCAGTCATGAGTCACTAAACATTCTGTGTGTCGTCTGTTGGCCTTCGCTTGTCATCTACAGCATTCGCAAAACTCCCAGAAAAAAAAACCCATATCATTTCTTATGCCGACCCCAAAATATATTAAAGCGGTAATGGGGCGAGTCACAGTGCTTAAAGGTCGACTGTATATGCAACATGAGGGTGACATATAAACAATTTTATATTATGTCCTTGAAAACCAATTATTCATGTGGAATTTTTAATGTTCAGAAGAGTTTTGAATGCAAAACCTGAATGTGGAAATACGCGAACACCCCATGGATAGTATTTCTCAATCCTTGGCAAAACATTTGTCGTTTTTAAATCAGATTATCAAACGAAGCAAAAATCCTTAACACGACACCCCCTCCCAACAAAGGCTATTCAACTGTACCATCTTCTATCTTGGATTTGCATTAAAAACAAAAACATATACTATCAATTATCTACCAAACACAAAAACCTAAAAATACACCTCGTTCTCTCATAATTTACATTAAAACGTTACAAATCTCCATGCATTACATTTTCATTTACAGATCATCAGGTAATTAAGTGACTCCTACATCAAATTAATTTCAACATATCGACTGTCATGAAGAAATATATGAATATTGACATTAAACAAGCACCACACTTTTTCCACCAGAAATCTCCACAGATGATATCTGCTTCAGTATAATGTCGCCTATGGTTACTCACTGGGGGCCTTGGGTGGGGATGCTGTAAAGCGCTCTTAGACGATGTAATGTTGTGATGTAATGCGCTATACAAAAATGAATTTGCTTGTTATTGTTTGTTGTTGTATTTCTCCCCAAAGTACTTTTTGGAGCAAGATGGAGCGCATGCATCAGGGCAGCTCAGAGCTTTGTTGCCTGGGATTTTTAACTCCAATCAAGATAACCCAGGGCAAACAGGCTAGACAAAGCCAGTTACCTACATTGGGCAACGGTGACATAGAACTACGGTGGATGATTGCAGTGGTGATGAGAGCGATGATACAGTGTCTGTCTGCATGGAAGACAGTGACTACTGTAGCTTACTAAGAAAACCATATGGATGCATATTACACAAAGAGATCAGAGCGTAATGGGAACGGCCAATATTACCATGCTGGAAAAGAAGATCTGAAGATACAGAGAAAGATTCACAAGATAACGACGACACTGTTTGGGGCAGATTGTGATAGAGACTGTGAATTTATGCTCAAGCTCTAAGTAAAGTGGAAAAGGAACAATGTTATATACATCCCAAATAATTACTGGACATCAGAAACTAATCTGAGAGATGGTGGCGTTACTGACAAAAAGTCAGAGGAACTATAGAGTGATTTCAAAGAATCTAAGAAAAAACTGGTCAATAGGAAGAATCAAAATGTTGAATTAATGAAGACCACATCCAAACTTGTTGGATGTAATGCCAGTTAAGAGCAGTGTGTACATACACAGACACAGACACACAAAGGTTTATAATTATATCTTTGTGGGGACTCTCCAGCATCAAAAATAACAGGCTCATATTACACTGGGGGTGACACTTGGTCTCCACAATGTAATATAAACATAATCCACAGACACACATACGAAACAAAAGTGAACAGGCAAATGGTCAATGCTGCAGTTGTTTGGCAGGTAATACCTATACCACCTTAATTTTAATAAATTTTAATACAATTTCAAACATGGATAAACAGATGCCAAATGATTGATTGGCTAAACTATCTGACATGGGAAATTGTTGCATTTCTTTCTATGTTTAATAGAGATAAATATCTGAAGGCATATGGTCAAATGAACAGTTGAGTATTTTTGTCTCAAATGGTTTTCATGAACACGAGATACATAAAGAGCTAACCCCTGCTAGTCACCTGTCCCCCTTGGTGTCTACTATTGATGCAATTAGGAAGCAACAGATTTAAGTCACTTACCTCCCCATTAATTTCCTGATTGGTTTCCGCCTCAGGATTCAGCCACCTTGCAGTTTGTCACTGCTTCAAAATGGGAGCAATCGTTAAAACTAATGCTTGTGCAACTAAATGCGTGATCATTCCACCATACTCCTTGTACAGCAATAACCTCTAGGCTTTCAAGTAAGCTGCTGCTTGCTAATTTGAGCTGTACTCATCATGCCGGAATCATGGATGCAATTAATGAGGTGAACAGAAAGACATGTACACGTGAAGAGTTTTCTGTAGGTTTAGAGAACACTGCACTGCAAACTGAGTAGAACAAAGCAGACTTTGTGGTTCACAGTCTTATTATATGCTGCAGTGTCAATGGATGGAATGAGTTGGTGCTCCTCTGTTTTCTTGACTTTTGAAGGCAAGAATACTGTCAGCCCAACAAAACTGAGATACGCTAAAATAGCGATAAATGTACAAGTATTTTATTGAAAAGCACTACTTTTTACAAACAGAAATATGTGCGACGCAATGAACTACCAGTGGTCTGTTTTGTACTGAAGACCATACCATAATCTGGGGAGGGGGGGGTCAGAGGGCAGAAAGCACAGGGGGGAGTTTCTGTCATGAGCCCCCGTAGACTGGATGACTGGAGACAGCCCCTGAGAGCACCGAGGTTCACCTAAACAATGGCCTGATGATCATTAGGGCAGCGGGGAAGCTTAATGATGTGGAAAACTGTGAAGCAGAAGGGGATGTGGCCCTTCAAACAGACACAGATGCTTCAGAGTCAATACTGCTGGAAGAAAGTGATGCACCCCCAGTATTAAAAGGGTTTAACACAGTCACAGTTACACATCCCTCCAAGTAGGATGGAAGTCCATGCAAAAGGATCAAGTCGTCCCCAAGACCAACAAAGTAGCAAAAGAATAAAATAAGCCCAGTAATTTTAACTGAGCGAACTTCCACACAATACTGTGTCTGCATCTGTTTTCGACAGGATTTTGTCCTCCTGCAGGAGTGGGTTGCCTAAATTCCCATTATCACTCCTTTAAGAAATGTACCCACTGGTGTGTGATCACTGACAGAGGTAATTGTGGTGGGGTCAGAGGCTAATTAAAACATAATGACCTCTAACCCTGCACTGTTAACTAATCTGTCCTGAATGAACATGTCATTGGGAAGTGTCGCATGCCACTGTTAAATCACTATATCTGGTAATAATCCCATCAACCCTCGATGCTCACTGAACCCCAGATGATCACTGCTCAAGGTTTAGGTCTTCCATCTGATCTGTCGAAACATCCTAGAGATTAACTGGCAATCGATGAGTAGAGGAAATTATTTACGTTAAGGAATAACAAGCGTAAACAAACCGCATGTACCAATTCAGGAGTTTAGCGATGCTGCAATTTTGTTCTCCGAACAAAAAAAACAATTAACAACTGCAGCACAATCACAAATATGATGCAGCTAGATGGGAGCTTGTACCTCACAGCAAATGAAGCCATGTGACTTTTATCATTTGAAGATGGGGACATAAAACAAAGCCCATTCACTGTCTGTTTGCTCTTTCTATAGCCTAAGGCAACTGTTAATGGAGATGCTGTACATCACATTAAATAAGTACAAGTGTGTTCAGTAGGCAATTAAAGCCATGTTTTAGCAATCCATAACTGTGTAGCAGGGTGCTTATTGTTAGCCGTGGGGATTGTGGGAGGTCGACCTGGATGTGTTTGCCTGAGGCTGAACAGATACCCTAAGCATTCTGAGACATTAATCAACAATTAGTCTTTGTGGATGAGGCCAAGAAGCAGAAATGATGGTCTGATACATCGATACTCCTCATTTTACAATGTTTCCACTTACGATATTTTGACTTTTATGTGGCAGCGATTCAGTAGTAATCAAAGTTCCCGTTCCCGGGCTAGCTATGTGCCATATGATTCTTCCTAATGATGCTGGCCGATGGCAGCGTCCAGTCAGCCACGCTTCCAGCCTTTGAAGCAATCGTCAGCATTAACATGCCATAAAGAGCTCAAGCATGGTGTTTTTTTTTCTGCGTTGAACAAAATGTTAGAATTTGGTGACAGGAGTTATTTATTGATCATAACGTATTCATATTTAACTTATAAAATTTTCAACTTATGACGGGTTCTTTGGAACGTATCATCAGTTGAGGAGTATCTGTATATGGAACATAGCTAAAGATAACGGAAAAATTACAAAGGGCTAATCATAGGGCAATTCCACTATAAATTCCCTCACTGTTGATATACCAGGCTAACAGAACAACGATAACCGAGGGAAAGCCATACGGTCCCATTTCAGGGAAAAAAAACTTTCTCTCAACAAAGGAAGCAAAACTAACAACGGGCAAATGCCGCTGCTCATATAACACTGAAATTTCTACATAACTCAGCAAGGGCACCTCATCCGGGATGCCGGGGCCCCAATCGCGAGCGTGCAGGGCGCGAGGCGGCAGGTGAAATATGGCCGCGTCAACCGCCCCGGGGGATTTACAGTGGCCCGCCGCCGACGGGCGTCCCGCAGTAAACACGGCGCAGGGGCGTATTTCACAGAGAGCTGGTTTTTATGAAGAACACTTCAAGCCTCCGCCATTCTGCCAGCGTGACGGATGGGGAAAGACGCATGACGAGCTCCATCATTGTTTATAAATCCTAACTGTTCCCGCTCACTAACTCAAGAGGCAATTTTCGGCAGGGCCAGCAGAAGGACGGCCCGGCACTCCTGAAGGTTATTTCACCCCGTATTTGGTCAGGGATGGATATGAGCTTCTTGTGGACCTCACTGGAGCTATTTCTGTCAAGGCCACCGTCTCTAATAATTGGTTTCACTGGAGGGGTCAGTGTTTCCTAACTGTAAGAATAACTAAACTGTTTTCCCAAAAAAAAAAAAAAAAAGAATTATCTTGATTTAGATGTAAAGGATGGGCTGAATCGAATCATATACCTCAACGTGTCTTAACTTTCAGCGCTTCATGTCACATTTTAATTAATTATTGGCTTTGTGGAAAATTTACAGCCTCACAGTGAAACAATGAAGAGTCCCTGAAATATTTACAATTTGTTTTTTATTAATAGTCCTTTTTCCTTTGTATTTTTATGACTAAATAATCAGTACATAATGTGTAAATCTAAGAGTGCCATTTTTCCCCCACTCTGTGCCTTTGAGGACTGATGGTTATCGATAACCTGATATTCCTAAAACTCTCTCCTTTGTGCAAACCCATAACGGCTTAAAAAGGTATTTCCTCTCCCTTCCCTGCATTCTTGGCCCTACTTCTTCCAAAGTTGAAAAACCCCGCTTCTTAACATCAATCTCTTCTCCTGCTCTAGCAGGCCAGATTTGCTTTACGATTGCTGGACTTTCACATATTTCTACAGGATGTGTGTCCTTGTCTATATGCTAAAAGGGACCACATATTCCAGCCCGAGCCTAATGGTGCCTGTGCCCCGACTCTCTACAAGCGTGACACAGTGAGTACAGTAAAGAAAGCAAATGTAAAACCCAGCAAGACAATCAATACAGTGCTTCTAATGTAATTTTAGCTAAACCATAAAGAAAAGAAATTTTAATTAAATCTTCGAGACTAAAACATCAATAAAACATATGGGTTCATCTGCACACAGATGGAATCTCCCTCTGGTAGTTTTCACCTATTCTCCCAGTGCCTTAGAGACATCACCAAAAGAGGAAGTCTGATTGTGGTACACGACACATGATCTACAAGAGCAAGATCAACATGAACGCATCAATCCCAGTACACAACAATATGCCCAGAACGGGCAGCGAAATGGAGCGAACGCCATTCCCAGGACATCATTCCATGCATACGGCTATATGGAACATTGCTCAGACCCACGGATAATCTACTACATTTGTGCAGAAGTACCAAAGCAGATGATCTAACACACCAGGGTTAGCTAATCTCTGCCAGTGATGGGCGGAGCAGTCGCACAAGGTCACCGCTCACCCTATAACCACCAGATATTTGTGTCAGCGTGTATTCGGACCATGAATCATTCAAACTGAGCTGAGGAGTGACACATCCGTACGTCTTCACACCATTTCTGCCTGACGTGTCTGTCTCTCTGTCTTTCTGGAAGAGTATTACTGTGTTTTTTTTTTCTGGTGCAATGTACTGTAAATGGTGAGGAAGGAAATCTTAAATATAAATCTTCGGTCTGCATCACTGTTGGTGTGTCTGTAACTGTAGGCGGCCTTCATGCACAAGGACACTGACACACACATACAGCTTAATAAATTGAAAATCAAGATCTAAAGAAAATTAATTGCCAAGATATTAGCTCCATGTCTGAATTTTAAATGGACTTTTCTTCACCTCTAAGAATATTTTCTACATGTTTCCAAATGGCATTAAAAATGGCTAGTGCTGGTCGCCCTCTCTAACTGGTTAACACATCATTCAAGCTGGGGAAACCCACCACAGCTAAATAAAGCAAAATGCAACCAGGTTACCTCAAAATGGCACACAGCATCTTACATGGACACTCCATCCATACCACCCTGGTAAAAAAACAAACTGGCACAAATTTATAGGCAAGGAAAACGGGCCTACATGAATTAAAATTGGCAGATTAACTACTGAGCTACCAGAGGCTGAATTCAGAAAAACCAACAGTGAGGTTCTTATAAATGCCCCACCTGATTTAAATAAACAGGCAGGGTCACCACTGATGGGGTTCAATAAAAAGAAAGCTATTCATTCATTCTTACACTATTAAATTGAAAAAATAAACCTGTTAGTATCAAATGATTGAAATTACTTTTACCGACAGGAAGTGTGAATAGTTGCTTTAGCTACCTCAAAGATTTCTATTAAATAAAAGTAAATAATAAAGTTTCCTAGCTTTCTTGCAAAGAAACATATCTATATGGAAACATATCCAATAAGCATAAACACATGATACTTTAATCATATGAGACATAATATCTCCAATAATGCTGTTCAGGATAAGTGACTGGAAGAGTAATGGATGAGTATAGTAACTGTGGGACTGTTGCTCCTTGAAGGTACTGTATGCATTTCAAGTAACATGTCAAATAACTAGCAGCACTACTCATAAAAAGAACAGCAGGGCATGAACAGTATTACAAAGTGTAACTATGCAAGGTGTCAGTATCCAGAAACGCAGTGAGGAATTACGTTTAGCTATGAAGTATAAAACTCTCAGTAATGTAGCAGTACATCATTTTATTAAATTGCGGCTAATAAAAAGTTTTACCATGCTTATCAAGAAAGATAGTAAAACAGATTATTAATCAATTCATCCATTTAATATCTTAATTCTGCTTTTGGCGACCAGCAGCAAACAAGTTTTTGTTGTACTTGAGCTAAAGATTGTTATGTTAACATTGACAATCCATTAAATTAACAACAATTTAAACAAACATTATGCCACGTTATTTCACTTAAAGATTCACTTTTCAGAGGTTTCTCTTGACTGAATGTCATGGTTAATCCTTATCTGGAACATTCACCTGCAAGTTCTCCATTAAAAATGTGTACTGCTTTGTTTAAATTACCTTAAAGTCACTTGATGGATCTAGGTTTTAGCTTGACAGGTTACCAGAATCATAATTTCTGTTAAAAAAATAGTGTAGTTTACATAGTCGCTTTGGCTGATTATAGCACCAGTTTGGCTTTAGTTATATTAATTATTGTCCTTTATTTATGCAGTAGGACACCCACAGCAAACCTGTGCTCATAAAAACAAATCTTGTATTGGCTTGTGCGCTTCAGGTAGACTAGCTGGTCACAAATGGGACCACCCAGTCCACCAGTGTTTTCCTTTCCTGTAATGGTGCATGACCGGCCCATCTTGACTTGGGGAAAGGGACCCACATGGGGAGACAACAGGCATCGTCAAGGTAACCGCATAAACAACCACCGGCAGGTGAAAGGACCCATGACTGCTCTCCCACCCAGCAAGGGTCCTCATGTGTCCCAGGCAGTTTGAATATCGATGCTAAAATGTTCAAATATTTGAATTCCTCTGCCCAAATAAAGCTCTAAAACTCTGTCCAGGATACCGATTCAAAGATGGATGGACAGGCATCGGTTAAAACTCAGCGGCAGAATAACGGTACAGACCTCTGTAAAATAGCCGAATCAATAACAAATTACTCACCGCAACTTTACTTCCAAACAAAAGGTGTTAATGAAAAGGGGGAAAAAAATGTCCTACTCTCTGGTTTTGTAGCACTGCACATACTGTGTGGATTTCCCACACTCTCAGCGGAAATGTAATAGAACTTTCTGGGTGAGTGAGTGAGCGGGGGGGTGGGGTGGGGTGGGGGGAAGAGCCGCTCGATACTCACTGGGCGTCTCCTCCAGGGTGAAGATGGGGGGCACACAGGCAGGCGTTCCTAGGCCCTGGCTCAGGTAGGAGGCTGCTGAGTAGTAGGAGTGCATACGGTACTGCGGGGACACAGTGTGGCCGGACAGGCGGCCCTCAGCAGGCACCTGCAGGGAGACACACAAA
Organism: Mormyrus proboscirostris; assembly: GCA_026779585.1. Classification (NCBI taxonomy): domain Eukaryota; kingdom Metazoa; phylum Chordata; class Actinopteri; order Osteoglossiformes; family Mormyridae; genus Mormyrus; species Mormyrus proboscirostris. The sequence continues at coordinate 13,310,803 of JAODKF010000126.1, forward strand.
CCCCAGCAGGAACAACTCACAATATGAAAGGGCAAAAGTGCTCCAACACAGAATCCCGGCCAGTACAGCAACCACTCCATCATCATCCTCCTCTTCCCATTTCTCTGAAACTTAGCAGAGCGTATATTCTGCTGGAACAGGTTCAACGGTACATCTATTAATTAAGGTGACTGAGAATTACAATTTAATTAGCCCCAAGGTCCTAAAATAAGCATTGTGAGCAGAAGAGCACGCACATATAAAATTGGTTACCATTACTGTTAGTACACACTGCGAACAAAATGTAACATTTACCAGCAGTATAAACAAATTCTCATGATGGCTTTACCCCAGGCTTGGGCTGCATTACTGTGGCATTTTTAAACCTTTGCCCTCCCCTGCTCGAGACTTTTATCATGGAGGACCCATCCTCCATCTGGAAGAGTGAAAATATCACCCAAGCCTACTTTATGATTTATTGTGCTAAGACTTAATATTACAAGCTCTGTCACGGCTATACGTCGTTCTGATTACACATGTGGTCAGACCAAAAACAAAATCTTCAAGCTTCAGGCACTTGCCTGTTTGGGTGAACTTCCAAGGAGTAGCTAATTCAGAAATAAACAGCATAACACAATATTGGCAAGTTGTATTCAATCTCTGCAGAGCCTTGAAAATAACTCACTTGCTCTGCTGTGGGTGGCTGATAGGGTTTTCAATTTTGTTTTTATAGAATTTGATTTCTGTCAGCCAGTAATATGTCACCATTTATAGTGCACACCATCAATTTCCTACCTGACAGCTTAATAAATGGTTATTTAAACATTACTGATTTCTAGCATTACTCATGGGTAATATAGCAGAAGCCAAAGTGGACTTTAAATATTTTCACGTAATAACGCCAGATTAGGATCAAATACAAACAGAATAAAGTTAAAGAGAAAACTTTGGGAAATGTCTCCAGCTGACCAATATTTTGAAGCATCTTTACGGACACAGGAATCGTACAACTTTCTGTCGAATTGCGTTCGTTCACCTTGCAAATAATTTGCTCAGCTTCTGCTGAGAGACTATCCCAACATCTCGCCGACTGCCAAACTCAATCTCCTTGATCAGTGCATACCATCGTTATTAATGTGCTGCTTTGCTTTACCTACCCCAAAGGCTCTTATCTGGCACCATCGGATGTCTGGATTATGTACACCGCCCTTATATTTTCATTTTCTACCTGCATTGCAGCAGATACCTCTTCATGTACTGGGAGGTAGGAGATGCGAGAGTAGATAAAGACATTTCTACCCGGGATACATGCAGGATTGGTCCCTGTACCTGATTCCTATTCCTACTGTGGCCCCCAAATACTCAGGACAGCATGATCCATGTGCTTCATGTTTCCACTGTCACGCACGGGGATGAACGGGGCCTCGATTTCACAGCATTAGCAGGTTCCCTCTTTGATGTTTACTAGCTGCCCTAAAGGGGATCCTGGTTTCTGGTGGAAACAGAGCGATCTTTGTTTTTTTTTTTTCCCCCTCAAGTGCACTTTGATACAAGTTCGGACAAACTGAAAATTACAGCGGAGCACTACACTATAAATTACAGAAGGATTTCATTAATCTTGCAACATTTAAAAATGGTCTTTAGTCAAGACATCACTGCCCTGACAATAGGCTTTTCATTGATATATGACAGATCAATAAAGTAATAAATCACATCCTTTGAAAAATACCTAAGAGAACACAAACCGGCCCTATCTTGTATAGTTCAGCAGTTGGGCTAATTTTTATTGCTATGATGCTACAACTAACAGAAATATTCTGTGAAAAGCAGAAGTCTGATGATAGTCATGCATTTTTATGATATTTTATGATATAAATGATATAAAATAGATAAAGTATAAATCTACATGGCAAACGAGAATTACAGCAAATGAAACCTTCAGATAGGTCTCCTAAGTTTTGATCTTGTGAAGATTCTAACCATTCGGGAAACAGATTTTCCTTTAATTGAATTGTTTTTTTGTGATCTCTTCATTAGGATGTTAAACTATTCAGTTAGTCAATTAATAAAATACAGCTCATGCAACAGCTTAATCTATCAGCTGCAGCATTTTAAATGCATTCATTGGTGAACAAAAAATACACAGATTCTTCTTTAATGTTCAAAGTTAAAGTAAATTGCAGAAGGTTTTTTCTTCCTTGTGCCTGCCAATATACTCTTTGTTTCTTTGTTTTTAATCATGTTTCTGTATTTTAGCTCCAAACATTTGATTGATCGTGGACGTGACAGCTAAAATGCCCTCTTTTATTCCTCCTACAGCAGCTCTGTGGACAGCTGTCTACAGTTACAAAGTGCCCAAGATGTCAGACTGAAAAAGCAAGAAACAACAGACAATACTGTTGCACAAAACAATACTATTATTGTTATACAATATAAAACAGCTCTATAGGCAAAAGCTTGACTTGAAGGTGAGATTGAAATATCTACTATGAACTACTCAATCTATGTCTTGTCGAAGATTTTGAAAATCGCACTTTTTGAACAGAAAGTGTCTAGATACAAACGATTTCATTGCTACGATTAAGCAACAGACTGAAGTATTTCCACATACCACATTAGCAACTGATCATCAGCAACTCTGCAACATAACTGCTTCACACAGATGTGCATCGATACTTCTCCTTAAAGCCGGAGTTTGTTCTACTCGGCCATAAATCCCATTTGTCATAGCCTCAGTGGTGCATTCAAACTCACAATATCAATCTCCCCAGCACACACCATGTAATGTGCTCCTATAAGCGTTATGATACGATAAAACACTCACATCGGCTTTCTGAATAAATATACATTTAAAAGGTATCACACATGAGCTCCCTGACAAAACAAGACCGTCTTAACATCAATCAAAGTAATGAATTTGCAATAAATGAAGTATCCCATATTCCCCAAGTACAGAATTTTGAGATAGCTACCTTATATACATTCAGCCTCTATATGGACAAAATAAAAGCATCGTAAAGTGGAAAGTATCACTAAATATATACACATAGTATTAAGGCAGAAAGAGACAGTCAGTGTTTACCAATTGAGGAGGAAGGTAAATCGTTATAATCAGAGTGTAACAGGTTACAAAAGTACAAAGAGCATCATTGTGAATATACATTTGGTAAAGAAATAACGGCAATGTGTGTAAAACTTCATCTAGGGAGGGTGGTTCCGGTACCAGTCATGTGTGTTATCACTGGGAGAAACCAACTCTTCACATGTGACCAAGAGAACTGCACTTAGGCTGTGCACAAATAATGAAAAGATTTTAATGGGAAAATGGCGGGATAATTAATGAAGCGTTATTGCTTTTTGGCCCTGTTTGGTGTTAGTATTTAAGATAGAGTAGGGTGAAGGTGGTGGCTGAGCGGGTTTGGATGCTGTGCCTGTGATCGGGGGGGGGGGGGGGGTAAACGGTCCA
>JAODKF010000126.1:13314257-13330439 GCA_026779585.1 Mormyrus proboscirostris
CCCCCCCCCCCCCCCCCCCCCCCCACAGGTCCATATCCCCGGCTCAGCGGGGGGTATTTCACTTTCAGGCCTTTAGCAAGGCCCTTAACCCCCAGCTGTTCCAGGAACTTTACGATTTTCCAAAAAATAAAAAAGTTGAATAAAAGTGTTTGTTAGATAAATAACAGGAAGAGACAGAGGAGCTCACTGGCGACCCTACAGTGACTTTGGCCATCATTAATATGGGCTAATAGCCCCTGCAGGATAAGGGTTAGGAACTCCCTGTGGCAGAATTAGTTGCAGTTCTGGCCAAGAAGAATGGGGAAATGTAAACACGGTGTAGGCGTGTAGCGCAGCATGACGGCAGCGCACCCTCCTGCTGTGCTCGGGCAGTCAGTCGGAACGATGGTACAACCGCTATCGCGGGTGCACTGGAGCTGCTGGAGGGGAGGCGGGGGCCAACCCCCTGACCCCCCCCCGTGGGTCTGCCAACACAAACACAGGGAGCTGGCGGACTGACAGGAACCACCATCAACAATCCGCCTGTGCAGTCGGTTGATCGGCAATTCACCACATTAGCCCGGCATCGACCCGTGTGTGTGTGTGTGTGTGTGTTTGTGTGTGTGCGCATATGACCAACTGCTCTTAACAAAGTGCAGGGTGAAGGGAAGGGGGAAGCCCTTAGCACGCACCAGCTTGTTCAAGAGAAGCAGACGTCGGACACTAAGCCTGTCCGCGCTCCAGTCATAGTCAACCCTTATTTCTGATTCAAGCTGCACGTGCTTGAGGAACATAAAGGGGCTCAATTCGCAGCATTCAGCAGTGACCTTTATCCCGCACCGGCCAATCCAGCAGCCTGTATCTTAACAGCAGACAGGTACTGAAGCTCCTTCCCTCATTCAGAACAACAGACAGGACAACAAACTGCATACGAGAGGGAAAGACTTAAGCCATAAATAAAGTTTTGAGTCATTTAACTTGTTTGGACCCATTTATTTTTAATTACCGCCTACCCCTGTGGGCTGCTTTTGGAAACCTCTATAAAGATTCATGGCCCTAGTTACAAGACAGCCCCTTTTACACTGTACAGCCACGCCAGTACAGTGCGCTGTTCTGTTTGAGAGACCTGGGTATAATGTCATTAAATGTAATTTCTCCTCTCAGGTCAGATTGTTCGCAAGATAAGGATCCTCCATTGTTTTCTAGGATGACGACACGTGTAATAATGAGACTCATCTGTGCCTCTTCGCTGTAATACCCGCAGCTGCCAGGACGGTGAAGTCCAGTGGAGAGTGGTAGCACTAAAGCAATCAAAAGCCAGTTTTATGTGCTTGCATAGAACATTGAATTCCTGCATGACAGCCATTCAGGCTCAGGATCAATAAAGACAAAGAGCTGATCTAGGCACCTGGTACTGCTGGTAGTTGTACAGATTGCTGTAGTAAGTTGGGTAGCGGGAAGGCTGATAGAGGTTGTAGTATGAGGCGTCGACCACAAGGTCAGATGTACCCTCAGAGTGCCCCCTGCTGGTGGATGTAGGGCTGGACACCGGAGTGGAACGACTCCCTGGAACAAAGAACAGTATAAATAAACTCCTCCCATCTCCACTGAGGAACCTTATGCAGTCCTGTTATTAATGGTGCGCGGTTTAAAACGTGAGGTCTTCTCTATTCAGAAGTGTGACCTTTTGACTTGTGCTTTGAAGAATAACTTGTGCACACCGCAAAGAACAGAGTGTCTCACTGCAAACTGCCGGCTATAAGATACATATTTTTTCTCTTATCCCTAATAGAAAAAATGTATAGTTTATTGCCATCTGGAGAGCACTAGGACAAATATTAAAGAAAAAACATATGTCAACTTTGACAAAACACAGTTTAAATACCATTGTTTTTATGTTTCACTCACCAGACTACTACTCTTTGAATGCATTGTTTTAATGGAAAAACACTAATTGTAAAGTATTAAATAATTCAACCAATTCTCAACCATAACTTATACTATTCCATAAATATATGCACAGAATATCAGAAACAAATTTTCAACATATTAAACTGGACCTAAAAACAAACCGAATTAACTTAAAAAAATATGCCACAATGGCAGAACTACAGGTGCTCACACATTTTCTCACGTTTTACCTACCGGATATCGAAGGGAGGTACTGTGGTCCTGTTAGAATGGACCGAGAGCGTACCCCGTTAAAAATGAGACAAAAACTTTAAATACAAAAAAGAGGCATTATTTTCTCGTTTGACGTCATCGTTTGTATGCCTAACCTCCCATTCACAGTTATCTGTTCTGATCCGTTTTTTAATAAAATGAAACAGCTGCCCCTTACTGGGATCTTGGGACCTTGGTAGCAGAAACCCAATCAGTGCCTAACTCCTTTTGTACCACTCTGTCACCAGAGGCGGTCATCAGTGGAGCGGGACAGCCTTGACCTGGCTGGTATTCTACTCCTGAGTGCACTATCGGAACAGTGGGAACAGACTGTTTCTGCCACCGCTGCGCAGAGTGATCAAGACATGGCCGAATTTGGCAGCACGCAATCGGTGCCCAGTAGATATGCCAGCGCCTCCGTAATGCATTGATGTGTAAAGAGCAGCGCTATTCCCACAGCCCTGCTGAATGGTCACTTCCGCGAGGGCTCTGGGCTGCTATGCTAATTGCTAAACGCAGCAGTTCAGGGGTGCAGATTATACGGCCGTCTTAGTCTTTCAAGCGCAGGATTATAACGGTAAAAGGTATGAGCGAACTACAGCAGATGAAGCAAACAAATGTCTGTATTACACTTTATACTGACTGTACTTTTTAAAGGTAATAACACGACTGGAATATTATCATATTTGAAAACAGGATGTGTAGAGTGTCGTTTCCAAGTGTGACTTGTAAGTGGATCAAATTTACTTTAAACAGGCCAGAAAACTTGTAGACAGTTAATTTCCTAGTTGTCAGTGAACCACATCAAGAAAGTTTTAACAGATATAAGAATATTGGAAAAAAATTAAGAGAGCACTACATATATCTGCATTATTACATCCAGGTTTAATCGTGGTTCTGCTGGCAGAAGGATACACTACGTTACAGGCTGATATACAAGAATAGGGGAAAGCAGGAAATACTCGGAACGACCATAAACCAGCCAGGTAAAGGGTGGAAGTGACTTTCTAATGCCACAGATGACTGTTAACTTATCTGACAGTTTCTCACGAATTGTAGGATGACATCAAAAGGAATGGGAAGCATTAAGTGCAGGTGTGAAGGGCACTGCTAGGACAGTTTGTATCAGGCTCCTAGAAGCAGGACTGAAGTCCCATAAGCAAGGAAGAAATCCTTCGTCATTGAGAAGCAGAGAAGAACCTGGCTGCAGTTTGCAAATATATATATACCATTGCTGTACCATTATGCGTTTGTGAATGTGATTCACAAACGCACACCCATAAATTGAGAAATGAGTGAAACAAAAATTGTGCTGCGGTCCTTTAATCTTATCCAGAGCCGTATATCACAAGAACCCACATATCCATTTTATGATTAAATTTCACAACACCCAAATAACTCATCTGTGTATTTTCATTACTTTAAAATATTATGTTTTTCAGTCACAGCGTTGTTTAACATTCATATCATGCATTTTCTTGTATTGCATTACTTTACACTTTGAATGCTAAAAGTCCTAAAATAGAAAAACCTTTTGTTTAAAACATGATCGGTCGGTTTTCGGCCACCCCGGAAAGCGTAAACTCCGGAGTGCTGCGTGTGCAACACTGGGCTGGGCGTACCTGCAGCAGAGGGGCATGTGGCAGTGCTGGCTGTCGACGCAGGTGGGGACTTCTCCCCCACAGAGAAGAAGCAGGCCCTGTCCCTGGTCCCCTCGTCCTTAAGCACGAGCTCAGTGCCGGACAGATGAATCGGACTGCAGATGCCCATCTCCTCTTCCTGTGCCTGCTGCCTTCGGAGAGCCACCTGGACTCAGTAAGTAATGAGACCATATACAAATGATCCTGTGTCATGTGCTGAATTCATGCGATTTCCAGATAACCTGAATTTCAAGCTAAGGACCAACAAATGAGGAGCCTATGCTTTTAAGAACAGGGCAGGCACAGGGCAAAGGTATACCCTTCACAGGATGCCAGTCCGTCACAGGGCACAGGCACACAGGGCAACAGTACGCCAATGAATGTATACTAAAATGCTGGATGAGTTTTCTAAATATAATAAATTAAGGAGCCAGATGTGTTTCACAGTGAATTACAAACTTGGTCTTTGACAATTTCAGTATATATAGACCAGCTACCTTGTACGTATGTGTGACTGGCTGAAGGATGCAACAGAAGCAGGCAACAAAATAAAGTAAAATATGTACTGGTAACAAAAATTACTTCCATGTAAGAAAACGTTTAATACATAGTATCCAACACCAGTCTTGAAAAGTAAACAAATATAACTAGGCCTCATGTTAGGGTAAACAGTTATATTTCAAACTATTAAGAGTAAAAGAATCTGTACTTCGCTGGCAGCAGACGATACCGGAGACTATAAAGCAATTATGTACCTGTTTCCTATGCATTTAGCTAATGGCATATAGGCGACAAAGAAAAACCATAAAAACCTACATTAATCATGCTATTTATTGCAAAGTAAAGTCCCGGTACGCGCCTTTGGTAAAAGGCGATCACATACTGTACCTGGGCCGCCATGACCCGTTGGCGTTCCGAGATCAGCTTGCACTTCTGACACTGGCAGTCTTTCCAGTTGCAAAAACGCTTGTGCCCTTTCAAAGGCGACACGAAGCCGTGGTTCCGGCATCTGGAGCACTTAGGCATTCGCGGCAGCTTCTTGCCAGCTGGTGGCGACAGGGACCTGGCACATTCCATGTGATGCTTCGTCTGGTCGTCGTCGCTCATCTGAAAGTAAGGGGGACAGAAATTGAATTTTGAAGGGGTTCGACACTAAAATCTCCCAAACACCAAAAAACCAAGCAGTTATGCAAGTGTACATATGAGGAGTCTACGGTACCCACAGCCTTGTCCGGGAGGTCAAGTGACCGGCTGAGACTTTATACGGAAGCAACGTGGTGTCCTTTGCAATGCAACAAGCTTGCATTCTGCCGCGCGAGCTCCGGCCCTGTAAGCGCGCGCTTTGGCGCGTCCGGGGGGCGCGTTCCGGGGGCGCGTGGCGGTCCAGCAGGGGAGCTGCCTCCCCACCCGGGGCCGCTCGGCGGGTCTGTGCGCATCCCGCGTCGTGACTATGGCTTTTGCCAGTTTATCCTCACCAAACGCATCACTTAGGTTAACCAAAAACATACAGAGCAGCCAGGCTCGTGTAGGCCCTCGCCGTATAAACCCAAGCCATCAGCAGCAGCCCAAACCACTCATTTTACATTAACGTAGCCCGTAGGACCGCTAACCTGGGGGCGGCAAGTCAAGTGTAAAACGATAAATGAGATTAAAACAGGGCAGTTGACGGTAAAATGACAATAAAAAACATTATGTCTGATTAATATTTTGTTAAAGCTGTGGTTTTATTGGCCTTAGTAGGCTAATGGCATTTAATAAGGTCGACGGCTACAAATTTACATTGTAAATGCAAAACATTATGCAAGCTCAGATTTGGATTTAATTCTTCTAAATGTTTCTTATATAAAGACAATACGGGGAATTTATTCTCAAGTACGGTTTACCTGCGAATTTCATCGGGAAACGTGGTCGAAAGATAAGATCACACAAGTACGTTTAAGTAATTATGTATGGTTTTTACAACGAAATATGCAGATAACATTTAAAAATATAGTACGATATAGCAAGAAAGGTAATCAAAGTTCAGATGCATGTGTAGCTATAGTTTCATACTATAAATACGCTTACCTTTTTGGCTAAGTTGAGATTTTTGGGGTACACCAATGGCCGTGGTGCAATGTTAGCCTAGATACATTTATTTTCTCAAACGGCTGAAGATTCTCAGTATAATAAACAAGCAATCCTTATTTAGCTCATGGTCGGTCTATTCAATGAAATGAAGTGCTAAAAAGATGATGTTTTCAAGGTAATGTGCTTACCTTAAGGAAAACACGAGAAATACTGTATGCGATGCAGCCGTTTTTCCGTTAGTCTAAAATCATTTTTAAAATAGGCCTATATTGGTTAATATCACCGAAGCATCACGAAGGATACCTAAAATACTGAAGGATAATAAAATATAGCAATTTCAGATTTTACAGTTAGGTTTTTGCATCTCATTATCAGGTATCAGGTTATGTATGCTCAAACGAAATAAATGAGAAACACACCCAAATTACATTACAAATTACAATTCACATCCTCTTGGTACAGTATATATCGTGGGCTACATATCATGGGTTTTTCTGTGAGTTGGCAGTCTCATTTGTGTCCAGAAGGAAGAATTGAATTATTTGTGACTGACCTTAAGGAATGTGACATTTTGTAAAAGGACATTCCTATTTTTTTTTTTTTTTTAATACATTCATCTGCACCGCATAAAACTTCACTGTGGTTTTTTACCAAAAGCAAGCAGGAGGAAGAAAGACAGAATAGAGGATTGTCATGCACTATATCAGGTTAATTTCCAACTTTATTTGTCAATATTAGCACAATGGTATTACTGTTTAGGTTTGATGGTAGGGAATAGCATGAATATTTAGATCTGTTTGCATGATACTGCATTTACTGTTGATGATGATGATTTATACCGTCATTGTTTATTGCCATGTACTGTGGTAACGCTGAACTGCTAGTGTATGTAAAACAGTATTTCAAAGACATACGGTATTCATCATTGCAAGATATTTACATGTTTTCTGCACTAATTCTTGAAACGCTGCCCAATCATTACCCTAAGTGCCCAAATGAATTTCCTTCACACCTTAAAGTACATGTTTATAATCCCATAGAATGTACAAATGCTAATTTTAAAACAGTTCATTGTTTACCAATTTATTGCATTTTTTGTGAAAATGAAAATGCCCCCTTCCTTTCACTCAGCACCCCCAATTTAATACCTCAGAGTAAGAATTCAATAGGATCTTGTAAATGGTTTAGTCCTGGTTCAAGCCCACGCTGGGAGCTTCAGTTATGTTGCCCCTTATCAGCTTTGCTTCACCAAGGGTGCGTGGGAAAGTAGGCTGAGGTTGTTCTTGTCCTCCTATGGCACATGGATTAAAGTCCATCAGGCACCTGCGAGTTCCTGGTTGCCAGTAGCGAGGATCACGCTACTGGTCTTATCTGCAAATTTCCCATCTATGTGGAGCTTGTTAATTTTGAATGTGAAAAGATGGCAGAGTGGATTGGTACACACAAGCGAATGAGAGGCCATTCTGTACAGACGAGAACAGATGCCAAACTGAATGTGTCAGCATTGCGGGTGAGTTAAAAATAAAAACAGTATGCTAGGTTTCTGCATGGTTATCCACTTTGTATTAAAGTAGCTACAACATGATACTAACATTTCACAAATGGCAATAATATGGCTTCCTTACCTTGTGCACCAACATTTTTCGACTGCTAATGTGTGTGTAGCTCTTCCAACGTCACAGTAACACACACACACCCTGAGAATCAGCATCAGTCATATGAAGTGCACAGATATATACACACACACAGATGTTAATATTTTGTTTTTGGCAGGTCTATTCATTTATTTAATAATATCCCCAAAACAAATAATATTCCAAAAAGGTTTTATTTATGGAATGGCAGGGTATTCAAGAACATGTTTTTTTATATCATTATAAATAGAACAATTAAATTCTTATTGTTCCGGGACCATTTTTTCTGAATGGTAAATACAACGACTTCCATTTTTTCTACTCAAAGTCATGACTTTGGTTAGCGAAATATTCTGTTAAATAATGCAGCTTGAACAACATCTATTTTCTTACTTAAATAACAAGCTTTAAAACATCAGAAATGCTTAAACAGACCACAACGTCTTAGGACAATCTGTAACCGCGAGGCACTGAATTAAATGTTATGCGTTATGTTATGTGTTATGCTATGTGTTATGCTCAGTTATGTGGCATTTGAATCTGGTGGCCACTTCCGGTGTCTTTTTTTTTTTTTTTTTTTAAATCTAAAAACTGCTAAAGCAAATTCCATTAACTGCCAGCAGAGGGAGACAATGAGCTATACAACATGTAAGATATTTGACATTTTGCAAAGATTATAAATGTCTAAAACATCTAAGAGAAAACTGACTGAATGCTGATTAAAAGTAATCACTTTAAAGCAGTTTTTTTCTGTTATGCGGCAGATGAAAGGCACTTAAGATTTCAATGCGTCAGAGTACTTTAAATAATAAATTTCTAAACATATATAAAATACTACAGTAAATGTTGTTTCTAATTTCTCCCCGTAATACCATATATACAGTGACATACTACTTGTATGTATAAGCAATTAAAATAAAATTGATACACATTACACTTAAAATTTATAAAAAATATGAATCGGGTAAAAATACGATTTCTGAAATACATTTAAAATTTGTATATAAAGGTTTAAATTTGGATGTTTCATGTAAATTTGATGTGTTATAAACACATATACAAGGATAGAATGTGTATTGTGGTGCAAGAGTGACAAATTCCCATCACACTAATATTGCATCCTCCAAAACAATGAGTAAATGGAGAGTTTAAGCTAATACTGTAAAATACATAAATAAAACAGAATCCGATACATACAGCATTTCTGAGGACAGGTAAGGCATGCTTTAGGATTGAATCATCTTATTTTCTTGAGATAGTATAAACTACAAATAAAATGGAATATATAGGCACAAGTGAGGCATCATGAGCTATATGCCGTCTCCAAATACTGCCTTTCAGTATCTAAAGTAATAAGAATCTTTGTCCAGTTCAAATAGTCTTTAGCACATGCGTAATATAATGCTTTCTGACTGCTTATCATTGCTGGTGAGCTCAGGCACAAAATTATCCACTTATAAATACATTCAGTATCTGTTCAGGTCAACATGCACCAATAGCAGCATGGGGAAAGGAAGGAAGTAGCAGATGCACTAATCAAAAGTGCTTCTCCCCGTAGGACTGGGGGGCGCCTTTCTCCCAAGGCGAGGTGTCCCCTGTGGGAAAAGAGGATATTGGAAACACTGAGCAACTCTCAAAGACATTAACTGATATCCTGAGTGATTATCTAGTTACAGGCTCTCTTTAACTACACAGATCAAAATTGTGTGTGTATTTTTAGCTGCTAGTATTGCCTCTGTTACAAGGTTATTTAGCGTATCTGCTAATGCACTGGCCTCCTGACACTGCTCAGCATATTGAAAGACCTGATGGACGGATGGTTCACTAAATAGTGCCATTTTGTAAATTTACCCGTAGTATCGACACGCTCTTATATCGTACAATGATCAGCGTTTCGAAGATATCGCGTAAGCAGCAACACGCACGCGATGGGCTGCATGTCTGCATTATGAGTTGATAACGCTCTCATTGTTTGAGCTGGACCCGTAAGCCGCTCCGGAAAAATAAAATCATCTGCCCCATAAATGTAAGGTATGTTTTCTTTACACCATAATTGCCATTCTATCAGACAGATGTTCATCTAGAGGTGGGGGGGGGAGACAAAAAAATGAATTTGTGTTTAATGAACTGCAAAGTGTGCGGCAGTCAAGCGACAGCCACTGAGGAGAAGCTCAAGGTCAGGATGTGGTTTTAAACACAGGTGCTGGGGTGTGTTACAGTCAATGATGTTAGATGACCACTCCAGTGAGCAAGACCTTCTCAAATACCCTGAAGAAGAGACGGCGCGCACACACACCGGGGACTGTGCTTTGGAGAAGTTGACGTGGGCGTACAGTAGCACAGCAATGTCTTTGTGTCCAGCTTCGAGGGCTATCGACAGGGCGTTACTCCCATCCTGGACACACGAGGACACAGAAATCAAAGTTGCCATACAGCCACAGCCACCGTGAGTATGAGTCGGCAGAGGTGGAAGTCATTATGTTAGCCTCTGGGAAACTCACGTTGTCGCTGAGCGTGGCGTCACAGCCGGGCTGGGCCAGCAGCAACTTCACGATCTCGGCGTGGCCGTGCTCACTGGCACACATGAGTGCCGTGGAGCCCTCGTCGTCCTGAATGTTGACGTTGGCCCCGCAAGCCAGCAGAGCTTTCACCATGTCCATCCTCCCGTGACTGACGGCTAGCATGAGCCCCGTCTGGCCAGCCTGGGGGCCGAGAGCATAGGGGTCAGTCATAAGTCAAGCCACCATGCAACATTCACTCAAGTACTTGTATTGAGAATAAATAAAACATGCTCAAAACCAATTCCATTATCTACAATTTATGCTTATGAATCCAGTGTATTCTGGGAAATTTATGAATGCAAAATAATTGGCATTAAGGCAAAACGGAGATTAGCATGTGTCCCATTAGCATCTATTACGCAAACTAATAGCATATGAATGGTAGAGAAGAAGCCAAATCTGAGCCTCACCATGTCAATAGGGGGCATTTTTCAATTAAATTTAATATTTGGTTATTTTCATAGCCCATGAACACTGCAAAAAAAGCATGTTTTTTTTTTTTTTTTAAAGTCCCTCTCAAGAAAGCTGAAGTTTTTAAAAATATATTTGAATGATTACGCTTGGCCAATTAAAATTATTATTAATTATTATTATTACTATACATTTAATTTATAAAGCATTTTTCATTAGAATAAATGCTTACATAAATGTGCCTACATAAAGACAAGATGAACAAGATTACAAGTCTAGTGTAAAGAGTCACAAAAACAAAAATCCTCATCTGAAATTTCCTCATCTAGAGAAAAACTTTACTTAGGGAAGTTCTAAAGAAGATAACAATCAGGTCTCATGCTAACCTGACTGGCTTTAGCATTGATGCTAATCTGACTGGCTTTAGCGTTGATGCTAACCTGACTGGCTTTAGCGTTGACGTCCCCCTTGCTGAACAGCTCTTCCACAACCCTCATGTCCTTCTCAGCTTCCACTGCTGCAAGAGCAGCAAGCATGATGGGAGTGTAGCCGGCCTTGTTCTGCTGATCAACATTGCAAATGTCTGCAACAATAAAGTCAGGGACGTGAGCATCTCTTCCAAGGCCAGCCTCGCGAGGAAGAGAGAACTTGAGAGCAGGCACTGTTGAGGGAGGAGGGCACTTTACATGCAAGCTTATTCAAGAAAGTTCCTGCTGAAGAGGAGGAAATCCAACTTCAAAAGCAGGGGGAAGCCAGACACTCTGGATATGTAGTGATGAACAATGCACACAAAGGTCAACCCCTTCCGGCACAATGGACCAAGGGCTAAGCTAAGAGCACGGAGGGTCGGAGAGGCTCGGCAAACAAAAGCACAAAACAACGGGCACCTCCCTGCCCACACATCACATTCCAAATCGTATTCATTGCACATCACTTTTCCGCGCTGGAAGTTGAAGATGGTCGACATGGAACCGTCGCAGTTGAGAGCAGATTATCAGATTTCTACGCAACTGCAAAGGTTGAGTGTGTTCAGATGAATTTGCTTAATCTACCATCTCATATTTGAAGAAGAGTGGGAAGCTTCACGAATAATTTAGAGTGAAAATACAAAAGCTGAACTGTTCAATGCTACATTCACGTGGTACTTCTATCGAAAGTGACAGAGTTGGGGGAAGGGTTAGAATTTATGCCTGCCCCCCCTGGGATTCAAACCCATGACTTTTGCATTGTCAGCAAATGCCCGCCATAAAGAGCTACGGGAGCAACGTTAGCTGCTCACATTAATGTTGAGCAATGCTAAAGCGTGACATTATAATTTGATATATCATAGCGCTGTAAATGATTGCCAAGAAAGTGAACTGCAACTGCATTTTAAGAGGGACAAGGCAGACCGCACCTGCATCCAGTAGCTTCTTGACAATATCAAAATTAGAGTGGGACACGCTGTAGTGGAGAGCGGTGTTGCCATTGCCGTCAGCCATGTTGACGATGTGCCTCAGCACAGCAGGGGCCACGGCTTTGAATGCTGACAGGTAGTCTTCCACCATGGCCGGAACCGCGGACTTCTGACTGGACACTCTGAACCACTCGTGCTGCAGTGTGCTCAGGCACGCCCTCTGTGGGAGAGATCCGGCATTGGATTTCAGCAAACTCCCCCATCAGAACAAATGGCATTTATTTCATCTGTTAAAACAGCAATCATTATTTAGTAATTGAAAAACATACAGCCCAGCCTCAGTTCACATAAAAATAAATTAATGAATGAAACAAGCAAAACTAGAGGCGAGTAAGAAGAAAAAAAAAAAACAAAAAGGAAAATTAACATCTTCAGAAAGCCAATTGTAGTAGTCGGGCCTCCTGCCAGCACATTGCTAAGGCATGTCCAGAAAATCTGGCACTAAGACCCACTATTTTTGTGAGTCAGTTAAATTTATAGCAAAACATATAAAAGCAAAATAGTTCTTGTTATTCTGGACCACAGTGACCAAGGTACTGCCTCTTAATCACTTAAAATGAGTGTAACATCAAGCAAGAAACAAAATACATTAAATCACAGAAAATACAAACATTCTCAGAAAGTGCTGCAATTTCAGGGCAGCAATAACTCAACAATGTATACTTAACGGATTTTGAACCTCATAAAAAGGATCCGTATAATTAGAGAAAAATACTGAGCTAGTACGTAATACAAAGATTTATCCAAAATTGGACATTTTTTTTGTTTCATGAGAGAAATACAAATATCATTCATTCATTTTCCAATTTATCCTATTGGGTCGCGGGGGGTCCAGAGCCTATCCCGGAAGCAATGGGCACAAAGCAGGGAACAACCCTGGACAGGGGGCCAGCCCATCGCAGAGCACACTCACACACAGTTACCATTCAGTCACACATGCACACCTACGGGCAATTTATTAACTCCAATTAGCCTCAGCATGTCTTTGGACTGTGGGGGGAAACCGGAGGAAACCCCACGACGACACGGGGAGAACATGCAGACTCCACACACATGTAACCCAGGTGGAGACTCGAACCCGGGTCCCAGAGCTGTGAGGCAACAGTGCTAACCACTGCAATACAAATATCCTACAATATAATTTCAAAAAAAGGGCAGAAGATGAATACAGTGGTGCCTACGGTTCACGAACACGATGGTCTATGAACAATTTGGCAAAAATTTCATGAAAAAAATGCATTGGGTCGCGTACAAAATTTGGTTGACAAACAGATTCCTAGACTAGAATCCTGTTTTTATACTAGTGTAGCACCGGCGGGTCCCATCATGCCCTGCATATCCCAGCATGCCCTGCATGCAATTATAAACAAAAAGACCACAACAGGCACCGAACGAGCACCGAACCCAAATACACAGACGGGAAACACAAGGGTGTCAGACGCCGAACGGCAAGATGTACAAATGGTGGAAGATTTCCACACCCTAAATACACGCGAGGATCTTTAAAGTTTGTCTTTAAAATGCCTTTAAAGTTTTTACTATAAAAACCAGAAAATTAATTAACAAAAAATAGTATTTGGTAGGCTTACAAATTAATTGAATTTCAATGCTTTCCTATGGGAAAAATTGCCTTGGTTCGCGTACAAATTGGTTCATGACCACATTCCTGGAACGGATTGTGTTCGTGAACCGCTGTACTTTAAATAAAACGGCATCATTCTATTTCCGGTCTGAGTATTCTCACCATGTCTTTGCCGACTAGAGCCTTGGAGTCATTCAGATGGTTCTTCATTAGATGGCATGCCGTCATCATTTTCTCACTTAACTCGTACCTGACAGAATAGACAGATTTGCTTTCATTAGTTAGCAGGCAGGGCAAGAAAAAGAATAAATGTCATAGAGGCTGTAATTGTACTTCAGTCAACATGAATTAAGGTGAGAAATCAAGATTCACATACCTCTCCCTAACTTCCGCCTTTTCCGGATTCCTCTCTGCTCGCCCTTGCACGGCTCCCTCGTTACAGAATTCCTCTGCTCTACTCCCCTCCTTCCCACCGTACACCTGTTGCTCGCTCCCAGATTCCTCCGAGCTGCTCTCCTCTGAGCTGGAGTCATCGCTCGACGTCGTCTCATACCTGTAAGTGGGACACTTCTGAATAAGGCTGGACGATATCGCGTCACAATAATATAATCCCCAGGGCTTTGGACAGCTTTAATAATCCGTATAAATCTGATGAATCCTTATGTTTAGTAAATTCGGTTAGGGGAGGAGTCCGCACACGAGTGTTTTGGTAAATCATGGAAGCGATAAGCACTGAAGCGGCGGTGAAGAAAGGCACAGCTCAGCTTTGCATACCACAACATCTTTTGAAAGAGGAGATACTGCGGATAAACGAGGCAAAAAGACGTCGATGGTGTGGCGATACTTCTTGCAGTTTAAAGTTTGACATGTTTACTGAACATAAGGATACGCTGAATTTATACAGATTATTAACTTTGGTTCATCACAATACACCTCTCATTAATATTTTAGGTGCACTACTAATCTGCTTACCAGATTGTGGGAGTAAGTAAACGCCCATATAGTACTGAAAAGCCGGCATCCGGAGAAATGTTTACACCCATCATCTAAAGTCCTAGTGACTATTCGCATGGGTCATATAATCGTGATGTGATATCATGCAGCCCTACTCCTGAACTCTTCTGAACCATGGCTAACAGAACCACAAATCATCTGCATTTGCTAATTTGCCTAAAAAGAGTATGCAGTGTATTGTAATGGCTCTATAATGCATATTAAAATGTTACAGTCTGCAATAAACAAGCACTGCTCTCAGTCTCGTTGCGGAATTGACTTTATTTTGACTGTCTCGTCTCTTTGTCGGACATAGAGGACTCAAGGTTTTATTTCAAGACCATTCATCAAAATGCCGTAATATTTATATTTTGATTGCGACAGCAAATGTAACACATTAATACTGTATAAAATTATTGTTTCACTTTGATTCTCCATTAACAAAAAGTCTTTACATTAGCACTTTGATAGATTATGCACTCAATTATCATTCCTAGCGGATGGCAAGAATTACCCAAAAAACCTGAAGCCCGTGCAAAATTTTGCTTGCAGTACTCTTAAGTACTTTAAGTGATTTTAAAAAAATGGTAAAGAATGTTGAATAGATATGTTTAATATAAATATAACAAACAATATTTTTGTGTGGGTCCTATTGTAGGAATGTGACTACCAATAATGAGACCAAACCTACGGTGAAAAAGGACACCACATGTCAATGTCTGATGAAGGGCTTGGGCCTGAAACATCACATAAGGTAGCAAAATTCTAAATAAAATTTGGAGCATCATCTGGTGGGCAGAATCTATCCTTTTCGCTGACTGCTTCCATTGTCCAGTACCCAGAGTATATCACTTGGATGTGCATGCATTGTGTGGGTTCGTACACTGAGACAAACCTTACCCCAAGATGGTGCCTATGCTCTATATTTTATAGTGTGTCCTGTAGATTCAAACATTAGTCTGTTACTGATCTTGTCTTGGTCTCACCCTGCCTTGGTCTTGGTCTTGTCTTGGTTTCAATACACTCTGGTCTTGGTTGAGGTGATCTTGACTACATTACTACTATGATATTAAAACTTCAATACTCACCCTCCATTGACGCCTACAAACTGCAGGTTCTTTTTTGTGCCGTTGGCTCCCTGACCACCGTCTTTCTTCTTCATGATTGACTTGAGAGTGTTCTGGCTGCCAGGCTGTCCTGGAATATTAGGGCAGACATTCAGTGTAGGATCTACAGAGCTTTCAGCACCAAATGTGCCCTAAGGCCAATTAAACGTAATGCACTGTCTCTGGGCCACTTAACAGGAATAGGGCTCATTGATCAACAAAAATAATGACTGTAAATGAGACGGATTTAGTGCTATAGGCTCATTTTCATGGGCAGCCCTGGCCAGTTCTTAGAACAGCAACCAAGAATTACAGTAAGATAAGTTATATATACAAATGAATTACACAGAGACTAATACCCAAACCTGTACAATGTGGACGCATAGACACATACGCAGACACACACACATACGCAGACACACACGCGGACACGCATACACACACACGCAGACACGCATACACACACACGCGGACACGCATACACACACACGCGGACACGCATACACACACACGCGGACACGCGGACACACACAGACAGATTGATAAACACATAATACAGAAAACAAAAAGGCAGCAGGACAAGTAAG
>JAODKF010000126.1:13338604-13354967 GCA_026779585.1 Mormyrus proboscirostris
TTTACCTTATTATTAGTCTATTTATTGTCAGTTAACCCTATTTATTCCACTGTCTGGGCTACTGCATTATTTACTAATTTTACATACAACTTTCAATGGACTATGTAGATCAACCCTTGTGTCCAGCCTTCTGTTTTGCATTTTAAAGTACAGTGAAACCCTCCTCTTGTCACTCGCTGTCTGCATGTCACACTGTGGTCTAGGGGGAGCGTTATCTTGTGCTACCATATACCTGTATGTGGACGATATGACTAATTATTTGACTAATTAAAAGTACAGATTGTGAAAGTGTACGGAAAAATTTAAGAAATTTTTTAAGAAATATTAGCAGTTATTACATTATTGGTTGCTACAAGGTTCATAGAGTAAAAGGAGCTGCTGCTTTTAATTAGCTTTAAAAGCTAACCACAGAAAATATTTGGGTG
Organism: Mormyrus proboscirostris; assembly: GCA_026779585.1. NCBI lineage: Eukaryota > Metazoa > Chordata > Actinopteri > Osteoglossiformes > Mormyridae > Mormyrus > Mormyrus proboscirostris. Next base: position 13,339,030 of record JAODKF010000126.1, read on the forward strand.
GCCACATAATGCAACCATACATTACTGAAATTTAATTTCGACAGTTCTTGCAGTCTATGGAATGTTAAGAGTGGTGATAATACTGTAGTGTTTGTAATTAACCATGCCAATCAAGAAAACTGCAAAAGTTTGAAAAACAAAAGACCTCTTGCTTTCTGCTGTTTTCTCACCACTGATCTCCATCATCACTCTAATGGGTGGTTTGGTCATCAAACCCGGCACCCCACACATATTACCGCTGTGCTCTGCTGCACTTACAGTTAGAGAAGCAACCAACCAGGTGAGAGGTCTTCAGAATGACAAAGAGATGATCATTTTCAGCCATACTACGTACTTAGCTGATGCTTAATATCAGAACGAAGGTCATTTTGAATCACATTTATATTTATGTGTAGGACAGAGCAGGCACAGCTTTTGAATGGCAGTCGCCTGCCCAAACTGCGCATCCCCCTACTGCTGAAAGCCTAAGGCTTCTAGTAACAGCCCTGAGACTCACGTAACATATCACAGTGAAAATACACTGATTACTAGGTAAACAGACACCAGATTCGATTCAACAGTTGTCCATAATCTCCCCTTTGTTTTATTTAGTCATTACGGTAATCAAATGCAAGGAAGTTACGGTGCAATGTAACAAACAGTATATCAGATTGAATGAATTAACTAGCCAACTAATTAAGTATCAGGATTCAAGGGGTATTTCAGAATGATATATCCACCCCCCAACGGCACCAGAAACCAATTTACAAGAAAAAAGGGGGGTGGGGGTTATTTTGCCTGGCATTATATTGTTTTTTCCATGTCATGATACTACAATAACATAACTATGGACATTACGTCACAGATATTATATAATCATCCTGCTGTGTGATTTTGTGCATGAATCGATTGCCCCAGTTATATTTCAGAATAATATTTAAGAAGGGAGTGAGAAAAATCTTTTTTGGGGAGGCGGTAAGAATTAAGATTTAGCCGTTCATAGTAGCCAACGTCCATGCAAACATCTTTAAATAATAAATATTCTAAAATAAAAAAACTATACTATTACAACATGTCATGGCATCTTACCTGAGTCTTAGAGTTAGTTTGTCGACCTCCTAACAAAGTGATAAAATGGCCTGAACCGTTAAAAAGCACAGCAGAGGCGCCCCGGTCCCTATGAGGTTAACTGGAGCCCGGTGGAAGAATCAGGAGTATACAGTAGCGCCCCTGAGAACGACGCTCTCCGCACATCCTGACACATCAGCACGCCATAGAGCTCCTGTCCGCCGGGAGGGCTCTCTCACGCGCTCCGTCCGCTGGGAGGGCTCTCTCACGCGCCCCTGGAATTTCCTGACCCAACCCGGAGAAAGCCTGCTTGCCTTTCGGCAGAACTTAATCACACTCTGCCCCCTGTATGCGGCTGCAGGGCTGCACTCTACCCTTTTTGCCTTCGTTAAAGTTTGAACAAAGAACGGCGTGACAACAAGCTGAAAGTCTTTTTTTTTTTGTTTTTCCTTTTTTCACTTCAAGGGGAAACAGAGTCTTGCATAAATGGTCCTTATCTAAACAACAGAAGCACAGCAGGCTGCCAAAAAAAGAGCAGAGAGCAAGCTGAGCATTATTGTAAGGAGCGCGAAGCAAAACAGTTCCTTGTCTAATTAGATGAGTGTGTACACAGAAAAATAACAATTGCCTACCGGCTAAAGAGCTACATCATTTCTCGTTTACAGCTCTGTGGTAAATAGGCATCTGGAGAATTAAACCAATGTAGAAACGGCAAACAGGCCATTAATAAGAGACTCCATTCTGCTGGAGACAGTCATGCACATACTACCCCAAGTGAGCAAAATCTCAGTGGAAAGACAATTAGATAACCAAATTCAGAATCTGTTTTCTGCTCAACCCAAAAGGACATGTCCTCATGCTTATTTTGTTTGTTGAACGGCATGTGTACACAACTTTAAATACAGAGATCAGCTTAGCTTTGTCCAGTGCACTCACTTTCAATTAATACTTCTGAAAATGCCTGCATACAGTATATTCACTAGAAAACTTTAGGGTTGGGCATGAGTAAGACCTGGCTGCCACACGGCGCACAATCACAGCTTCAGCAGCCTGTTTACAGCATGGAGCTCATCTACTATGAATTTCTGCCAAGACAGTGGTCAGGATGTTTTTTTTTTATTATTATTTTAAACCTCCGCCCCTCCCCAAAACCACAAATGATTCAAAGGTGCACAGGCCTGAGGTAAGGACTGCTCAGGATCCCTAAAACTGCCCAAGTAAAATCTCACAACAGCTTTATTCTTACCGCGCCAAAAACCTTAATGAAATGCAGGACAAAGAATAACAGTTTATTTCTAACAATAATTTACTGAAAGGGTCTAAGGTGAGTCTTCATGCATGCTGGCCAACAGGCAGGACTTTGTCCTCAAAATAAGTTGCTTGCAAGTTGCCCAACTATTCTAGTCACAAAATGTGTTTGTGGAAAGAATGACCTTTATGCTTGCAGACTTAGAAATTTTAAAAATAAACGTGGTAATTACTGGCTCAGCCTCTGAAAGCTGTTACTCTTGACATGGCAAACTGCTTTGCCACAGTAGCTTTCTACAAGGAATAATTGGTACCGAATTAGTAATTTAGTATTAGTAATTTAATTTTCAGAAGGTAAAACTACATCAAACTACTTTTTTCCTCTTGCCTAGACGTTGGTTACAGAATGAGCTAACATTCTTTGTGGGGAGGGGGGGGGGACTCGGCATGTTTGTCAACACACTGTGAAATTCCTGAACACAGAGGTGGAGAGTGTTGAACTTCTATTTGCTCTGCAGAAAGTACGGTATTTGAACATCACGACTCCTCCAGGAGTCTGGCTTATGCAAGAACAGCAGGAAGCCAATAAGACACTTGTACCCTGCCTTTCACTGCCATTATCAATCGATCAGTTCCAATACAATTTGATGTGTCTATATGTGATTTTGTTACACTTTTACACTTGCATTTCAGAGATTTCCAGGTATTAAATAAGTTTTATAATAATCATTGCCATTTCTATTGTGCTTTAACCTACCTGCAGGGATAACAGAATTAATTTGAAACTTCTGAGACAATGTAGGAAAATTTTTTTAAAAAATAAAAAACTATGCACAAGACTGAAATAGCTAAACAATACAAATGAAGGAGTGTATCCGTTGTAATGCAAAGACAGAAGTAAACTCACAATAAGTAAAATGTCAGAATGAGTATCGGGGTAAGCCCAAATGCTAGCTTTGAATCCCCTCAGTATTTCGTGCAGGAACCTGGCACTTCTTTTCTCATTTAGGGCAAGCTCCTTTACGTCCTGTTACCTAGCAACCAGCTGCAGGAGTTTCAGGGCACAGTGCACTCTTGTCTTAGGTGCACAAGTATGTGTGGCTAAAGGTACAGATAGCGGAAAGAGTGCCACCTTCCAAATGCCACACCGGCATGCGGACAGAATGCGTACGTGCATATGCGTGTTTATGAAACACTGAAGTTCACAGCGCTCAAAAATCTGGAAAATGATGTAGAGGAGGGTGTGAATATGAATTTTTAGGCAGCATATCACAGGCTTCTTTGAATAACAGAAGGACAGTGGGGAAAAAGGTTGGTCAACTCTGTGGGAAGCACACAGATGGCAACAAATTAAGTATTAGTGAAGAAATCAATCATTATGTTTACATGCACACTAAGAAAATCGAATTATTATTGTGTTAGCCCAACTAATACCTTACTTTTAAAGTACATGTAAACATGTTAGTCCAACTGAAAAAGTTGGACTAAGACACCCAGATAATGCGACTGGAAGTCGATTTATCCCAGCATATATAGGTTCAGTCAGACTCAACCTGGCCTATGCCAGAAGGTACTTCAAGGTGTACTTCAAGGTGCTGGTTTTCCACTGGCATAAAAATTGGTACTTGTGCTGAATAACATCACAACGCGAGGCGGGGTATTTTGTATTGAATTCAAAAAATGGCTGTATTACTGGACAATGTGCGATATTAATTCCAAGATGCACATCCAATTCTTACATCGCTAGTCAGCTAGATTAAGATCAGGATTTTTCTTACATTCAATTTGGTACAAATATTATTATAGGAAAAAAAACTAAAAAGTTTTGCAATTTCAATGATTATTCGTCTTCCAGATTATCTAGAATAAAGTTTCAAAATTATTTTTTTACCTCTGCTATTTTTGAATGAGCACTGCATGCATTCTCTGAGACAATAAATCATTTTCATCCTTAATTGCCATTTAAATCACTCAGATTTTCAAAAATGACACACATTTAACTACAACAACTTATTTCATAATAATACTTACATTATATAGCTTCAACTAGTTTAAATGTTATTTTACATGCAATAATTTAAGTAACTCTACAGATGAAAAAAAGATTACCTGACATATTGCCGTTAACGTGTGCCATTTTAGCCATGGGTGCCGCTGACTGAAGTCACTTCCACGTTGACATGCAAAGCAAGCAGTCATGCAAATGCCATGCATCAAGTCTGGATCCCCACCTACTATTTAACCTGCAAGCTATTGGGAACAGGGGGAGAAAAACACACACGTTAATCATCTGTTATTGCACCAAAACAAAATTTATATATGTCCATACACAGGTCTTTGTGTAATGGCTATCTGGATAACGTATGTTGTTCATATCCCTCTACAAACGTCGGATACACTGCACCATTGTAATTGCTCGTCTTTCACTACATCACACTTTCCATCCTCCTCTTTCCCTGCCAGTGTGTTGCCTCCTGTCTTTTTACATCTCATCATTAGTGATGTCATTAGTGGGAAACGGCACCAAATCGTTTTACCTAGTGCTGCCTGAAGGCACCGTTTCATACGCACTTTTCAGGTCAGGCCATTTACTAGCACAGTGTAAATCACACTGATGGCTAAGAAAAACAAACATAATCTAGAAAAGAATTACAAAACAAAGATGGTTGTAGCAAAACACCTGACATATAAGTTACCACAACTACTTGTGCAACATCTGAAATGAATGCCAACTTCTTGTGTCTTCAACAGTAACCATTTACTTAAATTCTGTAAATAAAAAGGTAGTTTTATCTTCTCATTTTAAAAGAATGCACATGTTCTTGTTAACTTAAATAAGAAAAACATAGTAATACTTGATTAAAAAAAAAATTAAAAAATCACATCTGGCATGGTCTGGTCCTCCAGCCTGAAAGAGCAAAACATTCCCCTGAAACCAAAAAAAGGTGCAAAAAAGAACAAATACTGCTGCCTGCAGAAGAAGAGGAAGAAGAAGAAGCACAATGTATTGCCATGTGTGTTAAGGGTCTCGAAATAAGAAATCAGAGCACAGAAATCAATGTACTAGACAAAGGGTCAAGGAAACCACACAGAAATACTTTATAAACAGGAAGTCAACACACTTTGTGCAGCTTTAAGTAGGATTCTCATTTTCTTACTGTATTTGCTATTATTACATTAGATTACAGCAATTTCAAGCTGTCAGCATCAACATGTCGTTTAATATTCATTTAAAATGAATGCGACAAAGACGGGCATTCCAGGTCCTCTCTGGACAAAGACATTACAACCCAGGGCAATCCCATAAAATATCATTTAGCTTCTCACATCAACAGAAGGCAATTTCGTTAATTACTGTGTGTATCAACTAGAAAGTAAATACAACCATTGTAAAATTAAACAATGATGACAACAGTTGTTGTCATTTACCAGAGGGGATTATAAATGACAGGCCAATGGTCTCATGCCTTCCTGTATATAAATATGCAGTGTATGGCAGTGGCTCTGCCTCCGTGATTGCAGGATCCCTGGTTTGAATCCTGTGGCTGGCAGACTGATGTCACAATTAGGCCTTTGAGTCAGGCCCTTCCGGTACAGCCTGACCCTGCCAAGTTACTTCACACAACTGCAACTCACATTTATTCAAAATACTGGGTGTAACATAGCTGCAGCGTTCAGATTTCTAGCTGAAGTATGACCTGACTGTCCCTGGGAAAAAAAAAATGTACAAACTCCTATTGAGAACTTTTATTCTTTAACTCTTTTAATAAAAAGCAATATACAGTCTAATGTTCACTGATACACAAAACTAATCACAGACATGTCCAGACCAGATAAGAATATGGCCACGCTTAAATTCCAAGGAAATTACTAAATATGGAACAATCCCTGTTTTCAGATACCTCTAGCCAGTAGGATAATGGCTTTGTCACATGCTTCAGATTGAAATGACACCTAATGACAAGCAAAAAATGTAATCAATTAATCCAGCGTTCAACCGAGTGCTAGTTTATACACCACTATGGAGAGAGACGGTCGTTTTCAGCAAGTGCAATATGGTGTTTGATGTTACTTTTACGGGGGGAGACATCTGTGACTTGAATATGAGATTTATAGTTTTGATTTGTTTACTTCACAAGTGACAGAAACATCATCCTTTTTTTAAAAGCAAATAATTTTAAAGTACATCCATCTATTTTCCAACTATTAATTGAGTGCAGGATCATAGGGTACAACATGTCCTTGAACTGTAGTCAGAAACTTTAGAACTCAGACAAAATCCATGCCAACTTCTCACTCCTCATATACTGTACAAAGCAAGTGCGGGATTCAAACCCTCAGCCCCAGAGGTGTGAAGTCACAGTGCAGTTAAGTGTACATTTCATGAGGTTTATATTTGAAGAAACCATAGAGGGAATACTGATGTCTCAGGAAACCCTGGAAAAACAATTTATTTCATTCTTAAAATAATTTTTAAAAAGTATTTAAGTTAAAGAAAAAAACTGCAAATAAAGCATCGATGTTTGACTATCACATGTAACGAATATGCTTTACATACAAGAATAGCAGCATTCCATCTTAAAACCCCAAACGTGAAATACTCAGTAGTAAACTTATTATCTACATTTTCTAGAAGCTATTTATTATTATATGATATTTTTATATCTTCCTTTGCTGGCAAGTTTTGGCCATGAACAATTTATATAAAAGTATTTTTGGATTAGCAAATGAGTCACTCTAAAGAAATGTCAGCTCTAAACCTAGACCATGATGCAGCCAAAACTCTGGACCAGGAATGATGAACATATCCAGAGTATGCTGGGCAACAGTGTCTAGGTAGTTTTGACCAAAAAGAAAAACAAAAAAAAATATCATTTTCACATACAAGAGCAAACAGAGATAAAAACGTATACATAGGAGGAGGGCTGCCTGATCAGGTGACACCTTTTGTGTCTAACCCCGGAGACACACGTCCCACCATCCATAATGAGAATTATGCACAGTGCTGGAGTCTCCAGCCTTGAAAGGAGGTTAAAGGGACTGTGACTCTAAAGGAAACAAAGCAGACTCTCACTCAGGATTCATGTACTGACTCTTCAGGGACTGAAAGAGGATTCCTACTGACGCTATGCTGCTCCAACTTGCAATTCCTCAACCAAAACCAATCAATATCTGCACCATCATCTGAGATTTAAATCCAAAACCTGCTGTCCCCACCTGTGATCCAGGACTAAAGAGAAATCCATTTTCAGTCATATTCTATATGCCCACGAAACACGTTATAACAGACGAAAACAGTCGTGCCTCTACGAATAAACAAGGCTTTAGTTGAAATTTTAAAATAGTACCTAGTCATTTTCAACCTGCACAGCATTTCATAAACAAATATAGACATTTCCTGCTGACACTGAAACTCCCAACTATATTTAAATAACAACTACGCAGCTTTACGGAAACTGATGATTCAAGATAGTTTAAAAATACGAATAATGCATAACAAAATTAAAATATGGATATAGCAGAATACAGCAAAAAAATCCAAAAACTGGCTAATTATCCCAAACGCAAAAAAAATTTAAAGGACATTTATTGCTGCCTGGTAATTTCCTCGATGTGTAAACAAAATGTTTCATAACAAAATCTTCCAAGTTTACCGAAAAATCTCTGTTACATAAGACCAGTGCAATAGCCTTGAACAAAAAAAAAGAAAAAAAAAAAAAAAAAGACATAAAACTTTAAACTTGTGTTTTACGTCACTCCTTTAGCATGCATATCACCCGGCAGCTTTGTGCTAAAGGCAGCAGCTAATGGCAGCAGCCTGTGCTGATTCTTTTTTTCTTCTCAGTGATTCTCACTTTTGAACCTCCATCAAAACCCACCAGTTCTTACCTGACCCTTTCATGCTGGCTTTCACGCCGCTTGTGAACAGTACGAGTGATCTCACTTTCCACAGGGAAGAGTTATCCTTAGTGTTGGTTCATGCTAAAAGGAGGTATTGGTTACAGCTATGTTTAGCAAAGTTCCTCTAATGACGGGGGTCTTATAACAAGAACTGGGCTTTTACATCACCAGGACACTGGGGCATTCCTTATATCTATGCTACCAGGTAATATTTCAGTGTAATTAACGCACCGTGTTGTGAAGTTAAATGGTGAAGGACTGAAACTGGCTATGCAAAAACCCCTCATCCTAATCTGATGACGTGTAAATCACAGCCTGTGACCCAAACCGCTATAATTCTAATGCCATTTGTTAAACCATTCATCAGGCAGAATGATATGAAAATGGAATCCCCCAATTGCTGGGTGAATTCTATTGCATAATTTATAGAATTTTACTTTGAAATTTTTAATTTTAAAATGACATCTGGTTTGAAGTACACAAATGCATGTTTTATACAAAATATAGGCATATGTAACCCAACATTAGTATGACCAAGTAAATACACAGTGTGATGTAGCATTTAATGCATACAAAATCCGTTGTTTATGTACCTACATGTTTGTTTATTTTTGGTGCATCTTTATTGTTTTTTCTATCCCTATTTTACTTCTATTCAGCGTTTCTTGTTGCGAATCACTTTTTGTAATTGGCAAATAAAAGAATCTGATTTTGAGACCCCATAAGAAACTTTCATATTGAATAGAACCAGAGCTGACTGAATTTAATTAATGTTATATTTCATATTTAAAAATGGAATCATAGAAAACTCATAGAAATTCCCTGTACTAGTTTACTTAAATATAGCATACAGTTACAACATAGCAAATAAAACAAAACGAGAAGAAACATGTTTTATTTGCCATTTGCACAAGCACAGGTACATTGGGATGCTTCTCTTTGTTGATCCATCTGGCTCTCCGTAGCTTTGGGTCACAGTGCAGGTCAGCTACTGTGTAGCACCACAGGAGTTGGGGTTTGGGGTCTTGACTTAGTGACAGAAAGGGACAGAGACTTAGCCCGCCGAGCCACTCACGGCCCCCCCCAATAATAATAATAATAATAATAATAATAATAATAATAATAATAATAAAAAAATAATAATAATAATAATAATAATAATAATGACAGGTACCTAGTGAATCATAATTATAATAGAAAGTCAAAAATTGCATTTTGAAATTTCAATATACAAATTCATTATTTAAAGTTTTAGTGATGTTATGAAGCTTTAAAAGAAAAAAAAATCCCATAATGCATGTCACTTAAATATTTTCCTATAAATGCATTCTAGCTGCTTAACCTAAATGATCACACGATAATTCAACACATTTTGTTCTCCTTGCCGTCTCAGTGTAGTCTACATTGGCTAAATACCAGCCACCTTATTAATCTGCTTCATCCTGATTTCTGGTGTTAACATGAGAATAATACTTTGACAGATGCTGAAACCGATAAAAGGGTTAATCAACCCTTCTAATCGTTTCACATGAGGCGCGAGGTTTTCCTACGGTAGTCTGACATGTATTTACACGCAAACATTCTGTTGAGCTGGAAATTATTCTAGGCATGTTAAAGACTAGGCTTGCACACCCTAAGCATGTGCCTGCCCCCCCACCCCATAAGAGAAAGAGTCCAGGTACATAAGAACTTAAATTGATTTTATGAAAAGCTCTGTGGCTTTGCGCAACTCATGTAGCTACATTTATTTTAGTGGGCTGACATGAAATAGAACAATGTTCTTTGTGGTATATTAAAAAAATGTTTGACAGGGAAAATCTTATCTAGCTAGCTAAATAAATTGTCGAAGCAGGGGCAGGACATTGGCTGTTTACCAGCCAATCACAAAAGGAAGTTTTAAGCTGTAGGTGATTCAAAGGTCATGGTAATCAGATGTAGGCCAGAGCTACACAAGAGAACCACAGGAGCAAACTGAAGGGCCATGCAGATCTCTGCTGAGCAGCAGCGTGCTAACCAGGCTCTCCGCACACCTCAATTAGCATTCCTCTTCTAAGACGCGACCCCATGTGGCAGGCCTGGGGGCGCCGTTACGGGACACGTTTCAGCAACCTGTTGACAACCTGGAAGTCGGCCCTCTGCTTTTGAGATCACAGTTTAGCAAAAATAATAATAAAAAACCCAGCTCAAGTCACCAGGAGAAAAGCAGCAGAAGCGCTCTAGGTTTCCCAGTGCGGAAGCAAGTGCCAAATATGGAATGTAAGCTTGGGTGATGGGCAAACACGCATATTATTTCTTCCTGTTATTTGACACAGTATATGAGCCACAAGCATGACGTGACATACACATTTCACTATGGGCTAAACTTTACGGCCTTTACTGCAGTCCTAACGGTAGACATTTCATAAAGTAACCCCCAACGAGATTTCTCCATTTTTTATTTTTTTTTTTGCCCTGGAAATGTACTTATTTATTTCACCATACTGGCCAAAAGTTAAAGGAGGTCATCGGCAAACATTAAGGTTTCATATGATTTACATCACACAACTCATCCAGTCAAGAGCTTTAGTAATGCAAAGATTTGGTTAATTGCAAACTTAGCTTGAAGAAAAACCAGCGTAAAGATCAGCCTCCGAGAATCTGAAGCCTCCAAATTTGGTTTTATTTATTTGTAAACTACATATATTTATATTAAAATGTAGGTGCCAGAAACCTGTGATTTTCTGTAGAGTGAAAGGATGATACTGAGCCAAATCAAATATTCCTTCAATATTCCCCCTTTTCAGCACTGGGAAGACTTTGGATTAGAAATATGATTTTTTTAAGACTCCTGTTCTAAGTATGGGGAGAGGCTCACATCATAAACCAGCAAATAACCACCAAAAAAAATATCCCTTCCCCCAAACTGATCGCCTGTTGAAAGCTGCATACCTCAGTCTGGTCTCTCTAGATCTATAATAACTGACTGAGTGCAGGAGCTGATTCTAGCCTCTCCTGCTGCTTGAGGGGACAAACCCAGCTGAACTTCCACATCAGGGCCAGTTGGCACACAAACTGCAACTCCGTCGGTGTGGACTCTGCGCCCATATTTTCTCTTTCCCCAGACACGTTGCCATGTAGACCACTGCTAATGTTTATTTAATTAATGCTAAACCTTAGAAGGCCTTTTAATAATGGCAACAGCTGAGGAGAGAGGTTAGAACAACAATACTGAATTTAGCTGGCCCAGAAACTAATGGCTCAGTCAGCTAAGAACAGCTGGTGCATTGAAGTCTAGTCTAGATAAGATGTAAGTATAATTGGGTTCCTGTTTATCACCAGCATCTTTTAGGGAAATTAGTTCTTAGAAAACTGGACTAAGTGCAGCTTCCTTACTTGAAAAAAAATATAAGTAGAAAAGACAGAGAGAAAGTATGTAAAATTTCTGAGCATCAGTTGTAAATGCACAATTTTGAGGTATTATTCAAAAGGTGATACGAGACAAATAGGATTGATTTGTGAGGAAACGTTGAGTTCCGCCTGAAATTTTCAAGCTTGTGAAAGCGGGTCAGTAGATGTACAGGACGTACCAAATTCCAGATTAACAGAAGACTGACATTAACACAGATCTCCTCGCATTTTCTTCACTTCATGAAGAGCTCCAGCAACCGGTGTTCTCAGTTTCACCACCATTTGGACCCATTGCTGCTGCCCCAGTCCTTACTGATAAAGTTAATAAATTTACTACGCTGCCGCTGGAGCTGACTGAACTGGAACTCTCTCCTCAGGAGTCAAACGCCAGAAAAAATTATAATCCTGGTTTAAAAAAAAAAATGCTCATCATGTAGTTGTGGTAGCTGTGGAATGTGCCACAAAGGGCAGCTTTTCTGATCAGCCTCATGGGGGGTCCAGTTTCCATTATGTTTACATCGCCCGTAGCCATAAAAGTGGTCGTTTCACTGCTCAAGGTGTTGCAGATCTTGTAACAATTTTTAAGCCAGCGGCAGGCACTGCTATATTTTACAGTTATGTAGTTTCATAGCTATAATCTAGCTTTCTGTAATAACCTTTAAAAAGTTTGTCTGTATTCAACCCAAGACTACGCTAACTTACTCATTGATACTTGCCCATGTTCTGAGGCATTTCGTCTGCCAATATCGGTGTAAACGTGTCACATCTATAATGCTTGAAATGCTCACAGGCTTACAGTCGCCCCTATACTGGTAACTAGTATGTGAAACACATACTTCTGTAAAAACTTTTTTTCAGATAGCTATTTTCCAAGATAAATAATCTTAATATATTTAAGCGACGGTACAAATTTCATATGGAGATTAACAGCAAGGTCCTCTTCAGTTGAGTTAAAGGACACTGAGCTCAGCGAGTGCTCTCACCTAAGCGAGACTGAAAGGAGGGGATTTGGGGGCACCGTTCGGCGATGCAGGCCTGGCTTTGTCGCTCCTCTATTTTAGGAATGTGTTTTATCTGCTCAAGCGCCGAGACCACAACTGGCAGTGCTGCAAGCCACTAAAATGCAGCCCCAGAAACATCAGACTTCCACACCAAAGAGCACTCCAAATGCAAGAATGCGAACCTTCAATTACTTCCAGGAAGTGTGCAGGCAATGAGCTATTTTCACATCATCGTATGTAACTACACCAATGGCACCCTGGCAAAACTATTGGGTGTTTTTTTTTTTTTCTTTTGGATACGAGGATTGGAGTTCAAACACCTTTTTGTTTCAGAGGAAACTGCTAAAATTGTTTGTTCACAGTAAACATTACATTACTTTAATATTTACTTTACTACTTTCCTATTTAAACCATCACAACAAATTTTATGTATATGGGTCCATGATCAACGGTTCATCCTCAAAGAACCAAATAACCCAAAGTTGCTTATTAAGCATAATTATCATTTGTATAACAAAACATTTAGATAGCAAAATATTTAGTGTTAAAATTTTTAAAATCTCATAAAATGAGTTTCCTGCTTTTGTATTCTTAGGATCTATTGACTTCATTCAGCATCGCTTGTTTTTTATTGTTTTGGTTCCCATAATCAACATAATTTAGAATCACATTTACCATTTGGGTATCGTGTAAGCAACACATCCATAGTAAGCCGCAATTTCGACCTGATGCTTTTAAGATTAAGAGTCTGACAACACTGCCATCTGGAGGCAGACTAATCTGACCGTAACAGTTTTTAAACATGTGAAAGGTTGATCGTTATGCATTCAGAATGAGCCCAAAGCAAGTTCTTGAATTACAATTTCATACTAGGTCAGATGTAGCAAACAAAGTCAAATGAACTACCGCTTCTTTAAAAATAAATAGGTGTGATTCTGGCACTAATAACACAGCGAAAAGAAAACGAGGAGCTCAATAATGGAAAAAAAATATAGGAGTGGCAAAAAACACACAGCCAGACATGTAATATTAGGGATCTCCACGTGGTAAAGACACGTTGGTGGCTGCACTGTATCTGTTCCACACCCGTCACTATTATCTCTCTGAGCAGATATTTGTCAAAGCTCTGATTGGAGCTTTTCCCATTCTGCCCTTGAACTGAACATACTGTAGCTGATAGTAAATCCTCCAGCACTAAGGGAACAGCACTTTCAAGCCAATGTTTGCAGGTTCTGGCTTCCATATCTCTGAAAAGTACTAGATAATCCAAATTGCGTCAAGCAAAAAAATAAATAAATAAAAATCCATCAAAATAATCATTCTGGTCAACAATTAGAATTCTAGAGCTCTAACTGAAGAAACAACAAAAAGTTCTTTTGAACCAAGTTATCTACTGGCAAGATACTAATAATGGACATTAATTCTTGCGGCAGTCAAACAAACACAGTTCAGCTCCAACTAAATAACCATCACACACATCCTTAAAATTCTGAAATGTGTACATGGTTGCAAACGCATGACTACACACTTGCCTGCCCAAAATAATACCCTTCCCTCCCCCCTGTGCAAGATATCTGCAACAGAACTGGTCCTTTGGCCTTTTGTTTCTTCTTCAGTCATGCTTTTCTTAAGTACTGGTATGTTTACATTTTAGTTTAGTAGATACTTTTATCCAAAGCGATGTACATTTTTGAGAAATCAGCGAGAGCCAGGCCCTGAAAAAAAATTAGGGGTTAAAAGCCTTTACTCAACAGCCCAATGAGGAAATCACTCTGCTAACTCTGGGACTTGAACCGGCAACATTCTGATTGCAGCGTCCTAACCTGGTGAATCACGTACTGTCCCTAGTAACAGGAAGGCAGAAGAAACCGATATTTAATTAATAAAAAAAAAAAAATCATGACAGCCTAAGTTATGATGGAAATAGACAGTGATAAAAAGCTCCACTGAAATGTACCAATTCATGGACTATTATCCAAACAAAAGTCTCGGAGACACAGATGAAGAACTAGGCTGGGAAACAGCTCTTGCAGCAAAGGAACTAAACGGACCTTTGAAACCCTTCTGTGAAATCTTTCAAGGAGCTAAGGACTCCACCAATGAAGCAACTGTTCCTGTTACGGCAGGCGCGCCATGAATCCATTCAACCTGCCGTATTCGGCTTTAACAGGACAACTTGGTCACAGTGACTCCGTCCTGCGAACCTAAACACTCAGAAGGACCAACATTTGAGAACCGGGAGTCAAGCGGCGTGGAGGGTTACTGACCTGCGAAAGACAGACGGCAGGCAAGTTATAAGACTAGACAATATAAAGAAAGGCATGCGTTCCAAAATAAACCCAATTAGGCTGAGACACACAGTAACAAAAAGTAAATGATTTTCCACAGGAACACACAATAACGACCTTGATAGTCTCCTTTCAAAAGGCTTTGTTTCCTTTACTTACAAAAAAGTGCCCATGACTCACACTGAAGCCTCGTGATTGTCACTTGCGGACGTTGCGCACAAACACCCGCCATGAAGCCCCACCGGCAGCCTAATTACTGCAGGATTTCAGCTTCATGTTCCTTACTGCACCTTATCAGGGCTGCATCCATTTTCTTCTACTTCCCAAAGAGACATTAAAAATGGAAATTGGGTGGAGACATGGAACTATGGTTGCTATGCACATCTTCAAACACAGATAATGTTACAAAACAAGCTCTTATCAGTATCAAATGAATCGGCATTCATTCTTAAGACAAGCCACCGTCAGGCAAAACGCGACATTCACGCCATCCTCAGTGACAAACATTACACACTGGTGTGCCTAGACAGACACTTACAATCATTAGGCTTATTCATTATTGATTAACATAATGAGCTCATCAATTATAGATCAGCACTGTGACAAAGAACAGCTAAGGTTGACTGGGCTGCTAGTGAACCAGCACTGGCAGCTCTGTCCTGTTTCAGCACAAAAAAAAAAAAGATCAGAACCGATCCACTGTGTATGGCAGTGGTGAATTTAAACAGCCTTTAAACCTTTGGTTACATACATAGTGCTGTGAGTGATCACCTGTAGTAAAAGGTACATTCAGAACAGGGAACTTAAGAATTAATCTACAGGTGTCTGGTTTTTATTTGCGCTCCAGTATTAGTTTTTTTTGGTTTATCAGAAAGATGTTTTAGATAAAAGCAAAATACGATAGAGAAAAGCAGGGTAAGACCCTGGAGCAAATGGGGTTAAGGGTCTTGCTCAAGGGCCCAATGATGAAGTCAGTCAGCTACCAATCAGGGGCACGGAGTCCAAACCCAGCCAGCTACCAATCTGGGGCACGGAGTCCAAACCCAGCCAGCTACCAATCTGGGGC
>JAODKF010000126.1:13355067-13368453 GCA_026779585.1 Mormyrus proboscirostris
CAATCAGGGGCACGGAGTCCTAACCCAGCCAGCTACCAATCAGGGGCACGGAGTCCTAACCCAGCCAGCTACCAATCAGGGGCACGGAGTCCTAACCCAGCCAGCTACCAATCAGGGGCACGGAGTCCTAACCCAGCCAGCTACCAATCAGGGGCACGGAGTCCTAACCCAGCCAGCTACCAATCTGGGGCACGGAGTCCTAACCCAGCCAGCTACCAATCACGGGCACGGAGTCCTAACCCAGCCAGCTACCAATCAGGGGCACGGAGTCCTAACCCAGCCAGCTACGCATCACCCCTTCCTGCACATCAATTCAGCCTCGGCTCATTTCAAAAATGGACATGCCAGTGCTTGATTTAATCATCAGTTTTCCTTTCTTTGGAGGATTAGCAGCAACAGTCCTTTAGTTGTACACCGTGATGTGTCATTAGCGCAAACATCACGTGTTCATGCAGAGCAGAGACGTAGGAGACTTTCATATTGGGAGGGTACACAACTATCACGTAAATGTAAAGGTTAGCTCACTGGGGGGAAAATAAAGCCAAATTAAATGTTGGGGGGTTCGTGGCCCCCCCCGGTTTCTACACCCCTGAGGCAGTGTACAGCTCACGGTGAAAGCCGCCGTTAAGCTGTATAGGAGCTTCAGTTGTGTTAAAGAAATTCCAGAGCTGCAGGGGTAACATGATGCCCATTAAAAACATGCATGGATTATAAAAATAAAAATGTGTCAACCGCTGAAGCCCAAATATGGTGTAAAGCCTTGGTCCCTGACTTAATCACAAACGTTGTTTAAGTAATGTTGTTTGTCACATCTGCCTTTAACAAAAAAAATCCAAAAAATTAAGCCATTTTCTACAAAAATATATCTTTTGTTTTATTTTTGACTACAATGAGTAAACCAGGGAGCTATCAGCCATTTGAAAATGTTCCCTTAAATGAAATCCATTTTTGTTTCCAGTCCCTTTCTTGGGGAGATCAATAAAAGAAAACACAGTACGAGCAAGGTTGTATTTGTGATTATTATTCACATTAAAACACAATTTTAGGGTGTCTGCTTTAGAGATTACATTGAGAAAGAAGGATGAAGCCAAACCTGACGAAAGCGACTGCCTTTATTCAGAGAGAAAGCCAGTAACTCCTGCTTACACTGAACAGACCCATCTCATGCCAGTCGAATAGTGCAGAGGTTTATTACATGGAGATCTATATGATCTATGGAACATGAATTTCCATATGTACCAGTACATAGCAAGTTCCAGAGTGGATTTAACAGCCTGGTCACCTTCACCTTGCAGTCTAACTTTGATTCATTTAAAAAAAAAAAATAGGATTGAATTGATCCTGACGGGACTGAAACATGCAGACTTTATTTTTGCCATTTTATCTTTGCAACTCTTCCTCAAGGTGCTCCTATTTTATTTTTGCCCAAGTTTACATCCTGCCTCACATCCATAACCGCAGCTCCAGACACGGCCTGTCAGAGGCGTGAGAGGGAAAGTTAATCCGATTTGGGTCGTAGAGACCCGATCTGTTCCGCTCCTCCTGAGCGGGTGACAGCTGTATGGGAGACGCGAGAAGGCAAACAGTAAAGCCAGCGTGAGGCGCTGTGCTCCCCTCCACACTCAGCTAACTGTCCATCCAGCACAGAGGGGCCCCTTGTCTGCTGTGACATCA
Source organism: Mormyrus proboscirostris (assembly GCA_026779585.1). Taxonomy (NCBI): domain Eukaryota; kingdom Metazoa; phylum Chordata; class Actinopteri; order Osteoglossiformes; family Mormyridae; genus Mormyrus; species Mormyrus proboscirostris. The sequence continues at coordinate 13,356,742 of JAODKF010000126.1, forward strand.
CCACCAGCCCCGATCAGACCCTCCCCCCAGCGCCACTCACTTCAGTCAGCGGCTGGGCCAATTCAGCTGCCCACAAACACGCACATGAAATTTTAATTGCTTCCTGAAGTAAAATAAAAGAAGCTGAAGGCAAAAGGCCACAGGTGTTATAACAAAGGAGAGCGGCCGGGTCAGGGGGCGACACCCCCGCGTTGCTTTGTCAATCCTGGGTTCTGAACGCCCCTTCAGACCCATTACCACCCCCTCTGCGTAAGAGGCAACACACTTCAGGTGCATGAACGTGGACTTTGGAAAGACAAACTCAGAGTCAACTTTTCCACATGCAAACCTGAGAACTACAGATGTTCTTTCTTACCCACAGTCACATGACCACACGACGCCACGTCTTACTGACGGCCAGGCAACTCTACAATGCTGCCTCTTCGTTACATTTACAATATACATTTGCATTATTTAATATGTATATGCTATTTGCAGTATTCGCCATAGTGGAACACTATGCCCAGTTCTTATGTCTTAGTTCTTTTTAAAACGAGTGTAATTTGATTTGTTTTCCTTTACATATTTATTCACTTTGTTATATTTATTTATTTATTGTTTTTTTAACCTAAAAATAAAATTTCCCCTCACAGGGGTCAAAAACGTTCTTACCTTATCAAATCTTATTAACACTTCTTAAAGCTGCTTAATCCACTTTGAGCCTTTGGGGTCAATTGTTTATAAACAAAAATAATGAGATTCTTGAAATAAAAATTATATCCTGAGTGGGGTCAACACAAAATGTCAGTCATATTTACTGAGGATTTCCATCAGGTTAAAATTTTGCTTCAGATCCCTAAATAGTTAGTTATTCTTATATATATATGGTTATAAATGCTGTGTCTAAGATAGCTTCACGGCTGACCCCTCAGAGTGCTGCAGAGTATTGCAGTGCACTTCCCATGTACTGCAGAGACATGAGGGCTGGAAACCTCCCTATAGGTATGACGTCAGGTAACTCAGGGCCTAAACGGGCAGCACTATTGCCTCTTTCCTCCAGGGATGTGGGTTTGAATTTTGCCTCCTCTATCGAGTTTGCTCATTCCATTCCTCTAGATTTAAGTTCAGTTTCTTTCAGTAGTACACAGACACGCTAAACAGATTAACTGGCACCTTTACGCTGCCAGCAGCTTGTGACTAAGCGTATATGTGGCACGTGATGGACCGGCATCCCGTCGGGGGGTGTGTGTCCCGGCCTTGTGCCCCGTCCCGCCTGGGAGAGGCTCCAGACCCCCCGTGACCCTGTCTGATGGAGGGTCTCAGAACTCCCCACTTCACCAAAGGGGCTATTGTTGTCCTCTGTACATCAGTCATGCCTCATTGCTCCGGCACCAGTCCCCTCGGTCATGGCTGCTAAACATGCCCAGAGATGGGGAGGGGAAGAGCTAATTCAAGGCCAGCCAAGCAGTACATCTGCCATTGATTTGAGAGACACCTGCTACACGCCCCAGTCACAGATGTGCCCGTCATCCTCAGCAACTACAAAATGGAAGCACGCATGCAAACGCCGTACCTGCCCTTCTACGTGGAGGCGGCCCGCATCCTCTTCACATACTTGCCCAAAATAATAAAAAAAAAATAAATACAGCTCGCATGGTTAGCGGCAGACTGGGAAGCAACAAGGTGGAATTCTTTGAATCTCCAGATCTGACCGAATATCAACCCTGCAGAGTAGCAGGCAGGCTTAAACAGAGATATTTAATTAGGGACAGCATGAAGAAAAAGCATCTGCAGGCGTGATGATTATCAATTTTGGCCACATGTAAAAGGCGAGGAATAACCCAGAATGAGGCACCAACCCAAAACAGACTATACACATTTATATTTACACCCTTTTATCCACATGGATGAACAGTTGAAAAATCAGGGGCCTTGTCCAAGGGTCCAACAGTGAAACCAGTCTGCTGACCACAGCATTTGAACCGATGACCTTACAGAGGTACAGCAGCCTAACCTGCGGAGGCCAAAGGCTGTACACACAACACCCCTCCTACCACATTTTGTGATTCATACTCTAGAGAAAAGAATCATTAAGAAAAACATACAGTATTAGCCAAAAAATGAACGGGAAGAGTTTAGTAGCCGTGTTAGTCTTAAGAAATCAGCACTGATCATATTAGTCAAATCTTACCCAAAAGAAAATCACTCCTGTCCAGCCTGATGACTTTTACTAGATAAAGGCTGTATGTTGTGGATTATTAATAAGCGTCAATGGTCTGTTTCTTTGACCAGCACCAGTCCCAATCAATGTGGCAGGTAACACTGCTGGTGCTCCCAGAGAAGTTGCCCCCCTAGGCGAACGCCTATATTGTCTATAGGATTCACTGTACCTGCCATTGACTACAGACTAGTATGTAGCAATATTTTTTGTAACTAGTTGCATGATACACATTTCAGAGGCATCGCTAGAATCATGATGCAACACGCTGTCAATTAAGCAGACTGTGCAACTCTGATAAGGAAGAATTGGTTCCAAAAAAGGTTGTACTTTGATTGGAAATGGATCAATCTACTATCATTTGCAAACATTGCAAAGATACTGCTTGTATAATAGGTGGCAACATAGCCAATCTATTCAAATGGTTAATTAACATTACTAACATACAAATTGCGATGTATATTGTGGATCACGATTATAACCAAAAATACCATCATTTGACAATATATTGTTATATGACATATATACCAACAACAGGTAACATATGCTAAGTTAGTAACTTATGGGAGAGCACATGTTCAAGTAGCCAGTAGCTGCTAGCTGAGCTGTTTGCTATTGGAATAACAGAGACTGGCCCCATGCTGTGGTATCAGGTATCAGCACCATTATGTAACGCATTTGATAAAATGATCAACCATAAAAACAGGAAAAATATTTGATTAGATTGAAAACAAAAGTGAAGAAAACGCTCCATAAATTCAGTTTGTCAGCTATAAGGTTTAAAATAAAACGGTGCATTGGAAGAAGCCATAGAACCAGACACCTCAAATACACTGGCGACTGACAAATTCAGCGTATTATTATTTTGTGGTAATGTCGGGTATAAGTCAGTTACCGAGACTAATTAAGTTCCTGATCATGATCAGAGGAAAAAGGAATGTTTAATCAAGGCGCCGCTCTGAGGAGCCGCCTTTGAACACGCAGCTGTAATTTGTGAAGTGTCATTTACTGTGGCCTAAACACTGAAGGCCCTGGAAGCTGAAGCAATTGGCACTGTTTAGCGAAGGATGCAAATTACTGACAACTGAACGTTGCACCAGCAGCACGTAGCAGAGAGCCATTCAAGTACGGAAGCCGGCAAAGGAGGACGGGTTTACTAGTGGAATCATAACAAGTATCATTATCTGGTTGGACCTGTACTTTACTTTTAAACTTCCAAACTCTACAGAACAAATCTATCAAAATATAATAAAAAGTAATCAAGTTCTAACCAGGTACAATGTTATGTTTTGATCCTTAGGCGGCTTAGCATCCAAGAGATATGGGACGTAATCCCTAAATGGATGTAGAACAAAGTTCTCGGGGGGACTGGCAAAAAAAAATATATGGTGGCTGAACTTCTACAAGAATTGCTACAAGAATAACCCCGGGAAGCCTTCAACGCCTCATGTCACATGACTGGAGAAGTGCAAAGTCACACGTCTGGAAAAAAAAGAGGTCACATCCTCTTAAGCCAATTATTGCAAAACAAACACAGTGGAGCTGGTTAATCAGTACAACAATGGTCTGATTGTGACCATCTCAAAACGTAATATTTAAGTAAGTGACATTGAGAATAGGGAGAACTTTCAAACTGATCGGCTACAACAGGAAAAGCAACCCTATGAAAATATCCATATGAATACAATTACAATAACTATATTCTTATACTATCCATAATGCTGTGTCTATGAACATAAACTCAATGTAAAATAGTATACGTGTTCCACAGAAAATCACCTGCATAATTCAAGAAAGTCACATGTTAACAGGAGAATGAAGACAAAAACAGTAAATCGCAGTGACTTTCACTAGCACCTTGCAAACAAAAAAGGCTTCAAAACCATCATGAACGTTGCAAACGAAAACAGAACACATTACAGGTTCAGACAGTTCATGTCCCTTCGGCTTAAAGTTTGTGGAACACATTAGGAATCAATTTAACACGGCAAACCCCAGTAACCAAGGTCAGCTCACCCAGCGGCCTGTAGAGAAACGCGAGAAGGTCATTTTTCGGCCGGAACTTCAAAGCCAAACCAGCAGGTGGTGAAATGCATATGGATGAACAAACAGCCCTGTGTCTACATGCGAGCAGCACAGCACCATACAGCCAGGGCAGTTTGATTAGAACACAGTCACGGAAGTTTTATGTTCCTTTAATGATGCTTTATATTGCATTACATGCAAATTCGACACTGTGGAAATAGCGGAGTGATGGGTAAAATCACACTTTGTATAGGCATACATGTGTTTTCCTGATACTGATACTCCTGGCATTCCACTTAAAGCACATCATGGAATGAGTCTTGTCGTCACGTGATATTTTTCCATTTAATATATAATATGAACAAACTTCACATCTCTGCATTTAAGTCGCTTTCCCATACAATCTGGCTTCTCCATTCTCAAGTTCCATGTAACCATCAACCAAAGCACCCATAGCCAAAACACCTTAACCATAGTGTAACAAGGCAAAACTGCAGACAATAGGACCTACCCTTTTTTGTGTATAAATAAGAAACCAATAAGCAATATATATTATCAATATGAAATTATATTGACTGGTATATGCAAACATAAGCGGACCATGTCTACCACTGTTACCAAAACAAGTGGGCAATGAAATGAGCCCAGAAGGTACAAAGACACACAGAGTCAAAATATCACATACCTAATCCACCCAAAATCAAACCTAATGAGAAAGTGGCCTCTATAGGCTTAAAACAAACTCTCCAAATCATACGGTTTACATTTTATGGTGTTTACTTATCAGTAAATATACAGGTTATGTTATTTTCAATTATTAAAACTGAAATTACTTTAAGCAGAATCTGACTTGTCTGCACATCACTCCTCCCAGAATCCTGCTGAAGAGCTTCCCTTGTTTGGGATCAGCCTGCCTGTCTGTCAAGGCCGCTTTAATTATCCCACTGCCCAGCAATACTAGGGCACTACTACGAAAGGTTGTTTTTCCATTTCACATTTTGGATGACTGGGAACATTTCTGTACTAGGAATCATTAGGACCAGAAACTACCTTCAGCCAAGCCTGATTTCCATCATTGTCAAAATACAGAACAACATTTCACATTTACATTTGTTTCTATAAATAGCAGATGCTTTCGTCCAAAGCAACAAGAGAGAGAAGTAGGACATCACAAACATACAGCTCTGGAAAAAATTCAGAGACCACAGCACATTTTTTTGTTTCACTCATTTCTCAATGTATGGGTGTGTGCGCATATATATATATATTGTAAACTACAGCCTGGCTCTTCTAGGTTTCTCATTAATGAAGGACTTCAGTCCTGCTTCTAGGAGCCTGATACAAACAGTGACTTAGCAGTGCACTTCACACCTGCACTTAATGCTTCCCATTACGTCTGAAGGTCACCTGATGACATCCCATGATTCATGAGAAACTGTCGGATAAGTCAGCGGTCATCTCTGGCATTAAAATGTTGCTTCCACCCTTTTACCTGGCTGGTTTCTGGTCGTTCCCAGTGTTTCCTGCTTCACCTTATTCTTGTACTGTAGTTACTGCAGTCTTAGAAATTTTGAACCTGGAAACAACCTCCTGCTCAGCATAGCCTTCTGCCAGCAGAACCATGATTAAACTGGGATTTTAAAAAGCAGATTTTTTTTTTCTTAAAGGTAGAGTGGTCTCTATTTTTTTCCCCAGAGCTGTATGTGCGGCCAAGCAGAAAACTAGGCATAAGTGCAGCCAGGCAGAACTTCCAAAGTATGCACAGTTACAAGTGTAATAAGTATTGGAACCAGAGCAATTTTAGTTCTCTTTATACAGTTCCATCATCAAGTCCCATCATATGAAATAAATGCACTGGGATGCTATATTACGATAAAACTTAGTGCAGCTAACACTTTGATCATTTTTAAATATGTTACCACCTTACTTTCAAAGCCTGGGCTTGTGATTCAAGAAAAACAAAAGCCCTGAGTTGTTTCTCCTTGTTCTTGTTTGGCATGATGGAAAAAAAAAACAGCATTAGATTAGATAAGACTTCCCTCTGTGTCGTCAGATTAGCCTGTAGCTGATCTGGTTAGCATGCATTAGCGTGCTGTAATGTGAATTTGCGCGTAAATAAGCCAGAAAATGTAAACCGTTAAAGAGTACATACTCACCTCATACAGAGTTTAAGAGTAACAAACAGCTAATTAAAAATAAGATACTATGGCTGATCTCTTGTAATTGCAGGGACGCCGAGTATTTTAGATTAAGCAAATTATTTTCATATTATTTATTATCTTGCAATAACAATTTGTTGGTTTTAGAGTAAGAAACAAAACAAAATATTGGTTCTGCTGTAATGTTCCCCCGTCATTTAGCAGAATGGATACACCTCAAATTTGCAGGTAAAGATCATGTGATATAGAATATAGATCATATCAGTTGGTGTGACTGTAAACGGTGGTTATGGAAGTGTGACTCCAGGTGGAAAAATGACTTCTGTTTGAGGGATTCCACTCACTCTTTGAAGAAGCAGTGTTTGTAGCATCTTTTTTAAACTTTCAATTTAAAATACAACTAAATTCATATTGGGTTACTCATAAGCCCTCCCCAAGGACCTGGAACAGAAATCAATCCAGGATGAGATCCAAGCACAGGAGCTAGTCTTAGCTTGTAGCAAAAGACCAACAAACACGTCCTCTCTTTTGTATTTCTCCACTTTTTTCCTTTATTCATAAAAATCCAGCCAGCTCCCTTATCGTGTTCGGTCCTGTCCTGTCACAAGGCCAGGCAGCTGGCAGTGCCGGCCCTGATCTGGAGGGTCCAAGAATACATGTCTGATACATCAATTCATATTTATAACAGTCTACACTAAGAAATGAGGCTTTTAGCAGGCAGATCAAATGGGGATTTAGCATAGGCTGCCAAACAACCCTTCTGGTTGCACGTAGCGGTCATAATTGCAATGCCTGGCAATGTTACTTTGTTAGTGTTATGCGACTGAATCGAGGAAGTAGACCTGCCATGCCCATGGCTTCTCATGTTTACTGAGGGTGAGAAAAATGTCAGTAATACAGATTTTTCAAAACAAGGCTCTTCCTAACTTGCAAACACAAATATTATATTAAACATTCAAGCCATTCTCTTTAAAACATCTTGAAACATCTGCAATAATAATCCACCATCATCTCTCCTTCAGCAAGGGCTACGGAGAACCAAACCGTCTATATAAAAGTCTAACATTTGAGCCTGTAAAGCTACATATTTTTCTCAATGATACAAAGAGCTGTGTTTGAGGATAACTTGGTTGAGAAGGTACAAAAGTTTGTCTTTGAGGTCGGGGGAGGAATCGTACATTGCCAGCTGTACCAAGACACATTCCTCGCACATGTATTTGTTGAATAAACTATTTTCACCACAAGATTAGAATTTAAAGAATAGAGGATTTAAATCAGGAGATATGAATTTCACCTAGTCACCCAAAGGTAAAGTCCTCACATATTTTAGACATAATACAGGACAATTTAGATTTGAAAATGTCATAGGATTTCTCCATAAGGTAAAATATTGCTCATTAATAAGCCCAGACATAGCATATAACAAAACTGCCTTACCAAATAATTTTCAGTTACTCCATTAAATTTATGTTCCATTCCTTTTCATGTTAAAACATGCCAGTCTTACTTATGCCATTTTTTTTTTTTTTACAAGTGAAAACACACAACCCATCGCAATGAGAAACCTTTCCAATTAAATCATGACAGCTCATGAAGAACAAAACAATTACTACTAATGAACAGTGTACACTGTAATTTATTTCATTGCCGCTCTTGGCTGCATCTATCACCAAGGTAAAATATATGCACCAAGTAGGCTAAATACATTATTGTTTCCATGTCTGTCATCTACAGACACACACAAAGCATTCTGGGTTCACACCACACTGCAGGTCACATGTAGATCACAGCAAGCCGTCAGTAAGCTGGCCTCAGACGAGTTACTTGACGATTCCCACAAATACGGGAAACTGGAAGCATAAAGCATGAGCACCGTTTACACTAACAGCCGAACGTTTCGCCTGCATGAGCAAACAAGTCATAATCACCCCTCTGAGCAGTTCCCCGACAATTCATTCTAGGTCTTCGTGAACAGGTTCAGGTTTTAGCTCCACAATTCAGTCTAGGTCTTCGTGAACAGGTTCAGGTTTTAGCTCCACAATTCATTCTAGGTCTTCGTGAACAGGTTCAGGTTTTAGCTCCACAATTCATTCTAGGTCTTCGTGAACAGGTTCAGGTTTTAGCTCCATTTATCCACAGGAAGTCAAATGCAAATGTGCCAATATAAAAAAAATTATATTAAATAACAGAACTCACGCTTTCTTTCTTTTGCTTCTCGTAATGAAGGAGAATTTTGTTAACCCCGGTATGAAATCATGGTATCACCCTAGCCTCAGGTGGCTCTGTATAAAAACATGTTCAAGAATGCATTGCAAGTAACATGGAGGAGAAACCCTCAGCCTTACCAACAGGAGAGATGGCTTTCTGCCTCTCTGGAATAGCTCTCTTTTCTATGTTCCCAAAAAACTCTGGTCAAACCAGGAGGTTAATTATTAATAAAATTTCAATTTATATAACAAAAAAAAAAAAAAACACAGGGCAAAAACCGCCAGACTGCATTTACTTGAAATACTTCTTTACATTAACATCATGTAATGTCTTATGCATAAATGTCAGCTTGCCATGTGACACCATGTTCTTTCTAGCTATAATCATAGTTAATTGCATGCTATCACTTTAGTCAGCCCATGGGAAAAGCAAGTTATCACCAGTACATTTTATTCCATATTTTGCATATTAGAGTTTGTCACAAGTTATGCAAGACTATTATTTCATATTGGACGTCTTCTATAATTGACGAAAAGGGAGTGTCCTTTTACACACATCCAGACACAGTGAGCCTAAGGGGTCGGGCTGGGTCAGTTTTGTCGGGCTCAACAAAGGCTACCTTCTCAAGTGCAATGGGTAAATAATTATCTTTATCTTCAGGCCCGTAAATCAAGCAACACATTTAAATAACATATCAATGATCAACCTTTGCCAGTAATGTTTCAAGGTCAGGGTGTTGAAAGGGAATATTTTCTTAACAACCGAGACAAATGGCTGAACAACAAAAACAGGTGGAATTTGAAAAAGCCAACAAGTTCTAAAAAAGTTTCTCCCAAAATTTCTTCTTCGTTAAGAAGAGGCAATCCAGAAATTTCTTTTGGGTTTTCTTAAAAACATAGTACAGACGCTCCTCTACTTACAAATGAGACAAGTTCCAAACGGTTTCCGAAATGTTTGTAAGTCATTATTCAACATCATTTTAAGGGTATACACAAGTACAAAGAATTAGGATGCTGGCAGTACGCACGCTACGCTGCGCGGTGGGAGTAGCGACCAGAAGTCATACTGGGCGGAATTGGTCGCGCAGAAAAAAAAAATTGATGTTGCAGACAGGAAATGGGAGCCCAATGCACACAATTGGGACTGATAGTCTTCTTCGTTCATATGTCTGAAAGTTCGTACGTCGAGGAGCGTCAGTACTTTGTCATATTGATGCATGTTTACTGGCACAAATGATGAAATACCAAGTTATTCTAAAAAGATTTAAAAAAGAAATTGTTGTTGAAATAGAATCAACCCACTAGCATAGTATCAGAGCAAAATGCAAATATTTCTTAAGAGAGAAGATTCACTTTGACAATTTTTTCCAAAAACAGAGTAGCCACCTAGACTATTTTCACAGGTAAAGAACACGATAAAGAAAAACATTGAAATGGTGCCCATATTGCTATCATCTGTACTCAAGGTCTTAACAAGGTCCTCTACTGCTCCCCGAGTTCAACCAACAACAAATGGCATCAGGACGGATTTAATGTAAATTGAATCTGGCATCTGATTTCCTGTCTAAAGCAAACAAAGTCCTCAGCACGTCAGGTTTACACATTGGTTAAGCTCTACCTGGAAATGAAATAACCAGGAAAATATATTAGAAGTAGAGATGAAAGGATAAAATTGTTTTTTTAAAAAAAAAACACAATCCATACCACGTGTATTACATTAAGATGACTTCAAATGCAGACATTTCAAAGGCACCACATATGCTAATTCACACAACATGCAAAGTTATTTAAACATTTCAAGTTTATATAATCTACCAAGATGTCAGCAAATGCATACCTTACCTGTGCACAAGGGTGCTTTAAGGGGGGGGGGGGGGAGTTCCAAGGGCCCCTGAGTGACAGGAGCTCTTTAAGAAAGAAAGAAAGAAAAGCATAACTGGACTGGTCTGGATGGGGGCCTGGAATATATAGTGCACCCCTGCCTGTGCATCTAATTGTAATCTCTCTGATATCTAAGATGTACAAATCCATCACAAACATAATATAATTAGGCAAATGTATGATGGAATGAAATGTTCATTCTTTATTTCGGGTTGTCAAAGAGCTATCCTATTACACAACATAAACAGTAAATAATAGTGAATAAATAACACCATTATACCGCCTGATTATTTCCGGCAAGGGCTGCGTTTCGGCCTACCATTTTTCACAAAATATGCTAATTAGAGTAGCCTGCTACTGCTGGCCCATTGCCAGCATGCTCTTAACGTCAACCAAACCATCGTCTTCCTGTGGCTGAAGCTGAAAAACGTACGGCTCAAGAGATTAAATGAAGATTTCTGCTCAATTCAAAAAAACCTGAATGCGCCTTAAGCCTTAATAGGCTCTCACAGGTCAATGGAACAGCCTCCTACGGCTCAGCTGGCTTCAGGTTCAGTTTTAACAGACTTTTAAGCCGCTGCAGAATGTTTCCTGGGTGCCAAATCGCTTGTTTCAGTTCTATAAATCCGGCAGACTGACATTTAATAAGATGCCCCAAGTCCTGCCAAGGCTTTTATGACCCCAAATCGCTTCCTGCTCCAATCCCTAGAGGTCCAAAGGGAGACCTGCAGGTTACTAAATAAGACACCCCAAGTAAAGTCGCACTTTCTGTTCCCTGCTGTTTCTCCAAACAGTCCTCCTTTTCCCATGCAGCAAGCGTTTTCCACATAAATGTCTGAAAACTAACAAAAATATGTATACAAGCTTCTGCATCTAAGACTGGTCAAGGAAATATTTGCCTTGTGTGATTGTGGATTTTAATACTGAATTTTTTTCCCCCCAGTCCAAACATTCAATCTGATTAGAAGTACACTGCTGGTCTGCCTTTGGAAATGGATGCAAAATGCACAACAGGACGAGAATTTTTATTATAGGCCAAGAGTCGTCCGCTGTCCAGCAAGGAGATTTTTCGAATATATTTCATCAATATAAGTGTCTGAAACATCTTATTCATTTTTCATTTGGCCGATCAACACTAGGAATGACTCATATTGCCAGTTTCCCCAGGCATGGAACAGCGCCAGTGGCAACAGAAAACACACAGGCGCTTCAAGGTCACAGAAAGGGGGGGGGGGGGGCACAA
>JAODKF010000126.1:13394541-13411791 GCA_026779585.1 Mormyrus proboscirostris
CCCCCCCCCCCCCCCCCCCCCCCCCCCCCCCCCCCCCCCCCCCCCCCCCCCCCCCCCCCCCCCCCCCCCCAAACACGTTCACGGACAAGGACAGACATAACGCACTGAACCGCAGTACAATAAAGCCAAAAACAACACTATATAAGCACTATGCATATGCCATGTTGAGTGATCAAATATTGGCTTGCATTTAAAACCGTAATAAAGGACGAAATTAATTGATTAATTATGGAACTAGAAGCGCTTCGCACAGGTCACTGACGACTTAATACGACGACCTACTGCTACAGACCAACACCTAAGTAGAAACCCAACATACAGTATATGTGGAAAGCCAGAAATAACTTACTTCCAACGTACAACTGCTCCGGCAAAACAATAAACAGCTAGGCAGCAAACCGTAATTTATAGCTCCGGACTGTGGAAAAATCCGGCGCTCCCATTGGCTGGAATCGTCTACACGCACACATTAATCCCGCCTCCCTGAAAACTCATCCCAACGTGATGCCCTTTCACGTGACGCTTTATCCCACGCGAAACTTCATGGAAAGGAATTTCCTACAAGGAAAGCAGCTGGCGAATCTAAAACGACCCCCAATAACAATGTTCAGGAAGTTGCATCACTTCTAAATCGATGGTCTCTTAATAATGTACACAGTTGAAATGTTGCCGTCCTTGCTCATTCCATGCTTTTATCTTGTTTAGAGGGTGGGGATTATCTGGAAATGAATGACTAAGCAAAACAGCTATAACTTTAAAGTTGCCTTTATATTTTGATATTAATGAACCAACAGACTAAACTTTTTATTATAAAAAAATGACTTTTTTCTTAAATTTAACAACACGAAAAATACTGCTTTGTGTATACGTAACAATTTCGTGCAGATGCATGAGTAAAAGTTAACGATACTTTATTTCGCATAATTCGGATGTATGCGTGGATATTATCGTAGAAACACACCATAGTGGATAAAATTATAAAATATATAGGCCTAACCTATAATATTAAAAATACTATTTGTTTGAACAAGTAGTATGACGTCAGTCAGCACCTGACTATACATTGCGACATTGACAGCATGTTTTCAAAAAGCCGAAATGCCTGTAAATCGACTTCTTGCAATTCTGCATATATAATTTTTCCATAGTAAAAAAGAATTAGGCCTAGCTCTTTATCCCCCCCTGTACTTGATTATATCAGTACTTTATAAATGTACTTACTTCATATAAATTTTGTTATGCAGATATATGGTATAGACCGGCTAGTCGCAAAACAGTCGATTATACGGTCGACAAGTTAATCCTGAACACCATCACGCCCTCGGTTCTTCGGCAAAATTTAGTTAATATATAGTTCAGCTCCTCAGATTTTCTTTGTAAAAGTAGCTCTCACTATAAAGCATATTGTACACCACTGGTATAGAAATTAGTGCGTCTGAAATTATATAATCTAATGGAGCTTCTATGGGTAAACTATAGATTTATTTTTGTCTCAAATTGAATATCTCAGGCTAGCCAGCTGACCAAAGTTGGCAACCCTATTCATGTAAAATACATATGAAATGAATGTACTGTTAAACATCTATCTAATCTTAAATGTATATGCTATTAGTAATTTATGCCCCTTTTGATGTAAAATATATATTAATGTTTTGTCTATTAATTTTTATGCATAATTCTTTGAATTAACTTTATTGAGTTGTGGACAGTGGTTCCATAAAGCTTTATTAATAAACAAGAAGCAATAAACATGTATTTCCCACTAAAGCCATATGTAATGATATATGATAAAATGTAAAATTCATGTAAAAGTTTTGCATTTTTCCTGTAGTCTTTTCCCTTGAGTGCCTTATATGTCAAGTGTGTTTTGTTTGGGATGAATGTGGCCATAATTATACAGGAAAAAAACTGATTTGTACTGGACATATAAATACATCATGCATTGCATATAAAAAAATCTTGATAGCCTTATGCGAACTATACTGTTTTTTCATATGGGAATTTTGCTGTACTTGCTTGGAATTTATGTATGTTACTGTATGTTTCCTGTTTCCTACCTGGTGTTTCAAAAACTCTGCATAACTTTTGTGACTAAGGACATTTTCTGGGAAATGAAAGCTTTGAACTTCCTCTGGAGCATCGCTCAGGGTCAGTAGTTCAATGAGCTGCTTCATCCACATTTTTATTTCAATAAATGCCTATTCAGGGAGCTGCGAAATATTTTTGGAAGATATTCACGTTCAAAGTGAAGGTATAAAAATAATTTTAAATACTTTAGTGATCTGGCACATGAAGAAACGTTCAGTTGTTCTGTGTGTTCTTTGAGCTGTGGTAGTATGAAATTACATCCTGTCCAAGATGTCCCCCTACTCAATCCATTTGTTTACTGGGATTGGCTCCATTGTGGAAAATAAAAGGGTGGATTTCTGTTTTCTGCATTTTACATCACATGCTCATACTGTTCCGTCGGAAATGTCCACACGTATTATTTACAACTACAGTACTATTGGAATCTTTAAGGGAAGCAGCCTTAGTGCTTTTATTGGTACTTGTGTTTGTTTTGTATTCTGGTTGTTTGTCAGTTGGAGCTCTGGAGAAGGCAAACGGGCAGAAGGGAAATGACAGATAGGGTGGAGGTTCCAGGTTCCATGAGACATGGGTAATGTAGGCCTAGGGAGGTGGAACCCATGCTTCATGACTGAAAATAAAAAAAGAAAAACATGATTTTCAATATCAAACATTTATTTTTCAACATTTATACATTTCAGTGTTGCGCTGTTGGTCCTGGGTGTTACAGTCTGATTTTCCTGTGGTACCGTAGAAATCACAATAGACAGAGCTACCGACTAATGACAAGTATACTTCCAAAATTGTTATGATTTTGCTGGCCATGTACTGAGATATTCCTAGCAGTTCTGAAGCTCTTTTGCAATTGACTGCCTAATTATTTCCCATTAAAAATAATAGCTTTACTGTTTGGGGCTCGAATGTCTGGTGGGAAATTATGTCTGGGTAGGAGTGCAGTGTAAAATACTGAGTCTGGTAAGGCCGTTATGTGGCTGTAAATGTGAGTCTCTATGACATTTATAATATTTGATACTTTTATGTTAAACGTGGGAATAATGCTCATAGGTGAACAATACACAATAATTATATTCATCCACCCATTTTCAAACTATTCATGTTGGCAGATCTGTGGGGCCTGGAGCCTGTCTCAGGTAGCACAAGGCGTAAGGTTGGGGAGCCCCCTGGATGGGATCCTAATCCATTAAAGGGCACAGGCGCATTCACAGGCGCCTTCACAGGCGCATTCACAGGCATAAACCGAGTCCTTCTACCTCACAGCATGTTTTTGAACTGTGGAATGCTACCAGGGTGCCCTGAGAAAACCTGCAAAACTGCACACACATACAGCGGGGACAGGATTCTAACCCTCAGCACATGACCCGTCATCATCATCTTTTTGGTTAAAAATATCTGTGTGGCACATTTATTTTAATGAATAACATTTTGGTACAATCATTTCCAAAACATAGTAATATCAGTTTTAATGGCTAAAAAAAGACGTCACAGGAATTGATCAAACACTGCATTTTCTTTCTTGTTTTTGTAAACACAAAACAATAATGGCTGGATTGCATTAGCGAGTCATTTACCCCCATTGGAAATTGGAGACTAACAAAGGGGACTAAAGAGGGAAAAAAAAGCTTCAAACTAAAGTCAGTGACCTAATCAGCATTCAACTGATCAAAGCACACACCCTTGAATAACTTGCAAGTGTGCTCAGTAAATCAATCTTAGAAAAGAATGGAAACAATGTATGATAAGTTAATTAAATTCAATTTATTATAAAATGCACAATATCCGTAACATCTGAGAAAGTATTAAGAAAATATCAATGCATGCTTTAAAATCACAATAATCAATATAAATAAACAAAAAGATGTGCAAAACCAGGACTGAATCTTTAATGCACGGTTTTTCTCTTCCCCAGATTTAATTCCCTCATGTAAAGGAAATGTTTTCTTTAGGTAAATAATGTACATAATTAAAATGAATAATTAAATGTCTAAATTTAATTTATTTTCTAAAGTGCCATTTAAAACTATTGAAATATCCTTTTGTTTGGAGGGAAAAAAAAGACAAATATACTTTTTTCTCTCTGCCTTAGACTGGTGTGTGTATATATATATATATATATGGGTCATGTGGCCTACAGATTTTCCATTGTGTTCCACAATTACTAATTACATTTAAATGGATAATAAGATTGTTGGGTGTAACTCAACCATTGAAAATCTGACTGACTCTAGGAAAAGCCCTTTTACTTTATATCCAGTTGAGAATTAATTTTAATTAATCGGGTAATTTCTGAGACACGGTGTAAAGTGAAGACCCTGTGACCACTGTATAACATAATTGGAAACCTTTGATTTTTATGGCAAGACATTCAAGCAAAGTTTATACAAGTATTTTCTCTGCAAATAATTCCGAAACCTTTCCACCAACCCAACATGAAAAGTATCAGAACTCTAACAATATTTTAAACGATAAATATTTGATCTTTAATATTTAAATATTTCACTTACACTAGCTTTGCCAGATTAATACTTTATGCAGGCAGAGCAGACAGCTCGCACATGGGGTTAGAATAGATACAAATTAAAAGTGATACTTTGTATTTTAGTCAACAATGACAGTTTTTGTTGAGAGTACCAAAATGGTAACTTGCAGAAATGGAGATGGAAAAAAAAAAAAACAACCAAAAAACTGGATTTGAATGAGGATATTCTAGGAAAACAAGATAAGTAAAAAGACTCAAGAATCAAAATGTCAAGAAATCCATTTCGAGTCATCTGACTGTCCCCCTGATTGCAATGGGACATTGACCTTTCAGATAGTCCCAACTCTCGAGAAAACAGCTCCCCCTGCTGGTATATCAAAACCATTTCTAGCAGTAACTTGATTCACCCTGCATGTCTCCTACATGTATGATAGTCACGAGGAACCCTAGCTTGCTTCAGGTTGGAGTGCACATGTATGAAAACAGTGAAAGGCTGCTAGCTAACATTCACACTATCAGACAAACAAAAACAGCTTCCCCCTTGCATTGCAGGTGTCTAAGGTGCGAATAATCCTTTAAAGATTTACTTTGTTGCTTTATTTTTATTTTATATTAATACAATCATTCTCTCTATGCTAAGTAACAAATGTCACTTTCAACGTTACAATTAATCAAATCAGTGGTACTTTGGTGATTATTTCAATTTATTAGAAACTATATATAATTACAATTGCATGAAGAGAAAAACAAGTATTGTTTATGTTTTCCTAATACAGGAGGGCTGTGTCTGCTGTTTTAATGTGTGAGTGTGAAACATTAGACAGCTTCAAAAAGGTAGCTTGAAATGGTTCAAGAAAATGTGATCATATTATTGACTTGAGTTTCTGTATTGATTAATTAATCAATCACGTTTCAGTAACCACTCATCCAGTTATGGTTGCAGTGAAATGCAGTGCATCCTCTAAGATACTGTTGTGTAAGGTATGTCTGAATTGCAGCATATCTGCATCGTGCAATGACCAAAGAACAACACAAGAAACATTCAGTCTGACAGAGAGGGATTCCAACCTGTAGCCCAGGTGCAGTGTGGGCACTGTAGCAGTTAGGGCACTGTGCCATCTGCTGATCTGTTTCTCAGTAACGTTACATTAACATATTTAGCAGATGCTTTTGTCCAAAGCAATATACATTCGAGATGGTGGGGTTAGCCTGGATAAATTGAGGGTCAAGGCCTTGCTTGGTGGTATTTGAACCAGTTACCACCCAATCACAGGCAAAAACCATTAACGCACACATCACCCCACAATTTTTCTGGGCCTTGATCCAATATCATTCGGGTTTTCAGTTTATGCCATTGACCACTTTTCTGTTTGCTGATTCAGCAAAGGGGTCCTGCTGTACTAAAGCAACGTCACTTACTGAATTGCTTCAGTAATAACTCTAGTATTATAACTGGGTAAAATATTAATAAATAGTGTCATATAGGCAACTAAATGTTAACTATTGTTGGAAGGAGTTAGTTGGGGTCATGTGTCTGGTATCATTGCTTCACTGTCATAAGGATCGCCTTCTAGATCTGGTAACTCATATCATTAAGTTGTCCTACATGTTAGGTTACCTACCCATTTGGCAGCTCTGGTTGAAAAGACCATGCGGTAACATAGCAGATCCTAAACTGAAATATCAACAATCAAATTAATTAAATATCAGCAATCTACTGTCTGCTGAAAATAAACAATAACAGTGACAAACCTCGACATCTCAGCACCTGCGCTGTCTTGTCACAGCACAGGATAGGTGAAAATCTTTATGTTGAAGTGTCTCTACACAGATGTGGAAGCTATGAGATCAGTGTAGGTCACCATATGCAACGGCAGAATGATTTCCATTTATATAAACAATAATCGTGTAAGAATCATAAAAAGGTACAAAAAGTAATAGATCTATCTTTATTTGTAAACACTCACTGTATCGCTCTCCATCGCATATTACATATGACAATAATATGCTTTCAAAGTGAAACTGGTTGATTGAGGAGAAACCCCTTTACTTTTCTAACTACTTAGATATTAGACTATTCCACTACAATAAATTAGGTTAAAAAAAATCTTACTTGAAGAGGATAGTAGGTGGCCCTGCAATGGGTCACATCCCAAGTCAATTACTTTCTTCTGGTTATCAAGTCGCCCTTTTTAGCTGCAGTTCTCCCATCTTCTTTATGCCCAACTCCCACAAAAGGCGGCTCAGTAGGGCAGAGGAGTGATTGTACTCAGCTTCTGTTGGGAGGTTTTTTCCAAATTGGCTACGCATTAAAAATGTCAGCCATAATAATGCCCGATGGACCTTTATTATACAATATATCCAGAGAGTTTAACTTCTAGAATACTGCCTTACTTATAACAGCAGGTAATGCACAGTTCATTATTAAGAGCAAATCGTTGCAAATGTATATTTAGTCAAACAGTATAAATAAGTAATGCTAATGCTGGATTATCAATATACTTTCTCTGATAGACTCTGGTGTATTTAGGGACAAGAGACTATGCTTCTATGTTAAATGGCCATTCATGATGCATCTAAGTGCATTTAACCTGGATATGACACACACCAGCACTTCCTTTTCACTCAAGTCAATACAGTAAACGGCTGGATCCCACTTTCATTGAAATTCCACCTGCTTGGCTGATTGCTTCACCGGGATATTACAGAGCTGATGGAGTTGTGGGAGACCCCCCCATTGCAAGTAGGCCCATAGCTGTCCAGGGGGGTCACCTCCAGGTTGACCTTGAACACTGGGGATGACCTCAGCAGAAAATCGGCTGCATCCCTGCGCCCAAGTGCCCTCAGCTTGGCAGTGAGGACGCCAATCGTGCTGCCAGGATGCCTACTCCACTCCTGCAGGAGCAGGGCAGTGGGGCTAGGGTAAGTCACATCCGCTCCAGGAGTATCACTGGCACGGTTGTATTTAGCCACAAGATCTGACAGGCCCAGGTTCATGGCGAGAAGGCACCAGTCCTTACCCATGGCATCCGGTGGGTCCAAAAGTCGACAGAGCTTCCTCCTTGCCAGAAGGCCAATGTCTGATATGTGAACATCCACACCCAGGTTGGCCTGGTGATAGACCTCTGTGCAGCTGAGGCTGAGGATGCTGCTGAAACTTTCCTTGTACCCTCCCATGGTGTTGGTGAGGGTGGTCTCCCTCTGTGCCTGGGCCCTGAAGAAGTCTCTTGGCTGGTAGACCATGATGGGCTCATGGTGCTCTCTCAGCTGCTGGGGACTCAAGTAGTGCTTCACTGTCATGAGCCCAGGTAGAGCGGTAGCTAGAAGATTGTCAGTGAGGTTGCACATCACATCCAGCAGGATGTAACATTTTAGCGAGTCCAGTCCACGCACTTGGACCTCGATTCCCTGGCCGTGGTTAACCAGCCGCAGAATGGCCTCCACACCCCTGTGTGAGATTTTGGCCCCATTGGTCCACAGACGGATGGAACTTCCTTCTGGTTGCTGCTGATGGATCCAGCGACAGAGGTTGACCTGCAGCTTGTGAAACAGACCACATGGGAAGGGGGTGAGATGCTCAGCGGGCACCACACGCACACCACCATACACAAAAGCTTCCTCATCTTCTTCCTCATCTGTCCAAGAGTGGTGCAGCCCGTTGGCCCTGATGAGGGCTGGGATATCCACCATGGTAGAATTGAGAGGGTCACGCACACACACATCCATGGCATCCAGGATTTGCAGTAACTCGTCCACATCACGGTCTGCCAGCAGGCTCTGAAGCTCCTCTAGGCTGAAGCGCCCCCTATAGTGGTGGATGGCTTTTGGAGTGTCACTGGACAGAATCTTGGTGAGTACGTTGCTGCAGAGCCACCGTGGGTCCAGCAGCACGATATCCTGGATCATCTCACTCTGCAGAAGGCTCATCTGTGTGGGACAGAGGCAGGATCAGTATCACACCTGTTGCTAGGTCTGAGTAAAGCCTGAGTAAGGACAGCTAAGCTCATAAAGCATACTGGTCTGTTACAAACTGTTCATCATTTCCAAATGCCAAAACTTAATTATTTTTATATATATTGCTTGAGTGGGCAACTACTACTCAAGTACAAATCATGAACAGATATAATGACTGAAATACATGAACCATTATGATTTAATGATGATAACTAATGGCTTGTTTTTGGTTAATTGTTGCATCAAGTAAGAGTGTTCTACTACATTATTTTGCCCCCTCGAGTAAAGTGTTACTATTTTTATTTGATCCAATATAGACAAGCCTACAATACTCAGTAATCTGTGATTCTAGCTAGAGTTTTATGTTAAGATTTTTTCTTGGGTAAAACTTAAGCAGAATTGGCACAAGAGAGCATATGTTTCAACATTTTTTTTGTACGTGGCGTATTCTACACTCACTGGCCAGTTTATTACTTGCATTTGCTTGTTAATGCAAACACCCTTCTCCTACAAACAGAGACTCACATGGGTACGACTGAATATACACAACAAGCAGACAGGGTCAAGAGGTTCAGATACTATGAGGATTAAGACGCATGATCTAAATTATTTTGAATGCGGAACGCAGGTTTGCCACATCTCAGCAACAGCCGTCCCTCCTGGGATTTTCATACAATACAGTGTGTATAGTTTACAGAGAATGTCGGTTTGGCAGTTCCGCTGCCAAAAGCGTCTTGTTAATGAGAGCGGTCAGAGGGGAATGGGCACTCTTAAAAGCTGACAGGAAGGCCACAAGTGCAACAATAAAAACTCAGTACAACAGCAGTGTGCAGAATGGCTCCTCTGCACCCACATAACTTGACAGGTCATTACGTGTTTCTGGAGACTTGACACTATGTAGGAGTGCCACATGAAGTGGCCACTCTGTGAGTATTATGTATGATTTTCAAAGATTGCATATGAACTGTGCTGATTTTATAAGCACCCTCGATTATACAGAAATACATTTTTTTAAACTGATGCACAAATAGCTGGAGACTGAAGTGTTTATATTTAAGTGTATTGTTCTGTAACGTGTTTAACACTTTCTCCTGTGCTCATGTTGATGTGCTGCATGGGATGCTGATGCCTAGCGATTGCTTTTCGTGTTGCGGGATCTCTCCACTGAGTCGAAACGTGCGAAAGCTGTGTTTCCTGTGTTTGGTGAAATTTTTTTGTGCTTTATCTACAGTACATTTACTAATAAAGACATCATGGCCCCTAAGAAAGTGAGCAATGCAGTAACCGCTGAACTTAAAAAGGAAATTGTAGCGAATTATAGAGTTGAAGGTGCCACACGTGTGTCTGCTCTCTCTTTGGAGTTCGGGATAGCCATTTATTTAATATTTATTGCTTTTGTAATGTGTGATTTTTCATGTTCATTAGTTTTATGTTGATTGTTAATAGTGTTTAGTCATTAGTTAGGTAGGCAGATATGTTTAATAGCAATCATTTCGAGGTCTGGAACAGATTAAATTCATTTACATTATTTCTTATGGGGAAATTTCACTTGGACCTCAACGAAATCACAACTTGACCGGCCTTCTGGAACGAATTAAGTTTGTGCTCCAAGGTGCCACTGTAGATGATTTCCTGGTAACAAGGCTCGAACCATGAGCAAATCTGGGTTGCTAAACAGCAACGGTGTATGCATTTGCATCCACACACCTCCCCCATGCTGTGCAGCTGCGAGACCACCTCCCTCAGGGTCTTCTCGCTGGCCAGGGGGTTCATGTGCTCCTGAACATCCGCCACAAACTTGTGCCATGGCATGAGCTGACTGGGCCGGTGATGCTTTCTCCAGGAGGGCAGGGTCGAAAGAATTTTCTCACACAGTTGTGTCATAGGTGGGCAGGACTGTGGATAGAGACCAGGTTCAAGCTGGACTGAAGCATACGGCACAGACCTTCACTGCGCATTATCCAGTGTGACTGTAAGGTCCTCCTCGGTCCTCAACTCACAGTCATTTAGTATTCTGTTTGACTGCACCATGAAATTTTAAAACTTTTCAATTATATAAGAAGCAAAAATAATCTTAGCAAAATTAACATTTCAGCCAATTTCAAGAATATAGAAAAGACACCATAGTTCTGTTAGAGCATAATCTAACCCTTTGTTACAATGGACTACAATGGAGTACTTTAGCAATTGGATTTGATATACTTGCTTGGTGTTAAATCTCCCACATTTTATTTTACTTAAAGTATGCTTCTCTATAACAAGAATTTTAATGATAAAGTAAATTCAACAACAGTACTTATTTATTGTAAAGCTACAGTTTATTCAGTGTTACCATACTTTACATTTAACACTGATCACGCCCATGTGTGTGCATTGCCCTAAGGTTGCCAGCTTGCATTTACCTGTGTGTTTGCTTTGGCTACAAACACACATGTTTTTGTAACATTGGACAGTCCTGCACTCAAGGAATTTTTTTGTTTGAGGAACAATACGATAGCTTCCATACCTTTGTTGTCCCCTCCAGCCCACGGTGCTTGATCATATAATAGTGTTTCCCTGGGCTGCATGAGACGCATCCTGATTGGCCGCTGCAGGCCCTTTCTGTCATTATCACTTTCAGCCTGTCGAGCGGTTATTACTTTTTGGCCCCCACTGGTCGCGTCCTTAAGGCATAGCGATGGCACCTGGACGCTTCGCACGTCTAACACTCACAGAGATAACGGAGCCCCGCAGGTCCTGAAGGTGGTTTCTCAGCAGCTTCATCACTTTGGAGCTTGATGCCCCGGCATCCATGACAAAGAGCTTCTCTGAGATTTGTAGATCATTCGCAAATCTTAAGATAGACGTAAAACGTAAATTTAATCCAATTACAAAAGTCCTCAATGACGACATGTGAATTGTTGGTATGTTGTACCCTTCCTCACTGCTTTATGTGTTTTTTTTTCGCTTGCTGCTGTCATATGGCAGTCAGGCTGCCGTACATTACCTGTTCCTGACTTCTCTCAGCAGTGATTTCTCCTTGTCGTAGGCAAATTCCCCTCCACAGTGATGAGGGAGATTCACAGTGTCTGCGTGGGTCGCCACCAGCACAACACACAGTGGGTGCTTCACCTTTCCACCAAAAGCTGAAAACAAAAAAAAAGAGCAAAATGTGAGATACTCACGTTTAATAGAAATGTAAAACGACATGATCATGAGGGACCCAGAACCTCATTACAGTATGTCAACACAAGACACACACAAAAAAATGCCCTGAAGAGGATCACAGCTGTGGGCAAATTGGAGAAGAAGCACTATATCTGAGCAAATGGAACCTATCCACAGTATGATGTTTAGGTGCAGTAGTATCATATATTCATCAGATGCTTTTGTTCAACGTGATATATGGTTTAGGCCCAGCCAGCTCCCCTACAGCAACAGGGGTCAATGATCTTGCTCAAGAACCCAGCAGTGACATGATTACCCTGCTGGCCATGATACCTGAACCCACGATAGTCTGAAAAAAGGGACAGATTCCTAATCCGATCAGCTACATGGCATCCCCATATTATCACAT
Source organism: Mormyrus proboscirostris (assembly GCA_026779585.1). Lineage (NCBI taxonomy): Eukaryota > Metazoa > Chordata > Actinopteri > Osteoglossiformes > Mormyridae > Mormyrus > Mormyrus proboscirostris. The sequence continues at coordinate 13,406,616 of JAODKF010000126.1, forward strand.
CATGCCAAGCATTTATCAGGCTATAATTGTCATCAAAACACCCCAGAGAAAAGAGCTGTGTTGTCTTTAATGAAATGATAGAAGGTATTGATGCAAATATGCATCTGGATAAAGATCACTTCAACAATATTTAAGCCTCCAAAAATAACATATTGTACAGAGTTCCCTCTGCTGGTCAACATTGGCATTTCATATATAGCTATTTAATTAAACAACCCATAAGCTTAAATCACGAGTGGGCAATCTTATCCAGAAAGGGCCGTTGTGTATGCAGGTTTTTACTGCAACTCCCTACTTAGATTACTATTAGAGGACTGATTGGCTAAAGAGTCCTCACATCTGGGTTTGAACAGCTGACCCAAAGGTCATCCCAAACACGTGCGTACACACGGGCCCTTTGCGGATAAGATATCCCAACCCAGGCTTAGATCAATCATTCTCCACCCCCAATCGTCCTATGCAAGAGTCTAGAGCCTATCCCATAAACAACAGGCTCAAACCTATAGGCAATTTGGAAACTCCAAACCACTTCAGCATGTGTTTGGACAATGGGGGTAAATGAAAGAACTGACACAACATGGAGAGAACATGCACACTCTGTGCTCGGAGCCATAGCAGAGACATGATCGCAGGCCTCAAGTGATGTAGGGCAACCATGCTAACCACAACACCACAACAGCAACATGTCACCCTTCAGGGGCACCACTTTTGATTAAATGTTTTATTTAACAGAATTCTGAAACACACACACACACACACACACGCACACAAACACAAGACGGACCTTCCTAAAGTACATTGACTTGATGCGTGTGCTGGCGGTGACAATTCTGATAAACAGACACATGATAAAACAACCAGCAAAGCAGAGCTCCCTGCAGCAGAGAGATTACGCAACGGAGAATCGACTTCAAAGAAGTGAGGCTGGCAACCATACGCACTGATGCTGTCTTCCAGCGTGGTGAGCGACTTGAGGAGATTCAGCCAGAAGGTGACCTGGTTGAGCTGGGCCTCGTAGGGCTCCTCCAGACTGAAGAGCACCAGGTGTACGGCCGTGTGATCGTTAGCGGCAAAGCAGTCATAGGAGCAATAGTACACAGGGTTACCGGAGAATTCCCACACGCTGAAGTCTCCCACTCCTGCAAGGCAAGAGCAAGAAAGATATGTAATACTCTATCAATCCATCTCTTAACTCCCTACCCTGGACAGGGATACAGGGGCCTGGAGCCTATCCCAGGGAGAACAGGGCACGAGGCTGGGGGGGTACCCTGCAGGGAATACCAGTCCATCACAGGCCTCACACTATGGGAAACTAAGTGCCACCAATTTAATTTGCTTCATGTTTGTAGAATGCAGCAGGATACCAGAGCACCCAGAAGGAACCCACGGGGCAGGAAGCTCCACATACAGAGGGGAAATGTGCGATTCAAACCCTCATTCCTTGAAGGCAACAGTGCTACACCAAAATCCACTGTGCTACCCATCGTATTACCATATTTATACATCCATCCCTCTCTCTTCTACACACTTATCCTGGTCAGGGTCATAGGAGGGCCAGGATTCACCACCCTAATTACAGTACCTAATTACATGTCTTGGGACTTCAGAGGAAACCTGTGTGACACAGGGAGGATGCACAAACTCCACAGGGATTCAACCCCCAACCAGGAAGTTATGAGTCAGTAGTGCTATACACTGAGCCACTGTGCCACCCTTGGCATTACAACATTTACCCTGCCATTTTCCGTAACTGCTCAGTATATATAACCTTGGAAGTATGCGAGTATGGCACAGTACATGGGATTGTAATCTCACACCTTCAGGGTTGAGGGTTCATTCCTGTACTGCTCTGTCATTGTTTTCCTACTTATGTGCAGGGTGGCACTTTCACTAAATGGGTAGCGTTCCAGAGCTATGGATGCAGAAAAGTGTGCAGTGTTTAAATGGCCTCTTCTCTTGCTTTTGGTTGTTTAATTTAGCTACCCCAGTGTCCTCCAATGGTATATAAGCATACTTCTCAAAGCTACACTAATGACTAACTGCCATTAGTGTAGCTCGGCACGTGAGTGTTTTAGGATCACATCATGGCTGCGTCTCACTGAAAGTGATTACGTGAAAGAGGTGAGTAGTAAGAAATGTAAAGCTAGAGTCACATTTAATATGCTTCAAATAGCTAATATTAACACCTTACCATTGATGCTGATGTTCTGGATGTCAATGGCTTTGGTAGACTGGTCGTCCACTGTAGACTGAGCACTGTGCATGGGAGAGAAGACCGCCAGGACTCCCTTGGCAAGGCTGGGCTCAAACATCATGCTGCGTCGCCGGACATTCACATTCTCACACCCGGGATACAGATTGGAGACACTCATAGACACTGTGAATGGAGATACACATGTTCATTCATTCAGTTTTACAGCCAACCTTTGCTGCATAATTACAGTACTGCAAAATTCTCACTTTGTTATGCCCAAGGACTGCAATTCATATGCCTCACCAATGGGTGGCAGACTTGAGCTACAAAAAATTTTCATATGACAGCTGCATGGCCACAAAATATGATTTCCCTTTAATTTTTGTGGCGTGTTAGATAAAATTTATTTATTTTTTCATAAACAAGTAAGAATTCTAAAGCCATTCTATTTTTTATTTAACCGAGTGTGACGTGTATAAAAAACTTTACATAAAATACTTGGTGTTTGAGGTATTATTTTGTATAGAGGGGTAGTTTTGGGAGTGTGTCAGATGATAGATGGCAAGAGGGAAGCGGGAGAGAGATCAATAACAAAAACTGTTCACACCTGCCTGTGAAATGGTATGACTTTTATACAGCTGTCATGAGAAGTATCGCCCATGCTACAAATTCAGACAAAAACTCACGTAACCAATAGCAGCCCGGACATCAGCCGTTTTGGCCGATCAGGCAACAGACAACCAAGGCTGAATGTTTCTGTCACTGAATCCTGTCTGGATGTTAGCTTATGCAGGTATATTTAGGATACGTTACAAGAAATAATAGAGAGGGACTGCATCAGCCTTAGGGGGCGCTGGTGTATTAGGTAACAGTGGCAATGAAGCACTCCGCACCTGTGGGCACAGGAGGTGCTGGGGAGAGCGTGAAGCGTGGGGAGCTGGTGGAGGGCAGGCGGGACCTCTTCCTGCGGAAGAAGCTCCTCAGAATGCCGCACTTCAGGGACTCCAGCAGGGTGCTCTTGCCGGCGCCGGAGTGGCCGAAGACCTTCAGCTTGATGCGAGGCTGTGGCGTCTGCGTGGGCCGCAGTTGGTGCAGGAAGCTCCCCTTGTGGTGATCCTTGGTACCGCAAGTCATGCAAAGGGAGGCAAAGCCACAGGCTTTACTGCTGATTGACTTTGTCAGATTAACAGACCGACGTCAGCATCAGTAGGGCAGATTTCTCGCAGGACAATGACGAAAAAGGAGCCCCTTACTTTCTTGAGCTTTCCCAGGAGACTGATGATTTTGTCATGGAGTCCCACCCTGGCAAGATCCTCAGCTGACTTCCCATCCTGTCGAGAGAGGAAAACAGCGACTTCACTGGCCAATCTCAAACGGCAAGGACGTTGGTGCAGCGCAGCCACAGGCCGGGTGGAAGCTGCAACAACTTCATTGTATTTATTGAAAAAGAAAGTTCAGTGGGAGCCGCAGTCAGTGCATGAGCTCAGAATCACGCCGATGAAGACGGCAGTTGTTTGCTAAGGATGCTGACAGATGCTGACCTTTGAGAGGCATTTCTGGTCCCTTAGTACACCAACAGCGAAGCGCCAAAAGCTAGCAAAATATTATAGAGGGTCATAAGCAGAGTGTAACGCAAAATATACATTCATATATACTCTGTTAAAAGAAATTAGAGGAACACTTTTTAATCGGAGCATTCTGAGATATTGATCTGATCAGTTAAGCAGCAGAGGGGGGGTGTTAATCAGTTTCAGCCGCTTTGGTGTTAATGAAATTAACAACAGCTGCACTAGTTGGGCAACATTGAGACGACCCCCAAAACAGGAATCGTTTAACAGGTGGAGGCCACTGATATTTTTCCCTCCTCATTTTTTCTGACTGTGTTTTCACAAGGTTTTGCATTTGGCTACAGTCAGTGTCACTGGTAGCATGAGGCGATACCTGGACCCTACAGAGGTTGCACAGGTAGTCCAACTTCTCCAGGATGGCACATCAATTTGTGCCATTGATAGAAGGTTTGCTGTGTCTCCCAGCACAGTCTCAAGGGCATGGAGGAGATTCCAGGAGACAGGCAGTTACTCTAGGAGAGCTGGACAGGCCCATAGAAGGTCCTTAACCCATCAGCAGGAGCGATATCTGCTCCTTTGTGCAGGAGGAACAGGATGACCAAACAATCAGAAACAGACTTCATGAGGGTGACCTGAGGGCCCAATGTCCTCTACTGGGCCCTGTGTTCACTGCCCGGCACCGTGGAGCTTGATTGGCATTTGCCATAGAATACCAGAAACGGCAGGTCTGCCACTGGCGCCCTGTGCTTTTCACAGATGAGAGCAGGTTCACCCTGAGCACATGTGACAGACGCGAAAGGGTCAGGAGAAGCTGTGTAGAACGCTATGCTGCCTGTAACATTGTTCAGCATGACCAGTTTGGCGGTGGGTTAGCGATGGTCTGGGGAGGCATATCCATGGGAGGGCGCACAGACTCTACAGGCTAGACAACGACACCTTGACTGCCATTAGGTATCGGGATGAAATCCTTGGATCCATTGTCAGACCCTATGCTGGTGCTGTGGGTCCTGGGTTCTTCAAGGTGCACAACAATGCCTGGTCTCATGTGGTGAGAGTATGTAGGCAGCAGTGATGGGGACTCGAGTTTGAGACTCGGACCCGAGTGCGACTTAAGTCGCACACACAGTGACTTGAGACTCGAGCTGCGGGACTCGTGAACAATGTTTATTTTTAGGAAACAACTGATGAGCTCGGTTATTCCCCTCCCTCCGTTACCTATGACCTGGCCATGTAACACGTGTAACACGTATCTGCTGCGCACGGGCGCGGCCACACATTTTATGTTTTTTTTATTGCGTGGCCGCCACACACGAGAAGACAAACAAACATGTTGACTGCTGTGCCATTCATCATCAGCGTTGGATTTAAAAACTTCAAACAAGACGGCCCAAACAGAAGAAGTGCTCAATGCAAA
>JAODKF010000126.1:13411891-13423570 GCA_026779585.1 Mormyrus proboscirostris
GAGACTTAATATAATAAAGAGACTTGAGACTTGACTTGGACTCTAGCTCAGACAGAGACTTGAGACTTGACTTGGACGCTAGCTCAAAGCCTTGAGACTTGACTTGGACTCTAGCTTAGAGACTTGAGACTTAACTTGGACTCTAGCTCAGAGACTTGAGACTTGACTTGGACTCTAGCTCAGAGACTTGTGAGCATCTCTGGTAGGCAGTTTCTAGAGGATGAAGGAATTGATACCATTGATTGCTCGTTCGCCTGACTAAAATCCAGTAGAATACCTCTGGGATATATTTTGGTCTATCCGATGCCACCAGGTTGCACCTCAGACTGTCTAGGAGCTTAGGATGCCCTGGTTCAGATCTGGGAGGAGATCCCCCAGGACACCATCCATCGTCTCATTAGGAGCAGCCCCAAACTTGTCAGGCATGCATACAAGCAGGTGGGGGCCGTACACACTACTGAGTACGATTTCGAGTTGCTGAAATGAAAGTCTGGCAAACTGGACTAGCCTGCGTATCATTTTATCACTTTGATTTTCGGGGTGTTTTTGAATTCGGCCTCTGTAGGCTGATAATTTTCATTTGCATCAAACAATGTGGCCTCCTCTCATTCCTAACACATCACCCAGTCCACATCAGTATAGACATCCAGCATGATTGTTTTCCCATTGAGATCTGATGTCTTTTCAAAGCGTTCCTTTAATTCTATGAAAAAAGTATGTGCACATTTTCACAATATTGTAGTGCTTGTGAACAAATAATTTCCTGGACTATACCCATTCATGCATAAGAATAAACCTTTATTTTAAAGCTATACTGCTACTTCTAATATTATGGATTCAAATAGTCTTATTAGATTCTTGCTGTTAGAAGTTCTTGTGTAGTGCCTGTTTAGTGCTGCTTACACTTGCACCTGTTCATTCATTGGAAGTTCTGGCTAGTTGCACTTATGCCTAGTTGAGTCTTTGACAGCTGTATATTTGCAATGTGCTATTTGCTTCACTTGCACATCGTTTTTGAAAAAAGCATCAGCTAATCATATATCAGTACATGTATGAACATTGTAATAGTAGATTCTATTCATGTTTAAGATTGTATGGGCTAGGGTGAGAATTTACACATTTTTGAGTTTAAATTCAAACCTGATCCATATATCTTCCATATATGGCACATCATAACGCAAAACGCAAAACATCCAAGGTTCCAGCATGTGTAAGATTCACATTTACTAAGAGGACAAAAAATGAAACAAATGGGCGTTTGCCCACCAGACAAGCTGTCCTTCAGCTTCCTATGTATGAAAATTAGAGTGATGTGACAAAATGTATACTGTAGGTTTTTTTCCCTTTTCCTCTTTTTCTTTTTCTGTCTGTCTGTCTGTCTTTTTGTCTCTGCCTACTAATGAATGTCAGCTGTTCTTGCACTTCACCTTCTCATATCAGCTCCGTTCCTCCCATAGGACCAGGATCTGCCTATCTTCCTCTATCCCATTCCCTCCTCCTATCGTCACTTAGCAAGGATCAGAGGAGTGTAGACTGATCTGCCAATGCACAATTAATGTGCTGTAGGCTGAGATTATCTGACCAAGTGTGGAAAACCTGTGTTTTACCGTAAGATAACCCAGATGCCTGTTTTGCACGTCACACCCCAAATAGAGACGGTAAGTTGTCTTCTTGTGAGGGAAACAAATTAAAGATATTAAAGTTCCACACTCCTGCCAAAATGGATCATTTGAAACATTTGATAATATGTGTCAAAGCAAAATATACATCCAAAGCCTTGCAACACCTCCAGTTTCAATTCATCTTCAGGGAAGACAGTGTGAAGAGCAAACATTTGCCATAAAACTGGACCATGATACTTACGTGTTTCTACTAGCCAACCACAAACATTCGTTACGCTTAGTATAGTTGTGTACACTTATGACTAATTCTCATTTCTATTCAGTGTTACATCAGGTCAACTTGACATATTATTTTATTTTCCAGTCATTAGTGTTGGGATTCTTGCCCACTTAGAGGCTACGTACATCTCTAGGTGAACTGATATCACACCAGTAATGATTGTTGACATTACTGTGGACGATGTGGGATTTTGGCTCTACACATTATAACATCAATAAAAACAATCATGATTTTGAATCAGCCAAAAAGAAACGGGAGTAAATGTGCTCTAGATTAAGGATCCAAGACTGTACTCTTGGAATATGGCGCCATTATCTCAGGAGTTCCTATAGATTACACTGGTTATATATGGTTCTACTCTTGCTATCATGTGTCGATTTCATTTGCTGATTTGATTTGTTGTTGCCGTTTTATTTTATTTGGTCTCCAAACAGTTTATGACAAAAAATGTCCATCCGTCCTACAGGCTACAGGTACAAGACAGGGAATAACCCAAGATGGGACCCAGCCCGAAAGAGGCATGCGGGACTGTCCCCAAGTGGGCTCACCATCCACAAGGGAAATGTCAGGGGTTCGGTGCATTGTACGAACATGCTCGGGGCTACAGGTCGATGATCGATTTCATAATCGTATCATCTGATCTGCGGCCTTCCGTCTTGGACACTCGGGTAAAGAGAGGGGCAGAGCTGTCAACTGATCACCACCTGGTGCTGAGTTGGCTCAGGTGGCAGGGGAGGCCAGTCAGACCTGGTAGGCCCAAGCGCATAGTGATGGTCTGCTGGGAATGTCTGGCAGAGGTTCCTGTTCGCCAGAGCTTTAACTCGCACCTCCGGCATTCCAGGGAAGGTTGGGGACATTGAGTCTGAATGGACACCGTTCCGGACCTCCATTGTGGAAGCGGCCGTACAGAGCTGTGGCTGCAGGGTGGTCGTGACGGTAACCCTCGAACCCGATGGTGGACACCAGAGGTAAGGGGGGCTGTCAAGCTGAAGAAGGAGGCCTACTGGGAGTTTTTAGCCCAGGGGTCTCCAGAGGCAGCTGATGGGTACCGGCAGGCCAGGCGGAACGCGGCTCGGGCGGTTGTGGAATCAAAAACCATGGAAAATCACTTTTGGTCGGCCTCTGGTCTGGCAAACCATCCGAAATATCAGGAGGGGGAAGGAGCTCCTGGTTCCTACTATTTATAGTGGGGAGGGAGTGCTGTTGACCTCACCTGGGGACATCACCCGGAGGTGGAAGGAATACTTTGGGGACCTCCTCAGCCCTACCCCAGATACATCTACGCGCACTGCCTTTGAGACATCTGACAGCACAGAGCCTGAGGGTGCTGGGGGGGGGGTTGGGGTGGTTAAAGAGCTACGTGGTGGCCGTGCCCAGGGGGTGGACGAGATCCACCCGGAGTACCTAAAGACTCTGGATGTTGTGGGGCTGTCGTGGCTGGATGGTCTACATGTGTTTTGTGGACTTGGAAAAGGCTTACGACCGGGTTCCCCGAGGTGCTCTGTGGGGGGTGCTTCGGGAGTATGGGGTCCGGGGTCCACTATTGTGGGTGATTCGATCCCTGTATCAATGGAGCAGAAGCTTGGCCCGCATTGCTGGTAATAAGCTGGACGTGTTCTCAATGCGGGCTGGGCTCTGCCAGGGCTGCCTTTTGTCATCGGTCCTGTTTATAATATTTATGGACAGGATTTCTAGGCGCAGCCGGGGTGTTGAGGATGTCCAGGTTGGTGACCTCAGGATTGCCTCACTGCTTTTTGTGGACGATGTCATCCTGTTAGCTTCATCTGCTGGGGATCTCCATTGTGCTCTGGGCCGGTTCACAGCCAAGTGCGAAGCAGCGGGGATGAGGATTAGCACCTCCAAGTCCCAGACCATGGTGCTCAGCTGGAAACGGGTGGATTGCCCTCATCAAATCAGGGAGGAGGTACTGCCTCAAATGGAGGAATTCAAGTATCTTGGGGTCTTGTTCATGAGTAAGGGTAGGTGAGATCGAGAGCTGGACAGAAGAATTGAAGCGGCATCTGCAGTTTTGCAGGCGCTTAACCGGTTCGTCGTGGCTAAAAAAGAACAGAGCACAACGGGTGGACACACACAAAATATATATATATATTTTTATATAAATTCAGATATTTAGATAAGTCATTACAATACAGCCCTCAGAAGGCTGCAGCATTCTGTGCGGCATGTTGTATGTTGCGTAACATCGCCATGTGTGATGGATGTCTTGAAGTTAAATGAGGACACATTAGAGGACTTTAGAAGTCGTGATGCTGAACTGCATGAGCCGAATAGTGGAGGGCGGATCGAGCCAAGTATCGATAATAATGCTGCTATTGATATTTATCAATACCAGTTTAATGAGATCGATACTTCAGTTTCAGTTTCTTTCCTGAATACACTGCGGCTGTCTGTGAAAGCGCTGCTGCTCCCAATTGCCGCTCCCAGCTGTCACGTGACTCAGCGGCGCCTGGCATGCAAACAGGCTCACTGGCGCTCACACACACACAGTATAATATTTATAAGAAAGTGTCGTAATAGTGGGTCGCTGAGCCATGCTCGCAATAATTAAAAAGCAGGGATAGTTCGGGGTTTAATCATTAGATACCATTTATTACACCCGTACCACTGCAATCACACTCACTCGCACCGCCTTCCGTGCTCGTCATACACACGGTGGGCGCACGCACACATACACACACACTACGTACAACAATAAACATTAATTACTATACATCACATAACAGAATCACACAGCACATTTATACTTAGCACTTTCCATACTTAAGTTTTGCTTTGTGGCTCCCACAACTCAAGGCATGGATTTACTGCGTCTTGATCAGTTGGCAGCACGCATGATAGCCCAGATCACGATGGCACGTAATGAGACAGTATGTAGCGGTATTTTGTTGGTCATTTGTGTAAACGTTCAGCGCGATCCTGAAATGCGGTATCTGGCTTGGGGCTGACTTGAGTACTGCTTTGTCGCGAAGGCATTCCACACTTTTTGTTTACTTGAGAAACACGAGCATAATTGCTATACCGCGATCATGTAATGGCATAAACCAAGAGATTTAAAAACAATAACAGTACAGACATTTTTAAACGGCACAAATAATTGCAATCTGTTTGGTTGAAATCAGTCGCAAATCGGGGGACTTCATGCTGGTGTCACGTGACCATGTAAACAACCCTTTTTATCTCAGACATTAAAGCGGCACAAACGAAAATTTTAACGGCACAAACAATTGCAATCAGTATGGGCAAAATTGGAGGCAAATGACTGGCCAACTTTACACTGGTGACAGTCTAAACATTCATTAATATCGCAGAAACTAAAAATTTTAATGGCACAAACAATTAAGACCAATTTGTTTAAAAGACGAGGTGACATTCCGATTGGTTTATTGCTTGTTACGCCTTTGAAGAATTAAGAAAGTTAACACAACCTTTTTGCGCCTGTCTGTTTTTTCCACCGTCAAAACAGCGAAATGGATTTGGACACACCCATAAATGTTTGATCGTCAAAATAGAGCCCATTTTGTCATTCAAATAAAGTGAATGTCAAGAAGCTTCTGGCTAAATCAAAACCTCTGGAAAATTAACGGAGATCTGAGAAACGCTGAGCATAAAGATGTCTCCGGAATTACCCCCTCATAACATACATGTTGCTTAAGTACAAATTATCCACAAAGGAATCAAAGGAAATCTGATATTTGGATTGTCTGATCAATGAAATTCTGTTAAAATTATTATTGTAAAATTATCCAGCTGAGCTTAGTGAGAAATTTCTCATTTCTTTATTGCCCGGGTCTATAACACTATGGGCCACATTCCTATGTCTTTGTCAGAATGCTCGCATTTTTCAAATTCTCTTGCTGCAAGAGCAGATGAGCCGCCTGAAATGGATGAGAGGGACGAGAGTGGCAGTGTTTGCCTTCACATCATTCTAAATGCACACGGGAGGACATTTTGTTCTGCGCTCACATGCCGCTTGTTGGCCACTTTCGTACCAAACCGCTTTTACACGTGTGACACTCAACTCTGTCATGAAAACCTGCTGATCATTTGATATTCTGCTTGAAATCTCCCTTTTTTTCTTGCTGTGAGGAAATATAACTGAGGTGTTATTCTCGAATCTGGGCCCGAAGCACAAATCAGAATCAAACATGTCAGTGAAAAAAAGAGACTTGGGTGCAGGAGAATCTGCTCTGGTGGAGTGACGGCTTGCTGTCCAGCTTCATGTCAGCTTTCAAAAAGCACGAGAAATTAGATTACAGATCGGAGAGCTCCGAACTTCACTGAGCCTAACAGTTACGTATCGCGATGGCGTGAGGCAGGCAGAGACTCGGGGCAATAATTGCCTGTTTGGAGAACATGGTCCTTTCCCCTACAGCGGGAGCTTGAGTGACAGCAGCACCCCCACCCCCTACAAGAGGCATCAAGACTCCCGGGTCTCTAATTAAGCTCACTTGCTGGTGTGGGTTGAATGCTGAATGCGAAGGCTGATGAATAAAGCGCGGAGTCACTGCATATCATCATTAGTGTATCTCACAGGCAGAAATAACAACGTAAAGCTGCATTTAACAAGACATGCAACCCAGGCTTTAACTTTTATGTATATAAATTCATTATCAAAACATGAAACCAAAGGTTGTTTACAAAACTCGCTTGTTCTGTTATGTTCTATTACCCGTTACTCATAATCATCTTGTAAAGAATTCACATGCCAGTGAATTGAAGAGCAAATTTCAGGTTTGTAAGAAAGCCAAACTTATTGAAAGTTTTTCTTTGGCTTACATGAGGACTGAGTGAGTTGTGGTTCCCAAGGGTCTGTTCCTGATAACGATGACTTAAAGATTAAGTTTAAAGATATGTGTTGCGAAAGGTATTTCTTTTCCTAAGTCTCTCTTAAGAGATTGCTTAAGGCTGGGAGAGCTTCTTAAGAGTGACATTAATAGGTGCCGTTACACCTGATTGGTTGACATCAATAGCTTGAGAATTGATTATTCCCTCCATGCAGTAACTGCCTGACTGCCGCATGAGAGAAAGCTCTGTTTTGGGAAATGCATCCCAGTATTGTAACATATGAGGAAGCCCAACTTCAGGTCATTAGCGGGCTCAACTCAAAAACAACAAAAAAAAATAATAGACTGAGTGACTTTTGGAAATTTTGGTTTGGTTTAAATAGTTTTATCATTATTTTAAAACAGTATTTTGACTGCAAGCGTTAAGCGTATGAGGCTGTACATTTTTTACAAGGACATATTGTAGAGCATTAAGTATAAAGTTACTATGACTGAAGATGATCTCAACCCATTAAACAAGATACACATTTCATTAGTTTTGTACTAAGGTCCCATATTTAACAAAGAAAAAAAAACAACTGAAGATTAGCATTTTAATTTTCAAGGGTGTAAAATCCTATGAGTCTGAAAATGCTAACTAGGTTGAAGTAATTTCATATAGCCTTTCACTTACATTGTCAGTGGCATCCATATTGGCACCAGAGGCACAGAGGTGTCGCACAACTTCAAGGGCTCCACTGCTAGCAGCCAGGTGCAGTGGGGTCCTCCCAAGCTACAAAGGAGCAATGCAGCCAAAGGTGTCACCCAGCACGCTAATAACACAGCTGATAAACTGAAGGAACCTGCGTTGAACGTGCCTTTGACTGTGTTGATAGTCAAAGACTAGATAATGGTAGTATGACCTAATACAGCACTGAAGCCTTTCAGAACATCATTTTTAAGATGTAGAATTTGCATTGTACTTCAGTTATACAAAAGCAGATTTGCTTACAAACAAACCTACTGCTTTTGTAACGGCAAGTATTTGCATATCAGTCATTTAATAGAATAACTTTTGTACCAACGAAAACTAGTATAATATTAACCTGTATAGTATTACATTAATATTTAACTTAATATTCCAAAAGTGGTCCTTGCAAGACTCACTTGTTTTAATGTAAATGTTTATCTACTTTTTCTGCTACATAAATAGCTCTGTTGTCATTTTATTTGGGTTTAGAACCAGAATGTGCCTTCTAGTCTAATGCCACTTCTCAGTGATTGACCCCAGGCTACTGGCAGCGTGCAGGTTGGCCTGCTCACTATATTTGGAGTGTCCAGGTTGGTCGTGGCATTGCAGAGGGCCCACACGATGTCCAGGTTGCCGTCCTCGCAGGCGACGTGAAGCGGGGTGTTACCATGGTGATCCTGGTGGTCCACGCGGCAGTGGTGGCCGATTAGCCATTTCGCCACCTCGACCTGGCACCTGCGCACGGCCAGGTGCAGAGCAATGCGGCCGCCCTGAAAGCCAAACACAGCAAATGCAACATGCAGCTGCCGGGTACAACAGGAAGCGATGCCTTTGAAACCAGAGGGTCAAACCAACTGTCTGTTGAATGAAGTTCTACCTTTTACCCATTACTTTTTAAACAGAATTTTTAACAAATTCCATTTTTTCCCTTTTATGATTGGCCTTTCTGACTAACCTGTCCTTTTCCTTCCCTGAATAGTTGGAAAAAAGTTTATTTTCCTCAGTTAAAAAAAAAAAGAAATCCGAGATTTTGAATAGGCTGTTCTTCAAATTACGACACAAACAGATATGCACATCTGTGTTTGTCAACCCTGTCCTCAGGGACCCCCAGACACGTTTTTGTTCCCTCCTAGCTCGCAACACACCATTACCAGGTACTGGGCATTAATGATTCGCTGGGAGCTGGGACGGAAGTAAGAGTCTCTGAGGACTCTGAGAAACACTGGTGTAAATGAATCTGCTCTCTCTGACATTTGGGTCGGGCACCCCGGCTCAATCGATCGGACTTTCATCCCCATGACCTTTTTCAGATGTCTCGTGTACTGCTGTGAGATCAGTACCATCCTGGGGTCACAGGAGAAGGCTAACCTTGTCCGTGGAATCCAGGTTGGCTCCATGCTCCACCAGACACTCGACGATGTCCCGGAAGCCCCTGGATGAAGCCGTCAAGAGCGGGCTCTCGCCCTCACCGTTCCTTACATTGACTTGACAGCCAGCCTTGCACAGTGCCTTTGCCACAGGGTAATATCCGTGCCAGGCTGCACAATGCAGCGGCGTCTCATTTTCCTAGAGGGAGGGAGGTTGCATCATGTACACGTGCAGCCTGCCTTTCAGCGCACTGGTGTTTGCAAAATTGGGAAAGGAAGCCCTCAGGCAGTTTAACCTGAATAAGCCGAATCGCGTCAATGAATCATTGACATCTGCATAGTCATAAATCGCGTGGCTAAATGTTCCTGGTGATCAACAAAATATAATCTGTGGCAGAGGCAAATAAATAAAAACGATGGGCCAAGTTGACTCCAAGTTGATTGCATCTGAATTTCTCCAGATTTAATGAAGATATTAGCGACGGTAGTGACACATGATTATATAACAGAGAGCTGGCACTTACCTTATCTACAAGGTTTGGGTTGGCGTGAATACTGCAGAGGTACTGGACGACATCCATGTTGCCATACCTTGCTGCCACGTGCAGAGAGGTTTCTCCAGACTAGATCAGAAAATAAATAAAAAAATTTTCTCACACACACACACACACGCACACACACACGTATATATATAAATTATGACATATATTTCAATTATGTTTTGACATATATAATTTGATTACAACCTAAAAATCCATATTGATATCTAATTATATGAAATATGGCATCTCTAAGAATGGTCTTTAGCAGAACTGTACCATTTCAAAAATAAAATAAATACGTATTCCTCAAATTAACCCTGAAGGAGCAAAATAACAGGATTTAAAAAAAATAAATTCTAACATATTAGCATGACATATGTTCATTAAAGTTCATTGAGTGCAGAGAATGAGTCACACAAATTACCGAATTTCAGCAGGGCCTCACCGTAGCCATAGTAACAGCCAATAATAATCTCAGGCATAGAGGCATTACATAAACTGTTTCAGGTTGTTAAAAATGGGAGAATCATGACATTTAAAGTGCTGGGTAACCTTTAATGAAAAAACTCACGAGATGTGCAGGCAGTATAAATGTAGGTAAAAGTGTGTGTGTGGGCAGGGAAGAAGCTACCATGTCCTGAGTATCAAGCGGGCACTTCCTTTCGTGGAGAAATTTCAGGGTCTCCACATGTCCGTGTCTCGCCGCATAATAAACCGCATTTGCACCTGCCTGCAAAAGAAAAAGGAACCTCAGAGTCAGTCCCACAGATTTATTGTATCACCTCGCAGTCCAGGATCTAACTCGGCCAGTCGACGCAACAGTAAGCATGTGGTCAATCGCGGACCTTGTCGTGGGCCTGGATATCAGCCCCCTTCTTCACCAGCACTTCGATGATGGCGATGCTTCCGCAACCTGCAGCTATTAGGAGAGGTGGGGTTCCGTGCTGTAAACACAGGAAAGATGGATGCATCACACAGCTGCTGTCAACCCACACATCTTCCCACACAAGATACGCCTAAAGAGGGGATTCAAGTATACACCTTTAATGCAGTAGTTTCAAGACTCTTAATGCTCTTTAATGTATAAGAACCTCCATTTCAGTGTTAGAAATTCGAGTCATACTACCTGCATCAACAAAAAATGAACAAATGTGATTTTCAATATATTATTATCATCTCCTGATTTTTCTCCATGGACCATTTGTTCAGAGCATTTGTTCTGATCAAATTTCCATAATAGGCAACAATTTCACCCATTATTTATTGACTGGAGGGACTGGTGCATGTTCAACGTTCCCTAATGCAAATACAAAGCCTGACACCTCTAAGCAATGTAATCAACACCATGGCATCTTCCCATCAGAGCACAAACCGCGACTCTGTCAGCACCTCCCTCCCACTCACTCATACCACATTTCAAGACATTTCAATTCCTCTTCTCATAAAAATTATGCAGATAAAGACACACCAGGTTTCACATAGATGATATAACTGCTAAGGGACAGAAAACGCGATTTGTGCCATATATTGTCCTTTTCATGTTGTTTTCCTTGAGGTGAAAACTGGATATATATATATATATATATATATATATATATATTAGTAATTTTAAAATGATTCCTGTCTTAAAACCAACCCACTACTTGCAGTAACCGTGCAATATAGCCATGTGTTTGTTGACTTGACCACTAGTGCACCATTTTTGGCTAATCGATACCTCATTAAATTATGGGGAATTAATTAAATGAGCTGGTGGTGAAATGGCTGGGGTGCCCCTGAGGAGACCTTAAGCAGTATTCTTCTAGCCATCCAGCAAGAATTCAGTGAGTTTTTGTTAAATTGTGTTAAGTAGTAAATATACATTTCGTACTCTGATAAATAGCTTTAGTCATTGTTGATGGCTTTTAAAGACTTTTGAATAGTGCTATATGCATATGTTATTTACAAAACAAGAGATATTGCTGAAGTAATTCTGTTTAATTCTGGCTATGAAAGTCTAAAAAGCTACTGTATCTTCACGATGTCAGTTGTACTGAGATGCCACCAGGTTTGCTCACAAAGCCTGTGGCAGCTTAGGACTATGAACACTGTCAACATGATTACCTTGTTAGTTTGGTTTATGTCATATCTTGTCAGGGACTGAAGAAGGTTTTGGAGCCCGGGAACATTGTTGTCGTTAATGGCGTGGATGATTGCCTTCATTACAAAGGAATCCTCTTCCTCCTGCAGAGAGAGAATCACTCATATCAAAAACACTTAGACCATGCTTAAATAGATACTACCATGTATACACAGTGCATTTAGACCATGCTTAAATAGATACTACCATGTAT
>JAODKF010000126.1:13423670-13452044 GCA_026779585.1 Mormyrus proboscirostris
TGCTTAAATAGATACTACCATGTATACACAGTGTATTTAGACCATGCTTAAATACATACTACCATGTATACACAGTGTTGGGGAAGCTACTTTCAAACAACTGTTTTAATAAAGTAGTTCTGCAAGCTACAGAGAAAAAGTTGGTAACTTCATCAAAGCTATTCCATCGGGTAATACTTAATATATGTGCTGTAGGATACACTTAAAGCAAATTAATTAAAAGAATGTGAAACATGATGTTAAAAGTTGAACGGAAAATCTGCATTTTTAACAACGTAATGTTAAATGACAATAAGGTTTCAAAAAAGTTTCTTTGCTTGATGTAAACCAAGAATACTTCAGAATTAATGTGCCAAATTTAGAATGGTTACAAAAAAAAAAGATTTTGTTAATTAGTCCAAGAACCATAGCGCTCCTATACGTTTTAATAAAAGGGTCTAAAATTTTGTTTGCTGTGAAGTATTTTTCAACCCTTTAACATCAATCCCCAGAATATTCAAGCAAAGAATAGCAATCAGAAACACCTGGTAGCTGAAAATACCCGTCTTTGAAGAAAAATAATACAGGTCGTTATTGAAGTATTAATCAGAAGGACATTATAAAACTAAAATCTATTTACTGCGATGTGTTGGCATTTTCTTTTCATTCATTCATTAATTTTCCACAGGGGGGTTGCGGGGGGTCTGGAGCCTATCCTTGAAGCAATGGGCACGAGGCAGGGAACAACCCCGGACAGGGGGGCCAGCCCATCGCAGGGCACACTCAGACACTGTTGCTATTCAGTCACAAATGCACACCTACGGGCAATTTATTAACTCCAAATAGCCTCAGCATGTCTTTGGACTGTGACTTTGAACCCCATGACGACACAGGGAGAACATGCAAATTCCACACACCGACTTGAACCCGGGTACCAGAGGTGTGACGCAACAGTGCTAACCACTGCACCACCATGTCACCCCACACTTTATTTTATATGAAATAATTAACATATGTATAGTACACAGTAAAATAAAACTACAGTAAAACTGGTCTAAGTTGCCGGCTTGTAACTTGTCAATGTGCACAAGTCGATACTCAAGCAAAAGTCCCGATTTTTCCTAATGATGACTTCTTTAAAATTCCTTGTGTAAATCGCCGCTTGTAAGTCGTCAAATTCCCTTAGTTGTCACCTAAATCCCGGTCCCGAACAACACAAATGAATGGATTTTCCTACCTGTAAGTCGACACCCCAATCGCTACCTTCCCGCACCCTGACTACTAGCACGTCTAGTGTTATATTTACTAGTTGGCAAAACGGCGAGATAGACATAAAGTCGACACTTCGGCGACTTATTAGTCGGCAAAACGGCGAGTTATATTTACTAGTTGACAAAACGGCGAGATAGACATAAGTCGCCAATGTGTCGACTTAGGTGTATCTCGTCGTCACTTTTATGCTGGTCCCGCGAGGGTTGACTTACACCGGTTTTACTGTCTATCATCTTAAGTCATATTGTTTGTAATTTTTTAACCTTTTTATCACCATTATAACCAGGGCTCTCAAGTTTCGTTGGGACACTTTGGCATGTGAGGATGTGAACTGGCTGAAATGTGTGTGTCTCACTCAATGCCTGGTTATAACCTTTTCATCACCATTTTCTTAATTCATTATTGTTACAACCTATTTATCACCACTTAAGCTACACAAACCGATACGAAAACAGACAGCAGAGCACAAGACGAATGAGTCGAGATGGAGACTGTCGTACACTCACACTGGGCATCACTCGCGCTACCACATGTGTACGGCACAGTTGTGACCTCATATTTGCGGTCTTGGAACAGTTGTAAAGTCGATCAGTCAGAAGTTGCATATGTCGTAAGTTGACGATGACACATAGTATTTTTTTAATGATGCGTTTTGCCGAGATATAAGGTATTCCTCTTGATGCAGGTGTCAACATACAGTAATGACAACCCAATAAAATGTGTAGAAAAGATGAAGATATACAAAATACAAGATAAAAGATATACAAAACATATATAAAAACGTAAATAGACGACGCATAAGAAAACTACAAATAAAAGGATGTGCAATATAATAATGTAACAAGGTAAAGTGCATCTGTGTCCTGACTGTAATATTGGACCTGGGACAGGTTCTTACTGGCATGGTATATGAGAGACAGTAATAGTGTGCATTACCATGTGTGTGATAAAGTGCATGTGCAGCAATTTTAAAGAGGGATATCAAAAGGGTCGTTGTTTAGAGAGATGAGGGCCTGAGGAAAGGTTGTTCTTAGCCTTCAGGGCTCTCATCCTGGGATGCACAATCATGCAGTCAGAGCAATGTGGGGGCACGTTTAGCCTGCAGCAGAAAATCGGAGTACCCTGTGTTACCCTTGGAGTAACACGCCAACTCCACACATACACAGTGGAGTTGAGACTTAGTCCCCCTGTCATAAAGGTGTGCGGCAACAGTGTACTTTGATTAATTATCATCTCTAAGTCATAATAAATATTTTTCAAACTTGTAGATCTATGATATAATTAAATTTGACATCCCAGCTTCAATATATTAGCTTTGTTTCAAAACAGAAGGGTTTATTTTGAAAGCAGAACAGGACCAAAATAGTTAACCTGTTCAGAAAATACTGACCAGTTGTCTAAATATTATAAGCAGCTCTGTGCTATCTACACCCGTTTGCCTGGTCGAACACCTTGTGAAAGGCTGGACCGGGATGACCTATCACTTTGCTCACGCTGATCTCCTCATCCCAACATGAACCCAATGTGCCATAACTGTGAGCAGTAAGGCCGCCCATGCATGTCCTAATCAGCTGCCATAGCCTCACAGTTCTATGTGCATAAATTCACAGTTCAATTTTCAACAGTGTGACTGAAATAATAGCCGCTTGGACTTGCTTGTAAAGCAAGGGTTATGTTGACAGGACAAAGAACTGCTTTCGGATCTGAGTGGGAAGGAAGATCATGTATCATATCAGGGCACGTTCTAAAAATCGCTTTACACGTAATCGCTGCTTTTACCAGGGTGTCATCGCTGCGCGTCATGGTCACATTGCTCCTGGACGTAAATGATCTTGACAGACGATTGCAAAGAGAGATGAGATGCACCGATTGCTGCAAAAGAGGAGGAAAACAATAATATAAATAATTGGTTTTTACCATACATCACAAAAATGTGTTATAAGGATAACAAAGAAGCATTAAATTAAGTTTGAGGCTGAGCTGCAAAATAATAACGATATTATCAAGATGTATACTAAATGAAGTTATATATGCAAATTCGCAAACCCACATACTGTCCTTTACACACTGCAAACAAAGCGTCCAGGACAGACCCAAATCCCAAGGTATTCCAAGCGGCGTGCCTGTACTGCATCTAAAGCTAGCACAGATATTTGCGGTGAGCCACAGCAATATAATGTAGCGGCCTCACTGCAGTGCTGGATTCGTCAGAGAACACTGTCACAGATTCCACTGCTCAGCATGACTCAACAGAAACATCCTCACTGACACTGCAGTATTGCACAGTCTGCAGTATTGCTGAGTGACCTATGCTCAGAGAAAAAATACATGGTGTCCACAAGTCTGATTTTAGATTTTTAAAAAAAAAACTCAAAATAATACAGTTATTCCTTTTTCCTCCTGGATACATGAAAAGTAAGAATTAACTGGAAACACTTTACTTGAAGCTGTCATCTATAATGCACTATAGATACCTTCATAATGCATTATAATGGTCGGCATAAGCATTAATAAAGCATTACAACATCTTCGATTGACAGCCATAACGTATAATAGTCATGATTAATATACTTCATAAGCTCCAATGAAGATGTTATCTATTGCCCCCCCCCGCACAATTATTGGCACCCCTTGTAAAGATCAGTAAAACATATCCACCTCTTAGTAATGTAGCTTATTTTTGTTAAAAATAATTATTTGTTCATGAGGGATTTGTTTTTCTCTGTATAAATGTATTTCAATTAAAGGCTGGATTGTTTCTCATTTATTCTGTGTGAGATGAAGCTACTCCAGCAAGAGGTGGATTTTTTCTAATTCTTTTTACAGATCATTATAATTGATGCCATTATTTGTGGAGGGCACTGTATGATGCACAATAGATACATATGAATATGAATTATATAGCTTATATGAGCTTTGTAGTGCATTATTTTGTACCGACTACAAAATGCTGCTGTTAACTTATAAAGCACTAAATGGCCTTGCATCAGAGTATCTTACAGATCTACTGGTCTCTTACAAGCCTCCTCACTTGTTTCAATCTCAAGAAGCAGGATATCTATTAGTACCTAAAATAGAAAGAACTACAGCAGGCTGCAGAGCAGCAATCTTTCAATTACAAGTGCACTTCCCTAACCATTAAGACATCACTGTCCACTCTATGGGGACTCTAGCTAACTCCTCACTCCCAGTTAGACCTATAGTGTGAGGTGTAGAGCTGGGTGGGGATCAGTGCCATTGGCTTTGGATGAACCGAACTGTCAGTCTGTCACTCTAGCTTCACACCCCCTTATGGAATTGCAATGCTGATGTTCAGGGACCCCCCATGCCTGTGTTCCCACCTGCCTCTCCCTTTTTTTATGCTGCCATAGCCATATCTGCCGGAGCTTACATACTGCACTCACCAAACTGTTTACACTCTTTCCCTACTTTGGCTAATAATAGCACATTTTATTTCCCCTACTCCTCCTGGGCTGTGCTGCCTGGAGACCCCAAATTATCAAGATATCCTGCCTACCCTGCGGCTTGCGACGTCTCCACTACCTGTGGCATCTTCCCGGCCTGCCCGCCCGCCTCCCTGTGACGTCTCTCCAGTACGCCCTGCCACTGAACCACTCTTCATCCTCTCATCAGAAGCAGCATCAGCATCTGCCTGCCCCCCACTTTGAGACTCAAATCTTAAAATTTAGACTTTGCCATCTTGCCCATCTGACGTCCTCTGCCCCCCCCCCGGAGGATGGGCTCCCCCTTTGAGTCTGGTCCCTCCCAAGGTTTCTTCCTTTTAGGGAGTTTTTCCTTACCACTGTCACCTCTGGCTTGCTTACTGGGGGCTTTGGGCAGGGATAATGTAAAGCACTTTGAGACAATATCATGTTAACACATGAAAATGCACTATACAAATAAAATTTAATTGAATTATGAAGGTATGTATAGTGCATTATAGATTACAGCTCCATGAAGCATTAATAATCCATAAGAAACATTACTATCATGCATTATAGCTTTTCATTCATTTTGATAGGCATATTTATAATGCTTTGTGAAAGCATTACAATGTGTTACGAATGTATTCATACACTCAGAGAAAGTGTTACCAATAAATGAAATTATTTTACCTTCCATTTTCTCCGGGCAGCAAACTTCTTAAACATCTCCATATTGACAGTGGATTCTTTCCTGCTTGTGTTCTGCTCATTGTCTTTTGGCTGAAAAGCAACAACGTATCTGCTGGTAAGTTTTTTTGTTTTTTTTTGAAATCGTGTTGGTGGTTATATCACATTTTCAGTTTGTTTATAAAACAAGTTAATCAGCAGCCTTCACATATTTAGAAATACTACACGTTACCTAATGACACAGAAAGATATTTTAATTTTATTAATAATAATTAATAATGAATATAAAAATTATGTTCTCTGTTCTCCCAAATGAGAATAGATCAGAACTAGAACAGTATTTCTTGCCTGGGGTGGGTAAATGTTGTATGATTAACCAGCACAAACTGGTTAATCATACAACATTTAGTCAATTTATGCTACATTTCTGTGAACCCCAGGTTACTTTGAATGATCAAGAGTCCTTAAGCTATTGGTTTCTAAAAACACACATCTGCTACAACAATAAAACAGAAATACATTTATATGAGTCTTTTGCATTTAATTCACTTTAATTATATACAAAAATGTGGTGTATTGCCCCAGAAATTAATTGATGTTCCAACCTTGATCCATGGATGCTGCAGACTGTCCCCAATGCTCATTCTTTTTCTGTAATAAAACAAAATCATAACTACAATAAAACCATGAAAGACAAGAACTCATTTATGTTTCCATTTCACAGTTTACAATAATAAAATTAAGATATAAAGACTGAATGTATTTAATGAATGTAATGAATGTGGTATAGTCTTTTAAAACCACTGATCAAAATAAGAACTGACTGTAATATCAGATATTAGCCAATTAGAAAACTTATGAAGAATAAATACAAGTCGTAAGTAAAACATTTTATGTTATCATTTTGAACTTGGAAAAGGAAATTGCATTTGCTTCAAATGTCTACGGCTGCAAAGTGAAAAAATGGACTGTATACTTTGGGTCTTTGACCAAGAGCCTCGCTATGAAGTCTTTGGCGAGAGTACTGGTGTTACTGAAGAAATCTTCATCAAATTTGTAGTTCACTGCAGAGACGTTGACCAGAGTCTCCTGTTTGCTGTCTCCAAGGAAAGGTGAAGCCCCACTCAACCTGTCGGAGAAAATTTGCCAGTTTTGTTCTCAGTCTCCAATATATTCTGCCCAATGTCAGTCTCATACAATTCTAATGTTGGCAAAGATGTCCTGCCTAGTAATCTAGTCAACCCTGAAAGTGGACGTGCGTGTGTGTTCCTACAATTATGGTACATTCTGCACAAATTGTTATTGACCGCTGAGAACACCATACTAACAACTAGCAAGTCATAGGTGCTGCTTTGCAGAGATATGAAGGCCTCTCTTTACTTTTGCGGGATGATGATTACATTTTTCCTACCAGCAGGCTCTTACCAACAACATAAAAATTAAAGCACCTTCACTGAAATAAATGAATTATATTATTATAGCTTAAGATGTATCACAAGGAAATAAGCACAATGTCATAGGGTGATGCATTCAGCGGTATATAATCAACAGATAACACCCACACTCACCCTTCTGAATATTACTTTAAAGAAAAAAAAAATCGGCATGGAAGCCTACAAGACCATAATTACTGTATAAGAAAACCATCATGTCTTCATCTAACTTGGACAGGTTCTAACCACAAATTAAATAACAATCAATAAGTGCACTTGTGTATCAATTATTCCAGCATATTCCATGACATATATCATAATCCATTCATCCATCTTCATAACCACTTTTCCAGTACAGGGTTGTGGTGAACCTGGAGCCTTTCCCAGGCAGTAGAAGACACCAGCCAGGACTGGATACCAGTCGATCGTAGGGCAAACACTCATACAGTCACTTGCACATTTGGAAATTTCAAGTATTCAACTGATCTAACTGCATGTCTTGAAGTGTAGAAGGAAATTATACAGAAATTATACATATGCGGACAATACCCACACTATCACAGACACACACACACAAACACAGGTTTGCAATTACAGTATATCTTTGTGGGGACTCTCCACTCATTTCTATTGGGAAAACTCTAATCCTAACATGACAACTGTAACCCCTATCCAGCCCTAACCTTAACCATAAGTAACCAAACAAAATACATTACTTTTTTTTTTTTTACTTTTTGGTTTGCAGTCACAGATTTTGTGGGGACCTGAAAAAAATTCCCCACAACATGAAAATAACAGGTTTTTATCATACTGTGGGGGACATTTGGTCCTCACAATGTAATATAAATATAACACACGCACACACACACAGATTAGAGAGATATCTAATAGGTATCTGTTTCTGAGGGGACTGATTGTATTCAGAGATAAAATTGCATTCACCAAAAAAAATGTCCCCACAATGAAATATATACATGCACACTCAGACACACACAGACACAAATCAAGAGATTCCTAATGTGAAGAGCAGGTAACGAAATTTTTGTGTTTTTTTATATATTGCAGGACAGGTTAAACTCAAGCCTGAACTCAACCTAACATTAGACTCCATTTGTCCTCTTAAAGAGATCATTGTCCTAGATGTTCTCATAAGACATCCTCAATTGTTTAACCCATGTTTTCCTCAACGATATAATGTAAACATGCTTTGCGTTGTTCAATAAGGCTGCCTTTATTATGATGACTTATTGCAATAAAAAACAATAAAAGGTCAGGAGCTGTGTGTGCAGACATTTCCATAGGGTTCACAAACTTTCCCCCGCATCTGTATGTACCTTGTTCATAAGGCATCAGGCCCCCACGACTGGTTGCCCAGCCGCCCAGCCACCCGTCAGCAGTGAGAAATGCATCACGTTCACAGGCAGCGCTAACTGCCTCATGTGGTGCCGTGTGAACATCTTCTTGGTGTGAAAAATAATGTGAGTTGGCGGGGGTGTGAATCCTTGGAGTGCACGCCTCTGCTGCCCGACACGTACGGGGGGAGAATAGGCAGGCTTTAAAGCGACAAGAAATAATTCAATTGTACCGGATTTCCTCACTGAAAAATCATACTCTTCCATGCACATATTTTTCATCACTCTAACGTGTACACAGGTTAATGGAACATCAAGAAACATTTGACAAGACAAACTAAAAAAGTGTTAATTTTACTTTAAATGTATTCATTTAATTTACATTACAGTAAAATCTTCAAGGGACCTGGCAAAACAGTCCGTTATATGCAGAGTTGCTGTTTGCCCAGAACACAACTATACAGGACACCATTTACTCATGCCACAACCCAGCAGACACACTTGTAGTATAGATTATTATATTGTGCGTGTAATAATCCAAATTTACCTGAGCAGATGCGTGACTATTAATAATCCCGACTATGTATCTGCGCTGGATATCACCGGCACGCCACGTGCCTTGTAGGCAGAGCCTGCATGTCTGTTACAGCCGAACAAAACTACAGCTAAAAGCGGCCCTGGGGACCAAATTTTTTGTCTGTTATAAGCGAAATTCTGTTATATGTGAGTCCGCTATAGCCAATGCTTTTTCTGCATGTCTCTTATAGCTGAACAAAACTACAGCTAAAAGCGGCCCTGGGGACCAAATTATTTGTCTGTTATAAGCAAAATTCCGTTATATGCGAATCCACTTTTAAAGGCGCACGGCTGGGACCAGCAGACCTCGTCTGTTATAGACTATAACGGGATTTTACTGTACTATGTAATACGCTAAAAACAGGATGTGGTGGAAAACATATGCAATTGCATCAGTATTTTAATTGCCATCATATCTTAAAAAACAATATCAATCAGAAACCTCATATGAAAGTCGACAGCAGAAATTAGCATGAAAGCATTGCAAAGGGTTTTTTATAAGCTATGAAACTATGCTGAACGAAGAATCAAGATTCATAGCATCACAAAGGGCATCACATGGGTAAATTATTTTAGTCCACTTTTTTCTTAAATCTGTACCTTGACATATACATTTCCTGTGGCACTTAGAACAGATAGTCTTGTATTACAAGATGTGGGGGAAAATGTACAAGCTGTGGTTACGGAGAGAGTATAACTGTATTCTCATTCTGGACAGGACTTCCTGACTATATTAGCAGGGCAGATGGGCTGGTTTGAGAATTTATCGCATAAAAAGCAGATGGGGCTTAAATGCAGATAGAGAAATAAGTGGATGGTGAACTTCAAGTCACGTATCCCATAATACCAATCAAGTACAAAAAGGCTAACTGTGTTTCAGTATCAGCTGATGAGTTGAAGTTCTGGGGAATCACTGTCCAAGACATAACCAACAGGGTCCCCTCAAGGGTCTTATCTAACAGAGAAAACAAATTATTTGAAGCACTTATTACAAAAATACTCAGAGCCAGCACGTTACATCAGCGCCATACACTGGCAACAAAGCAACTCTTGAAATTATACCTGGAACACAGCCACCCGAATGAGGGAACTGCAGCAGACAACACTACCCAGGGCATGTAATGTTAAGGAAGGACTACCAGTACATACAGATATTTCTGTCCTGACTTGTCTAGTGTTGGCGCTGAAAGGCTTGTGTTGGGTGAGATTGTGGTTGACTTTGCTAAATGATTCTCAAGCAAAATAAAAAAGACGAGTCAGTAATGCAATAATGCAACATTAATAAACTCCTGGTATAATACATATAGATGCTACTCAAATGATTTTGCATTAACAGCATTTCATTCGTTCTGGCTTTGTCTAAGTCTGCTTGTCATTCCTCATGCTCTACAAGTTACAAGTTAAAGTCTTACCTACAGTAATCATTGTTGACACACCACAATAAAACATGTCCTCTGTATTCAACCCATATATGACATTGTGACATAGCAGGGGGCAGCTAATTCAGCAATGCTTGGGGACGGTACCTCGGTTAGGGTACCTCAGCAGTACGTAGCCGGTCATGGATTCCAACCAGCCATCATTCAATTACTGGTGTGCTTCCATAACCATTAGGCCACAGTACAGCCCCTTCGCATACCACTGTATTTTTGAATTGTGTAATATCATGCCACAGTGGATTGTTATACCCCTACGAAATGTTCCAGTTGAATTTACACATTCTGCTTGGTGTAATACGCCGTGCAGTGTTTAAAGAGGTCAATATGCGTGGTGGGGGGGCATGTGAGATTAGCATACGTGTGTCCCTGTGCTTGTACGGAGCTGTATATCGCAGAGCCGGGGGGGGAGAAACAACAGTTAGGGGGTTTTGGCATCCAACTTACTTAGAGTACTTACAGTATGTATGTAATGACACCAATACTCCTGCAAGGAAAAGGAAAAATTTCACAAGAGAAAGGGGGAAATCCTCAGCGCTTCACCAATGGCGCAGTGAACGAGCGGCTCACCACATATCAGCCTCCAGGCCAAGCGGCTCGTAATTCACAACTTCTGGGGCTATAGAAGCAAGACAGAGAAAAAATAAGATAAAGATGATATAGTTTTAGGGTTATGGCTCTAGAATTCTATTCGCATCCCAACTATAGTAAAATCTATGCTAAGTTTCATAAAACAGAAAGTAGAACAGGAAGCTTGAACATTCTGGCACTTAAAGTTAGTACTGTATACGTATTTCTCCAAGATTCCCAAAGTGCAAACAGCACAATCCGGCAGTGGCTGTCTACTGATTTCTTACTGGATTTGGCAGTGGTGACTCATGTTATCTTATTGCCTTGGCCCCTGATATTATGCTCAATGGTCTCAATAATGCAGTCTGGTTTTTTATTATTTTATCACATTCTTCATCAATTAACCACAACCAAATCAGGAAAACAATTTCTGTAGTGACTCACTTCCTGTCAGGAAGCAGCTACCATGTGTCATTCCAATTCGCACCTTAAAATACTTTTGTAAATATAGTAGATAGTTATTTAAGGGAGATTTGGTGGCTCAGGGGACAGTACTGTGGTTTCATAGAGCCAGGTTAGGGGTCTGATTCCTGCCCCTTGCTCTGTGTGTGAAGTTTGCTTGTCTTCCCAGTGCTTAGAGTATGACAGGGATGTTAAGATTCACTGATTTGCATTGGGCACCTGCATAAAAGTTCTCAACGTGAATGCCCCAATTATGTGTGTACCTGATACAACTTGGGTTGCATCATTTCTAACATTTTTACATCAGTAAAATTCAATGTATTAATATTTAATTATTAGTTATACCTTTATTTAATATATGTGAGCAATAATTTTTGACCAATAACTTTATATTTAGATTCCCCACTCTAAACTGTTTCTGTATCTGTACCATACTGAACTGCACAGTATCATATTTTTTTGAACTGCATTGTATTCAATCAAATTGCGTCGAATTGCACCGCATCACAATAGGGGTGAATCATATCACATTACATTAGTTGTTGCTTCATATGTATCTTTAATGTATCGGATCACTGGCAATGCTTTGAGATGTGTATCACATTGCCTCAGTGATGGAGCTGCACATCCCTAGTTCAAAGTGCGACATGCCCATTTGACACGCATGGTTATCATGATCCTTTTCCCCCAGAAGGACAAAGTTAAATAAAACAAGCAAGAGAACAAACGAATGAGTGAAAGGAAATAAGCCCCATATAAAACAAACACAGTGTAAAATAAGCCACCACATGGAAAGTTCCTGTAAATAAAGGGCTGTAAACTTCCATACTCCCAACCAGACAGAAAAGACTGAGCCTTCCCTTCTTCTGCCGACAATACCCCTGTCCCACCGCTAGAAGGCTCCTTCTGATAGTTGGTGTAATGACACACTTCAAGACCACAATGACTGGCTGAGCCAATCAGCCTAAAGACTGATTTCATTTCTCTGCTACAACTGGCTACTGCAGTGTGGCAAAGGGAGGGGGTTTTCTGATGCTAACAGAGCTGATTCTCTATAAATCCCCAGTTGTAGATTTTTCAGATTTCGAGTTTTTTTTGCTAAAAAAAGAAAAACTGACCAACAAATTCTGGAGTCCCAAAGATGTTTTTGAAGTCGTGACCAAAATTGATCTTGTGCGCCAGACCAAAGTCGATGAGCTTAATGCGTGGATGAGACACCATATTGTCCAGCAGCATGATGTTCTCAGGCTGTGGAAAGAGAGGAGAAGCAGCTGTTGGTGCAGGTAAAGCACACTCAACATTACAGGATGCCTCCTTAAAAATCAGAAGCACATGCGAGCAGGAACAAACATTGTTACCATTTTTTTTTGTTTTTGTCTGCATGCCCAGCTATGCTGAAAGACTGCCAATATTTTCACGGACGAGTAAGACAAAAATATGCACATCTAAGCCACTTTAAAGTAGGCTAACTTAAGCACACGTTTTAACGGGAAATTCTTTAATGACATTGGTTGGATGATAACAGTGATGGCGTGTTAGAATGCTGCTTTTTTAGAATCTCCCCAATGACTTCGCTAGTAAAGGAAGTCGACTCAAGTGTAGGCTTGAACTGTAGGCTGTAGCTTGAAAAGCAAATGTAGCTCTGAGCTATGTCATCTACCGAACACGACCAAGAGAGCACAGAGGAAGAGGTGGCTTATTTTAGATTTGGCTGACTGCTCTATAAACAGATATTAAAGAGCTGTATTGCTCTGTGTCACCAGTTGCCTGGGCCCAGAGATGTGCTTCTTAGCCAATGAGCGATAGTGTGACAAATAGCCTTTGGCTAACAAGCAGGGGTATTGAAAGATCAGCACATTATGTCCTTGATGCTTCCTGGCACTTACAAGGAGGTGCTGTGGACAGCCAAGTGAAAGTGGTAATCGAGGACTAAATGGAGGCGAGAATGACAATAAAAGTGTCCTACATTTCTGCAGCCCTTATCCCTCTCTGTTGCTGAAATTCAAATGATATTAATTGAAAATATATCGGTGTTAGTAACTAGATTCTGCTATTTGTTTCAGCTGTGTAATTTTTCGGATCTTTTTCTATGCAATAACTAGTTACCTTGCATGAAAATGGACATAGGGTGCAGTGAAGGCGATAATATACCTTTGAAATTTTTATGATATCATTTTTAGTGATCTTTATGCCATCAAAGCTTGATACAACCAGACCCTGTAAACTCTGAATTGTGTATCACGAATTGTATAATTTTAAAATTGTACCTACATCACACACTATTAATCCTTAAATATAATTAAGCATCATTATAGCAAAGACACAGGAATGGGTGAAACCAGCACATGTGAGAGAAGGAAGCTCCAGAGTCCAGGTGTAGGGTAATTGTGCTCAAAAGCAATTTCATAGCCTGGGAAAGCTGGAAGACACAATTAAGGGCCCTGCAAAGTGACAGCAGAAAATGCAAGAAAATGCAAGAAAATGCAAGCCTCTGTTCAGGCAAAAAAAAGAAGGTAGCACCTTCAAATCAAAGTGGGCGATCTGCTTTGAGTGGAGGTACGAGACGCCGTCCAGGATCTGCCTGAGAAACTGCGTCGCTTCTTCCTCTGTTAAGGACTCCTTCTCGGCCAGAAAATCGAAGAGCTCCCCCCCAGCCACACTGTGATGTCAAGAAAGAAAATGTCATGTTGGTGAAAGCAAGAAAGAGAATGTCTGTCCTTGTCAAATTATCAAAAGCATTGTTTTAGTGTTTCTGTAATGAACATGGTTGTTATATATAGGTTATAAATATTATATATTTTTCGTTCATACATGTATATATTTAAGGACAGTGAATCGATTAAAAAAAAACCTTGTGATTTTTTTTTTTTTACACTACAACTTGTTTTATTTTATTTATTTTGCTGCACTACAACTGGATTGCACTCATTTGCTGCTCATTTATGTATTGTCTGTTGTCCTTGTTGCACTTGTCTTATTTACTTGCTGTTTTTGCACGTCTGCACATGCGCACTTTACTAGTTGTCTTGTCTATGTGGCATACGTGCAATCTGTTTTTTTGTACTGTCCTAGTCCTTTTATGTAGCACCATGGTCCTGGGGAACGTTCTCATTTCACTGTGTACTGTACCATGTATATTGTTGAAATGACAATAAAGCAACCTTGAACCTTGAACCTTGATTTGCACAGATTTCTGTGACTAATAACATCACAACTTACAATCACAAATATTTACACAATGAATCCCTAAGTTAATGTACAATTAACCCAACTGGAGTATATATGACTCATTCTCACAAACCCATTACTGTAACATCAATTTTGTCTGATTTTTTAAAATATTTTGAAGATGGACTTATACAACTTAAACTGTCAGTTTTGCCTATGGTGTAGTTAATCAGTTTTGTTATATTACCATTATATGTGTAATAAACAAAAGTATTTTATCAAATACTTTTATCAAATTACAGTAATGTTGGAATTATGGAGATGCTTTTATTTCAAATAGAACAAGTTACCAGTCCAGAATGCCACTGCAAGAGTGTTAAAAACCTCTCACTGGGGACTCCAGCCCCTTCCTCACAAGGAACTCCTGCGCCTTCCTCACAGGGAACTACAGCCCTTTCCTCACAGGGAACTCCAGCCTCTACCTCACAGGGAATTCCAAGACCTTCCTCACAGGGAACTCCAGCCCCTACCTCACAGGGAATTCCAGGCCCTTCCTCACAGGGAACTCCAGCCCCTTCCTCACAGAGAACTCCAGCCCCTTCCTCACAGGGAACTCTAGGCCCTTCCTCACAGGGAACTCTAGGCCCTTCCTCACAGGGAACTCCAGCCCCTACCTCACAGGGAACTCTAGGCCCTTCCTCACAGGGAACTCCAGCCCCTACCTCACAGGGAATTCCAGCCCCTACCTCACAGGGAACTCCAGGCCCTTCCTCACAGGGAACTCCAGCCCCTTCCTCACAGGGAACTCTAGGCCCTTCCTCACAAGGAACTCCAGCCCCTTCCTCACAAGGAACTCCAGCCCCATCCTCACTGAGAACTACAGCCCCATCCTTACTGAGAACTACAGCCCTTTCCTCACAGGGAACTCCAGCTCCTACCTCACAGGGAATTCCAAGACCTTCCTCACAGGGAACTGTAGGCCCTTCCTCACAGGGAACACCAGCCCCTTCCTCACAGGGAACTCTAGGCCCTTCCTCACAGGAAACTCCAGCCCCTTACCTCACAGGGAATTCCAGCTCCTACCTCACAGGAAATTCCAGGCCCTTCCTCACAGGGAACTCCAGTCCCTTCCTCACAGGGTACTCTAGCCAGTGCCTCTTAAATTCTGCGGCTTTTAGGATTGATTTTAAAATTCTAAAATGATAATGTTCATTTAAATTTTTACATGGTCTTCTTATGCCCTACCTCAGTAACAGACAGATCACTCAGCTAAGGAGGGCAGCTTTTACTTACTATGGTCCCAAACTCCGGAACTCTCTCCCAGAAACCCAGAGAGCTACTGAATGTCTTAGTACTTTCAAAATTAGGCCAAAAATGCATCTTTTCTCTACTGCATATAATAATCTACAGCAATCGATTTATTTATTTATTTTTATGCACATATTATAACCAGTTACTTTATTTAGAATTTTTTTACAATGTGAGGACCCCCCCTGCCCCAGAAAAGAAATAGGGGGTAGAGTCCTCAGTGAAGTAGGGGCAGATCCCTGGTGAGGTAGAGGCTAGAGTCCCCTGTGAGGTAGGGGCAGATCCCAGATGAGGTAGAGGCTACAGTTCCCTGTGAGGTAGGGGCTAAAATCCCAGGTGAGGTAGAGGCTAGAGTCCCCTGTGAGGTGAGGGCTAAAATACCCGGTGAGGTAGAGGCTAGAGTCCCCTGTGAGGTAGGGGCTAGAGTCCCCTGTGAGGTAGAGGCTAGAGTCCTCTGTGAGGTAGGGGCTAAAATCCCAGGTGAGGTAGAGGCTAGAGTCCCCTGTGAGGTAGAGGCTAGAGTCCCCTGTGAGGTAGGGGCTAAAATCCCAGGTGAGGTAGACGCTAGACTCCCCTGTGAGGTGAAGGCTAAAATACCCGGTGAGGTAGAGGCTAGAATCCCCTGGGAGGTAGGGGCTAAAATCCCAGGTGAGGTAGAGGCTAGAGTCCCCTGTAGGTGAGGGCTAAAATACCAGGTGAGGTAGAGGCTAGAGTCCCCTGTGAGGTAGGGGCAAATCTCTAGTGAGGTAGAGGCTAGAGTCCCCTGTGAGGTAAGGGCTAAAATCCCAGGTGAGGTAGAGGCTAGAGTCCCCTGTGAGGTAGAGGCTAGAGTCCCCTGTGAGGTAGGGGCTAAAATCCCAGGTGAGGTAGACGCTAGACTCCCCTGTGAGGTGAAGGCTAAAATACCCGGTGAGGTAGAGGCTAGAATCCCCTGGGAGGTAGGGGCTAAAATCCCAGGTGAGGTAGAGGCTAGAGTCCCCTGTAGGTGAGGGCTAAAATACCAGGTGAGGTAGAGGCTAGAGTCCCCTGTGAGGTAGGGGCAGATCTCTGGTGAGGTAGAGGCTAGAGTCCCCTGTGAGGTAAGGGCAGATCCCTGGTGAGTTAGAGGCTAGAGTCCCCTGTGAGGTAGGGGCCAGAGTCCTCAGTGAGGTAGGGGCTAGAGGTTCTTGTGAAGTAGGAGCTAGAGTCCCTGGAGAGGTAGGAGCTAAAGGCCTTGTGAGATAGTGGCTAAAGGCCCTGGTGAGGTAGGGGTTAAAGTCCCTTACACAGAAGGTAAGTGGTCCTGGGGTTCTGGTGGTATTTCATTTAATTTATTTTTTTTTTGTGCTTATTTTAATTTCTTTCTTTTTCTTCTTTTAAAATATCTGTAAAGCAATTTGTAAACCCTGAGGGTAAAACAGTACTAAATCAAAAAGCAATGATAAAGAGAAAAAAATGGCTAAACTAACCAGTAATTAAGGAAAAATATACATGTTATCATAATTTATTTATTCATTTATTGTGGGTTATGTGCAATAATGTTGAAAAATTTAAATTTAAATAAATCTATTTTTTTGATCTTTGATTTTTGGCTACCTATTCGAAACCATTGTCAAAGTAGAAAATGAAATAATTTTAATATAAAAAAATTAAGATCATGTCAATTGCTCTATACAAATAACAGAAGAAATAACATGGGTCCGCACTCTCATGCCCCCCCCCCCCCGTGGGAGCCGTGGGGGGCGGGTGCAATGTAGATCGGGTGGCAGTAGAAGGCAGGGGCCTCAGTGGACTGATCGTCAGCTACCAAAACTGGCTTTAGGTACATGGAATGTAACCTCTCCGGTGGGAAAGGAGCCTGAGCTGGTGTAGGAGGTAGAGAGATACTGTCAAGATGTAGTCGGGCTCAGCATGACGCACGGATCAGACTCTGGAACCAAACTCCGGGAGAGGGACTAGACTATTTTCCACTCTGGAATTGCCCCTGGTGAGCAGTGCCGGCATGAGAGGGTCACCTCCTTTCAACTATGTGCCAGGGCACGCACTCTGACGGTTGTTTGTGCCAAACACCAGGAGTATCCGGCCATCTTGGAGACCTTGGCGGGGTGCTGGAAGGTGCCCCGTCTGGGGACTCCATTATTCTCCTGGGGGACTTTAATGCTCACATGAGTAAAGACATTGTAACCTGGAAGGGTGTTATTGGGAGGAATGGCCTGCATGATCTTAATCCAAGTGGTGATCTGTTATTGGACTTGTATGCTAAGCACAGTTTGTCCATAATGAACAAAATGTTTGAGTATAAGGGTGTTCATAAGTACACTTGGCAACAGAGCACCCAAGACTGCAGTTCGATGATCGATTTTGTAATCATATCATCGGATCTGCGTCCGTATGTTTTGGACGTTTGGGTGAAGAGAGGAGCTGAGCTGTCAACTGATCACCACCTGGTGGTGAGTTGGATCCGATGGCGGGGGAAGATGCCGGATAAACGGAGGGTTGGCCCAAATACATAATGAGGGTGTGCTGGGAGTGTCTGGTGGAGGCCCCTGTCCAAGAGATCTTCAACTCGCACCTCCGGCAGAACTTCTCTTTTCTTCTGGGGGAGTCAGGGGCCAAAGAGTCTGAATGGGCCATGTTCCATGACCAGAACTCCACTTCTGAGCTGGCAATGCAGAGCTGTGGCTATAAGGCTGCTGGTGGACACCAGCAGTAAAGGGACCTGTCAGTCTGAAGAAGAAGACCATCAAGGTTTGGTTAGCCGGTGGGACTCGGAAAGCAGCGAACAGGTACCAGCAGGCCAAGTGGGAAGTGGCTCGGGCGGATGCTGAGGCAAAAACTTGGGTGTGGGAGGAGTTGGGTGCTTCTTCAACACATGCGCGGACGTTAGGGTCCCAGTTTTTAAGAAAGGAGACCGGAGGATGTGTTCCAGCTTCAGGGAGATCATACTCCTCAACCTCCCTGGGAAGGTCAATGCTGGGGTATTGGAGAGGAGGGTCCGTCTGTCCATTGGTTGAACCTCAGATCCAGGAGGAACAATGTGGATCAGAACACAGGACTATCTCTTTGCACTCACAAGGATACTGGAGGGTTCGTGGGAGTTTGCCCAACCAGTCTACATGTGTTTTTTGGACTTGCAAACAGCATACAACCATGAGGAGTCCAGTGGGGGGTGCTACAGGAGTATGGGGTACGAGGTCCATTATTACAGGCCATCAGTTCCCTGTACAAACGGAGCAAGACTTTGGTTCGCATTGCCAGCGATAAGTCAGATTCATTCCTGGTGGGTGCTGGACTCTGCCAGGGATTCCCTTTGTCACTAATTCTGTTCACAACTTTTATGGACAGAATTTCTAGGCGTAGCCAAGGGGCGGAGGGCTTCCGGTTTGGGGGAATCAAAATCACGTCTTTGCTTTTTGCAGATGATGTGGTCTTGTTGCGTCAATCGGGCTGTAACGTGCAGCATGCAATGGGGTAGTTTGCAGTGGAGTGTGAAGCAGCCGGGATGAGGACCAGCACCTCCAAGTGTGAGGCCATGGTTCTCGACCAGGAATGGGTGGAGACATTCGGGAGGGGCTCAAACGAGAGCCGCTACTCCACATCGAAAGGAGCCAGTTGAGGTTGTTTGAGCATCTATCTAGGATGCCTAGATGGGGAGGTGTTTCAGGCACGTCCAACTGGGAGGAGGCCCTGGGGCAGCCCAAGGACATGCTGGAGAGATTATGTCTCTCAGCTGGCTTGGGAACACCTTGGTATTCCCAGCCCATCCTCCAATTAGTGGAGCTGGAGCAGGTGGCTGGTGAGAGGGAGGTCTGGGCATCCCTGCTTAGACTGCTGCCAACCAGGAGCCGGCCATGGAAAAGTGGTGGAAAATGCATGGATGCAATAAATTTTAGACGATAAATTATTGTTCTCCTTTTTTTATTAAAGCAAAACTGTGCTGATCAGTTGCAAAAGAGAAAAAATATATCGTGCGGAACTTAACTGTAGAAACGCTGGTTAACTATATCTCCATGACCCTCTTGATCAACACGTTAAAGTTTTACTGTTGAGGTATGTAATAGGCTTACCAAGTTAGCTGGGTGAGTGAATATGTGGGATGAAAACTACAAATCAGTCTGGTGAATGATTAACTAAAAGGGGCAGCTGCTTTCAATATATTCGACATGAACTGACATGTTAAAATAATTAGTTTTTTTGTCATCTTATGTGTGGATATGTTGGTTACTGCATTTGATCCGAAGGTTGCTGGTTCTAATCCCTTAGCTGGCACAGGGACATCACTGTTGGGCCCATGAGTAAGGCCCTTAAACCCAGTTACTCCAAGGACTGGCAGACCCTGCTTGCTCAGCTGTACTTTCCTCACTTGTTAGCTAAACAAATAAATGTAAATGTGATGGCATCCGGTACAGTAGCCAAGGGGAAGTGAAGCACTGTTTTGCAGCTATACTCACAGTTCCATAATGAGGATGACCTCGGCCTTGTTCTCGAACACGTCATGCAGCGCGACGATGTTGGGATGTTCAATCTCCTTCAAGATGCCAACCTCACGGTCGATGGCCTCTCTGGTCACACCTCGGCGGCTGGACTTGTTGCGCCGCTTCCTGATGAACTTGGCAGCATACTCTATTCCTGTGCTTTTCTCCAGACATTTCCTGACCACTGCGAACTGGCCGCTGCAGACCAATGACCCATGCAAAGTCAATAAACCTTTGGAGGAACATGGAGCAGCATTAAAAGTATAAAGGCAATCCAGCATTACAGTTCTGCTCTTTTCATTTCCGAGGTTGGTATATCGGTCATACAAAATACATTAATTCTCCTCTTTTGCACGGAAATGATACATTTGAGTCAAAAGACTGGTTTTATAATTCTCCAGTAAATGAAAACTGTTGTGACACAGTTGTAATATCTGTTTGCAGTACCTATTTAGATAACTTGTTTTGTTAATTTGTATATTTTTTTAATACTTAAAAATTGTACCTTCTTATGTGTTGCAAGCAAACAAGAGAATATACCTTGAAAATGAAACAGTGTTTTGTTTTGTGGTTGTTCTACCATCACAAACACATACACCCCCCAGGCTAGGGTAAACCCCGATTTTAAAGTACAAACAGATGTCGCCTCTTGTGCACCAAGCCCCACTCTGCAACATACTTATGTTCTTTTGTTCCGTTTGTGAGGTGAGTCATAATGAATCAGAGTGTTTTGAGTCACATGCGGTACAATGCACCACTAACGACGCGGGTATGGAAAAGTAGATGCTGTGGTTTTCAATAACTGTATGGGGCCAAAGAGCTGGACAGGGAGTCAGACCACCGGGACAATCTCTGGATTATCGTTTTCAAAAACACACACCAATTCCATTGCACAGTATGAGTAGCTGAAAGAGCCACATGAATAAATCTGTGCTTAAAAGGTATATAATGGGACCCCCCCCCCCCCAAAATAAAGAACTAGCTGTAGTAGAACGGCTTCTTAAAGTTACCATAATTGCACAGACACCGGAGCTCAAAAAACAGTGAGAGGATCTAAGAAACCGTTTCCACATTAATTGGAAGTAGAGAGCCCCATCCAATTTCGGTTTGGTTCTTACTCACCAAAGCTTTCCACAAAGTAAAAACTCGTAGTACAATAACATTTTATGTAAGGCTGAGTGTTTGCTGGAACTGATCCATGGAAAGCCTACTGCAATTGTGAAAGGTGCTTCAGCACACAAACTCAGGTACATCCCACTGATATGCTTAAAGGTCCATAGACTGCTCTGATAAAGAAAGGATTTTGTAAAGACCTTTCAGGTTAAAAGTTGCAGAATGGCTGATCATTTCCTGCGATTCATGGTGTGATCCTACTTGGTTCATTCATGGTTTTGTCTTTATTACTGTTTAATTTCTGTTTTTTGAATAATCCATGAAATTTCCTGAAATTAGTCCTATTCATCATGCATTCATCAATCTCAGACTTCTTTCAGTCAACTTTAGCATAAGTCCACCTAATTCATTTTATGCTATATTTAATTTTTTTGAACGCAGCCTAATATGAAACTTACCTTTTAAAACACTTGAAAACCACAATAACCTGGGCCTTACACTTGTTGTTGCCTAGCAACAAAACCACTCGGACAGCGCAAAGTTGGAGACAAATTTGCAGAAGTCTATTTTCGTTGTTCGCGTCTCAATTAGCAAGTTGCTTCATGCATAAACTTTGATTGTTTACACAGTAGCCACGTGCTCCTTCAAAGGAGAATTGCAGTGCCAGAAACTTGGCCCTGAATGTGTGAAAGGGAAAACGTGCATGGGAAGGGCAGAGGCAGGGCAACTCTAACGCATATACTAACATACACAGTCACTGGCCAAGCCAAAAACACTCAGTTACTTCAGCCTCTGTTTCCATGGCGTTTGAAGTGGAGAAATGGCTCATGATTTTAATCCCCTGCAGAGAATACAGCTTTATTTTGAAATGTAAATGGATTCACATTCAGTGTTGCGGCTTTCTGTCAGAAAAGGAAGTCTCTTCAATCTTCATGTAGATTTGGCAGTTTGAGCAAAGGCAGAAGATGCAAAAGTTCTAAGGGTCTTTAATTCCTAACTCGCCAAAACCATGGTGATGAAGTGTTTCCATTTAGCTATGGCTGCAAATTAATAGCTTAATACCTGCTTTCTTATACCAACTCCAGTACTTACAAGATACTTACTAAAAAATGTGATGGGCAGCTTGCACCTTATGTCACTGTTTAGCATTTACATTACGGAATATGAAATAAAACAAACCTTTCATAAAATGACGTACATTTCATTAATTATAATGCATATGTGATTGCTAGATATCAGGCCAATAAAAATATACCATAACAAACATTATATGGTAGACCTATCAATTTTTATATAAAACTATTTTGTGATTGTAGTGACGGAGTCCCAAACGTATGCATCTTGGGGCTCTCTGAACATTAATATTGAAAAGAAGAACACCACATCTCTAAAAGTTCATTAATCTGCAAATAAGCTTCAGTCAGCATATAGTACTGGCGTTCAGTGGAGCCTCAGAGAGGAAGCTCCTTACATTTACTTAAGGCCTAAAGCAGTTTACTTGCCTAAAACACCACAAGCACCGTAGACTCCTGCGTGGGAGATAAGAGGCAACACGATCGATGCTCCTGAGTGAAAATGGCTTGGCCTGAACTGTCAGAATAACATCTTCTGAGCTCCTAACAAAGCAAGCAGGGCAGCTGTGCATATTAGCTGGGTGAATTAATGACCCCGGATTAGGCTGTGCAGCAGTGCTCTTAGGAATACACCAGCATGCTAAGATCTGCACTGAATCTTGCATCTCATCCCCGTATTTTCCTCAGCTTGGCTGTCAACTTATTTACATATTTTCAATTAATATACTTCATTGCTCTTTGTGAACATGACTGACTGGTAAATATGGTCAGACATTTCCACATTTTACACATTTATTCACCGTGATGTTATACAAGATTCATGTTCGTGCCGATCCTTGTAATCACACAACCTACCAAGAAAATGACACAGAACAGAACAATTGTTGATTTTTGCACGACAAAAAGAACGATAAATAATGATAAACAAAACTATTTTCAAAGTGTCGTGTTTTTTAGATTCACTTCACATGCTAAAAGTGCTTGGCTCAAAACTAAGGGGAGACATTCCTGTTTAGAGCACTGTGGCTCAGGCTTTGTGGCTCTGGACTCCCTCTGTTATTGAAAGGCTACTGGTTCAAATCCCATGGTCAACAGGGTAAATTGACTGCTGTGCCCTGGGCCTTTGGCCTCAATGGCTCCAGGGAGTGGTTGACCCTGTTCTCTCAATCATATGATGTTTAGGGTAAAGGTGGCTGCTAAATAAAAGAATAACTATCTCGCTCTGTAGCACAACATCACAGTCCAGTTAAAAATCATTGCGTGCCTTTCCTTCTGTTTATCAGTAAATATATAACTGCGAAAAATCTCCCCAGCAACCAGAACAACACAACGCAGGGATTGGATAAAAAAATGACAGGTCTCCAATTCAGGGATTACAGGTGTGATAAAAGGGAAGAATCACGCAAAAAAATAAATAAAATAGGCAGGAAAATAAAAAATGAAACAAGGTGTAGGACCTGCGGACAAGCATGCAGAACATGTACTGGACGGCAACATCACTACACACTGGTATGGCGTTTGCTGTTAGAGTCACTGGGAAACCCAGCAACGAAAGACAGGCGGAATAAACTGGCAGAACTAACTGTGGCCGCTTGACCCTTCAATCCACGGACCGTGAAACTATGGTGTGTTCAGCTGAAGCTGGCCAGGGTAAATTCCGAAGCATCATTAGGAACGCAGAGAAGAACGAGGAATTTAACAGGAAAAAGTATTATTAAAACTCTGAATTATAAGGGTGTTTTCAAAACAGCTGTAAATCACAATTTAAATGAACTGGCAGGTCTGACAAGAAGTGTGGTGGTTAGCACTGTTCCCTCAAACCCCTGTGACCTGGGTTTGAGTCTCTGCTGCGGCTTGACGGCATGTGTGTGGATTCTGAATGTTCTCCCCATGTTGTTGTGTGGTCTCCTCCAGGTTCTCCTGCTTCCACCCACAGTCCATGCTAAGATGAATTGAAGTTGCCAAATTGTCCTTGGGTATGAATGGTGTGTGCGCCCTGTGCCGGGTTGGAGCCCCATCCTGGGTTATTCCTTGCCTTGCGCCTGGGATGTGGACCCCCATGACCCTGCATAGGATAAGCGGGTAGAGGCAGCCCCTAGATTATGAACAAGATCCATCCCCTGAGTCTGTCTTCAAGTTGAATTTGTAGGTAAGTCAACACAATTATAATACAGTACAGAGCTGTACTTCAAGCATGCAATGTTTTCACGGGTGCCACAAAGTAGTGTGTGTGTTTATTATTATGAATTATTGTATTTAACCTGAATTTCATGGAAGTCCGTCTGTAAGTACGAGTAGCCTGTAAGTAACCCGGGGACTGCCTGACTGCACTGTTGTATGACCCTGTTCAGGATTAGCAGGTGGAGGTTGGATAGCTGGATAGATGGACTTTTGTATGCAGACATCAGACTAAGCATTAGAAATTATAGCTGTGTGATTTGACAACTTACAATAGAGGCTTACCTGTTAGGACCGGGGTGGTTTTAGCAGGTAGACATGTTGTCTGATATCTCTGAAGTTAGAGGCTCAATTCCCACATCAGATCTATGTGAGGAGCTTGCTTGTTCTCTCAGTGCCCTGTGGCTTGCGTCTCTAAATTGCCCAGAGAGTATGCAAGTGCCCTGTGATAGACTAGGCTTTAATCCAGCATGTGGGTGGCTGGTATTGGCTCTATGCCCTCCATGACCCTTATAGGAACGAGTGCATTGAAGTTGGATGACTATGATTTTTATGCTATGTCTCTGCATCCTTTTCTTGGAGTAGCAATCGGCTGATCAATACCGGAGGAACTATACTGAATGTCTTATCCATTCCACCAGTTCCTCAGTATAGTTTCTAACTAACGATTGATGCTACTTTTGTTTCTTATGTGACACTTGTTCCTGAATTGTGGATACATCTTTGTTTAGACAGAAATGTCCTGTTTCTGTTTTTGTTAGACAACATACAGTTCATGTGACATTCTGATCATTATGTGGCTGGGATCATTTCAAGAGTGCCAAATTCTTTTCCATGGTTTCCACTGTTTTCATGTCTATTACTTTAACTTCATTCATTACCGATATTACGTAATTCAGTCTTGCAAAACTCAGCACCACATGAAACTGGTGCAAAATTCTGTTTCTTTCTTTTTGAATTGCAGGGATGCAATTCCTTTGTTTTAATCCAGATACTTTAACCGATTTTATAACTCAAACTATTTCTTGACCTAACCGAAATTTTTTGGCCTTAGTAGATAACAGAGTAAAATGCAGAAATTAATATGGGCACTGCTGGCAGACAAGCTGACATATTACTCTATCTGGAGAGTGAACTGAACCATTATTCTGTCATGTATCAGAGCTTTGTAGCAAATACAAATATTGATTCTCTGTTTCCTCTACCTGCAAAATCCATTAATTTTTCATAAGGATTCATTCAGTGCAGGTTCGAGGCGAGCTTTGAACTTATCCCATGTCCCGGGGGCACAGACCATAATGCAAGAGAGCACCTGTACTGAGTCCTAGTCCACACCCAGCACTCTTGAACACAAACACATAATCAGCTCAGTTTAGATCCACATGCATGTTAGAGAAACCAGCCAAAGTACTTGAAACAAAAATGAAAACCATAAATACTACTTTGAACCCAGAACATAGTTTAAAATGATTAGACTAAATAAAAAACAGATCTGTGTGATATAAAAAGATGCTCATGTGATCTAATGAAAATTTTACCCAAAATATATTTTTGATGGCATGAAAGGCAAAAGGTTTGATTAAATACATGTATTATTTCTAGAATAACTTCTATTTTAATCTATACTGTAGTTCTAAAAGAATATGGCCTTATAAGATTAAAAACAAAGTAATTCATTTTATAATGAAAGTGCCGTGATTGTGGTTCTGTACCTACAGGACCTTAAAAAATAAATTACCTTTAAAACCAGCTAACACTTCTAAAACCAGCTAACATTTCAGCCACTACTTTAAGGTTATTAAAATCACACACATCACTAGAACTACTCAGACAATGTGCTACATCAGCTAATCATAGTCAAAACATTTATTTGTATAAACTGGACTTTGTTCTGTTCTAGAAGTGATTTATAAGTCTCAGATACATTCTGTATCATTGTTTAACATACTGTGTCATACACTAAACAGCCACTGGAAACAAACACACAGTGATAAATGGACCTGTATTGGAAAAGTGATTGATGTATGGATGGAAGGGTGGCAAACATGTTACACATGATTCATCTTTTAGTTAAAATATAAACGTAGACCAAGTATTTTAAACAGTGTCAGAGGAGTAGCGAGGTGCTGTAGTTCAAAACTGAAGCCCCCACCCCTAGTGTTCCTACCCCCACGTCTCTGTGTTTGCATTTTTCCTCCAGTAACTCTGGTGTGAGCTCACCCGGTGCCCCTAGATCGTACATGGAGTGTCAGAGTGTGAGTGTTTAGCCCTCAATCCCATCCAAGGTGCCTCCTTCCTTGTGCTCCAGATTGACCATGGCTGGAAGTCACGGAAGATGCATGAATGAAATCATAATGAAAAACTCAAAAATCTTCCAAAAATCTTCAGCCATTTAATTGTTTAGAAATCATACATGATATGACTTCAACTGAGAACTGGCATAAATATAAATGTATACTGCTTTTGTACATCAAAATTACTTTATGTACAGTAAACTGAGTAATATTGTTATATGAAGGTTTAAAATCCAAAAAAAAAAAAAAATCATGATTTCATTAACATCTTAGTTACTCTAAGGCCTCAGAATAGTCAGCGGCAGTTCATATTATATGCCGACTGAAATGCAAGACAAAACAAAACAGCGGCAGCCAAATTGCACGTCACTGCCCCTTTCAAAGTAGCTTATGCCATGTTAAGCAGAGGTAAAAAGACAATCTGCGGATTAAATAGGTGGGGCACTGCACTTTGTTTATCAGTAGTTCTGCTAGATACGTTAAGAGGAAAGCTCAGGATTTTCCGCTTCATTCTCCCGATGGAGATCAAACAGGTATGTTAATGGGACACAGATGAAAGGCGAGCTGAGGGTCTGATGGCGTTAATGAATCATCCTCTCCGGCATCTTTGCCCACAGACCTGGTCTGCTTGTGCCTGTGTTGCCATGGCAAGCGTGCCCATCAGCTGCTCTATCCTCCAGCCTTTATGCCCCATTACTAGGTTATTAACTTCACCTAGGCATCATTTAGAATTTATTTAGAAGTAGATGGACTGCAGAGTCAGGGGCCCACAGTCCCAGGAAGTGCAAAATAAGAAAGGTGAATCACACTCAACTCATTTGTCAAAATGCTATTCAGTGGACGTCGACCCATTTAAAGAAAAATAAGTTCTGCTTGTTATTCTTGAAATAATCTCCATAAGGGATTACATGAAAATCAATCAAGGTGTACTTTGCTGTAATTTCAGTATCATATTCCAAATCCCTACCAATGTCGCCCCCCGTGTTGAAAGATAAATGAGAAAGATGGCTGCTAGAAAATTTCCAGTGCGTGTATAAATAAAATTCAGACTAGATCAGCTGAGTCAGAATCCAATTTGCAATGGTACATGGTAATTGGATATACCTCCAGTTTCAGAAGCTTATTTACCGTGTAGAAAGACAACACTGTAACAAACAT
Organism: Mormyrus proboscirostris; assembly: GCA_026779585.1. Taxonomy (NCBI): domain Eukaryota; kingdom Metazoa; phylum Chordata; class Actinopteri; order Osteoglossiformes; family Mormyridae; genus Mormyrus; species Mormyrus proboscirostris. The sequence continues at coordinate 13,451,609 of JAODKF010000126.1, forward strand.
AAAGTCAATGAAAATGCCGGAATGGTGCAGTGCTTCCTGCTGACCCCAAACACAAGATGTCTGCTGGTGCTGAACAAAAGATGAATCGGCTGCTGCGTTTTGTTACTGTCTTTTTAACCGGGGAACCTGGGAGAAGACGTATTCCCAGTCTACATCTTAATGGAGTGCATATAAAAGACAGGACCAGTTATGATGTGCCAGACGGAGATCTGGACACTTCGGCGCATGTATAAGAACATCCTAAAATATCTCACACTTATTTCGACATAGACAAAAGAACAGTATTACCTCGTAAAAAAAAAAAATACTAAACAAAAACACTTATCTTAAATTCATATAAAAAACTTAATAAAAAACATTGTTTGAAAACTAACACGGAAGGCTCTTAATGTAAAAATATCATATGCCAAAGCTCACATCCATCCATCCATCCATC
>JAODKF010000126.1:13452144-13486179 GCA_026779585.1 Mormyrus proboscirostris
CTCCCTGGATGAGATGCCAGTTCCAGTTTACATGTGATTCGCAGGGGTGTACCCTGGATGAGATGTGCTCCCTGGATGAGATGCCAGTTCCAGTTTACATGTGATTCGCAGGGGTGTACCCTGGATGAGATGTGCTCCCTGGATGAGATGCCAGTTCCAGTTTACATGTGATTCGCAGGGGTGTACCCTGGATGAGATGTGCTCCCTGGATGAGATGCCAGTTTCAGTTTACATGCGATTCCTTATTTCTCCGGTATTAGTATGACGGCAAAGATTATTTCTTCTGTTATTCTTCCTCTGTTTAACAGCCCATATCAATGGACGAAGTGAGCTAATAACATCATTTTTTCACTGTGACCCCCACATCTCAATAACTGAAATGAAATGTAAAATGAATAATGAAAATTTAATATTGTAACATTAATCAACATTATTGTACCCTATGTTACCGAACATCTTCTAGTGTGAGTCATATTATTCATCTGTGGAAATACATGTGGGAGGACAGTGACAGATCATATAACTGAGATCCAAGCTCAGCTGTCTGTGTCAGAAAAAAAGGAAAAAAAATATTATGCAAGAATTTCCCATTTGGGCAGTATGACTGTAACCAAGGAAACGGCATTACTAAAGCTACTAGAACTATGTCTCAATGTTTGGGTCTTTTATCATCATCATCATCATCATCATCATTGTCGTTATTATTATTACTGTTAGTAGTAGTAATAGTAGTAGTAGTGGTAGTAGTAGCAGTAGTACTAGTACTGGTAATAATAGTAGTAGTATTGTTCTTGTCATCATTGTAAAAGTCATTCAATTACTGTGAAGAAGATGTGTGTAGATGTATAATTAGTACTGTCAGAAAACTAATGTGCATTGATGTGATAGTGACATAATTCTGACAATCATCTAAATCGTATAACAACACAACTTCAAAATAAACACCTCCTCCGTGTCAAAGAAATTTAATGCTTCACCTGGAGACTAATATTATGTGACAAAAGCAATATAAAGAGGATGTGATCTAGACTCTTGTTATCCCTTTCTCTATTTTACGATGGTGTACAGCAATTGGCCGATTTGTGTATCACTGACATTCCGGCAACGTAATCATCCTATTGGTTTAAACAGCTACTAGTTTTGAAGTGCATAAAGGGAAAATAATGTGTTGTTCATAAATAAGAAGCCTTATTTATTTTCTGATGCATGAAGCTAATAACCGCGGGGGGTTATCACACAGAGATGAGAAAAAAATCCAGATGGTTTCCTCCAAACACTTAAAATATAAGAGAAACTCATTCATTCTAGGTAACTGTGAAGATGCGGAAGAGGAGACCAATATCAGAAGGAGAATTATCATTTATGTATTAAATAACAGTGACAGGTTTCAGAACCTTTAGGAATTTGTTCGACATAATACTGGGCTTGCAAATTGTGAGATTAAAAACATTCAAAAAATTTGCTTCTGGACCAAAGAAGTATGACTGTGTTTGAAAATCACTGGTGCTTGGACACCCTTGAAAATAAAAAAAGGATACTGCTTAGTTTAATCCTAAAATGAATCACATCAAAATATTCTTAATGATTCTTAATGATACTGCATTATGTGGGTTATAAGGGGGGTGAGACCTGCCATGTCATTGTTAGTGGATGGATCCATAAGCACTGTTGCCTCACACCTCTGGGACCCGGGTTCGAGTCTCCGCCTGGATTTCGTGTGTGTGGAGTTTGCGTGTTCTCCCTGTGTCGCCGTGGGGTTTCTCCCAGGTACTCCGGTTTCCCCCCACAGTCCAAAGACATGCCGAGGCTAACTGGAGTTGCTTTGTTAATAAACTGATGAATGGTAACTGTGTGTGAGTGTGCCCTGCGATGGGCTGGCCCCCTGTCCAGGGTTGTTCCCTGCCTCGTGCCCTTTGCTTCCGGGATAGGCTCCGGACCCCCCGCGACCCAATAGAATAAAGCAGGTTGGAAAATGAATGAATATTAATTTTATTACTTATTATTATTCAAGTCGTCTACCAGATATATACACAAAAAAACAGGACATCCTTTATTCTACTTTTTCTGCCAAATACATCTTAATGTATTATATTACGCCTATTATTATTCTTTAGCAATGAAAATATGGTTACTTTTTAAAGAAGGTTCACTGCTGGTGTTCCCAGGCCTCTGCCAATCAGTAACCTCAGCTGTCCAGACTGTAGAGCGAACGTCATTTTTTCCATATACGGCGACAGCAGGTAACATTTACTGCCCCATAATAATGCATGAGAATGCAATGTGGTGTAAACAATAACAAATAACACAGGTAATCAATAAGCTTCATTATACCGGCCCTAATTCTCAGGAGATATACCCACCCAGTTCCAGTACATCAAGTGCATCCGACCTTTGGAGAATGAAGATCCTTTAACTATCCCTAAATTATTCAAGAAAGGCTTTCCAGATCTTCCACTTGTGTAAATTTGTATGTGCATTAATGTGAATATGCACATTTGCAAAATATTCTAAATGAACGTACAGAATAATGCATATATAACTAGTTATCTTAACAATCATTTATTGGAGGTGACCAACAGTTATTTGTAGCACTGACTCTGGTGCTTCCATGCTAAGCATCAGCAGCATATTTCAGTACAGGTGTCTTCTCTGCTGATATTCCTAATATTCACCTTCTGTGGATGTACCATTAATCCATTTCTTTTCCTAAAAGTAGCTTTAGTTTGTCGGAATTAAAATAAAGTATTTATAAAGTATAATCTTATGATGACAATATAATGTGGATTATTTAGGATGTGAATCATTTTATAGTACAACAAACTACTTCTAACAAACTACTTCTTCTGCTATTCTTTTGATGGATTTGATGATTTGTGACAGATTTGGTGGATTTCTGGGATCTCCAGCATTCCCTACACGTGTCCTGCTTGCCATCAGCACATCTAACTGACCTCATCAATAAAATGAATTGTCACTAATTTTGACTAATCATCGCTTGTTTGATGACCTCAGTCGGGTTCGCTGGCCTCGGAATGGAAGAAAAATAATGAATGGGATAGTTGTAAATGGAGGTTTGGAAACCACTGTCTTAGATAACTATCCAATTTCCAGATATTTATAAAGAAGTATGGCCTTGTGGAAATTATATGACCTCACTAAACTGCAGGTACAGGACATTGCATGTAAAAAGAAACAATCCCTCAAAAGATAGATATTGTCTTTACTGTTTTTTTGCAGTGTCTTAAGTCTAGCATAAGATGAAAATCATTCAGTTGAAACCATTGACAACCCTTTTGGAATTTATATGCCTGATTTTCTTTCAGGCATCCCTGAAAAATAAAGAAAGGGCAGTAGGCTTTGGTTCCGGCTTTCTCTCTTTACAGCCATACCAGCTACCAGGTAATCCACCTGAAGATAAGCAGGTTGGGGTCAGGCCAGTACTTGCATGGGAGATCAACTAGGAAAGCAGTGTTGCTGCTGGAAGAGGTGTTGCTGTGGCCCAGCGGTTATCCCATCCTGTGCTCTGTGTGGATCCCCATGCAGCGATGGGGACATTGTGCCGTAAAAAACGGCGCCACCGTTCAGGTGGGATGTAAAACCGAGGTCCTGCCTCTCTGAGGTCATAAATGATCCTTGGGTGGTACCCTGAGGTTCTGGATAAAATTGCCCACTGTGGCCCTATCAGGCCTGGCCTCCTAATCATCATCTATATCTATCTGGTGAATTCCCTCCTGCCCCTTCAGCACCTTAGCTACTGTGTGGTGAGCAGAACGGCTGCTGTCTCATCGTCCAAGTGGATTCCACACAGTGGAGCTGGTTGAAGTGGCTCCCCATTGCATCTGTGAAGGACTTTGGGTGTTTGAAAAGTGCTACATAAATGTGACTTTCATTCATTCGTATCCCTGTATAAATAAATGAATGTGACAATTTAAAATCACAGCTTGCTTGCGGTGCCTCCTTTGGTTGTCAGAAGTAGATATTCTGATTCAGGCAGCATTGCACCACTGTGTGAAATGCCAAACAAGAAAATGCTGTGATCATCTAACGGAACCCGGAATCACCTGGGATGGAGGATGTGAAATGAAGAGAGTTCAAATGCTCCATAACAGCTTCTTTTGACCTGCTGCTACGGTGGAGATGTTCACTCTGATTCTACCTATAGACCTTCACTCCACAATCTGTTATTTTGTTACTTTTGTCTCGTGAGCTTACAGATACAGGCATCACCAAGTGCTATTGTGGTCCTACATTAATATCAATAGTAGGATCCACTGCAGTATGCCCATCAAACCGGATTAGCCATATAAACTACTTAACAAACTTCATAAATATTTCAGTGGATATATATTACACATCTAAGTTGAATGTTTGTATATAATGCAAGAAATTAAGATGAGCTACTTTTAACACGCAGCAAATCTTGTCATCTTTCAACCTGCACTTTCCAATACTTGTGATTAACGACTCAGAAAGTGCTTCCAAAATGCTTCCAATTATGCAACTTGGATTTTAAAATATAGGCCTATCCCTTTCAGCAAGCAAGTACTGACCAGTACTGACATCGGTGAAACATTTACTCACAGCAAAATTATATTTATAAGGTGCACATCTATGACAACAGAATTTTAGTTATAAATTGCAAGGCTGTTTATTTCTAACTTTGTGTCATGTAAGGCATATCAATGTGCAATTACACTTAAAGCCTCTATTGGCTCCAAATATATATATAAAAAAAACACTAAAGCTCAAATGCATTTAAGAGATCATCAAAAATAATAAGTTAGCCCCTATATAATGCTTAACTTGCATTATTATTTTCAAGTCCAAGAATCAATATCGAACCCAAAATATTTTTCAGACAATCGCATTTCAATGTTTCTGCTGGTTCAAGAATCAGTTCCAGTCGTAGGTTATAGCCTACGATTGTAATCCGACATAAAAATAATAAGAATGAATCTTGCAAACAAGAAATAATCCGTCCATTTACCCACTACATGAAACGGTATGATTTTATAATTCCAAAAAACCGCTTACCTTCCAAGCTCCTCTCCGATTTCATAATATTCCTCAACATCCTCCTGTTTGAATATGAACATGTTGATAGAGGAGCTTTCTGTCGCCGAGAAGCCAGGCTGCTCACAGCGTTCCGCACTCCATCTCCGTCAACTTTGACGTTTGTCAGCGATCACACCTAAACACGCACATCGCTGTTTTAGGTAAACGTGCTGCTTATTTTAGCAATATTTTAGCAAGGGATCGAATGAATTACATTGTACCGTTATATCTTACAAAACGCGACTCCAGGTACACGAATATCACAAGGTGATCGCAGTATCATAAATCAGTTTTGGTAGCCGCTCTCGGCACCTTGATCGGTTGCCTCCAGCACGTAAAAAACTTATTTCTAAATGCGGAATATATTATGCCGTTTTCGGAAAAAGCATTGCTATACCTCGGTCCACCTTTTTTCTCGAAGGTAGGCAGGAATACCGACTGTAACCACGAACAGATATGTAGCCTATTTATTTTTTCATACAAGTAGGTTGCTACAACCACATAAAATAAACACAATAAATAAACCTAAACGTTACATCCGATTGCCCAGTACATTTCAATATATTGCATGTCTGTGTATATTCATATATATGCAAACTTTATATCATCTACGAAGCAATATGACTGACCAGATTTAGTAAGAATAAAGAAATACCTTTCTGTATTTTGCGCAGCAGAATTACCATTAGCAGTAAGATGTGTGAGCACAAATCACTTTAAAATGAACGATGCCGCATTCATTGGAAAGACCGCATATCGGCTGCATAAGTAAGGAGTGCCGGCTTCACATAAATATTCCGACGTGTGTGCGTGTATTCAGCTGCTTACATCAAATGCACTAATGGTTTGATCCGAAGCAGTCGGTCTGAAGTTTTGGCAGCAAAGACATTAGGAGTATGTCTTGCACTGATGAGCGGTAAGATGGAAAATCCCCGATTTTTTTCACGTAGTCCCCCAAAAAAGGTACAAAGGCTAGCAACCTCTTGTAATCCAACGTGCATGAAAACAATACTCTGGGTACGCACGTATCATTGTCTCTCTCAAGTGTGATTCTAAATGTCAAGCTTTAGAATCAAGATGAACCGAATGCAAGTCTACAAAACCAACAATGTTGACACATCAGTAACCTTATACGTGTATATTTTTGCAAGGCACGTATTCGATTGTGTGGCACCAAATTTGTATTTTAGGATTACTTCCTTTTAACCGTTTCGCTTTAATCATTATTGCACCCAGCTGCCCCCTGGTGGACGTTTTGTTTCGGGGAAAAAAAAATCTAGAACGTGATAATCTGATGGTTTTGATTATATCATTATCACAACCATTATACCAACATTTCGTATATATATATATATATATATATTATTATATATATAAAACCACACTACAGCGGCAAGTCAGGTACTTCATATAACTTGCAACATGACTTTAAGCTGCAGGAATAAGCTCCACATATACAGAGTGGAGGTATGAGTTGAAGCCCAAACCCACAGGTGTGAGACAACAGCACTAGCCACTATGCTTCAGTGCCGCCCCCCATACATTCTGTCTGTTTTTACAGAAATTAACAAAAAGCACTAGGAAGCACCTACCAAAGAGGAAACCCCACGGCAGAAATATGCAGTCTCCACAAACACAGAGCCATGGTGGAAACCATGCAGCCACCATGCAGCCACCATGCAGCCACCATGCAGCCCTTCCACCTACCATAGCTGTTATTCAGCACAAGACTGCAAGCAGTCTATAATAATTTGATCATCCATTAATGTCCTCCCTCCCTAACCTAGTCAAAGGTCAAAGTGGGGTTGCGGAGCGTCACACCCAAAACAAGACACCTGTCCGTCGCAGGGCACACAGACGCATGCATGCATGCACGCAATCATACTCTACAGGCAGTCGAGAAACATTGATTAGCCAAACTGCATTCCTCGGACAGGTAAGCGTTCCCTGAGGAGTGACGCACGATGGGGGAGGGACTTCCAACGGAAATTGAGTATAATTTCTTTAAGAGTTAAACAAACATTCAGTCAAACTAAAAAAATGAAAAACCCCAGTATATCCGTGGGCTTTAGATACATAAGAAACAAGATGAATTTTATTCATACAAATGCTTCATTTGATCTCCACAGTATAATTATCAGCTCACACTTACCTAATTAATATTGTTCCAGCTTCAGAAGCTACTATGTAATTGCAGCTTGACTCCCAGGCACAATTTATAACATTGGTCACAATGTAGCTTAGTTTGCAAACATCTGGGGTTTTTGCGAGGTATGTGATGCATCGTATTATTTTCAGAGAGCAACTTTACTGTTGATGCCTACAGGCAAGTTTTAGGATGTACATTGACAGGCGACACATTTCCTATGATGTCACACCCCGAAGCACTTTATAATTAAGAATACATCCAAATATCCAAATCACCGTAGTGACTTAAGGCCATGAAAGTGATGGTCCTTTTGTGACCCAGACAAAACGCTGAGAGCACAAAACGCTAGCAAAGAATTATAACGTGGGGCCAAGTGTGATGTAACGATATGCTTTCATGGGCTCCAAAATCTCTAATAGCCTCCCTGTTTGGGACTTAGAGGTTCACCGTATTGCTGTGCTCTTCCAGGACTGTGCATTTGAAAGCAGGCCCACATAACATGTGCAGGCCTTTCCTCCAGCTTCTCTGCCGCCTTGCATGTTGATCTTGTTGGCAAATCGAATTGTTCCACGAGTCTGTCTTTATCCTACCAAAACGCTGAATCACTGGATAAATGCTTATTAATAGATGAATGTCCTTTCTGTGCTTTCTGTCTTTTTTGCACATTACTCATCTAATCTATCTATCTCTAATCCCGAAATGGTCAAAATAATTAGGGGCACTATGCAAACCGTTAGACAAAGCATGAAGGAACTGCGACGCCTTTTGGTTAAGTAGGTGATATGTATTGGTGTATTTATCCATTTCGATTGGATTCAGTCCCTGGATGGATTCTCCTGACCCACTATTGAAGGAATTGGCTTGTTACAATCAGTTCATTTTACTGTTATACTCGTATTTGTACATTGAGCAAATACCGTCATACGGGGCCATAGCCATGTGAGATCAAAAGTGTTAGCCCTTCCTAGAGGTACCACATAATGGATCAGGGTGAATGGAGGTGAAATATCACTGACTTGACCTCGGTGTCCTCAGTGGTAGGTACGGGCATGCATCACACAAACAATCAAGGAATACTGCTATATTGTCCCAGAAAGCTTTGTTAAGTAAACTTGTGATTAATAGTCAGTAGTTGTTAACGTCCGTGGCCAAAGGTGGAAATTAGTGGTAGAAAATTTTAAACTGGATTTCAGAAAGCATTTTTTTTCACTGTGTGTAGTTAAAGTATGGAATAGTCTTCCTGCTAGTGTAGCGCAAGCTAAAACCCTGGGTTCCTTAACATCAGAGCTAGATAAGATTTTAACAACTCTGAGCTATTAGTTAAGTTCTCCCCAAACGAGCTTGATGGGCTGAATGGCCTCCTCTCCTTTGTAAATTTCTTATGTTTCTATGGTCTTATAGGCAACTCAGTACCTGCACAGGGGGTCCACTTTAGCCACTTTATTTTTTTGTTTTCAGCTCCCTGAAAAATCTATATATTCATTTAACAAATTTGTCCCATATTTCCTGGGGGCTGAGCTCTGCTAAGGACCAAATCCCACAGTCGCTTTTGGTTTTTAGCAAAGAAAAATATAAAATAACAAGAACACAATTCCCTGAAAATGTTTTCACTATAAAACTGAAAACGAATATAGTCTTCATTTAGAAAACAGGCTGCCATTTTGGTGTCTTTAATTGTTTGATTATACTTTTCTTGAGGCCGATAACTTCACTGTACTGCGCTATTTCATTATGAAATAATAGCAATATTTAGGGCCTTCAAACTGTAACTGCAATTTCTAGTGACCACAGGACTGAAACTTCGAAACTCAGGACAGAAAGAATAATTGAATCTATCAGTCTCCAGCTGTTATGTTGAAGCAGGCGAGCTGGAAAACAAGGAGGCGGAGTCGTGGATGACAGCAAACACGGGGTTTATTAGGGCACAGGAAGGTCCGGTGAAGCACGACGACAAACATTACAATGACAGATCTGGGGAATACTGACTGAGACACGGACTAAATACACCAGACAGGCTGAGCTGAACGAGCAACAGGTGATCACAATCAGGAATTAACACGAGGTAACGAGGGGGGCGTGGCACACACGAGGACCGTACGAGCCGGTCGTGACACCAGCAGGTTTAAATCTTTTCCTTTTATTTACGTTTGTTGTCCACTTAAACTGTGGTTACTGTGGTTACTAAATATTTGCTGTAGGCGTGGGATGGGAATTAGATAATATCTTTTACAAATCAAGCTACATAAAAATAAAGATAAAAAAATAACAGAATCAGGTCTGAATTAATACTACAAATGCATTTTTGTATCTTATCAGTCATACATATTGTTTGTAGTGTGTCTACATTGAGAGAAAGATCTGTACAGGGAGAGTAAACAAAGAAAAAGACAATGAATCTTCTAATGAAGATGAAGTTCTAATGTCTGTATGGATTTCCTCTTGTCCACTACTAAGACAATGTCTATTTACAGCCAATCCAGATAGCAGAAGGGAATTGTTACTGGTATGAGATTTTTTTGTCTAATCAAACAAAGGATGCTTATACTTCAACCTTATGAAGGAAGGGAAATTCAGAGTTTAGACTTGGCAGTATTATTGGTCACTAGTGGGGTATAAATTGTGTGCTTCCCCCACTTGAGATTCAGGGGGACTTTATATTACAGAAACATTAGTTACCTTCATTAATGCAGTTGTGGGTTTTTGGTATAATAATAAAATGCTGAGGTTTGATGCACAGCACCATTTTTACACTTGAAAAGAACATAGGTTGTCAACACACATATTTAAACTCCCTGAGAGAAATCAGTTGATGGGTCTTTCAGGGATCACATACAGGATGCCAGCTACACCGTTATAGAATTTGTTATGCATTTTACTTAAGCATTATGCTTTAGTAAATGGGCACATTTTAATGACAACTCACCTCTACGTCGGACAGTGATTATTGAATGCCATACTAATAAAAAATAAAAATTCATCTTTAACCCGAAATTGTAAAACACTCAATAACCACTGGAGGGCTCCAGACCATAGGACAGGGTAAAACACTACAAGCAATAGTGTGTGTTTGAGGTGCATCTTACATAGTTTCACACACTATTCAACTTGCTTTAGACACCCATACTTGAAGTACCCTGTACCCAAAAGTTCAAAACCAGACTAGAGTCATTTTTCATACATTAATTATATTATCCTAGTCAAATTCCTCATATAAATTATATTAATTATGGAGGACTGTCAGTCAGAGCCAGATTCAAATAAAATAAATACTACAGTAACAGGCAGAAAAATAAAAACATGTTAAATAGTTTAAAAATGGAGGGGAAAAAAATCACTCTCTGCACCCTTCAGCCTGAAATAAATACATAAATAAACTTCACTAGTTGGCCTTTTACAGTGCTGAGTCAGAAAATGATGAAGACACGTAATTCCTTAGCCTTTGTTTTTCATTGTATTAATGAAGGAGCTTTCTAACTTGTTGGAATGTTAATTGATAGGTAGAAACCCTTTGTGTTGCTTCTCATCCTAGACAAAAGGGCAAAATATCACCTTGTAATAAATCTAAACTTACAAATATGGCAAAATACAAGAAATATGGTTAAAAGATGACAGTTGGAATTAATTTCTAAATTTCTAGACTGTGTGTCACCGTGTGCATGATACATTGAGTGTGCAGTCTGTACTGCTTGTACGAAATATATGGGTGTGGTAAAGCACTTTAAACTGGCATGGAATCAGCAAAAATCATTTTCCCAAGAAACATTTTTTCCCGTAAGAAAATCGGTCTGCAGTGTGTATCTTAATGTTATTCTGACTGGTTGGTGTGAGCCAAGAATTTGTTTGCCAAAAATGTATTAGTATCAACAAAAGAATAATTGGAGATAATGTGAAAAATGACAAATGCAGATGATACATTATTTAGGTGATTAATGGTCATGATGTTATATGGAGGATTTTTATTGTGGGGGTGGGGAAAAAATGATAGAAAACAGAAAAATGGTGGAGTGAAACATTTCAACGTGTTGGAGATTGGACCAACACAGTCATGTGACTCAGCCTCTGTTTTGGATTGGCTAAGAACATACTCTACAGGAAACTTGTGTGTAAATCTAATTTGCAATCTGAACATCTAATGATGGTTTCAATAGTTTGCTGTTGTCTAATTTTACTTACTATGCAGTGTGTGGAAAGTATCAACCGTAAGGTACATGCCAGATTCAAATGGACAAACTCAGGGTGTGGAAGGACAACCTTGTGCGTTAAGCAAAGGGCCTCATCTTCATGACTGTCTGTCTACACACAATTCCAACAAAATTAATACCTGGCTCTTACAACATACTGAATAGTGATGAATTTGTTCTGTCCTTTTGCATAATATTACATCCAAAAATTCAAAAAGTACCGAAGGGCGAAGTATTTCCTGGGGTTGGATTAAAAACAAAAAACTAATTTAATTCATATTACAAAACTCTTTTCTCATGGCTCCAGTTTTAAGCTTAAGTGAAAAATTGTTTGGTCTGGTCCATTACCAGCGTACATTTGCAGATGGCTTCAGGAGTTTTGTTCCTGGCCTAAGTACTCTTGGCTTCGATTTCATGGGATATTTCGGCAGACAGAGCTGCACACAGGCTGCAGTTTATTTCCATTCTCTGCTGTGTGTGAATCTGATTACAGGTCACTAAGCCAGTGTTTTGCTTTTCTGGACAGATGGCACTTGGGCAACTTTTATTTGTTCTCCCAAGATTATATCTGCCAACATTTTTGAGTATTTTGAGTAATTTGAGTAATTTCAGTTACAGGAACCATTTCAATCACACGACTACATTTTCCCCTTCTATTTAAATGGTGTTTCATTCACCTATTCAAAGACATCAAGTTTTAACGTGGGGAAATATAAATTCATTACACCGACAAATGTATTTAAATATAAAGTTAATGTACCTCTGTTTAAGCTACATAATATAGGCTAAAGACAATATTATATTTGAGGACAGCACACGACCTTCCTTTCGCCCAGATACCATTAAGAGTTAAATATTTCCTGAAAACTGAGACCAGTTCATTATGAAAGAGTTGGAATTAACTCTCAAAAGGCAAGAAGGTAAAAAATAAGAAGTGACAGGTCATTATAATAATGGGTTGTAAACAATGGGATTTTTTTTTTCTGCTGGAACTGCAAGTTTTATAAAAGAGAAAACTATGTGCAGAGCTGCTTTCAAGAGCAATGCACCCCCCACCCCAAAAAAAAAGTAAAAGGGCCTGGATGCATAAATCCAGCACTGCTCCTTGCCAACTCTGTGCCCTGGGTGATCGATCAAGCGCCGGCGTGTAGGAAGAGGGTTCGCTGCGCCCCGTCTCGCATCTGGAACTGATTTCACGAAGAACTGCATCCCCCAACCAAGTCAACGTCGCGTCCGTCAGTAACAGGGTCGAATCTGACTGTCATACTCTGGTCGGAGTTTGCAAGCTGATCATCATTTTTTTGGCACATGTCCGCTTTCAAAAGACAGCTGCTCTGGCATGGAGGTGCAAAGAAATCAGCAAGAAATTAATCTTTAATTCTCAAAGGCTTCAGTAATTACAATAAATTTTTGCCATATTTGACATGTTAATTCTAAAAATCTTTCTTATATAAGCAGACATTGGAAGATCTGACCAGGTATTTCATACATTATGAACTGGACGTCCTTTGAAAGGTTAGCAACTATCACGGATAATTTCACTCTATTTTGCATTTTTGAAAAGTTTCTGGCAAACTATTGGATAAACATAACATCTATGAATATACCATTTAAACGAAATGGAGAAAAATCCCTTCTGGCTGCTGTGCTAAAACGCCAAATGTACAGTACCATGAAACTACAGTGGTGACTAACGTTCCCTTTGTCTCTCTCCTCTCTAACTATGTTAACTTTTTTTTCTGCGAGTCCTGCCTTAATATGGGCGGTTTGACATATTCGTGACATGCGCAATCAGCTCCAGCATGCACAGCTAATTCCAAGTTTATAACCGGGAACAGACGGCTCGAGACACGACCAGCGCCTTTAGCTCTGATTAACGCACAATCTATAATCTTGCTGGAGAAACAGTTACAGATTTTACATCATAGGCCGCAGCAATTTTTTTCCCCCTTTGTCTGGCATTCTTCTTATTTTGTGCCAAGATGCTCAGATTACTGCAAGTCTCCACTGCAGCTTCACCCATGTCTAATCTAAGTCACTGTAATCAGTCAGAAACCCTCTGGGATGCAAATAGTTTTCATTTTTTTTTCTGAGCACAAAACCTATTTTGGGCACTTTGGTTTCCACCCACAGTCCAGCAGGGATGCCATTCAGGTGGTGGAGTGCCTTTAAATGGCTCCAGTGTGCAGTGGACTAAGTGGACGTGCCTTTGCATGAATACACGTGTTTAATGGCTCCAGTGTGCAGTGGACTAAGTGGACGTGCCTTTGCATGAATACATGTGTTTAAATGGCTCCAGTGTGCAGTGGACTAAGTGGACGTGCCTCTGCATGAGTACACGCCTTTAAATGGCTCCAGTGTGCAGCGGCCTAAGTGGACGTGCCTCTGCATGAGTACACGTGTTTAAATGACTCCGGTGTGCAGTGTGCAGTGGTCTAAGTGGACGTGCCTCTGCATGAGTACACACGTTTAAATGGCACCGGTGTGCAGTGTGCAGTGGTCTAAGTGGACGTGCCTCTGCATGAGTACACGCATTTAAATGGCACCGGTGTGCAGTGGTCTAAGTGGACGTGCCTCTGCATGAGTACACGCGTTTAAATGGCACCGGTGTGCAGTGTGCAGTGGTCTAAGTGGACGTGCCTCTGCATGAGTATACGCGGAACGTCCCGTCAGAGATGTATGCCGATCTTGCGCAATGCTCTTCCCGGTGTGGCCACCAGTGCAAAATTACTCTGATTAGACAAGCATCTTCTGAATTTTGAGGATGAAAATGTGTGAAGGTTCTTTATGTACTGGGTCAGAAGTGAACTCTGCCACAGCAACAGTGACAATGAAGCCATGTTCTCTGTTCATATAAACCACGTTGTGCTGGAGATTGTGAAGCCAGGAATATTTACATATCTGACACAACAATGTATCTGTAGAACAATGACAGCGATGATTCTTCATTTTCTGTACTCTGCTTGACCTGTACAGAGTCATGGAGGTCCAGAGTCACCTGCCAGTGATCATATTTACTCAAAATGTCATTTATGACGATGGTTTTCTTTCCATTTCTTTCAATCCAAATCCAGACCAACCGACTATACCTCTGCGACACCAGAATCCGGGTGGTTCCTCAGATAACAATGAGGTGCTTGGCCACGGCACCCTAAATAAACACCTATTCATAAACAGACTAAGTTTGGAAAACACGGCGCAGGACCAGGTGGGGTAAAAACAACTATTTACTCTAAATAAATAAACTGTATCATGGAAGGGGGCCTGTTGGCCTGTCATCAAGGATGATTAAAGTCATTAGCTTGAGGAATTAGTTTACAATCAGCATGGCTGATATTAGGGGCAGTAAATGCTCAGACCACAAGCTACCGCATGCCCAACTAAAGTTTTATTATGCTCAAATTCAACATTTTCTGAAGAGACCGTGGATTTTGCCCAGGGCACAACATTGTTTAGCTGGAATAAATCTTGAAAACCATTTTCATGTGTGCATACAATGCTCAACATACTATAAATCCAAGATGTAACTTTTAGCCCAGTTGTCCTGAACCACTTTAGTTAACAACCTCAACTGCACAGTCAGGCAACACACACAACTGCGAGCTTTTAAGGTCACTTTGGATAAGTGTCTTGCCGAACAGCGAAACAGTGAATTATACATTGTTTCAACATTACACAGTTCTGGACAACTGCCCAGGCCATCGCTGCTCTTCATCCTTGGAACAACCAAGAGTGAGATGTTATTTAAACTGGAGCAACTGTTCTTTGTTTCTTCAACAAGTCACTGAGGTCCGAATGGACTGACCCTGCTGCCTGCTGACGTTCCGAGACAGGCTTCACCCCCCACTAAAGAGATGACTCCCTCATTGCATCATCTTAATGGTGGGTCATGAGTAGGAATGAGATGAGACAGTCTAGCTGCACTATTATCTGTATGCATTTTTGAGTCTGTAAATATATATGGATTTTGTATTCTTCAGGCAATTCATTAGGAGTATGATTCAATGTTTATTTGAAACTCACAGATCCATATGCCCTGGTTTCACAGGTAAGTAAATGAGGGCAGTCACATTATCCTGCTTATACAGGGAATATCGGAGTATATTGAATGTTAAAAGGAATATATTTGTGTTTCAGTTAATAATTCATTCTTATTATCATATATTATTTACTCTGTGGGATATATATAAAACAAAAGGGCTATGATATATTGGGTTTCCATAATCATTTCACAGTCTGACACAAAAAATGACCTTCGGAATAGACCTTCAGCTGAAACATGATAGGAATTTTAAAAAATAATACAGATTAAACACAAACTGATGCTCATCCCGTATATGTACACGCTGAGTATGTTCCAAAGGCTTATGAGGAACAAAAATTAACTAAAAAAAAGTAATAGGGATGGATACAGAAGCATGTCAATATCAATGGGAATTACCGATAATATTTGTTTTAACGGGAGCCTGCAGCAGTAGCTGCTAGATGCACACAAGCACCTGTCACAGCAAGATCACGTTATATCACAAAACATCACCGTTAACGCCCTCTTGTTATGATAACATGTAAGAATGGCTGACTACAGACAGGCACATGGGACAAATGCACAACTATGGAAATGTTTACAAAAAAAAAAATGTTTATATTGCCCCTTTTTGGTGGTCTATGGCAGAAATTTAAACAGACAGAACACAGGGCAGTATTAAATAGGGTACTTATATAAACAAGTGAATTGGCCAAATGCTGAGTGTGTTACAGTGTATGTGCTGTACTTTACTCACTTAAAAGCCTTATGGCGCCACATTGTGACAAGGACTGATATTATGCTTTTGGTGATATAGCTGTTACTAAAATAATGGCACTTTGAGGCAAATATACAATATACAGACAAATGGAATGTGGTGGCAAAAGTATCTGCCAAAGATATTATTTCCTTTAACTAATTATTATAACTATTTAATATAATAAATAGTTTAAAAGAAATGAATGTACTGATACAATCATTTGAAAAGGCCACAATTTTGTTCAGGATTTCTTTTTGTTGCTTTTTAAAGGGATCTGGTGCTCAGTACAGTTTCATCCACTGTACAGTAGATATAATCTAGTATGAAACACTTCTATTTTGCACAGTGTCTGCTTTTTGACAGCCGAATGGTTCTGATTACTGACCTAAGCTCAAATGCTGTGACTCAGACTTTCTGATTATGCCGTTTCCAGTGACTTCCTGTTGCTGTTCAGAGTGTTCTTAAGTTTTCACATGACTCCAGGAGAGAGCTCTGCTTTCACTCTATCTGCCTCGAAATATTTTCCATGGCTTTTATGTCCAGTGAGTAATCAGCCAACAAATACAGTTTGTTCCATCCATTATTTGTTCATAAGAGTAATATTCTTTGTGGTGTAAAAGAGAAATGCTTTTACGATGGCAAAATGGAAGTGTTAAGTGTACACTACCTTTAATATGATTTTCTCATAACAACAACTGTATGTACTTACTTTCTTATTTAGTCTCAGATGTGTGTTTTAAACTCCCATGGGTAAATGAAGTGTTTTCATTTTAGTCTGCCAAATAATTAAAAATGAAAATAACTGCTGCTTCTGTAAATTCTTAAGCAACATGGTTATTATCAATACTATTATGATCTGCTGGTGTATCTTCATGTGAAACAACTGCAAATGTATAATACAGTATGTGAGATATGACTAAAAATGCTCAGTGCAGTCTGCCTGGCATCACCTGATACCTCGCTTAGTCTGAAACACTATGATGTATTCACCCTGATTTAACCTCATTCTGTTTGGTGTAGCTGGGAATTCTAATTCCTCACTATTGTTTATTTAATGCATCGCACTAAATAAATTCTTAGCGCAGTTCAGACTGAACCATCAGTGAAACAATCATTAGTAGTTCTTAATGGGACATAATGGAAACCAGCTGTTGGCATGTATTTGACAGACATGCATTTTGCCAGAGTTAGCAACAGTGATCCAGTGTCATACACTAGGAATTGTGTGGTAAGTATCTGTAACAAGAAATTACTGCTTTAAGATTGCTACACTTGACTATATTTATTTATTATTATTGACATATGGCTCAGTGGATAGTATTGTGGTGTCATACCTTCAGGTTTCTATGTGTGGAAGTTGGCAGGTTCTTGTATTTTTGTGAATTTCCTCCTGCAGCCCAAAGACATGTGGGTTTGTGTCTGTAATGTGTGCTTTTGGGTTTGCGTGTTAACTAGGTTTATATTACATGGTGGGAACCAAATGTCTCCCACCATGTAATAAAAACCTTGTTTTTTTTTTGATGTTGTGGGAACCATTTTTCAGGTCCCCCCCCAAGATCTGTGAATACAGTCGAAAAAGTTAAAATTCCAAAAGTCTTGTATTATGTTAAATTACTTATGGTTAAGTTTAGGGCTGGGTAGGGCTTAGGGGTGTCATATCATGAGTAGAGTTTTCCCCATAGGAATGAATAGAGAGTCCCTACGAGGTGTGTGTGTGTGTGTGTGTGTGTGTGTGTGTGTGAAAGAGAGAGAGAGAGAGAGAGAGAGAGAGAGAGAGATAGTTTCAGTCCCAGGATAAGCTCCAGGCTCGCTGTGACCCTGTACTAGATGAGTAATTGGAAATGACAAAATCTTATTTTTAAAGGATTATTTTCAATATAATTGCAACATTATACACATCCTTTGAGTATTTGTGAATAATGTCTATTGTAAACCATAGTCACTCCGGGGTCCACTAACCCTTTACAGTGGCCAATCAAATATTCGAATACAAGTATTCAAGCAACGACCGAGAACAAACAATTATAATGAAATTAGCACTGACAGCAATCCTCAACAATCAGTGTCTTTACATGCTTTTTATATTGGTCATTAGTCACCGTGGAAGTGGTTTGGATTGCTGAAATTCTAACCTTTTCCTGACGGCAATAAAATGCTCGACAACTGTAGAAAAAAACTAATTGATTCAATAAACTATCAGTGGCAAAGCACTGCAGACGTGACAGTGTAAGAAAAGTGTCTGTCCTATTGATCCTGCCTTTGAGTCACTCTTACTTTCTTTCCTTTTTGCCGTCTTTCCATTTTTTTCTTCAGTAGCAGTTTCTGCCGCCTTTCTTTTTTCAGGACTTATACAAAAGAGGACTTTGTGAATTCTGCAACAAAATATATCCTCACCTACGAAAGCAAAAAAAAAAAAAAAAAAATGACATTTGTGGCAGCGATAATGCTATCCGCTCCCATAGATGGTTAACAGCTTCTTGCCATGGTGGCAGGACAAACTGATGGTCATTTTTAGAGAGTGATAGCATTTTAAAATGTACCATTGTAAGCAAATGTCTCGGACCACCCGGCTTGGAATAAAACTTAAAGCTATCCAGAGCTGGCCTGCAGCCTCCCTTCTGTCTCTAACAGCATACCTATATTTGGGACTGAGAAGGCACTACTGTTTCTGGAATCCTCTGGCTCACGTTTTACTACAGTAAACATACTGTCCTCTCCTGGCACAAGATTCATATGTATTATTTATGTACAAAGATTGTGTTCTGCTGGAGAAAGTCTTCCTTACATTAAAAACCTTAAAACGCAATCAAATTTCAATTGCCTGACAAAAGACCGCAAAAGGATTTTTAACTTTAAAAGTTTCCTCGTCATTTTTTAATTCATTGTACCATATACCATTTATTCGCGCTACCATATACATTTACATGCATGAGTTTTCAAATCGATTAAAAATGCCCAAAATAGACATCAAATAAAGTTTGTTTTGACTTTAAAGTTAAAGTTTCTTCTTAAAACAATGCCTTTCACCATGCATTGTTGACACCATGAAGACAAATTTCCAGGTGTAAAATTTACTGGTGAAAAACAGGGTTGCAAAACGTATTTCAACAGTTGGCTTTCCCTCACACAGTTAACAAGTAGCGACGAACCGATAGGCCTTTAAGGGCAGCCTGAGCCTGCACTCCTATTACCAAGTGGAAAGATTACCTCAAACAGGAAAATGCTAGTTTATGTAATTGTTCACAGAGAAACCGTGCTCCATAAATCAAAATTAATGTCAAAAAAACATGGAGCTAAAGCTGTGGCTGGAGACGCCTGTGACGTCACAGCTGTAGGGCAGACGTACCACTATAAGGAACATGTCCAGAGGAAGTTTTGGAGCTTAGCAGTGTAACACAAGGCTGCGCTTGTCGTGAAACTTACGTCAATAATAATAACGTGGTCCCACTCTGCTTACAGTAAGGAGGGGCTCTTGGGTGAAATTCACAAGCCCTCATAAACTATTGTAATCTTACATTTGTGGTCATTTTGCAGTATATATAGCTCTGAATGAATAGTATTATAAATGTATGCATATATACATTCTGTGCTATTTCCACGTTGTCCGGATTTTGTACCATGAGGGCAGAAGATCTGAAAGAAGCACCTTTACCCCAGCTAAATGATTAGAGTAGGTCATATATTATTAATAACTATTTAATAGTCATAAAAGCCAGTCCACACATCTTCCAACTTCTTATTAGCACAATCAATTTTATAAAACTTTGTGGTATTTATTGCAACTGTAGAATGTATACTGGATCACTCAAACCATTTAATTCAGTGAGCGGAATGTCATCGGATGGCTAAACTCTGGATCAACAAATTCAGCGGTTAATCACTAAGGTGAGTATCTGACGTAATGAAAATGCGTAAATAAATGCTCAGCTTTGTAAACATTATTTCTTATTGACCCGGGAATTTTAAGTGCTATACAGTCTTAACAGCACAGGCGTGGTTTATCTGTATCGCAGTGCTTGATTTTCATTGCTCGTGTGTTGACGTATATATCTTAATATTTCAATGAACTATGTATTTTTTGAGTTTTCTCCTCTGAGATGCAGCACAACCATTTTTAACAAGACAAACCTAGTCAAGAGAAGTTTGCCAGGTCCCTTGATTGATGCTGGCCCCTCTGGATTGAAAACACTGGTTTAAAGGAATTGCTTTTGAAGGGAGGAACCAGGCTGGCTGCTTTTGCGTCTACAATGCTGTCATACAGGGAGAATACATCCCTGCCGCACTTCCCAAATCTGCGCGGCGACGGGGCCCCCAGCTCCTTCAGAGAGCTGCTACTTAGCGTTTAATGATCTGATCTTTTAAATGGACCTTATAACATTTCCCCCTCTAGTTGATATAAGGCTCCTGTAAAACTGGAGCTTTTCACATTCTTTCACAAATGGGTTCTGTTATTATATTAAAAAACTCACAAAGCTAACGATGTCTTCAGTGGATCTGGGTAAGAAGGAGGTGCTTGCTATGTTTACCAATTTAACAAAATTAACATGATTACATAATCTATCCTACTGTCCAGCTATCACTTTCACATTCACTACTTTATAAACCACCTATATAAGCAAGCTGTTTAATCACTAAAGCATGCAACTTGATTCATCTTTATCAGTCAAATTCTTATTGGACGCAAGACAAATATGGAAGGTCTAGATCATCTTTTAGTTAGAGCTTGAATCTTCCTTCAGGTTTCTTTGAAGTTTGTTTTGTTTACAGCGAAGACACTATCTTCAACCATGAAATACCAATGTCTGTTATCCTGGGCATTTTCCATGATTTCAGTCTCAGACTGAACCCGACCAGATCAGGCTCCTTGGACTGGCAAATTTAACACCGTTGGTGTTTATTCTGCAGAATGATACTCTGAGTGTGAATTGAACACTGCCAGTCTCACTGTGTATGCAACAAAACAAGGGCCTTTCAAACTTCCGTTACCCAAGTGGATGTGTAACAGCTATAGTTACTAATAAAATCCTAACATGAAAGAACAGCTGATATAAATGCTCAGAGTGCTTATCAGTATTTCATTTGCACTTCAGTCAAGCCTGAGTAAATGAATTCCTGATGACTTTTACAGAAACAAACATATTTTTTCATAATAAAAAAGTAATAAAAATCTTAAAAGACAAAATCTAAAAGCTGCTTAGACCATGGTTGGAATAACCTATATATATGACAAATGCAGAGTTCTATGGATACATATAAGTATACAATATTTGTATATTTCACACTAAAATAAACAAGTATGTATATCCAACACAGAACAGAAAACACTTTGTCTGTTATTTCCTGCATTTAAAACATCGTCAGTATGAAAGTTCTTCTAATGACGTTCCTGAAGTTCCAAAGTAACTCTGGAAGTTTTTTCACTTGCTTTCCCGGCTCTTTAATTCCTATACCTCACAACTGTTTGGCAGAACAGAAGCTTAGCATATATATGAAACACCTACAACAAACAAACAAACAAACAGCAAATGAATTCTGCAATGATTTCTCAAAAAAGCTTCAGCGGCTGTGTTTCAAGCTGCGGTGGGTGGTAAGAGCTCAAAATGGGACATGAGATTAAAGACGCATATCGAAAAAACGAACACTCAATTATTTGGCTTGTATGATGCTTTCATTATATAAAGGAAATGCATTGTACTGGTATCTAGAAAGCATTCTAAAAATGGCAACACAAACTCTTCAGAGTGCATAAGTTCATTGCATTGCAAAGAAACAAATTCTGAGTAGATCCAAGGGCCCCAAGACTATATTTTCTTTTCTTAATAAATGACCTCATCTGTCATAGAGCTACAGCAGACAGAATTTTAAAGACGTTTCCTGGAAAAAGCATTTTGTCTCAGCCAGCCATTGGGCCCAACCTGGAATATAACAGATAACAGTGACTTGTAGGTAATAGCTTAAGCTCTATTAGACAGCAAATGGAACAATTATCCAAGAACTCCTGCCACATGGATGCTATTTTCATAACTAACTAATAGCAACTGAACACATGTTAAATGTATAGTCTGCCCTATGGTGGAACAAATGTATGCTGAGTGCCAAGAGTAGAAAATAAGCTTTTGAAAAAATGTCCTGAAAAAGGTGTAACTAACTGGAATCTAAAATCTAGACTTGATGTCTAGATTCATTTTAAATCATATTGCAGCAGTGATTCCTGGTGTACAATTACCTGCTCCCACCATGGCCCTGGGTCACAGCCGGCTTTGGTGTCTAAGAACAATGCTTTAACAACATAAATTACTTGGGCCCGTGCTGGCAGCAGGCCAGGAGCCGGATCTGGCAGCAGCTTGAGTTACACTCCCTGGAAAGTCGCCTTACGAATTCCTTTCTGCTTTGCATCTCAGGAAGCCCCAAGTGCACAGGGGTGGGATCGAAGTTTAAAACAATGGGTCTGATTTAAACTCCCACCATTTCTCCCCCCACTTTGGAATAAAAAGAAATTTGCAGTTAACATCCCTGATGATAAGGCTACATGCATATTCAACCTGAGCAAGAAAATAAAGCGATTGGCGAATGATCATAGACACATTGTTATGCTGCAGTCTCCTCATAAAGACATTCTGTACGTTTACATGCGCACTAAGAAAATCTAACTATTGTGTTAGTCCAACTAAAACGGGACTTTTAAAGTACATGTAAACATGTTAGTCCGACTGAAATTGTACTACGTCGAATTTCTCTAAGTTGGATTAAGACACCCAAATAATACGATCGAGAGTCTATTTACTCCTGCATGTATACGTTCAATCGGACTCAAACTGGCTCTGCATATGCTTCACAGTATCCTCTCTGAACAAAATCACATTGCAACATTTGAAAAATTTCCATTATTATTACTTTTATTTTTGAAATATTTTTAGCTGTGACGTATTATTTCAACCGGAAATATATTGACTGATAGCCTCTTCGTAACAGTCTAGTTTCTTCATAGTACAGTCTCCTTATTTCAAAAGTATGCAGTGCAAATTCTTAATATTTAAGAGAATTGTACTTCCATTACAAAACTAGTGGAGATGACTATTGTATGCTTGACTTTTTGACTTTGATTTCTTGGCTATCTTTAACCAAGAGTGACTTTTGCATTCCTTCAACTTTCCTCCTATTCTAACACAAAAATAAATAAGGTAGTTTGTGCAGCCAGCATGGCCCGTCTCCTTGAGAGATCTCACTTCTCACCTCACACCTGTCCTTGTAACCAGCATCTGCTCTCAGAATTTTGCCGCCATTTGCTTGGGCCGCAGCTGTGAATGCTCCCTCCCGTGCCAGCTGTCACCGGCAGACGTGGACTGATTGTGTTTCTACCCCGCCCCTACCTAAAAGGCGCTGCTTCCATGACTCATTACTCATTTCTGCACGGCAGCAAATGATGTTTTGACCCAATCTGTCTCCAGTTGTCAGATTGTGTGCAGCCAGGTTATGGTCCTGAGTTTGGGCCCAGCACTTCACCATAGCGATGCCGTTACCATTGTCTATATAAACTGGAGTTTGCGTATTCTCCCCATATTTGCACACATTTCCACTGACTTCTCTGCTTTCTCCCTGCACTGCAAAGACATCCAGTCATGCTAATTGGCGCTACTGCATAGGCCATAGTGTGTGATTGTGCACGGGTGTGTGTGTATGGTGTGTGATTGTGCACGGGTGTGCGTGTATGTGCCCTGTGACCTGTTGTCTCATTCAGGGGATACTTTGCACCCGCCCTATTCTGGGAATCCTGACCAGAAAAAACAGCTGGAAGATGGATTGAGCAATGTATATAGAAGTATAAACTTATACATATACATATAGAGAGTGTTACTAAAAAATATAGTGAAAATCTGTGTGCAAAAGAAACCAGGTATTTCATCTTGTTTTAACTTTCAGCAACCACTAAAAGTGAACTAAACTGGATATTGCAACATGCATTATAGGTTTAAACAGTTTGCATAAACTGATTACACAACATCTAGCAACTTGAGTGATTTAAATAAACAAGAATAATTGAGACAAATCTTTGTATCTCACTGTGACTAGTGCAGCCACCTTTACATTCAAGGGATACATAAGGCATTATGTCAAATTTTAAATTAAAATGTTTCCAGAACCTTTGTAATCCCCCCCCCCCCCAAAAAAAATAGCAGTGTTTCTGTATATAGACTAAATGCATTTCCTAACAACGGAACATGGAATTACCCCTGGCACTTCGTCAGACTGTGTTTCATCTACATTCATTTATGCATTTCCCTCTGCTTATACATTGGCTTTGTCCCTTAGATATGCTTGTATTTTCTTGTCACACTGCCCTGGTGCCCTCCTTTGTAGGAACAAAGCTCTGTCTGTTTGGAGTGCTTTTCGCA
Source organism: Mormyrus proboscirostris (assembly GCA_026779585.1). Classification (NCBI taxonomy): domain Eukaryota; kingdom Metazoa; phylum Chordata; class Actinopteri; order Osteoglossiformes; family Mormyridae; genus Mormyrus; species Mormyrus proboscirostris. The sequence goes on from JAODKF010000126.1 coordinate 13,476,707, forward strand.
GGACAGGTATTTCCTGTGGGGAAAAGGACATTATCATAGCTGAGGTGTCTCGTATTTCCCATATCTTGAGGCTTTACCTCTCAGAACTGATACTAGGGGCTGAATGAAGTATCTGTGTACCGCTTTCAAGGCAAGGCTCAATATTGTTATATTAAATATGGCTGCCTTTCCATCTCAAAGGGATGCAGGCTCAATGCAGGCTGCAGACTGTGCAAGCACATACATCTCCTTAATCTTGACACCATACGGGTGAACAGCTGCTGGTAGGTTAAAGTTACAAGTTGAAAAGGTCACGCACTGATTTGTGGAGTATAGTGTACTATCAATTGAAGCCATACTTTTTACTTCCAAAAGCTGCTGAACTTCCACTACATAACTTTTTTTAAATCCAAGGCAAAATGAAAAATGTAGCTTTTATCATTTCCACAAGTACATAGAATATATTACATTAAAATGTAACTCATCAAGGAAGAGGGGAAACGTTTTGATAAGCAGTGGTTTAATGCATGCTATTCGTCTTTCTAAATGGTATAAAATCAATTTTTATTGAGATGAAAAATTTTCAGAGGAGAAAGGACTTTGTGTGCCCGGGGATATCAAAATTAGTTTTAAGAATGAAGAGAATCAAAAAGATTAATTTCCATTGCAAAATCCAAGAGAGGATATGGGAACGTAAACATAGAATCCAACTGCAAATTCTTGATGGAATGTCTTGATTCTAGTGTTCTGATGGCGCTCAGGTCAGCAAGAATAGCACTTTCACTATTTCCTGGCAAAATGTTCAAAATAAAAACAAATGAAGATAGCTAATGATAAAGATAGCTGTTTTATTTAAACACATGGAGCCATTTGCTCTAGCTATTTTCTATAATTAAGCTCAATTTTGTCCTTGGTAAAGAAAGTTATCAAAGTCTACTAAAATTCTTTTCCACTTATTCTTTATTATTCCTCTTATCTGCCTTTTTCACATGCTTGTGACTTGTTTTTTCATGCTCAACTGCTGTCTATGCCGCTTGCCTCACTACAACAGCTGTTTTGAACTTCTTTGCTCTCCATATGATTCTGCATCAGGTTATTTAAAACTTGTATTGATGCTTTGGCCAACGACATCTTCCCCTTTCATGCCATTCTCTTCATCTTGACCTTATCAAGGCCTTCAGCCTTCACCTGGCCAGAACTTGTAAGTGTACAAGTGTGCAATCCTGCGTTTCCTTTAAGATACTGAAGAAACAGCCGTTTTCTTATGTGTCTTATTTAAACTGCAGTCGCCTGGACCTCTAGTGAGACTTTATATCTCGTAAAGCCGTCCTCGAAGGGGACACAATCACTCATTTGTTCTGCTTTGGAACACTGGTAAACACTTTTTTTAAGGTAAAGCTATCTGTGAAATATGCCATTAGCCCGCCTTTACCATGTCTTCTGTGTCAAAGTAATGAACAATTTGCAGCCAAGAATGATTTCAGTCCCCTATACAGGTGTCACTTTCATTAAAAAAAATCATCTGAGTCAACAGCCTCTAAAACTGGTTTACACAGGTTTCAATGCCATTTATGTCTGTACAATAATTTAAGAGTCTTCTTTGATTTTGTAATGCACAGATAATCGCTGTTGTGTTTCTTGACCTTAATGTCAGCTTTGTGATGTTAATATGAAAGCCTGCTGCATACAAATGTTATCCATTTTATGCTTTTATACATTAGTTATATTTGACCCATTTCCATGCATATTTCATTGCACAGTAGGCTTAATTTCTTTTTAATTTCTAATTTAGCTGGCTATCTACAGTGATCACAAGGGACTGGTTTGGCTTGTTACTGGTTGGCATGTGGTAAAGGTCGAGAAAATCACAGCTAAATTTTTTTTTTAAGACTTATTAATGTCTACCTAAATGTTACAATATACTTCCTATAGCTTGTCACTGCAAACAGCCTGCTTCTATAAACAGTGAATCATGCAGCTTCAACTGAGAACATACAGTATGCAGACAGGGTCACGAGGTTCAGATACTGTTTGGCTAAGCATTAGAATGGTTGTGTGAATTAAGAGATTTTGATGTGTGATTGTTGATGCTAGTAATCATCACAAAAATAGTGATCATCCCAGAATTTTCACAAAGTTTTACTGTATTTACAGAATTTACAAAGAATAATGCAGCAAGCAAAAAACTTCAGTCAGTGATAGTTCTGTCAGTGAAAACACCTTAGTAACAAGAAAAGTCACAGAAATGCCACTAGTGCAAAAATAACAGCTCAGTACAATAGCATTGTGTGGAACTACCTTTGAAGCATTTCTGGAGGTAAAAATGGATCCAACCTGGTATATATAGTGCATTTAAGTATTGACACTAAAGCTAAATATAATACTGTATTTTCAAAACTGTCACAGGATGTTTTCCTCTGTTTAACGGGACTGGATTTACTTGAAAACTAGAGAATGAATATGGCTGCATCAGAGTTCAAGAGTTCAAAATGTATGCATAACTGATTTACACATATGAAGCAGGAATAGAAATTGATGGATGGATGGATGGATGGATGGATGGATGGATGGAAGACAACTTTAGACCTTTTGAAACAGTTAATAACGTTGCTTTCGTTTTCAAATTACAAATTTGTTCTAATCAAAAGAGAGTGATAATATTTTGTATGATTTTTAATAATGGGGTGGCTCTGAGGCTAGGGTCTGAGGCCAGTAACTGGAAGATTGCTGGTTCAAATCTTGTGAATGCTCAGAGTGATTCTATTGCATTGGGCCCTACAGCAAGGTCCTTAACCTGCAATTGCTTCATCCTGGGTATGGTGTTAATCTACATCCAATCCTTTAAGAAGGTCCTCAGGGGAAAAATCGGGGGTTGGTGGCAGGACTGGCCCTCTAGCCGCCGGGAAAAGCTGTGGCACTGAGGTATCATCTGCCGCACGGCTGCACTCGGGCTCTCATCCCTGAGGTGGTTTGTCGTGTGGTGGGTGTGGGAACACACTGCGGTCAGTGCATGATCCTTACCTCTCTACTTACGAACTTTCAACTTATGAACTTTCAGATGTACGAACGAAGAGGACTCTAAGTCCAAATTGTGCTCATTTGGCTCCCGTTTCCTGTCCAAAACATCCTTTTTTGTTTTTGCGTGATAATTCCGCCTAGTGTGACTTCTGGCCGCTACTCCCACCGCGCAGCAGCGTAGCGTGCGTACTCCCAGCATCCTAGTTCTCAGTACTTGTGCATGCACTTAAAATGATGTTGAATAACAACATATGAACATTTCAAGTTGCGAACAGCCGTTTGGAACATATCTCGTTTGTAAGTAGAGGAGTGTCTGTACTGATTTCTAGCATATTTTAAAAATGCCTTTTACAAACTAACCTTCGCTAACCTCAAAAGACTAATGCCAAATTATATGAGTCTGTTATGTTCAAATTATGTACAAATTGTTCATTAATCATGCGGTAATATCTAAGGCAGTGTTAACAACTACATTTACGTTTTACTTTAGATGCTTATATCCAAAGCAATGCACAAATGAGCACAACAACACAAACATATCTAAGCGCAGCACCTAAGGTGGTAACATCTAAGGTCTAGGATCTAATAAATTAGGAGTGAACATTGCTGTTCAAAACAGCAACTCATAACTGGGTATTAAGAGACTTATTTCAAAAGGATTCAATGCCATTGATCCAAATACAAAGACAGACACAAGGTTCACCACATGGTAGCCATCTTAAGTTCAAAGCGTTGTGTTTTTTTTTTTCTCCTTCTGACAGTCATGCTTAGCTTTTGGATATTTGGTGTCTCTGAAAAGGGTTCTTCTGATAACAGCAAAATGAATGGTTTTTGACTGCTGAAAATCAGAGGATTTCACCCCAGACATGCCTTGGCCTTCAAAGTGATAAGATCACCCAGTTCAAAATCCAGACGACAGCAGAGCAGGAATCACATTACTCAAACGTCACAATTTATCCATCCAGATCACCAACATCTATTCTTCTTTTAGACAATTACAAAGACTGGTCCATATTAAACTTCAGCATGAAGCAACATCTTTCTGAGTTTTCCACAGGAATGTATAAAAATATGATGGGAATATATTTATCACCTGAAGGGCACATCATGCCAAGAGATGGTGAAATAGTCACTGAGAATGTATTGTACCACTAGCAAGAATATTGTAGCCCTCAGCTATGCTAAATCATTACTTGAGGATAATGCATTTTCAGATGCTTAGTTCACCCTAAAGTTTTCTACAGGATATGAAGTAAATTAAAGCCACATGGTAGAACAATGAAACAGAAATGGATTTTGATGGTTCCAGCCTAGCAAGGTTAAATAAGATCTTTTACCCTTAAAGGGATATGATACGATTTTATTGCTCACATCGCTATGGAAATCCACAAAACCATACTATCCAACTTTCTTGCAACAGTACATTTTTAAATTCAATGACAACGATTTAGAAGACTTTTTTTTTTTTCTATTCAGTTGGTCCTGAAAGGGAGCAAGATCATAAATTACAATATCCGGTTATCTAAGCTTCAAGCTCTGACAGATCATTGTTAATACAGTTTGACATTTATCTTCAACCAGGGAAAACGTGACATTAAGCATGTCTCACAGAGCAGATCAGAAGAATGCTAAATTCATTCTAGTGTCACCAGAGATTAAGTGGATTCTTCTTCCTGTCTTCTGTGCTGTTGGAGCAAATAGTTTAGCTGCTGCTTGCTGTAATTCTGTTTCAGTAATGTTGCAAAGATTTAACCAAGTGGCCACTGTGAACTTGTGAAACGAGTTCTCATCTATCTTACGTTAAATGACTATATTTCACCTTAGGCTAGTTAAGCGGTTTGCCGTAATTTTCGAGAGTCCTTATGTTTGTGACGAGCAGTCTTGCGTGACCAGAGTGATTGCATAATCTGGTATGTCTCAATGCTGCGTAGATGCCAGAGTGTAGGTGGATCTGACCGCTAGAATTATCTAAAGGCTCCGTAAGATGGATCTCACATTGTCACAGCAGGCAGACAGCAAGAACTGTGGCACAATCAAAGGATGGTGTTGCTATTATTATTTATATGTTAAAGTGGGGGGGGGGCTTCTTCTGTAAAGAAAACCAAATCATCTAAAAAAAAATGGACATGCCAATGTGCTGAGACAAGAAGCAGAGGAGGGAGGAAAGACACGAGAGATTTGCAATGTCAGGGCTAAAATAATATAATTTAGATGCATTATGTGAAGAATGCCATTATCCATTTCACTGTGTATGAAAGGTCTGTTCTGTAGCCATCCATAGCAAGTGACTTTTGCAGAAATTTACATGACCACGAAGAGCTACAGAATTTCTGGTCAGGGACTGCTCTTGACATTTCACCAAGAAAGTTAATTGATTAAAATGATGCGCAATTGGAGGAGAAATTGTTTAAAAACAGTTCTTGTTATTCAGTGTTGTAAAACAGCATGTTATTGTTTTGGTTCGTAAAGTCATGTTTTAAAAAGCTATGAACCACCTCTAATGACTTAGAAGATGCCACACAAGATTTAATTCTCTTGAGCTTTTTTCATCATTGTGGATACTTTATTTCATCTGGCTTATTTGAGCCATAAAATACGACATTACTTTTAAGGTTTTTCATCTGCGCAATGTAAGAGGTAAATATTTTTATTTTCATATATGAACACTGCATGGAGGTATTGAATGTGCAGAAACCTTCTCTTCACTCTGTCAGGGAGCCCAAAACCAACATTCCACAAGAAGTATGCAGAGTATTGCACATGTATCCAAACAATCACCATGTTTTCATTAAGTGCTCAGCACAAGCGGGTATGGTTAGTAATGACATTCGACGAAGGGCTGTTTGGAACGCTAAATACTTGCTAAGAAGCCTCTGAAGAGCTCTTTCACAGCCGCACAGTGACCGCAAACCACTGGGAGCCTTGGAGCTGAACCATGCTACTCCAAACTGTTTTGCTGTTGAATGCGATCCATTGACTACAAGAAGTTCAACACTGTCTTACGCTTAACATGTTTTGTTTAGCCTTAATTGAGCTTTTCCTTGTTTAATTTTAAACAAACATGTGAAACAAACACTTTTTCAAAAGACATGCTTTCACAGCTGTTCATTCTTTATGCAGAGCTTTGTTCTTTCATTATTATGCTAATCGTAAAGCAAATTATTCTTAATGATAAAGGAAAAAAATATTTTGTACATTTTAATTTACATATGCTGTACTGTGTAAAAGTATAAGGTAGTCAAATTAGTCTAATTAGTCATATATCTGGGTAGTAAGGGTATATTTGCTCTGGAAAAAATAACTCAATTTAACATCATAATACATGCAAATGAATACAAAAAAATAATAAGAAGAATTTCATATCTTCTCCAAAAAGTTACTCATATCTGAAGAACAACACTTTGGTTCCCAAACCTCACTTGAAGGGCACCCTAACCATTCCAATTATTTGTTAAATTTCACCACTACCTGTAATTAGCTAAATAAATTGATTGACTATTGCTTGAATGCTAGTGGAGTCAACAAATGATTCAAGATTCGTGATTATCACCATGTAAGCTGCGCAAACATTTGTGCTCCTCTGGTAAACTAGAAGAAGCATCCACTCATCCACTTCACCCTCTGGTAGCCAGTCATACATCCGACACAAACATCGCATGGGTCCATTGAATTGCTGAAAAAACTTTAATGGGATGACTTTAATAGAGATTTAGAAATGGCTAAGCTTGCACTCTGACAGATATAATAATGTCATAGTTTTACCAAGATGAATATCATTCAAACGCATTTTACTGCTTACCAGACATACAAATTTATTTATTTATTTGTTACATTAGCATCTTATTTTGAGCCTGGTCTGATTCTCTGTGAACTTTGATCTGTAAAGTATGTCAGTGTGGGTATGAGTATGTGAGTATGTCAGTGTGAGTATGTCAGCGTGGGTATGAGTATGTGAGTATGTCAGTGTGGGTATGAGTATGTGAGTATGTCAGTGTGAGTATGTCAGTGTGGGTATGAGTATGTGAGTATGTCAGTGTGAGTATGTCAGTGTGGGTATGAGTATGTGAGTATGTCAGTGTGAGTATGTCAGTGTGGGTATGAGTATGTGAGAGCCCCTGACCTGGGATGTCTGCTAGGCCTGGCATCATATGAATCCCCTCCCCCACAAATGCATGATCTCAGGTTACTGAGAACTAATGGGTCTCTATTGATTCAATTAAAAACAATCTGTTTTTCTGCAGATGGCCATACTTTGTACGGGTGTTTTTTTTACTCACATAATGATTACTGAATATTTAAATAACAGCTAGTTTACTAGCAACAGACTTGGATTAAATGTTCGTTTTAGTGATTCAATAGAGGGGATTTTTGGTCGAGATTTTTTTCCAAGCAGGACTTTGGTTACAAGAAATTACATGTTATCAAGAATAAAGAGTGAAAATTAGCTTTTGGTTCAATTAACTTAAAAGTTTTTATTTCAGAAGTAATGCAGATCATTTGGTGAATTTAAAATCAATTAGTTTAAATAGTTTTAAGTTAATTAAATAGTTTTCATTTAAACTATTTATAGTTTAAATGAAATTTAATGTGTTAATTTCACATTGGTAGATGCAAATAACACCAAGGCAGGTGGTTGTGATATGGTATGATGTAACATGATGTGATATAGTACGACACGATATCGCAATATGGGAGGCAGATAATGTGGGAGTTAATTTGCTCAATGTTAACAAATGGGGCCATTACCTGTATGACCTGTATATCCATTCTTGGTGAATGAGGGTGAGCCTAGATCCTGTGTCCATATCCTGATGGTTGTTCAGAACCTGTAGCCGAAAGAGTAATTGTATTGTCCTTGAGCCCCTGAGCAAGGCCCTTAACCCCAACTGCTCGAGAGGCAATGGAAGCTGACAGACCCTACTCTCTGACCCCAAGCTTTGCTCATTTGCACAAAAGTGCATCCTGTTGGAAGTATTTTTGGTTTTTATATTACAGGCAAATTACGTAAATTATAACATGCAGTATATTCATAATGTACACATACAAACAAGCTTTGCATAAGAGAAAATCCAATTTCTATTCTTCTTTTATAATATGTATTTATAATTTAAAAATATATCTTGCAAAGTATTTTTCATTGTATTACCTGTATGAGGTATTTTCCTTGAACTGAAGGAGTTAAATTTTGTTTGGTTTATTAGTTTTCTTACAGGCATCAGCGCCTTTTTTTTGTATCCGTTGTTTCCCCAAGATCATAGTTAGATTTTTTTTCAGGGGCGGGGGGGATAAGTAGAGCCAACTTGGCGGGAGATATGTTTGCCAGTGGAAAACCTAGCCTTAGTTCTCCACTGGCTGTTGTCCAGCATAGGCTTACACATGGTATTTTGTTATTTTTTTTTTCCTATTTAAAAGAAAACATATTCTTATAACGTTTTTCATTTATTTCTGAACTTTGGTCTCGGGATATGATATATGTGATACCTATGTTAAAGCAGTTAATGCTATTTAAAAGTGAATATAAATATAAATTAAAAAATTTCTGAAACATAAAGAAGCTTCAGATTATTCATCGTTGTTTTTCAATCGTATACATCATTCATATCAACATCCAAAACCATATGTATTTAAAAATACACTAAGAATAATCCTTCCTATGGTTGGTATAAAGTAACTGTTACTGGGATATCACCATTGATTAATTGTCATGAATGAGCATTTTCAGTTTTGCATATCTAGATTTTAATCCAGAATGAAATGTTTTGCACAGAACTTTACTTCAGTTTTTTTACCCCATTTCATAAAAAGCAAAACACATTTAAAGTATACATGCAGAGCTTCCTGAAACTAATCCACTTTCCTGGGAATTGCATGTATTAATTCACAAGAACATAATTTATGTGGCTTGATTGTTCAGCAAAGCTCACATGAACTTCCTGGCTTTAATATTTCAGATTCCTCCTTCAGCTCTAGCTTGGCCTTGTCTTAAATCTCCAATCCCATGGGCTTCGCTCAGTTACACTGAGGAAATGGGCTGCAGGTGTGTTGCCTCTGCAAAAATGACCTTGCTGCATACATGAAAAACAAAGAATGCGACATACCTCCACAATGTGCAGCCTAATATAAAAACAATACATACACGTTAAACATAGGAAAAAAAACCTGTTTCCAAATGATGTTTCCTTCATTCACCTCGCCATAGTTCTTTTGGAGACTACACAAGACATCAAGTGTGCCCTTAACACACAGAAATTGACTTTGGCTTTAAACAGCTTGAACTGATTAAATTTCCTCATTGAAAGAGATCTTTTAATATCAAAACATAGTTTTATTAATATCATGATTTTTTCTTTCAGTTTGATTATAGTTCAAAATCACAGCGATATTCATCGTGACCTGCTGCATGTGAACCACGTCTAGTAAAGAAAATAAGTCATAAAGCCTCACGTGGGCAGGGGGGGGGGGGGGGTTTTGAGTTT
>JAODKF010000126.1:13486279-13497619 GCA_026779585.1 Mormyrus proboscirostris
GGGGGGTTTGAAGTTTCTCAGAAACCGTTACTTCTGACCACAGCGGTGTCAGAAAAGCAACCATAGTGCCGATTTTGCCCATCCTCAGCTGACATTGAGTGCATTGTTTTCCACAGAGGCTTGATGGCCTAAAGGTAAATTCCAAAGAGCAAAGAGGGAGTGGAAACACAGAAGCCCTTTGTGCCCTTTTCCCTTCTCCCCACTGTATCTGCAGACCTTTTTTGGGAAACTGAGAAGGGCATTCATGTGTGAACTTGCACCAGATCATTTTACCCCACTCGCCGGGCCTCAAGTCACAATAGCAGAAAAGTAGACATACCCGCAAAGACTCAACATGCAAATATCACAATTGTGCTACTTACCATTTTTTTGCAATTGAATTCAAATTTCACTGCGTTAAAAACTTAACTTAAAAAACTCCATCATGGCTACTATTCAATTGTACAGTTCCATCCATGTTAGAAAGTGCCACAGAACTATTAACAATTTTAACTAATTCTGACTCATTTAATTCATTTTTAGTACCTGACTAAAAAACTGTGTGTCCAAAAAACTGAATATGTCATTGATCAAGACATGGAAAATGTAGAAATTTACTTCACGCATATAATTTGTATTAACTATGGATGTATATTTGGAAACATGTAGTAGCAAATCAGGGAAGGTTATACTGAAATGCCAACTATTTATGTAGCTTTGAGCTAACACTTGAAATGCATATTTTACAGGTGTGGAAGTGACTGGAGGCTGAACTCATACATCATTTACTACCAAAACCTGAAAAGGCCTCTGGGAAGAAACAATTAGCTCTCTATGGCTAAAGGGCGAAGTCTCCGAAGCACCTATCATATCTGTCAGAAAATTCTCTTGATACTTAGAATTGAGATACCCATCTGTGGGGAACCTCATATCAACTCACAGACTTCTTTTCTTTTTGCTGTCCAGCCAAAAGTCTGAACTTCAGGCTTAAAGCTGACCTTACCTTCAGGAACAGTCATATAAGAAGTTTACTCATGGAGTGTTCTGGCAGATACGATGACGGGTGTGGATAAAGTGAAATCAAAGAAACAGCCCCACATGGAAATTGCCATCTACTGCGTGTCAGTGTGACTCATTCTCAACAGAAATACAATCAGGATTGTGTTCTTCGCTAGGGTGTGATGCGAGTTATAAAATTTGGAACGACAATTTGAGTATGAACTCCATTTATGTGATAGTTTTTTTAAATTATTTCCATCTCCCAAAATTCTCCCTTTATTACCTGTGTCAGTGGTGTGTGTGTGTAAAGTTCTAATTTATTATATAGTCATTCACACTTTTTCCATTATCGTACTTTAAGTTCTTCTAGGGATTATGAACAGCTTTGGCATTAATGGAAAAATTGATGATGACTTTGTAAAAAGAAATTTCCCAGGAATTCTCATAAATGGAGTATAAGGCTCCTAGGAAATTTATCTCACGTTCCACCCTTGTCTGAGTAATAATTACATAGTGCCAAATGTTCTGTGTATCCCTGCTAGGTGTACAACTCTGTCACTGGATCCAAAATGGAACACAGGCTAGTAAATTTGATCCAAAAACAGATTATGTCTCAATCCATAACTAACAAAGGAAAAAAATGTATCATCACTGTACAGTGAAAAATGTTATGTGCCGTCACATTATTCCAAGGCATATGAACACTTTCAATGAAGTTTTATATACAAAAAGAAGAGCAAGTTAATGTACTGGCCATAACTGGGATAAACTGAGCCCAAGTGGTTGGAAATAATATGAATAAAAGACCCGAGAACTATTATATATCCATTAAACCCGTTCAACCATGATTCCGCTTGACTGGAAGATCAAATGAGATAAACCACCAATATAAAAGCTAAAATATTTGTATGTGAATGTCAGATAGTATGTGTGAGTTGAAGAACAGAATCCTAGTTCCTTTGCTGTAAATATTACTTGTGTGACAGCTGTACTAAACACGGGATCTGTATGTGCAGTCTTAAAGGGAAAGGTTAATTTCACATAATAATGATCTATCTCAAAACCAACAAATATAAACAAAAGATCAACAGATTTCAGTTTTGGTATCAAGTAAAATCATGCAAAATGGAACCTGCTTTGAAGGATATATAACTGTTAAAAAAACTCAACATTTAATACTGACCCTCAACACATCAGTCTTCAAAGACAACCTGCACGAGAACCATCCATCCATCCATCCATTTTCAATACCAGCTTGACAATCATAAAAACAAAAGTGGGGCACCAATGTACGTGTGACCTACAAATATTGCATAGACATATTTTACTAAGGAAAAACATCGAAGTGCAGCAGGGGCACAACGCGGCGCACCGCCTTCAACCCACATATCATCTTTCGGAAACTGCCTAAGAACTTCATAGAACTTTCCAGTGCTTTAGATATGGAATAGAAAGATCGCAACCTTCCATCAAACACATGTGCTTAAAACCATCTTACGCATTAACTGCCACAATGTTAAAAGTAGTATGTGATTGTCTGTTATAACTTAATACTCTTACAATGAAACCTCTAACTTCATCTTCGCAATCCGACGCCCCGCCCTGTACACCCCGCCTACTTGTCGACGTGAGCATACGCAACAATTGTTTGGACCAATGAGACGCGACTAAACGTAAAGTCGAAGTCCAAGTAAAACGAGAAACAGGAGTGGATACCGCAGACAGTGGGCAGCCGTGGAGGGCTATATTGTTAATGAGCCTGCTTTTCCACACTTGCTCCACCAAGGATGAGCCATGCTTCCTTAAGATCATGCGCCGAATGCATTTCGTAAAGCTGTGAACACAGAAGAAAGTTATTTGCCTCTTCCCCCCCCATAAAAAGGACAATAAGAAGAGGATTGTTGGCTTTTAAATTACAAGCCACGACGCCAGTGATGTTGCTTACGGACTATTAGTCGTGTTAAAGGAATGCGTGGAGGAACTGGAATGCTTCACCCGAAGATAAGGGATCCCCAGGGAATTATCATCAGATTTTAGATATAGAACTAATCATCCTTGTTGGGCTTTTTAAACTGATGCCGAAGTTAAGTAAAAACACTGAAGTCGTGCACACTTCAATTAGTTAGAAATTGCTGTTTGAACTCAGCAGATTACAGAAAAATCCGGATTTTTTGCTTCTATGCCAGAATCCTTTAGCATTTAAACGGCTGAAGTTGGATTTTTTTCTCTGGTGATTACCAACATACTCCTTATGTTTACAGTCGACGTGAGTTGTACTTGATATTTGTGTTTTCTGAAATGGCAAGTTCTGCCAGCTTGATACACTGTTCCCAAGGACTATTCTGGCCTCTCTGGTGCTTCCTTGTGATTTTTGGTTATTTATCCAGCGCATCACCTTCTCACGGCCGCCGGTTGATATGCTGGCAGGCGATCGCGAAATGTCAGCAGGAGCCGGAGTGCCTGTTTGCTTACGAGCAGTATCGGCACGCATGCATGCCAGTGATAAACGGCGGCAAGAAGACGTGCCCCAGCCACTGCATCTCGTCCCTAGTCCAGCTCAACATGACAAAAAATGGACCCTCCTTGGAGGACTGTGACTGCGCCTCGGATGTCATTTGCAAAGACATGAAGCGTGCGATCGAGCCCTGCCTGCCCAGGACCAGCAGCATGGGATGCACCGATGCACGGCGGCAGTGCGAGAGGGACCCCGTGTGCAACAGGGCAATGACCGATTATTTATTTCACTGTGGGAAACTTTTCAGCGGCTTGAGGTGCTCGGGCGCCTGCCGCAATGTTATTCAAACCATGCGCAGTATACCCAAAGCGGAACTTTTGGATACATGCGTCTGCGACGGGGCAGAAAGAACTATTTGCGAGTATATTAAAGTCAGCATGAAAAACCTCTGCTTCGAAACACGGGTCGAATATACCGGCAGTGGTTTCTCTACCGATGATAACGAAGACGGCGATTTGCCGGAGGAACCCGTGGAGGAGGAAAGTTCAGGTAGTTTTGTAAGAGCCCACTATGTTTTGACTGTAGTGGCATCCATTTTAGGTCTGCTGTCTCATCTTTAAACACCGAGTTAAAAAAAATCTTCCAGGACTTTTTGACTGATAAATGGCCCTTATGAAATGTCGCAGTCGAAAGTACACAATGAGACTCCAAAGAATACGGATTTAGCTCACAATGCACGTATTTCGAATCTGAATTTGCGCTGAGTATTTCACTTTTTAATTAGGATTTCCTATGCAATATGCACAGTTAAGATACTTGCACTGTTGGAGATCGTATATTTCTGATCCCGTAGCTTTCAGTGTTTTAAGTTGAATAACAGTAACTATACGTAAAAGTGAAGTCTGCACCCTTCGGAATGCTTTCAGTATAATTGTCATTCAGAAAATCCTTAAATCTGCTTTTTTTTTTACTTTTTAAATAATTATACATGCAGTTTCCTTTGTTTGTTTCATCAGTACCGAGAAACAATGAACGCTGTGCACTACCAAACACACAAGTGTCTAAAACTGTTTTCTTAATGTTGCTTTGAGTGTCAGCAGCTTAATAATGATATATCTCCTTAAGGCTGGAGTTATTATGGAGGTAATTTACTTGTGGATCTACATAGCTGAAATGTTAAGAATGCATGCAGCTGAAAGTAATTTATTTACCCGTGTTGAAATCCCATTTCACTGTGTGCTCAGTCAAGACTTTAATATTCCAGTTATAAAGGAGATCGATGCTTGTGATATGAAATTCTTGTTTAAATTGTACATTGTATAATATAGATTTATTTTGATTGTACTATGATAAGATGATTTATTCACTGTCCAGAAGTGTCAACATCCACTGTATGACCATATTAATTTTGTATTTGTACAGAAGGTTATAAAAAGAAAAGAGACTCCTTAAATAAATACATGGATATGTGGCTGGTGATTTTTCTGGTAATAAACTCATATTTTAATATTTATGTAACATCTTGTTTTGTAAATTGATATTAGGTATCCTTGGCAGGAAGCCAGACAAATACATACACACACATATATATATATATGTGTATTATATGTGTTAGTGTGTATAGTGTGTGTGTGTGTGGCTTAAGTACACTTCACGTGTAAAAAGAATTGTTTGCGGAGAGATAAAGATTAAGCATTTCTACATTTTTCACAAAGAAAGAAAAAAGTTGCCCCTCTGGGGATTCTTACTCATAGCACGCCAAGAAAAAGCCAACTACATTATTTACTGTTTTGTTTTTAGCATTCAGAAATGCAGTCAGACATCCACAGATGAGCTGGGATTTGAAGAACGCAAACGGTGCTGTTTTTGTATGAAGGTCTGTGTAAACAACTTTGTTTTGATAATTGTAACAGCATTTCACATCCCAAAATAACTGACTGAGTCACAACCATAGTTTCTTTGTTTTTAGTGTGATAATCCTAACCAATTAATTTGTTTATTAAATGTAACAAGAATAGGAACCCAATTCAGAAGAAAGCTGTTTCCCTACAAAAACATATAAACAATAAGGGGGTTTGAAGTGCAGGTGGACTGTATAAACCATGACAAAACCTCTGTTTTATAGACTAGAATAAATCAGTTAGTTGTGGCTTTCCGTTGTGTACACAAGGATATTTTTTGCAACCTTACACATGCACTGGCATCAAATTCAGCTCGTTCAGGTTTAATTAAAGGGTTTACTCAACAGCTTATTTAAGTGGCTTGTCAATTTGAAAATGTCTGCAATTAATCTGTACACTTCTTAACTTCTTGCTGAAGTGCCAAACCACATGGTTTTACAGACTCCTAATTGTTACATATAGATTTCGATTTACATAGCTGAGTTGGGAGAACGGCACGCTGGCTAGAATTACCGCCTGCCCAGTAGCTAATGCTGTTGCCAGGTTTGCAGGTTCAGATTTGACGTCGACGTCTTTAGCATGAGGAGTTCATGTGATCTTGTTTTTCTTTAAGTATCCTCTTCAGAGAAGGATTTACCCAAACAGTCTGAAGGAATGCTGTACTTATGAATTTTTAAAGTAAATAGGCAGGTGCATTGAGACTGAATGTCATCAGATACAGGATGTACCACTTTATACAGTAGAATGAATTTGTATGAAATTGATGCCAATTTTTTAATGCATTTAGGTATTGAAGATGGGAGGATGGGTTTCCTATGGTTAAGGGACTATTTTTTGCTTATCGGCAAAAAAAAAACAGTAATAATCTAAACTATTAGTTATGTAAATTAAATAGTGTTCAGATTAGCATTTGTGTTGTATTGACTTGGCTATTCCTGAGTCAGGCCCAAAATTGTTGGCTTATAGGTGCACAGACAACACAGAAAGTTTAAAATAAACTCAATACTTAATAAAAAACGTTTGCGTATATGGAAGAAATATGCACAAAATATCATTAGGTTATCTACAAACACAAAATTATTTGTTTTATCAGAAACGGAATATGTTTATCGTAGAGGAAATTACTTGTAATTACAGACTATACAGCATACAACTACACAAAAACAAAAACCGAGAGTATACAGTACCACATACAACAATTTCAACATAAAAACAAGCATATTTATATATTGTTATTGTTGCAATATTAACCACTATAATTATGTCATATCAATTTCGTGAAGCATACAATTAAAAATTAATTACAATTTTACATTATTGCTAAAAAACATATTGTATTATTTCCAATGCAGTATGAATTGAACAAAAACTAGCATATTTAATGGGTGGAGCTGCAAAAGATGTAATGGATGGGACTTCTGGAGTAGAATTCGTAAGAATGTCGAGTTGTGGATTGCGGCACTACTTCACTTATGTTTGCTGATTTACCCTCTAAAGGAGCTGCTGGAAGCATCTGATGGCTCTTATCTGCCTTTGTGTAACTGAAGTGCGGTTCTGCATTTTATGGTCATTGAGGGAAGCCTTTTGTTTTTTGTCAAGCTGCTAACCCTTTCCGTCATACTGATGTCACCTTCATTATCGCACTGAGTGTAGAGTCAGAACCGACATTTGGTATTGGGGAAAAAAAACTGCGAGGTTACATTAATGTGATGGGGATTTCAATGTGATTTACAGATGCAGGTAAAAAAACACTTTGGGAATTCATAAATCTGTAATAATTATGCAGCATTGATTATAATATGCTTACCTCATAATAGTATTCCCTCAGTCTATAAGATATGCCCTATGCTCCATAAGTTCTACGTAAATATAAATGCTTGTATGTCAGAAATTTTTGTGATAGGTAACAGAGGGTCCTATATAAAAACACAGTGAAAACGTCATATGTATTGCATTAACAGTCATAAATGGTGCATGGTATATGAAGTATATATAGTATATGTATCATGAAGGGCCCTTCATGGAAGGTTTTTCAAGAAATATATACAGTCTAAGTGATTTTTTATGCACGGTATGGTAGTCCAAGTTTAACAATGTACCTGCCTTAGTATCACATTAATACTTTACTTTTTTAAAAAAATTGTTGCTATTTTCTGTTAAAATATAGGCATGCTGGCCCCTGACTCTACATGATACTGATGTTTTCAATTAACTTCTGGCAGAAAATCACATTTTTGTTTGCTAAAATATAGAAAATCTGCAGGAAACTTCTCTGCTGGAGGTTAACTTGATTAAAACAAACATGTTGTTCAGGAAATACCGCACTCTCTCTGAAACAAATGCATTCCATTAAAGTTCATAAATGTTATGGGAGCATAAAGCGAATTACTGTATATAGTTGAGTAAAAAAAAAAAACCAAAACGCTACTCATTGACTTACATAAGCTTTGGGATTTGAAAACAGCCACACATTCCTCACACTCAGCTGTGCATACGTATGTCTGCATTGCGACAAATCGAATTAGCCTCCGATATCAAGTTGCAGTCAGTTATGCAGCAAAGCCTTTTGTCGAAGCATTCAGATGAAGTATCTTGTTCAAGCATACAAATGCTGATCTCCATGTGGAATCCTGACCTGCAGTGCTTCGTTCAAGTCCGGTTTCTAAACATCTGTATCTATGTCCTGTAGAGTGAACAAAAAAGTATATTGAATATTTTACCAAGCCTATTAGTAGTATAGAAACTGTTTGGCAAAGTGCATCTACTACAAAAGAAATATCTTAATTACAGTAATATATATCTGCTGAACAATTCACTGTGCCTTCACAACTCATTGCATTTACACTTACAGTTGAAAATTGAATAGAAGGACATAAACATAATATAAATTTGTTTATACTCTTTAGGTAGGTTTTGAGTAATTTCTTTCTACCTTTTTTACACCCTATCTGAATGGATTTATCAGATTCTGTTTGTTTTCTATCCAACAGACATGGAAAAGGAATAATGCATTTGTTTTTTTTTTCTTTCTTAGAAGCTCTATCTTCAGAAGTCAGGCGTGAACCATAGGAGCACTTGATGGCATTTTTGCACTTTCCTTTTTCTCTATGTTTGGAATCACCAATATTCACTGAATTGACAATAATGGGAGTAATCAAATTATCCCTCTTTTTTTCTCTTTGGGTCTAAGCCTTGGCGCTTCCAAATCCAAATATTTCTGTGAGATCCAAGCTGCCACTTTGATTTCATCACATCAAGCTCCTGTGGAGATCACAGCCCTTTGAAATAAAAAAAAATGTTCCTAATCCAGTTACAACAGCTGGGATCCAGAGTCTAGAGCCTGAGAAGAACCACAGGATTAAACTGCTCTCAAATAAACCCCTTAACTGGTATCCCAGCTCAGTGGAAGTCTTACAGTGTAGATAGTGGAATTTTACAATCAGAGCTCATTCAGCACCAATGTTTCACATTTCAAAGAATTTACTACGAAACTAATTCATGCGTATTTTTATGCTGCAGATATATAATCTAAAGAAAGCAAAATACAATATATGAACTAAAATTCAACTCCATGTATGCATCCATCCATCTATCCATCCATCCATCCATCCATCCATCTATCTTCTAAGCATTTGTCCTGGTCATGATCACAGGAGTAAAATGTAATTGGCATACATAAGAAATATACAAACGAGAGGAGGCCATTCGGCCCATCAAGCTCGCTTGGGGAGAACTTAACTAATAGCTCAGAGTCGTTAAAATCTTATCTAGCTCTGATTTAAAGGACACACAAAATGAATAGCTTGCATTAAAAATAATACTAATTTGAATTTAAAGTGAAATGCTTTTATTGAAAAAAATATAAAAATGTGCTGGATATAAAGGTACTGACATTCTGAAATCTCTGTTTTAGAGATATTTAGAGATTGGAAAACATAAATACAGTTGCTTTTGTTAGGGATGATATGATAGATTAGGTACAACTCTCACCTTTTCACCTGAGCCTTGTTTCACTCCTCCTCCCTTTCACTCCTTCAGCAGTGGTCAGAAGAAAAATGTGATGAATGCATACCTTCAAAAGTTTAAAAGTGAACAGACATTGTCCAACTTTGGTCAGCTGGGTGGAGTGAGATTTTCAATGTGAGACAAGCCTGCACACACATGCATATGCATTTACGTGTTTGTATAGGTTTTATTAGCTTATAAATAGTATGTAGGGTTTACAAACTACCCCAAAGCTTTTGATGCAGCTGATTGTAGGTTTGGAATAGAATGGAATAAAATAAGCCTGCTGTAAGATTTCTTGCATAAGTGTGAGTCTGAAAGTGTGGCAACCCTGTACATGCTAGGCCTATTCAAAATACTTCTAATGGCGTTTTTTGAGAGCACCTCAAATCTACAATCAAATCAATGGAGATTATATTTCAGAAATTACATAGTTATACACACCAGCCTGTTTGTTGAGAATTTTTATAAGTAATGGGGAGAGGAAATAGGAAGAGTTGTAGAATAAACACGGTGGTAATGTATACCACTGGAATTTTTCAGGACCATATATTAATCACAGCAAATTGCTTTACCTTCTGTTTCTGGGGTAGTTTAAATGACAACAGCAGCAGCGACTGTGCTCTGCGCCTCAGTGCCTTGAGTACACCAGCACGGGCAGCAAGCTAAAATGATTTGCACCGTTAGGTTAGCATAGGCAGACACACTTCCATGACCTCAAACCACTAGGCAAACAAACCTGCCCGCAGACCAGCCAAACGGTTGCTAAATCTGTCACGGCGCAGGCTTTAATGTTGCCACAGTGGCGAGCGGGATGGGTTGGGATGGGGGGGGTCGGTGGTCGATGACAGTGTGGCGTTATGAGTGGCAGCGGTGAAAGAGAGTGAGGGGAAAGCGGACCGCATGAGGTGCTAACTGGTGAGGTGAGCTGGCGAGGCTGCGTCGTCTCCCCAACCCCCCTCCCCCAGTTGCCCCGTGGATTTATATAACCTAGCGGCCTCCCCCACATCACGCGAGAATGGAGGAGTGTGCAGTAATGTGGGGAATGGGGGAGAAGTTGGGGGGGAGGGAGGGAGAGGGAGAGAGAGAGAGAGAGAGAGAGAGAGAGAGAGAACACAAAACTTGCTGACACGGGGCATAACTTAATTTCCACGGTGCCGGGACAGCTGTGTGGTGTAATCTACCATGGCAGGTCATTAAAACTTCAATACCTTCACTGACCCAGAAGGGAAACCCAGGCTGCACAGTGCCGTTTCAAAGAAAGAGGTGATCCACACAATTTATGTGCTTGTCTTAAAGAAACACAACCCGCTTTTCATTGATAACCTCCCAAAGTGCTTGGCCATTCTATCATTTACACAAAAATCCACAAGTTTTGTACTTTTGCCTTCAAAATTGCTGATAGCTTAATCCTTGGAGCAATTTGTATCGGAAAGCTTTTCAAATTCTACTATTTCCTATTTTGGCATATCAATGTTCAGGCAAGCATTATAATTGAAACTTTCAACTGTTCATTTATTTACAGGTTGAATTGTTAGGAAACCATTTACTGAAACAAAACTATTAATCTTTGGAAATTCCATAAATATCTTAAGTAAAAAATGAATCTTTTCTATTTGCTAAGATATTTGTTCAGCGTAGATGGAGCAAATTGCAGTATGACCCACTTATAAAAGTTGCAAAACATGTTACTGACACTTTCAAAATTTCCCTGTTGCACAACTGGCATTTTCCATCTGCGTTCACTTTTTGTTCTTAAGGACAAAATAATAAACATCTGTGTTCACTAGGCTTGTGTTTGTCCTCTTAATTTACACCGCTGTCACAGAGTAAGTACTCCAACTTCTTCAGACAAGCCCCCGAGCTCACTTTATAATGACTTTTAATATTCAAACGCTTACATTTTGAGTGGGGTCTTGAAATTAGCATTTGAAATAACGCTGCAATAGTGATATATCTGTCGATGCTTTCTTTTTTTTGGGGGGGGGGGGGGGGGGGTGC
>JAODKF010000126.1:13509271-13519887 GCA_026779585.1 Mormyrus proboscirostris
CTCCCCTGCCTCCCAGCGACACACCCGCACCTCAAAGCCCTACATGTGTGTTGGTGTGATGGAGCGGGAGGAGGGAGTTTCTGGTGTAGCCATGCTGAAAATCACAGTGATTAATTAGCACCAGTGGCTTAGAGTCATAACATATAACGCAGTCATTAGAATTTGCACTGACAAAAATCAACATTATTCCAAATTTACATACCTGCAACGGAAGAGTTTCTATTGCTTTAGAAAATATATGAAGCTATTTAACATTATGAATATACAAAATTTATTTGTCTTTAAATATAGAATTTTTATAAGGGTTGAGAAACTCTACAGTTACCATAAACATATCCTTTTCACAAATATTTCAGTCAATTACAGCGGAGAAAGTAGGCAATATACAGCTACCCATCCCCCACACCAAAATTGTTGGGTTCACTTCCTGCATTGATTGGCAGTTTTGCCCTCTAGGATGTTTTGTAGCTTCCAGCTCATTGGTGACTTGCAAATCACCACAATCACGATGGGCAAGTTCTTTTAGCCTGGATCTTTGTTGTGACATGGGACTTAAGTATAAACCTTTGGAATACACCATCAACCTAATCCTGTCAGATCCTACAACGTCCACACACTCACTCATAAAATTTTACAAGATAGTAGGTGTTCCCCTGAAAGAATGAACAACTAATGCCAAGAAGGTGAAAAAATAATGAACATCAGACTCCATAACATTTTACCTTCTCACAAAAGTATATTTAACATCTGTTAATAATAACGAAGATCACGAAAAAGTTATTTTTATTAAGCACCATCTGCACTAAACATCTGTGCCCCAAATGCGTTAATTTTAATCTTTTGATGTGATTTCCAGACGTTTCATAATAATCAGATCTAATATTTTCCATGTTGGTAAATAATGGCAAAGATCAAACAGATTTAGGGCTTGCAAAATTCGATTTTTCT
This sequence comes from Mormyrus proboscirostris, assembly GCA_026779585.1. Taxonomy (NCBI): domain Eukaryota; kingdom Metazoa; phylum Chordata; class Actinopteri; order Osteoglossiformes; family Mormyridae; genus Mormyrus; species Mormyrus proboscirostris. The sequence goes on from JAODKF010000126.1 coordinate 13,510,220, forward strand.
GGCCAGTTGTGTTATTCATTGACTGCTTGGTCAGAAGGTCAAATTATAGGAAGAGTTTTAGCAAAAGTTAAGCAAAACTTCCTGTTATTTATTTTCCTGCACACATTTTAGAAACAATACACAACCAATTTCACAACCAAGACAAAGTTTATTCTAGATGATCTTAGTGAGTTTCAGTTAGCTACTAATAAAAGATTTAATGCTGTTTGCTATTTTCCATTTTACATAAGAGATTGGAGCAAAAAAACCTGTACAGATGTGCAGCATTTATGCTGTGCATTCCAAAAACAGCAAGGTTTTACTCCAGGTTGTTGGGTAACTCTAGAGGCATAAAAACAATTAAGTAATTGAACCAACTAAGCCGTAAAATACATTGCAGTAGATTCACCTGGTCCTCCAAGCCAGTATAAACTATGTTAAAAAGTCTTGAGGTGTAATAACTTTCTCCACCCTTTGCTTTCCTGATGTAATCGCAATAAGTACTTGCCCCAGGAAAAAATAAAATAAAATAGAAAATATATATAGCTGCACAAAACCTATGTACAGACCAATAAACATAGACACAGTCACAATAACCTCTGTTGAGTGTTTGCCTGGTGCATGTGACAAAGACATTACCATTACCAATACACACATTTCTAACAAAAAGCATATGGTGTTGGTTAGACATTAAGCTGACATCTGGGCCTGCTCCACGTAGCTTCAGCATTCCAAGCACTGAAAGGCTTTGGGAACACTCCCTGTTCCACTGCTGAAAAGGTACAAGTGCTAGCTGTTTATGCTAAACCTTCTAGAGGTGGTCTTTAAGCTGTAACAGCTCTAGGGGAAGGAATGGAATTTTGTAAACTACTGCTGATGCATCCTTCAGTACCGTGATAGAGCACTTGATCATCCAAATTTCTGAGGACCTTTTGCTTAAAATCTGTGCTTTTTTTCTGGAAGGGTTTGCTTTCTAAGTGTGAACTGTTCAGTGTCTTTTGGAATGTCGCTTAAATCTCCATGCCAAGGTAAAAATCTTTTACGACCAAAAGCCTACAAAAAATTATTTTCAAATTATTTTTTGAATCCTGAATCCCAGCAGATACTCAGCAGAACGTGGCTGAGTATATGATGTAAAAATCATCTGTCAACAGGTAGGTCTAGGTGACCTTTAATTGGTTGAATTTGTTTTGTCTTTGCCGGTACGTGAACCGCACCTCTCCTGGTAAAACAGACATAAATTGGAGTGACTGACAACATAAGAACATGTATAGAACATCTCGTTATCTCTGCCAAGGCATTCTTGAGGCCCTGCTACAGCATGACTCCCAGTTGCTGCTATCCATTTCATGGTCATAAACAAGGACTCTGTGTAGGGGAGTGACAGACCCCTCCTGTGCCGCGACCCCCCCTGCACCCTGGGGCCTTCAGGTTCCACACTAAATACCCACAATAAATTGTGTTTGCTCTGTGGAAATCTGTCATAACACCTCTGCAACACGAGACGGGATCGATCCGTCATGCTGTGAGCTAGATAACGGAAGGCTCAATAATTAGAAAAGGCGCATGTGATCTGCCTTAGAATAGTAATACTGCAGTCATGTGATGAATCAGGAACGAGGTCATAAAGCTGCTGTAAATATAGCAGAGCATGACTTTACAAACCCTGTGAGCTAAAATAAAAATTTATTATGAGATGAGAACTTAATTCAGGATTCTTCCCCCACCAAGCCTCATAAGTTTGCTTTATTACCATGGGATGTTTATGACTGGTGTGTTTTTGGGCATTTCTTTCTAACGTTGATTTACATTTATTTTATAACAAATGAATGCTGAGGGCAGCAAAGGCCATAAGGGTATATAGTGGAGATTTTGGGGCCCATGAAAGTTTATCATATTGCCCCCCCAGTCCAGACTAATCCAGTTATTTTCCCATTTTTTTGTCACTCAGCATGATGACATCTGCTTAAGAGCTACACAATCTTCATCTTTGTCCAGCTTTTAAAAGTGAATTATTCAATTATTCAATATCATATCTGAATCGTGGTTTTATCAGGATTTTCAGTCATTTAAGCCTCTTATGGGGGATTTAGGGATTACAAGCTGACGCCTTTAGATATTTCAAAAGTGAAAGGTAAATAAGAAATGATGATTACAGTGAGCAATTACTCTTTGCCACTTTGTAGAATCAGTGCTGTTTTTTGAACAGAAAGACACAACAATACATGTTCATTGATCCGGGCGATCAGTCACCGTGCTTTGGGTACATAAGCTATGATATAGGGATGCTCATTAAGCTAAGGCAAATGCTGTTGCTTTAATTTCTGTCCCTTAATATCCCTTTGGTTAACTTTTCCGTCCACACGTAACATAAAAGGCGTAATGGCGAACGTTTCATTACATGGGCAATCTGAGAGGGTTTATCTTGATGACAGATTTTGTGTTTTTCCATACGCTTCTCGCATCTGTAGTATCAACAGCTCCTTGTCTGTGTCTCACCTTGATATAAAACATGCACAGCGCAAGGCATGAGATCAAGAGGGAGGAATGCTGATGTACTGCCAAGTGATACTGATCCAGACTTACTGTAACACCTCTTCAGTTATATTTCAAAAATGTAAAAAAATAAGCGATAACAAGAGAAGTCTTGTTAATATCAAGAATTACGAACTGTGTCACATTAATCTAAAGCGACACAGCTCAGAATATTCCTGAAGCAAGTTGTATTTCAGTTCAAGTCCCTTGCATATTGATACAACAGCTAGGCCTCACTTGGAATTACTGGGTTATAAATCCATTTCCTTAACAGCTATTCCATCTGCTGAACAGGGCAAGCACATGTTAAACCCACTTTTCAACAAATACAGGTTCCATTCTTCAGCAAAACACATACCAGAGGCACAACATAACTATAACTTATCTAGGTGATTTTGAAACAAAAATAAACAGCGTAATGTTGTACTGTAACAAAACTCTTATCAGGAATTCTTGGCAACCACAGAGGAGGCAAAAGTCTCCAAAAGACATCAAAACTATCATCTATCATATCAATATATACAAGTAAAAATGACTTCAGTATTCAATGATTGGACTGGTTTTATCTTCTTTTTCTTATAATATTTAATTTAATATAATTTTGGAGGGGATACAGAGAGTGGTGAAGTAATAGATGGTCTTTGAGAAACTATTAGACTATTAATTTAATGTTCAGTTCTCAAGGAAACAAGCAAACACAAATGTTCATGATTTAGTTACATCAGAAATCAAAGTGAAATTCTCGTTCTATACGATACACGTACAGGGAATAATATAGCGTAACGCGTGAAATGCGTTGAAGAGAAGTGCTTTTTTTTATTTAACAAGTGTGTACTTGACCAGGGAGAATATTCTTTGTTGATTTTGCCTCGTGGGCATTTAGGCTCCTGCTACTTCCCAGGTCCCCATGCTTCATGACTAATGAGAGAATTGAGCTAATTACAGGACAGAGCAGGCTAGCGAGTCTGACGTTGACCGAAAAGGGCTTATTCCAGCTAACTGCGTATAATCTGCCCACAGTACCGGCACGGAGAAGAAGAAGACATTTGTCAGGGCATGGCTACAAGTGCTGTTTCAACAGGCATTTGCTAAGACACTTGCAGGTCATTTTATCACCCGACGGGAGATGTAACTTTACACTTAAAGCAACACATTCTCACCTTGACACTAGCTCAGGTTTATGAGGGGCCATTTGTCACACACATTCATCTTCAGCCCCCAGTTTACTTAACTTATTTTCCATCAGCATGAACAGACGTTTTTAGATTAATTTCTGATGCTCCCATTCGCTTCTTTTAATTCCCCCGTTATCCTTGTGAAATCTCTTACAAGAACTATTACTCTATTCAGCTCTTTAAACAAATGGAAATGTTTCTGGCAAGAAAACACCATTTCCAAACGCTTCTCATTTCAAAACATGAAATGCATTAGAGATTTGTGCATTACGTGCATGTTCTTAAATAACAAAAAGTCACCCATCAACTGCCACCATTTTCTGGCAACAGAGGGTTGCATTGCAAAGGAATTTTATCTTATCTTTATTTTATCTTAGGGTCCAAAACAATTTTACACCAAATTTATAAAATGATTGTACAGTCCAAAGTATGAGTTCTTTTTTTATGTTATGAGTTTCATGAGTCCTGGTTCTCTTATGATGAGGACATTGTTATGTTTATGTTTAATAAATGTTATTATTTAAATGCTAAAGTATATACAGTAGTTTGCTCTTCCTAGTGTAGATATACAAACTGAAAACAAATGGTGATTTTTAGGTTCTTTCTTTTTAAAGTTTATTAAGAAAATGTATATTAAATGAACCAGTTGTGTCTAAAGACAAAAGTTTATTTTAAAAACAATTTTATGTTATTTAAATAAATGTTATAAATTGATTATTGAAACCAATTGCTAAAAACTTACAAGTCATTTGTCATTTTAGACACCAAATTAACAAACAGCATTTCACCGTACACCGTTCTTAATTTCCCTTGGATTACATGGGTTACTCAGGAAACAAAAATGTTGTGTCCAATTATAGACCGGGCTGCTGCCATCGTTAATGATCTCATTGCTGGTGGACATATTTCCTTGCTGAATCAGAGGTGGCAGATTAATGGTGTCAGAACTGTACTAAATTATAAGAAGTGATTTTGCGAAGCAAACTCATAGTGACTATAATCTTGTGGAATGCTCTCTCCATGGTCAGTAATTGGGCCCTTTTCTAGTATGTTCTCCCAGCATAGTCTCCAGCAACACATGTATCGAATTCATATGAAGAACATCCCCATAGTTATTGAAAACATTTTTGTGTATGTATGTATATGTGTGTGTGTGAATTATGTTTATATTACATTGTGGGGACCAAATGTGTTTTTTTTTTTTAAAAAAAAAACATTTTTCATGTTCCCACAAAGATCTGTGAATACCATCAAAAAAGTAAAAATGCCAAAAGTCTATTTTGTTTGGTTACTTATGGTTAAGGTTAGGCCTGGTTAGGGGCTAAGGGAATCATGTTGGGATTAGAGTTTTCCCAATAGAAATAAATGGAGAGTCCCCACAGAGATACAATCCTCTGTGTGTGTGTGTGTGTGTGTGTGTGTGATTTTGTAGATATTACATTATGGAGATCCAATGTAATTAATGTAATTACAACACCTGATAATTTTATCTAGTGGTGACATTTTATAAATTCAATTCAATTTTATAAATATCTGTGAATGCAATCAAAAAACTAAAATAGCCAAAAGTGTTATATTTTGTTTCTTTACTTATGGTTAGTGTTAGGGCTGGGTGGGGGTTAAGGCTGTCAGAGTTTTGCTTACACTATAATTTGTGAAATTTGTTGCTAATAAGTTAGAGTCTCCAATAAGGAACAACAAAGTTGTAAGGAGATATTCACCCATCTTCCATCTGCTTCTCTGGGACAAGGTTGCTGGGTGCAGGAAATATATTAGCTAATTACCCAAATTTTATAACACAACAGGAAGTTATATTGCTGACATTGCCTTAATTTAGCTTAGAGAATTTAGCTGGCTGATTATTTCACTGTTTTTCCCACAAATTTTGGTATTAACATAGAATAGCTTTGCTAGTTAAAAAATGTAAGAAATCTAAATGAAATGCATCACATATAATTCATTGTATAAATTTAGCTTATGTCTTATGGTAATTTATTGCAAAATAAAGTCTTTCAATGACAAGGAGCCACATGGGAATTGAATTTTTAGGAAGTATTTCAACCTTTCTGTGTTTTGTCCCACTTACTGAATATATCCTAATAATACTGCAGTTGGTATAACCACAAGTGCACCGATGACAGTGGGGCCTCAGATGTTTCCCCTGAAGTGATACAACACAAAGGGTTTTCCAATATCCCACTTTGCATTAATTCAAAGATATTAGGCATATGTTGGTTTTATTTGGGCTTCCTTGAGTCTTTGCAATCTATACTTGCATATACACAAGCAATTCTATAAATCAGTATGACCTCAGTGAAAGCTGGAATCTATCCCAGCATGCAGAGGATAAAAGGGAGCACCAGGCCATTAAAGGACATGCACTCACACTAAAGTTCAGAGATGTCATTTTATCTGGATACAGGGTTTTGTACTACCGAAGGACTCAAGGGAATATGGTGAAATCATGCAACCTCTACATGTAGGGCTAAAGGATGAAGTTAAGGTGTGATGTACATGTTTTACGTTCAAGTTATTGCTGATTTCACCGCAGTTAGTTTTAAGCCATTTTGAAGTATGAATAACATTTAAATGTATATTACCATAATACGAGCAGTATTGAAAAAAGTGTTTTATTGCATGTGAAAATAAGACAATTTGCATTTTAAAAGGGTTGTTTATGACACTACAGTTCCAGGACACAGTGGGCTAAAACTAAAGCTATTTAGATCAGCTAATATAATTTCAGTTATTATTGCTGAAATCTAAATCATAGGCCTAGAGTAACATTAAGGCTGAGCTAGTAGATTAAACTAATTTAGTTACATTTAAGTATTTTGACCAGTCAAACAAATAAGTTAATTAAAACAGTTCTGAAAATGGATGCACATGAACCTAATGAACAGGACTTGGATAGTAATGATCAAACTGTAAGGTCACAGCTGTAGTCCAAGACCTTTGATAGTGAACCCATGCAAAGGGCTTCAGCATCGCTTCGTGAGGACTTAGGGCAAATGGAAAGCTCTTGCTAAGGAAGCCAAAAAGGCACTCAGTGGACCTCCCTCCGGTGAAGGCCTGCAAGAGCTCATGACCAAGATTCACTGTGCTTCAGCCGAGGTGAAGCAAGCTTATGAAGACTTATGCCGTTACATTCCACCTGATGGAGAGACGCATCACAGAGTAGACACTTGTGATGCTGTCTATAGATTGATCTGGGAACATGAATGGGATCATCTTAAAGAGAAACACAAAGGACAAGATTCTCATAAAAAAACAGGCACACTGGACTGAGACTGGCTCAGTGTTCTCATCTACAGCATCTGTCATCCAGTTCAAGCTATAAAGGCACAAAGACTGCAAGCAATTCAAGCATCAGATCAAGACGTTCAAGCCTGTCCTCTGCAAAGAAGCAACAGGCCGCTGCAGGTCTATCTGCGACACAAGCCACTTTGAAATAGAATGTGAGAAACAAGAGCTTGCAAACCTTGGAAGCGGGAACAGACAGAGATGGCACAAGAAGCTGAAAATGCCGCAAGGCAAAATGCATTTGCAGAGAAACGCCGGCAGATTGAGCGCTTGGGGACAGTTAAGGAGATGAATGCTGCAAAAGCACATATGCAAGTCTATGAACAAGATGTAGGATCAGATGAAGAGGTGATAGATTGGTTCTGTGACTGCAAGCCTATGCAGGACGTTCAGCCACATATCCCAAGAAGTCTTCCAGAGCGTCATGTACTGTAGCGCCACCGCAACATGTGACATAGTGTGAAACCTGCGGTGATGACACACCAGAGGTGAACCTGCTACTAGCGCTCATAAAAGTGATAACATTACAGCACTTGCTGAAGCAATAGCAGAATCCATCAATGCAAGCCGTCTCCCAGTACCGGAGACTTCTGTGTTCAGTGGGGATCCATTAAGGTACTGGAAGGTGTCCTTTCAAACACTGATAGGCAGGAAGAACATTCCAGTAAATGAGAAAATTTACTACCTCCGCAAGTATGTCAGCGGACCTGCAAAGAAGGCTATAGAGAGACATCTTACCATGCCGTGTTGGACATCTTGGAAGAAAGGTATGGAAGTTCTTTCATGATTGCTAAGGCTTTAGGGATAAGCTTACCTCATGGCCAAAGATGGGACCCAGAGACAGCTTTGAACTAAGAGAGTTCTCAGATTTCCTCCAAGGCTGCCAAGCAGCAATGTCTCAGATTAAGAGTCTTGAAGTCCTGAATGATTGTGGTGAATACTCACCAAGATGCCTGACTGGTTAATAACCAGATTGTCTAGAAGAGTCATTGAAATTGAAGAAGACAGCATGGCATTCCCTAGATTCAGCGTTTGTTGAGTTTGTCACAAAGGAAGCTAAGATAGCTTGTAATCCGGTAACTTCACTTCATGCGCTGAAGTCTATTGACAGTGAGAAGGTGGTGACACCAATGACCCGAAGTATTGGAGCGAAGGTACTGGCAAGCAGCTCTGAGGAGAACCCAGATGCTAAAAGGTGCTTCTTTTGTGAGAGACCATCTCATGGCCTTCACACGTGTTGAAGGTTTATGAACAAGTCAATTGGAGAACGAGTTAAATTTGTGCAAGAAAATTGTGTTTTGCATGTTTAGAATTAGGACGTCTTTCAAAGAACTGTGGAAGGAGGAGTGTCTGTGACACATGTAAAAGGAAACACTCAACATGTTTACGTGAAGACCGCACCAAGGAGAGCAGAAAGAAAGAGCAATGGGATGATGAACGAAAGGAGAGTGGGAAACACTTCAAGGAGAAAGAGCGGTCAAAGGAAAAGAGAGACTCTAAACAGATTAATTAAACATCAAATGAAGTAACATCTAACAGAGTTCTGCAAGACATGAATAGCACATACTCATCCACGGTTATTCCAGTATGGTTGTCCACAATAAGTAATCCAGAGAATGAAGTCCTTGTATATGCACTTCTGGACAACCAAAGTGACACCACTTTCATCTTGTAAGAGAAGATTCAAGATTCTTTAATTGTCACATACATAATACAAAGTACAACATGCAGTGAAATACATCCTGAATCACTATTTTGTAGACTGTGCAAATTTAAAACTCCAATTGTGCTTAGGTTAAAGTGCAAAAAAGCTAAAATGCAAGCAGAGAAAATATATTCAAAATGGACGGTAACACAGTTACAGTTGCAAACTATGGTCTCAGGTACATCGCCTCCCAAGGACGTGGTCGCTTCAGCAAAGCCTCCGTCAGCTTCATTGAAAAGAACTTTTATATGGGTGATGGCCTGGTAAGTGTCTCAACAGAGGTTGAAGCAGTGCACTTAGTTAATGAAGTAATACAGCTCTGCAGCTTTGGCAAACTATGGATCCATTTCCAATTGTCAGGAGGTACTTGCATCAATTCCCAGTGAAGAGTGTGCTGAGACAGTACAACACTGAGATTTAGCTTTAGGTGATCCACAAATTGAGAGAGCTCTAGATGTCAAATGGTGTGTCACTTCAGATCAATTTCAATTCAGAGTGGTTATAAATGAACGCCCGCTCTCTAGAAGAGGAGTTTTGTTGACAGTAGCCTCTATCTACGACCCTCTAGGCTTTGTGGCACCTTTCATTCTACTTGGGAAGCAAATTCTTCAGCAAATGTGCTGAGTGAAGATTGGATGGCATGAACCACTACATGATGATCTTCGGCCACAATGGGAATCCTGGCTCTCGGACTTACAGAATCTATCTGATATCAAGATCCAACGTTGTTACCTTCCAGCTGGTTTCAAAGAAGTCCAAAGATACAAGCTCCATCATTTCTCAGATGCAAGCGTCATAGGGTATGGGCAATGTACCTACTTAAGAGCAATCAATGCATCAGGGAAAATCTAACGTTCTTTAGTCATGGGCAAGGCTAGAGTGGCTCCTATATGAGCAGAGGCGGACATTTCAGGTCCAGAAAGTAAAAATCCAAACCAGGATTTTGTTTCAACCAACCAATTGAACATAAA
>JAODKF010000126.1:13582750-13614129 GCA_026779585.1 Mormyrus proboscirostris
GGCAAGGTGCCCGCAACCCTCCCCCCTGGGGTGCCTCCACTGCTTGCCAACCCTTACATGGTGACCCCTGGGCTGCTTCACCCCTACCCTGTGAGTGCAGATCTGTCTCCTGCCACTGGCACTCAATGCAGTGACCTTCTGGCTGGCAGGGCTGCTGCTGCAGTGCTTGTGGTCTCTCTAACTTTCTGTAGGCGGTGATGTAGCTAGAGGTTAAACAGGGGCAGCACAACGGGTCTGCGGGCGGCATGGTTGCCCCGGACCTCCGTGGATTAGGGTTTGAATCCCATCTCCACTCTCTGCATATGGATTTCTTTATGTTCTCCTGTCATAGTCCAAAGACGTGCATTTAGGTTGACTGGTGTCTGCAAATTGGACATTCTATGATGGACTGGAATGCCTTCCAGAATGTACCCCTGCCTGCTGCCTGAGAGTGTTCTCCAGACCCCTCCAACAACAGTGATCAGGATAAGGGGATGGATGAATGCATTGCTGAAAGTCAAGCATCTAATTGTTTCAGTAGCAAAAAATGTCTTCTTTTAATTCTCATCAAAAATGGCCAAAGCCATTGTACTTTATGGAATACTTTTTAAAATCCTTTACTTAATGTCTTGGGGGAAACTACTATGAAATGTGGTTGCAGAAGAACCTACTTCTCTGCATTATTTATAAAAAGATATAAATGGTGATGTATAAAGGCACCCACAAGTACGTGATACATTCCGTCTTAAACATTCCATCTTAAACTCCCCGCCACCAGCTGCTTCTAACAGTGCGCTGTGAACATGCTGACAGGATACTGTACTGTAATGGAGTCAGCATTTTCTCAGGCAGTGAATTACCACTGTTTGCTTGTTTTCCATGTTTTGTGCACCTCCCCAAGAAACCGTGTGACGTAGGGTCATGCTCCTTGGTGAAATGCAGTTGCTGCGGAGAGCATTGCACAGCTCAAAACTAATATTCCGTGAGCTTTATTTTGCTAAGCTGTTCTTGTGCTTGCCATTATTGTTTCGTCTTTCGCACCGATAAGCATGGAGTGGCAACAGATCCTGTTGTGGCTTCTCTTGTAGTCATTGGCTTTCTCAGAGACTTCCAGCTGTGTCTGAAAGCTGATGACTTCCTGGTGTGAAATGAATAGAGGTCATATATTGGAGAACAGTGTTGTATGTAGTTCCAATTATCACAGAGGTCCTCCTACATTCCACTTGACATTATACGGCCTGTAATGCTAGTGAATATTTGAGAGCTTAAATGGGTTAATTTTCAAACTGAGCACGGAATTGTGTGTCTCTTAAATGAACTGCTGTTAGACTGGCATTATTTGAAGTCTATGGGAATTCTCTAGTTTTGGTTCATTTATGTAATACAGAATGCTTCTTTTGGCTATAATAGATTTATAGCATTATTGTTCTGACTACATTTTTGCAAAATATTGACTTGGGTGAGTTGAGTTGCAGGTGTTTTAATAGGGAAAGACTAGGTTCTTTTTAATGAGACTTTGTTACATGGTGATCAATGATTGTTTATATGCTAACTTTGTAAAATCGCACAATTCTCCAACAGGGCAGCATGCATTGCTACATTGCTGCTTCCTTGTCTAACATAATGCATTTTAGAGGAGTTGTGCTTCTTCGTTATTATAAAGAATGTTTTTCTCTCAGGGAGCACAATGTTTATTTAAACTGCTGTGTAGCTCTGCTTAGATTATGTATTAAGAATCGTGTTATTCGGAAAGGCCATTACATACACTTTATTCTTAATTACAAGCCTTGGGTAGTAAATAGAAGTGGAACTTGTCCATTGTGTGAAACTGTTTGGTTTTCCATTTAATCAGTTTTGATGTCCCTCAACATATGACTTCCCTCCTAGACAGTAGGGACAAGGGAGAATCGCAATGATATCATGTTTTCTGTATGACAGCCTTAATTTGCTCTTATATTGGTTCACTGTTCTTTAAGTCTGTAGCTGAAGAAAAGGTATTTGTATTTAATGTGCAAGTAGCTTAAGATTTTAACAGAATGGATGATGGATTTGACCGCCACTCACTCTTATAAGAGGATAACCTACTGAAGAATGCTGTATTTTCCAAAAAGAAGCTATTTCGGGTGTACAAATGACGACTAATTTTCATGCTTGAATGGTATAGCTGTGTGCATATAGATATCTTGGTCCTGTTGATTTTTTTGGTTGTCTTCTGTCTAATGCACACAATGGCAAAATTTTAATGTCTACATTCTTGAAAGTTGTATAAGCTGCTGTTATACTTTTCGTTATTCGTTGTTATACAGATTATACTTTGACCAAAGTATGGCTTCCTCCCATCGTGTGTGTTACGAGAAATTAACAAGATTCAAAACCTTGACATTTTGAAATTTTTATTTCATTGATAAAGTTCTTTAAAAATACAGGGTTTTTATTTTAGTGTTTTTTTTTTGTCGCTGCTACAGGCCCAGAAAAAAACGACGACTTCTTGCTGGCCAGGTTCAAAGGCGATGGGGTGCGATACAAAGCCAAACTGATTGGTGTGGATGATGTGCCTGAAGCCAGAGGGGATAAAATGAGCCAGGACTCCATGATGAAATTAAAGGTACACGTCGCTATCGCTGCCTAAGGTGTTGCTTTCGGTGACGCGTAGGTTTCTCCAGGTTTTGAGGCAGATGCATTTTCTCTTGTATGCAGGGCATGGCTGTAGCTGCTCGATCCCAGGGAAAGCACAAACAAAGAATCTGGGTCAACATATCACTTTCTGGGATCAAAGTTATCGATGAGAAAACGGGGGTGAGTGTGATCCTTCGGTCCGGTGTGCTGACGTCACCCCGCACAGCCAATGAGGATGACGCCCACGGTTTTGTTTACGTGCGTCAGAACCGAGGTCTCCGGTGTAAATATCCGTCATGAGCCTCGACAGCCATGTTTGGTATGTTGTGACTGACGCTACTGTCGTTTGCCTGCATCTAGGTAATAGAACACGAGCATGCCGTAAATAAGATCTCATTCATCGCACGTGATGTGACGGACAACCGGGCCTTTGGTTACGTGTGTGGCGCAGAAGGCCAACACCAGTTCTTTGCCATTAAGACGGCCCAGCAGGTTGGTAGCCTTCCTCCAAATGTGCCAAGTCTGCATTAGCCCTGCTCGCCCTTTTCTTTGAGATGGAAGAGAGGGACGCTCCGGCTGCTCGAGTGCATAAGGCAACTTCGCCAAACAGTTCGCTAGGACCATTAAGGGATTCGAGGAAGCTAAATGGAAAAACATCTTAAGCCGGCCAATAAGTTGATTATTGTACAGTCAGGTTAACATTAACCTGTGCTTCACAGAAGGATGCACTTGATGTATTGATTTGACAAGCTGTTTACGCTCTCGTAGGCTGAGCCTCTAGTGATTGACCTGAAAGACCTCTTCCAGTTAATTTTCAATTTGAGGAAGAAAGAAGCAGAAGGTCCAAAGAAGGTAAATGCCGTTTGCCGTAATGTCTATTACTTGAGGCAGTCAAAAAATCGTTTGTGGAGGGATCATCCTTTCACGTCGTCTTTTGATTTACAAACGGCACTTCTCAACATAGTGCACATGGCAAAATTCTAATGTTGTATACGGAGAACAATATTCAAACTGTGCTAATCAGGTGGGGTATGTTGGACTGTGTTTTTAAATTAGAATATGCGCAGTCAAGTCGCTTACCGACAGGGATATGTACTGAGATTTTTGTTTTTTGTGTGAAAATTCTAGAGTGTACTTAAACAAACCTTGTCTAATACACACCTAGGCTACAGTAAACTTTTTATATGTAAGCAGAAAGAATATACTCTTAAAGATTAAAAGTACAGTATAGTAAATGCATATGTTTAACATTATCAAGTATTATGCACTGTACATTAATGTAATTTGTATGATTGGCAGTGTAGCAGGTTTGTTTAAACCAGCATTACCACAAACGCATGAGCAAAGCGTTGTGCTGTGACATCACCAGGCGATAGGAATTAATCGTTATGCGGCACATGACAGTATTTGCTAAAGTGGGGTGAACTTGCTGGAAGAAGCTAAATTAGGTTAAACAAGGTTTTACAAGTTAAGCTGTATATGCTTGATTAACAGTCTAATCAACTGTCAAATTTGTTCCACATTGGCCATGACTGAAAGATTGAACAGTGAAAAGTTTTTTTTCATTCTTTTATTTCCAAAACCTTCATATTAATAACCGTAGGAATGCATGGATACATTTGTACAAAACACTTTAGAAGTCACGTATATATTTATTTTTTTGATAGTGTTTGACCTTGTGATTTCTAATTCTTTTTTTAACAAATATACTTTATGCTGTTATGGATACCCACCACATAGAATGACCACTGTTTTTAACATTCCATCTTCTAGGATGAAACAGATAAGCAGGTGATGGAGGTGAGGTTTTGTCTAGTACCCTGTACTTTTTTGAGAGCGATTCCAAACCCACCATGACTCTGCACTGCATAAATGGTTAAAGATGATGAATTGGTGCTTTTGAATTAAGATGTTAATAATTAATCTGTGTTGACAGAATGGCCGTGATGCCCTGCTTGATGTTGAAGGTGAAGCAGATAAGTTAAAAGTGAGTATACTGATTTATTTAATGTAAGATGGTGAATTTTAGTGCTGTAACCATGTGGCCATCAGACATCTGTGAACAAGTTTGTCCTGCTCTGTTGTGCTCATTTGTTAAAATGCCCACTTGAAGAGATTTCAGACTCTTCTGAGTCTCATTAGCTAAAGAGCGTACACAGCAGTAACCGCATAACACTGCAATCTCGTGTTGCAGACTGTTGAGCAGCTAGACCTGTTTGGAGACATGTCGACTCCACCAGACTTAAATTCTCCTTCGGTAAGTCCCACGAACCGATTATCACATAAGCGTCGCACGGAATTTGCCTGCGTGATGTGATCTTTTATCCAGTTTTCAGTTCTGACCACTGATCATTTCTTCAAATATGGCATAACATAAAGTGTAAGTTGAGTCCCCAGGACCTCTTACTTACCCCCTGTTAATTTTCAAGAGCTTAAGGCCGTATTTAATCTTGTGTGTGTGTTTGTGTGTGTGTGAGTGAGTGTGATATTTATAAGTGCACACACTGCTCCAGGTATAAATGCCTCATTACGGTAATGAGTAATGACCAAGAGAGAGACATCCTTTATCAACACGGGGGTTTGTGTATGTCAGTGACAAAGATGAAGCTGCATCTTTTGCCATATAAATACACCAGTCATTCACACACACTTATTACTGTAGCACATTTTCTGTAATATTTAAGGCGGACAAATTATACAGCTTCATTGTCAAAACTGTCTTGCATATGGGGTAGTTAATCTGCTTTATTATATTACCATTTGATTCTGTAATAAGGAAATAAAAGGTATTCCATCAAATCCAGAGCAAGAAAATAACAACAAAAAAACTGAGCAAGAAATTAATTGTGAGTTCAAAGATTTAAAAGCAATTTGATCATTAAAATAGTTCCATTTGTTGCTCTGATTTTGATGTACCAAAAAGATGTCATTTGCTCTACACAAGCACTTTTAATGCTCTAGTTTGTGAGGATAATAGTGTTACATTGTTGAGACAAAAATGTCAGTATGAAATTGTGCAATATTAACAAATTTAGTGGTGTATTTGCATCTGTTCTTCAAAATGTCATTGCAAATCAGTATGTCTATGGTGTGCAGGACTCCATTCAGTGCAGCTTCAGCTTTTTTATCATGCTTAATTCCAATCATCTCACATGTCAAATATTCAGTAATCTGCATGTCTGATGGATTAGCTGATCCATAAAAGTTCACAAATGTCATGGCATGAAATCATTTTGCTCAGTTTCAGGGAGCCGTTTATGCACAGAACTGATTTTTGTGTCGTTTTTCTCTCTCAATGATCAGGAGACAAATGATATCCTATTGCTGGACCTTTCCACTGACATTGACAGCAATCAAAACTGTGTAAAAGGAAATCCTTTCACCTCTTCCTGTCCTTCTGTCACCTGGCCCAACCCACAGTCCAGCAACTCGCCTGAAAACCCCATTTCTTCCCAGCTCAGCTTTTTTCCTGCTCCTATTCCCGACCCTTTTGGTGACGACCCCTTCTCCAAAAATGACCAATCGGCACACACCAATTCTGTGACCCCTGGCTCTTTCAGTGGTAGCCAGGATAAATCCTACTGCAATCTTAATGGGCCCAAGCAAAACGGTAGTCAGCATGGTGACTCTGAATACTTTAGGCATCAGTTTGATGAAATATCTAGTCAGACTGCGACGCAAACGCTGTCCAATGGCCAATGGCCATTGGAACACACTCTGGGGGATGCCTGGAAAAACGAGATCCCAGTGAAGGAACAGAATGGCATCCATTACAAATCTTCCCATAATCCTTTCTTTGAGAGCTCTGGCAATAGCCCACCCTTGAAAAACAAGTTAAACCATGAGCCAGTTGGGGCTTCTGAGGCCCCTGTAACTGCGGCAAAGGATTCCGTCCTCATTAGCCCCCCTCCGCTCAACACCAAAGCTGGACGAGGACGGAGAAACGTCAAGGTGAAGCCAGGAGTCCAGCCTCTCCTATTGCATGCTCTCAATGTGCACTGGTCTGGGAACGTCCCAGTTCTGTAGGTATTAGACTCTGAAGTACCTGCATTTAAATTACCGGTGTGTCGTCGTGTCGATCAGACCATATTATTTAGAGGAGCAAAATGCTTAATGAATGTCGTTAATGTTCACAATCTGTTAACGGTGATAAGCAGTTGGCTATAAACCTCCAGAACTGGGCACTGCAGGGCTTAGCTGTCTAACGATCTAACGCCTAACTAGGTCACGTGAGTGGCTCATGCATCTCAGAGACTATGCGCACGTGCGTGAGTGTAGTAATATAGTAATATATGTAAAATATAATATGAAAGGTGTAGCTAGGAATCGGTGGTTTGTGGTGTTGGACCCCAAATCTAACTGTTAGATTAAGTTGCATGAACAGCTACTAACCCCAGTTATTTGTCCCGTTTTCGGCTGCTTGTTGCGCTGTTAACAACATCTTTATTATTCTTTTAACGCATCAGTGATTACCAGGTAAGTACTTGATGCTATTTGTGTTGGAGAGAATGTGTACCAGGTGTAGCAGATTTCAACCTCAGATTTATTTTTATTTATTTAGTTATTTATTTATTTGAAGACATGAAGTATCGCTATTCTGTATTTTAAAGGCAGCTTGTTCTCACTGCTGTTGCCTACAGATCACTCTGAGAATATGATAAATCAGGTAACCGGTGCCGTAAAACTCATTTTTCAAATTTTTTTTCTCAACAGTCTCCTACAAATATTTTTGGAGCCGACCTGTTCGGTTCACCCTCCCAAGCAGAAGCGCCCACCGCGCCTCAGATGGACTTTGTGCAGCCGAACCCTGTGAACCTTTTCAGCAGTACCCCAGCTACCACTATATCCCCACTGGCAGCCTTGAATACTATACCTGCCATGGCGGCATTGGGTACGACAAGGTTTTATTGTGAAATAAACCCTGAGTATCAGTAGTTTTAGTGTGGCATTCTTAGATGCACAGCGTGTTGAATGCCAACCCTACCCAATACAGTTTTGTGTCCTGCAGGAAAGCTGTCACTGGGAGGTCCTGCAGCAGTCTCCCCATCAGCTACACCTGCATGGCGACCACAAGCCCCCGCCATGTTCCCTGTATCTGGTGGTGTTCCCCAGGTCACCGTACCCGGTTCCCAGGCCTCGCCATTCAGTGTCCCACCTCTGCCTGGATGGGGGCAGACTCCGCCTCTTTTGGGGGCGGCCACTGCTCCCCAGCCGCCTGCTTGGGGACAGGCTCTGGCTCCAATGCCCCCTGGAGCTTGGCCTCAACCTTCACCTACAGCCGGCTCCTTCCATTCTGGTGTGATGGCCACCTCACTCATGCCAGGGGTGATGGTGGGAGTACAGCAAGCTTCTACACCTCTGCCCCAACCCCCACCTCGGCCAGCTCCGGCGGAGCCCCCCAAAGCTGAGAACAATGCCTTCACTGCTCTGGACCCTCTGGGTGACAGAGAGCAGAAGAATGTGAAGGACATGTTCAAGGACTTCCAGATAGCTAAACCTCCAGCTGTCCCAGCCAGAAGAGGTGACCAGGCTGGGTCCACGGAAAGTGGAGCTTTTGCTGAGTACTTCTCCAACAAAGTGGGCTTGGCTCAGGAGGTGGCTGATAATGACGACTTTGACGTCAGTCAGCTGTCAGCCAAGATCAATGGTAACTAACACGTTCAGGAGTTCCATTAACATTGTGAATGCTAAAGTATAACCTGTATGCCTGTTAAGGTACGGTACAATGCTGTACCGATGAGAAAAGTATTTCATTAATCAAATTAAAACTGCAGGGCAAGTGAGAGACACAAACTAAACTGAAATTAAAACTCAAACTAAATAAATAGAAATTAAATATAATTAAAAATTCATGGAAATGGAAAAATTGTCGTTTCTGTTGAATTTAAAAGCCTGCCTATAGGCTAGCAGCTAACAGATGTCCCTCTAAATATTCACAGGTGAGCATAGCCTATGATAGGTGTTTGAAATGGATGACCGAAGAGATTTGATTAGGGATGGGCCAAACCACAGGAAATGACAAAGATGCACAAAATCTGTTAAAATATCGATATTGGCTGATCAGTGTGTCAATATTGGCTGATATTTCAACTTGATCAATATTCAAAGTTAGACCCAGCAGAGCTAAAGACGCTACTACTACTACAATAATGGAGATGATTGCGTTGGGGGATCAGCGGTTTTCCATAGTGGAGAATGACACTGTCAGCTCATTCACCACTTGGGTGATGTCGTGAAGTACCAGCCCACAATGCATTTATAATTTATTATTAAATCTGGTTGGCAGATTATCCTTCATTTTCCACAGAATAACAAAACGATGTAAGGTCATTTTGCTAATCAGTGCTGGTAAGCTCTGCAAGTTTCATCTCCAGCAACTGCACCTGTTAATATGCACCTACGCTTTTTAAAAAATGGAAATTTAAATTACCTTGACATAGACATATAAAACATGGTCGACTAGTTTTCTCTGGAGTATCTGCAAATCTGCAAAAAACACTGAAGAGATTTGTAGGAATCTTGGTAATAAGACGGCCGGTAATTTATTTTGTTAGGCTGAGAGGATCCCTGAACACTTGATGTTTCTGGGCTTTACGTCTCTGAAGTTGCTGCTGTCTGTCCTCTGTACAGAGCCACCCAAACCTATGCCAAGACAGATAATCTCCCCACCTGCTAACATGCCCCCTGTCATGGCCGCCCCTGCGCAGGCTGAGAATCTTTTCAATGATTCCTTCGGTGCTGACGCCTTTGGATCTGCTCCACTTACAATGGTATGTTACAGTTGTTTTTGTATGATAACTCTTCAAACCTTTTGAAGTATGTTTTCTTGAGTTATTCAAAGACATTCAGATTTCTGTGAGTCTGTGTACTATGTTCTATTACACCACATATAAAAAAACTGTGTTAATGTTGGACAGATTCCTCCTGTCCAGCCAAGTGCTGCTGCTGACCCCTTTGGAGACCCCTTTGGGAACCCCTTTGCTTGATTCAGGTGAGACAACCAGGACCTGATGTGTCCAACCCACATGTCTTTTAGAGTGTTTCGTAAAAATTGGTTATCTATGGCATCAATTTTAAAAATCTGCATTTTCTATTTAACAGCTGAAACCAAGAATTCCTCAGCCATTGTTGACCCAAGAGGCAAGAAATGCACATCAAGTTGCTGTGGTTGTTCCGGGTGTGACCCTCCAGACTACCACCTTAACTGAAATTTGCTGTAATTTCACTTTGATCTACACATTCTTGATAAATCTCTCAAATGTACAGATTACATATTGTAGTCTCTTGCCAAAGGTCTGTTCTGCTTCACAGCCAGCTAAAGTTCCAAATGGTAAATGTATTTAGTATTGTTTACAACAACAAAAAATTGAGTGTGTCTGCTTGAAGGGCATATATACCATTGGATTGTATTTCCATATTTATATAGAGGGAATGCCCAAATACGCTTACCCCTCCACATTTGTGAAATTACAGAACCTCTGCAGAATGTCTATTAAAGATGAGAATATGAGCCTTTCTTAGTGTTCCGTGTTTACATCATACAGTACTGGCGGCACAATCTCTAACCATAACTCAGACTGGAATTAGTCTTTTTTTTTTTTTTTTTTTTTTTAAGCTGGTGAATAAATGCCACCTTTGATGTAGTACTTGGTACTTCTAAAGCATACTTTACAAAGTAGTTTACACTTCATGCAGCAAGCAAGATATAAATCATTAAGTATGTTGCAGGATAATCGACTCCCACACAGCTACAGACTCCATGGCAGGCTGGTATAGCAACAGCCTCAGTTTTCCACTTTCAGCGCTTTAAAAAAGTCACACATTCAGTGCTTTTCGCTATTGCTTAATCTATGAAATATTACTCTTTTCTACTTCAGTTTACTGCTTGTTAGCCATAGCATTATTTTGTTATACTCTACTGATATAATTACAGTTGTGGTACTGAGAAAAATATTCCAAATCGTCTCAGGACATAGATTTGTTTTTCTCAGTACTGTGCTTAGTATGCAAACCTGAAAATATTTTTTTTTTTCCTAAATATGAAAGATCTACAAATGACTTGGCTATTGATAACTAGAGGTTTCTGATCGCTTGTGCTTTAAGAAGTACCTCTGCGCCATATAATCACTGAATAGTATAATTAGATTTAATAGTCATGATACTCGGATCAATTCGTGCAAAATATCTGAGCCCCTCCAACACGGATTTTACTGAAAATTAAGATATTCCTTTAAATGAATCGACAACGATATGAATGAAAGCAGGTCTTATCCTTTAAATATCAAATTCTATTATACCATTAGGTGGCAGTATGTACTTTTGGCATGGCGAGCTGTTTTGGAATGTATCTGAATCAATGATCTTCCAATAAACGTAGATATTTTCAAATGATTTCTTGATATCCTGGTGTTTTGAATACAAGCTATTTGCGTGTCAGTGTGTCGGGTGATTTCAGATTAATCTAATTACTAATTGCCTTGTAAATAGAATCAAGAAGATATTTAATTTGAAAATATTTTCCTGCGTGTTTAAAATGGGTTATGGGGGAGGGCTCAGTGGGTAGCACTGTTGCCTCATTCCTACAGGTTTGGTGTTCACACCCTGTTACTCTGTGTGTGTGTGGAGTTTGCAAATTCCCTCTGTATCCTGCGGGTTTCCTCCGGATACTCTGGCTTCCTTCCGCAGTTCAAAGGCATGCTGCCGGGTAATTGGTGTGTATAATTGTACGAGGCAGCCGATAGACTGCCATATTACACAGCCAAGGAAGACGCAGAAGAGAGAACGCACACGTACTACACTTTTAAAACATACCTTTATGGGTAGCATTTTGCATCATGAAAAGTCGCCTTTAATTCTAAATGTTTGTTTATAATATAATGTGACAACACATAATACAACTACCTTAAGCTGCCAATGCCGTTTAGTTTATGAATTCGCTACATAATACACACGACAACAATCCACATTTTCCATAACCAAGATCAAGAGCCTCAGACTGCATTTAGCATTTTTCCTTGACATATCCCTTTGGGCACCACGAGATCAGGAATCGTTTGATCTGCAGAACAGGTACGGTATTTAACCAAACAACAGGAGGTCAATCATGATTTATAAGTCGAGCACTGACATTAAATAAAGATGACGTTTAAAAGCATGAGCGTTCATTTAAAAAGTTCATAAAGGTTCAAAGGAAAACGAAACAGACTGTCCATCAAAAACAGAAAAACGATTCGTGTACGCGGTAATTCCAATCAGCAGAGAGAATGCATTCCAAAGTAAAGGTAGTATTGCAAATATCAGGTGAAGGGTTTCGTCAGCGAATGAGAATTTTGACCAGGTCTACTTTGATGACGTAATCTTATTGATGGCTTCTGGTTATTGTATTTTCTTAAATGCTAAGAAGCCATTTTCAAAACATTTTAAACTACAATTCCCACAATCCTTCTGAATCTAAGCACCATTGCATAGTAGTCGCGTTCATAAACGTGAACAAGCATGGCGGACGATATAACCCCCATATAAAGCATGAAGCTTCATTCAGAAAATGTCATCTAAAATGATTAGCAGTGTTTATTAAAAGTGAGTATGGATTTTTGTTACTGAATTTTTTCAAAGTTTAGTCGGACGAGCTATCGTGCTTTGAAAAAGCGCTTCGCCTTTTGGATATTAATTTTCTGACGATAACCCTGTGTGTTTGGAGCCATAAATCACTCCGTTTTTAGTTAAGATATCTGACAATTTAAGGATATGAAGGTGATTTATAAAGAATGGCAGATTTTCTTAGAATCTGCCTTCTCGGATTGACAGCTGTCTCATATGAATTTCGTTTGTATATCGACGTGCCTGTTCTTCCGTAAGGTGTTAGGTGTCTTCTTGCGCAGCACTTATACAGTTATAGCACAGCTATAATTCCATATTATAATCCGTGAAATGTGTTTCCAATAATTAATGATCAGTCCAGATCGTCATATAATCCTTAACATTTCTGTAATAATTTACTTCGCATCTAGTATTACTTAGAACGCACAATATTCTTGAATAAAAGTTAATATTGCTCGTCCAGTGTTTTGTTGGTTTCTAAATACGTGCTATCACTTATTTTGGAATTTTTTTACTATGTAAAATATTGGGGTAGCTCTGTTACCTTAATTTTTAGTGTAATTGTTGATAAAGTGGGACAAGCGTTTTCACAGGCTGTTGTGTCACTGACCTACTGTGTATTAATGTTGTTGACATTCACTCGCATTGTTCTCTTTATTAACAGAATGATGCGTAGATCGAGGATAACGGTGCGGCCCAATGTACGGTCTGGCGGCAGAGGTCAGGCCGCATTGCAGGACAGCCATTCTGTCCAGGGCAGTACCAACAGCTCTGAGGATACTGCTCAAAACGCACCAAATGACTCCGCTGACTCGACAAACCAATCACCAGAAGTGACAAAGGAGATAGAGGCCCAGTCTGCTGATGCAGAAAATATTACCTCTCTGATGTCAAACGATGACAACAATTCACATCCAGAAAAAGCTTCCTGTAATGGGTAAGTAGTCTGCAATTTATATTGGTGATATAAATAAACTGTTGTAGTAGTTCATAATGATTAATTATGTTATGGTGTTTTTTATGCAGGGATGGATTAGACCATAATGGAGAGGCTACTGGTAGCAGTAAACTTTTAGCATCTTCTTTGGCACGAAGAAAACGCTTTTCTGCCATGCCTAATTTGACCAAGATCCGGGTTACTCCTACTATAACTTGCACATCTGCTAGGGGTCCCAGATCTTCTGCACTGAAGAGTGGAGTAGTTTCCACAGCGGAGACCACAGCCACCAACACTGAGAATCAGCTGCGGCTGAAAGGCGGTGCCACCCAAGGCGTTAAATACCCAAGTAGGCAGAAAGCTTGCCGTGAAGGAGCACAGCCTGTAATTCAGTCTGTACCTTTATCTTCAACGAGTCAAGATTCTGAAGCTTCTCTCCAAGGAAAGAAATCTAAAGTAAAATCCTTTTCACGTCAGAGTAGTCAGCTTTCTGACTGCCAGAAATCACTAAACGAGGCAGTTCCTGGTGATAGCAAGCCCCTCACCCCCGAAAGCTGTATGGTTACAAAACTGTCACAAGGCAGTGTGTCTCTAGTGTCTGCGTTGACAACCAAGACCCAGAGTGTTTCTTCAGATCGTGAGAGGATCATTAAGGCCCAAAAGCTGAGAGAACTTTTAAAGAAGGAGCGAAAGAAAGAGCGGGTCAGTATGACTATAGAATGTCTGTCGTAGCACTTGTCTTATATTATGTAAATAACATAGTTGTTATTACAGTCATCCCTAACCTCAACCCTTTATAGAAGCCCATTTCTACCATCAGGAGTAGAAAAAAAAAATGGAACACATTTATTTCAGAATTCTGACTTTGTTTGGCTTCCTCTGCAGGGTGCCATTTAGGAATATATTCCAAACTCCTACTATATTACATTATTCTCATAATGTAATTTGCTGACTGGTAGTTTGGGTTTCATGTTAGCTCGCTATATTATCAATGCAGTAAACAGAGTCGCACTAGTAGTGCTGTGTTCATTCCCTTGGTTTGAGTTATTTAGTTATTCTTCTGACGCCAGTATTTGCCTAAGACTCTAATAGCTTGAAAAATACAATTAACTGAAATACATGTTTGATATTTTTTACCAACTGTAATTAGAACATATATTTTGCGCAATGCCATGACTAAGATGTGTAGCAGCCGATAATATAAATAGTCGTTAATGTATTAACTGCCAATAATGTAATAATTATGTAAGTTTTTTTTGCATGTAATAAAAGCTGAAAATAATGTGATATGTTTTTCATTTAGAAATGTTAGTGCAGACGCTCCTCTACTTATGAACGCGTTACATTCTGAATGGCCATTCGTAATTTGTAGTGTTCGTAAGTCGTTATTCAACATCATTTTAAGGGTATACGCAAGTACAAAAAACTAGGATGCTGGGAGTACGCACGGGAGCCCAACGAACACAATTTGGACTTAGTCCTTTTCGTTCGTATGTCTGAAAGTTCGTAAGTTGAAAGTTCGTAAGTAGAGGAGTGTCTGTACAGTATTGGCAAATTATTACATTAAGTACAGAAAAATTATTGGCAGTCATTACGTTAATTATTAGATTAATTGTTAGATTGCTACAGGGTCTTGTGGGTCTAATGCACAAAGCATTGATGTTAGATATGCTTGCACTACACGTAATTAGGCGAAAGATACCTTTTATTACCCCTTTTCATTTGATACCTGGTTAACATTTGTAGGACAGTAATCATTGCAAATTTCGATGCAGGCTAGGATTCATACTCACAACTGCAAATATTAAAATGCCTGGACAGAGCAGACACAAATTCACACAATTATTGTAGCCTTTACTCCTGTCTGCTACTGTATGCTTGTTGCACCGAACCATTAAAGCACGAGCAGAAGTGCTTACTCCCGTGAATTGTCAGGGGGAAAAAGTCCGAATTTCAACATAGTAAGTCAAAGATAAATGTGATTGTTTTCTACTCCAGATAGCGGAAACGGGCTTCAATAACCCATAACAGCCTCCTAGCCTTAACGATAACATAAGTCTGTTTATGACCAATTTCTGAACAAACAGTAGTGTACTGTACACGTTGCTTGTCGAATTGCTTCATCATTTCCTATCTAGATCTTTTTGTTTACAACCCTGTTTTGGGATGTTGTGTAAAATGTAAATAAAAACAGAATGCAATGATTTACGATCTTATAAACCCATATTTAATTGAAAATAGGAAAAAGACAGTAGATCAAATGTTGACACTCAAATGTTATTGCATTATGAAAAAATATATGCTCAGTTTGAATTTGATGCCAGCACAAGTTTCCAAAAAGTTGGGACGGGCATGTTTACCACAGTGCTGCATCACCTCTTCGTTTAACACTCTGTAAATGTTTGGGAACTGAGGAGACCAGTTGCTGGAGTTTCGAAAGTAAAATGTTGTCCCATTCTTGCTCGATAAAGGATTTCAGCTGCTCAACAGTTCAGGGTCTCCTTTATCGTATCTTTCTTCTATCTTCATGATGAGATAAATGTTTCATACAGGTCTGAAATGCAGGCAGGCCAGTCTAACACCCAGACCTTTCTAATATGGAGCCACGCTGTTGTAATACACGCAGAATGTGGTTTGGCATTGTCTTACAGAAATATACAAGGCCTTCTCTTAAGAAAACATTGCCTGGATGGCAGTATATTTTGCTCTGAAACCTGTATATATCGTTCAGCATTAACGGTACCTTCCCAGATGTGCAGACTACCCAAGCCATGGGCACTTATGCACCCCCATACCATCAAGGATGCTGGCTTTAGATCCGTCCTCTGATATCAAGCCGGATGGTCCCTCTCCTTTTTAGTGGGAGGGTGTCCGTGATTTTCAAAAAGAGTTTGAAGTTTTGATTTGTGTGACCACAGCACAGTTTTTCATTTCGCCTCAGTCCATCTTAAATGAGCTCGGGCCCAGAGACGTCCACAGCATTTCTGGATCATGTTTACATTTGGTTTGGTCTCACTGCTTGTGAGATATTCGGTCAGGTGTTTTTGTTTTAGCATTGCACAACTTTTCCAGTCCTTTGTGGCCTCTGTCCCAACTTTTTTGAAACATGTTGCTGGCATCAAATTCAAATTGGTCATATATTTGTTATAAAAAAATAACATTTCTCACTTTCAACATTTGATATGTTGATTTTTTTCTATTTTCAGTTAAAAATTAGGTCATATGATTTGCATTCTGTTTTTATTTACACAGCATTCCAACATCTTTGGAAATGGGGTTGTAATATACAAACACTCTAAATTATACCCCCGCATGTACAAAGTTACTACTGTACACACTGGGAGCACTAAAAAAGATTTTCTTTTTAACCAAAAATAACTTTTGATATTAAAGAAATAACATGCACTTACTCTAACCAATATTACGTAACACTATTATACATTATATGATTCTTTTTCTGTGATCCATTTTTATTATTGTTCATATATTATTGGCTTGCTCGTCACCTGCCAGTTTCTGCAATCTTTCAGAAAGCTCCGAAAATATTACCATTTAATTGTTCTTGGCCAACGTGTGAATAACCAAAACTGTAAATGTCAAATTTACAAATCTGGAGGGGCGACTGTATCTGTAAAATTGTTTAGTAGGCAATTACAAATCTTCTGTGGTCAGTTGTTTGTTGGCATAAGACCAGTATTTCAAACAAACCATATACACATGGATGATACATCCATACGTAATAGTGCATGCATTCATTTTGTTTTATGCTGTAATGAGACTATAAATGATTCTGTATAAAAATGTAGTGTTTCAAAGCTAATATTTTCCCTTAGAAACACAAGAAAGGAAAATCCCACATCTTTGAATGCAGTAGTCCACAGGATCACAGCAAGATGACAATGGCAGACCTCATCTACTATTTGCCAGAGACGAACCCGATGAAGTAATAACTTGAAACGAAAGCTTTACTTTTTTTCCATCTTTTTGAAATTTCATTGTTCGTTTCATGCTGAAATGCTATAATTTATACTTATCCTGTTTAATGGACAGAAATGTATGTATACTAATTTATGAACAGATCATACCAGATGGAGGAGCTGAAGCAGACTGAGAAAGAGAGTTCATGGGCACCAACCAAGCAGTAAAATCACCCCTTTCCTTGCATGTTACTTTGTTATAGAACCAGTGTATTTGAGCCAACATTGCACTATTTCTCAAACATTGTGTTGCTGAAAAAAATGTCGCGCAGAACCTGTTTACAATTTTATTAAATTAATATATATTTAGGGTTGCTGAACAGCCACAGGAAGCAGAGGAAGAGGATGATGTGGAGAACGGTGATGATGAACGGGATGAGCAGCTGGTGGTCCCCAGGGTGAAAGTGGCAGAAGACGGCAGTTTGATTATTGATGAGGAAAGGTACTGTAGATCACCGTGGTGTCATGCAACACCAAAGTAATATTGATATTGTAACCTTCCTAAGAAATCTGTATAAAATGTTTGTGTTTTAGGGTAAATTACATGTCGATGCATTTTTAACACAAATCATATGTGTGTTTCAGTTTGACCGTTGAAGTCTTGAGGGTTCAAGGACCTAATACGGTGGAGGAGAAGGATCCCATTTTCGAGCGTGGTTCTTCAACAACCTACTCAAGTTTCCGAAAAGCCAGTTACACGAAGCCCTGGTCTAATAAAGGTCGGAGAGCATTGGTCCCTCTCATCACACATTACTGGATGTGCTTATTAAGAGTTTTAGAGCTTTTAGGCTCCTGTAACGTCTAGGAGAATGATGTGAAGACTGTGAAAAATATTAATGTAAATTTCAGTTTAAATGCATTGTATGTATGTATGTCCATCTCTCGTTATCTTGCCCCTGCAGAGACGGATATGTTCTTCCTGGCTATCAGCATGGTGGGGACAGACTTCTCCATGATCGGCCAGCTTTTCCCTCACCGTGGCAGGTCAGAAATCAAGGTGTGTCACCCAGGTCCTTAAATTGGTACCTTTATATTACTGTACAATTACCCTTTTTTTTTTTTAAAGAATCTGTGACTTGTTCGCGTCCCCTTTGACATTAAGTGGAGCACTGAGATAAAGATAAATTGTTATAATTAACATTTAATGAAGAAAATGATTTAGATTAAGGGGCCGCTTTATTTTTTGGACAATAGCATGTGTGAGTTTAGGGAAGACAGCAAGGATCATTCAGTTTGATACCTCCTCAATCATAAATATGATTCTACAGCATTAGATTAGATTGAATTGGCATATTATATACCTCAATTTGTTTATAGTATATAAAGAAATACCTTACCAGCATTTTGACTACCAATAATAACACTGTTATATTATTCAGTGGGGCTGTCGCTTTCTAATTACGATATTTGAACATTCGTTCGAACGGAATTGAATGTTAATGTGTCACTGTAGTCTATTCACAGCCAGTGACTTTAAGCAAGATGCCTGTGTTAGTGAATGTGAAGTTCACACACAAACACTGAAATATATTACCGACACTGGAAGATTACAGCCAGAAAACTGCATACAAAGCTAGCTGGTCCGCGATGTGGGCGTTAAGCTTTAAACTGGAATCTGCTTTCTGGAATATTTCAGTATAGATCCTTATATCCCTACATACATCATCAAGTCAGAATACCGGGGAGGGGATTGGGTTTACGCCTTAAGTATGGCACCATGGTAAAGTTTGCTTTACATTCAGTTTTCCATGAATAGGCCCATTGCATTTAATAATAAATACACATTAAAACACAATATGAAAGTTATATGGTGTGCATTGTCCCCCATAGTTTAACACTTAAAGCACGCTTAATTAGACATGTATGTTTTATTTAGATGTATAAGTAGTAGCCCGTTAATTTTATGGTTTGTATTGTAAACAGACATTGTCAGTATTAGTAACGCAAAAGTATTTTTTACTAAATAGTTAGGGGTTCTGTACAAATGTGACGTCGTGCGGGCTGTTAATAAAATACTGAGAATTATTATTCCGTGTTGTGTTTTTTTTTGGGGTAGGAGTGTATTTCAATATATTTGAGCGAATAGCTTGTCATTTGAAAAAGAAGTAAAAAAGTGACAACCCTAGTATTCAGTATTAACATATTATTCATAGTATGATAGTCCTGGGCAACTCGCGTATTGGTTCTTGATTTCAGATGCTCAACAAGAATAGTGATTTTATGTTATGCCTAGCAGGGCTGTCTCTTTATTTCTAAGCACCAATGTTGCCCCGTCTCTCCTGTTACAGAACAAATTTAAGAAGGAAGAACGAGCAAATTCTTGGAGGATTGATAAGGCGTTCAGTAAGTGTCCTGTTCCTCCACACTGATTCCGTTGCTCTAACCTGCGCTGAACGTTGGACTCCAATACCAAATGCACGTCTTGCTTCATTACACCGTCTGTCCTGTAGGGGAAAAGCGTCGCTTTGATCTGAGTTTTTTCAGCTCCCTCCTTGAGAGGATCCTGGCTGAGGAGCAGAAAAAGCAGGAAAAGTCTAAAGCTTCTGCGGAGAAACAAGTTTCAAGAAAACCAAGGAGTAAGCAAAAAGGTGATGATCGGCTGCCTGACTTTAACAGCCCTTTTAGTTTTGAGATTTTTTTTAAATCCTCTTTGTGATAAGTTTAACTTTGGGATTTGAGTACTCCTTTTGGGCTTCCCTTGATTTTACTCCCAGATAAGACCAAAGCCAGGATGAAAAACAGTACCGACCAAACTACAGAAGAGCAGATGGATAGTGTGGGAGTAGAGGGAGACTTGGAGACAGCAGAGAAGGAGAATGAAGACTGCTCCAACTTTGAGACTGTGGAAGAAACTACCACGTCCCAGAGAAGAGCCAAAAAAATGAAGAAAGGGGACACAGGACCGTCGTCCCTGGAAAAAGTGACTGACGAAAGAAATTCCAGTAATGAAGGTGTGTCAGTGCCGTCTCTCTTAACGAATGGCCGTCATAAGTGCAGGACCTCCTCTTACTCATTGTGCTAACTGTGCTCTCAGCAGGTGAAGCTATGGATCTTGACTCCAGTGACGTTATTACTGAAGTTTCAGCTGAGGGAGATATGCGAAGGTGGGAACTGGGTTAATGTTCATCAAATGCTACCCCAGCTTTGTGTTTGCAGGAGTCTGATTGTTATTCTGATACTGAAAAATATCTTAAAAATTCATAGATTTCAGTATTGCTGTTTTCACTCTTAAATACATTTAATGTATGTGTTGAGGAATTAAATAATGGATTAAATTGTCTCTAATCGATACAGTTTAAGCCCAGCCATTGGGTTGGAATGAAAAGCAGCAGATCCTTAGCCCACTAGGAAACAAAAGACTCTTCAGTTAGTGCACTTTGATATTTGGGGTTGTTCCTCCTGCTCCAGTGGTGACTGGCTCAAGACCTAAAGAGCCGTAAGGTGTTCTAATGTCCTGTCAGCTTCTGACTGCCTTGAATAGCCAGCTTTTAAGACGAGTCACTTTTGGGGTGGAAATCAGGTGCTAGCAGGGTCGCTACCTTAGAAGCATGTGGATGGGAGCCTGTGTTCTCCAACTGGTCCTGCAAGAAATGTGTTTTACTAAAACCAGCTCAGAGAGACCAGACAGTTCTGCAGAGAGATGGAAGAGACCTGTGATCAAGCCAGCCCAGATCTCCAGAGGGCGTCTTCAGAAGCCTGTCCCAAGGCAAGGGGACAAGAAGATCTCAGAGCCAAAGGAAAAGACCAGTGAGGACAACACAACAACTTGTGAGGAAGACGAGGAGTACGATGGTCATAAGGTACAGAGCACACCGTATAGATATATTTCTGCTTGAAAAATGTTTCCCATTGAAATCTGTGGCATTTACATGTCTGACTAATGAGATTTCAGCTTGACACAATTTCGAAGAATTAATTATATTCAAGCGAGGCTAACCTGAAGTTCTTTATGCATGTTTGCCTAATAACAGTTTCCATGTATGAATATAATTTTTTTTTAAGTATTATAACGACAACCACTTCTTATTTACTGACTACATTCCTTTACAATGACCAGAGAATTAAATGAAATGGTCGTCAAGTGAAAATCAAGGTAGCCCAGGCGTGACTACGACTGCTTAAGACTTTACTTCAGTTTTCCATTCTCAATGTCTTTCATCTGCCATAAAGTGGACACAGTCTGTACTTTCTGCTTGAGTGATCTCTATTACTCCGGCACGCGATATTGTCAGGCGTACAAAATTTGGCCATAAATGCACGTTGGTCAGAAAATTATTTTTTTTTTATCATTATATTTGCAAATGGCTACTAACTAGCTGGTTGCTAAAGAAGGAGAGCTTGCGATGCACGTTTTCAATTGGATTCTTGGGCCTAAATTTCATCATCACTACTCTAACTCTGAATGTGGGATTGACGGTATTCGAATGCTATGCTGTCCTTAAGACTAAAAGTTCAGCTTCGCCTGGGAAGAAGATGAGAGACTCGAAGCGAAGCGCACGGGTCCTGGCCTCTGATGACGAGGAACGGGCGAGCGAGGCTGAGGAGGAGTTGAGTGTCACGGCCACGCAGGAGCACATGCTGAACCGGCCCACCCGGTAGGGGCCACCTACCTTGATCTGCATGTTAATTTACTCGTCCACATTCTAACTTCAGCGTTCCGTGCTTTTATTTTTTAAGAATATCTCATGATAGATTGGGGGTGCTGTGCGTGTGATCAGAAGGTCACTGGTTCAAGCCCCCTTGCTATAGAGTGATTTCACTATTGCATCCCTGAGCAAAGGCCGCTAACCATTAATTGCTCCAGGCTGACCCTGTCTTCTGAGTCGGTACATTTGGTATGTTGAAGTGGAACAGCGCAGTGAATAGATTGTGTCTTGCTGGACAATAATAGGTCAGGGAGGATCCCCAAGATGTCACAGGCCCTGCAGCAGGCTGGGGATGAGGATTCAGCCGAGGAGCCCTCACCCGCCTCCGAGACCCAGGGAAAGACGTCCCCCCAGCACCGGTGTCGGAAGCCGCCTGGGTCCAATCAGAGGAAAGCCAAGCCTACGATAGGCAGCATGCCACAGAGGTCCAGGAAGTCCAAGCTGGTGACGCTGAGGGCCCCCTTGCCGGAGGGACCGATGCAGCACGGGCTGAGTGAGGCCCGGCCCGAGGAGGCGTATAGCTATCCCACAAATCCCGAGGAGCAGAACCAAGTGCCAGCCTTCGTGCCTCTTAGTTTGCGGTCCCCAGAGCCCATGAGGCTGGAGGTTGAGGAGACCATGGAGGAGGTTAGAGCCCATATCTCACCATGGGGGAGGTTTTTACACTCAAAGGAAAATGTCGGTGTTATAAAATAGGGGCATTGTGTGGCTCTGGGGGTTACTGCTGTGACAGAAAGTTGCCGGTTCAAATCCCATTGTCCACAGAGTGATTGCACTGTTGGACCCTTGAGCCTTAATCCTAATTGGACCCTGTTCTCTGATCCCCACTGACATTGCTTTGAATGTAAAATGCTTAACGTATATTACTGTAGCTTGGTAAACTAAAAATATTGCTATTTAGTTGGTCATATAACAGACCTGCAATTAAAGATGTTGCCAGTCATTTATGTTGCATTCTGATTGCTACTTCTTAAAGTATTTGTTAGCAAACGGCCACCAAGATGATTTTTCTCAGCCTTGTTTACATGACTGCTGTTTCTCTTGTTACATTGATACAGCTTGAGATTTTGGTCAATGTTCCTGACGCCCTGAGTATGATAGAACCTGAGGAGGGGCTGTGCCATCCGTCGGAGCTCCAGGGAGCGCAGAAGGAGGTTCCGGTGCCCCCTGGGCATCAGCTGGGCGTGTTCACTGTACGGAATCCACGATGATCTGCTACTCCTGACGTTTCTTTGGAATTTGTTTATGCACACAATGAATGTGATTTCCTGTGCTTTTGTTTTGATTATAGGGGGAGATGAAGTGTTTGTCTCTAGATCATGTAGAGGGTATGTTGTATTGAACACATCTTCTTGCCTGATTACTCATCTAAGTGAACATTTCAGAAGCAGGTCAGTCCAAGGAGTTTTTTCTCCACTTTTACAGTTTCAGAATCTGAAGAGAGTTGCAATGAGGCGGCAAGGACTCTATTGACAATAGGAAATCCTGAACTCCTGTCTCTACCCCCCTCCATTACTGTCTCAGGTGAGAGAAGATCTTGTCCATTATCTGCAGGCCCTGCAGCAGAAGAACTGCTGGAGGGCAGGAGATTTATCAGATCATATGTGAAGGAATCCAACTTCTAAAGACATGAGGGTCGTAAGAGGCCCAGAGTCTACCTGAGGCGGCGTAGGGCTTTTCTGCACCTTGAACTGAATGCAAGTTGCATGAAATAATTTAAAATATATTAATTGTGGTAATTTATTTTGTGTTGTCGTATCTTTACCCAGAAGCCACTGAAAAAGAAGCCATGGCTGGAACACAGGTTGCCTCTGAGGGTGACAAACAAACGCAGTGTAGCCCGGAGACGGCATCTGGCATGACCCCCGGCTCTCCAGGCGTCGGGCCGTCTGGGCTTGCGGGTTTGGACACGGCGTTGGAGCCTCAGAATTCTCAGGGCCGCCTTCCTAAGAAGGAAGAGCCTCACCCTGGACAGGGTGTACAGAATCGGTAGGGGGAGCTCCGGAGAAAGGATGGGAATATTAATGTGCTGCTGTGCAGGTACTCTAAAGTGGGTTTTTCCGTTTCAGTGCTAGCAGTACAAGCAGTGCTGAGGCCAAACCGGACTCCATTCATAGTTCTTCGCCTCCCAAAAAGAGCCACTTCCAGAAACCAAAACCCAACCTGGTGCTTGCATCCCGACCCGCTCCAGTGTGGCAAACTCAGAGCACGGTTACAGTGAGCTCAGGTAAGCGCCCAGCAGAGTGTATATTCGGTCAGCCAGTCATTTTTCTTTTTTTTTCTTTTTTTTTACTCTACTACTTGATAATTTTACCCCCATACTTCTGAGTATTGCATTTAACTTACTGGACAGCAGAACTGCTTAACCATGTTTTTCCTTGTATTTTTTACAGAAAAGGCAGAAGTGACTCAATCAGAAAGTAATGAATCGGAGACAAACATCAATGATAGAGCTTCAGATGAATGCAAAAATGAAGGAAAGGAGGTAGACAACCCAAAGAAGAGTGAAACATCAGCGTAAGACATTTCAGAATAATGTAGCCGTGACAAGGGCAGCTGTGCCCAGCATTTTGTGCTCAGTGCTTTTTGGGGTCTCTGAGTGTTTGTGTGTCTGTGTGTGTTTAGTCCTGAAATGTCTGAAGAGGCAGTTGTGAGTTCTGAGCCCATAGCTCAGACTGGACCTCAGAGCCGGAGAAGCCGTTTCCCAAAACCCAAACCGAATCTTGGACGTGCCGTTCGGAACCTGCGGCCAACAGCGCAGAGCCCTGGAATGCGGAAGACAGGTGGGGGCGCAGGCCCTGCATCAGCCAGGGCTGCTGGTGCTGTGCTCTTTCTTTTTTTGGGCTGTACCAGAATATTCTGGGACAGGTTGAAGATGTTTTTTTCCCTGCTGCATACAATGGGCTGTTGTATTGTTTTATCATCATTTGTTGTCATATGGTCAGCTAGACTTTTAGGTTATTATTTTGCACTGTGAAAGTTCCAGAATATGCATAATTTTCAAGCAAGAAATAAACCAGTCTGGTTATGTGCAGTAACAATAAATCTTTCAAGAAGAATTACTTGAATGTTCCTGGAGCCAAAAACGTTTCAGAACTTATACAAAATACATGGTATTCTCCCATAAGTAAAGGTACTCTGTAGAACCATATATAATTAAAAATATATAGGTTTTACTGATTTTTGTACTTCTGTAAAACTGTAGGCCTTTTAAGGTACTTGGGTAAGAGTATCTGCAAACAATCTGCATCACTTTTCAGCAGACGATAGCATGCCATTTGCGGAGACTCCAGCAAACGCCAAATCAAGGACAGACGTGGAAGCCGCAATGTACGTGGTGATTTAGTTACTCAAAAGCATGGTGTCATACCCAGGCTGTAGAGCTCATGCGGTGTTACTGGTAGCTGTTGTCATGTGTGGATTTGTGTAATATCCTTTCATGCTCTGGTTGCATAGGGTCCCAATAGATCAAACTCCGGCCGAACAACTTGCAGCTGCCAGAAGTCCGAAGATCCTTGGACCAAATGAGGCTTCTGTCGCAGCAGGGGAGGAGCCGTCCGACATACCAGTGGACCCTGACCCTGCCCAGGTAAGCTGAAGCGGGAGGTGAATTACAGCTGAGCTCAGCCTGGTTTCACTTGTACCTAACTGGCTTCTTGACTGCTGTATACTTGTACTGATCTGCCCTGCTTGTATGTCACTTTGCACGTATGCTTAATAAATAAATAAATGTAAATGCAAATTCAGTGCATGTGCTTGAAAATTTGCAGAATGTTTTTCTGGCCAATCTGTTTACAGATTTGTTTATACACGTACGAAGCTAAGCACACTTGCAAATCTCATTACGCACACGAATGTGATTATGCACACGGATTCGAATGAACAGATTCCTGTACACATTTGCAAATTCTTTTGCACATTTACAAATCTTATTGCACACACATGGATTGAGATGCATTCACACGAAACTTCATATACATTTGCAAATAATTTTACTACAATAATACCCCTATATTGATACATGTGTAAACATAATGTAGTGTTGGCTCACTGTTTTGTCTGTTCTGTTTAGGAACAAGCAATGAGTTTGCACACTGGAGACGACTTTACATTTGTTAACATGGGTGAATCTACTGAAGGTATTTACTCACAAGAATAAATTTTGATCTGTGACGCCATAGCAACCTCTGAAAGCACTGCGTATGGCAAATTCTGTATTGGGCTGTATTGCAGGAGTCTCAGGGGAAGATGACTTCACTCACAGTGAACCCACTATTATCCTGACCCTGTTTGAAATCCCTCCGACCTCTGTCAACGAATACAAGTCCGGTTCTGCCCCAGTGGGTGCTGTCACCGCTGAGCTGCTCTCTCCGCTGGTGTTCATAGATGCACAGTCTGAACCACAAAGGTAAGGGAAATCCCAGAAAGACAGCCTCCATGCAATGATGTAGGAAGTGCCTGTTTTATGTAACGAGAGTAGCAGCGGTAATGTTAAGCAAGCAGCGGGTTTAAAAAAAAAAAAAAACTCAGCTAAAGTAGCGATTAAGGAACTGATTACAGACTGAAAGCATAAAAAGAGCATTGAGATGGTAATCATAATCAATTTTGGTTAATGTTCTTCATTAAATAATGAAATATTTAAATGACAAACATGCGACATTTTGTTGTGCATATAATATATAGTTCTCACATACTATATAATGATTATCCATGTGTTACAGCTGAGGGCCAGTTGCTGATTCTCACCTACTTGGTACATTGCGTGGGAGATTGCCCCCTTTAACACGGTTGTTCTTGTCTTGCAGTGAGGCGGTGGCCATGGCTGATGCAGAGGTGCCTGAGGCTGGCAGCACGCTTTCGCACTTCATGGTCAGCGAGCCATTGCAACACTTGACCCATTTTAGCACTTTACATGAAGAGCATTCATCTTCTGCAGTTCTCACAGTAAGTGCCTGTGCCCTTCCACCCCCACAATGTACGAAAAGGTTCGTATAAGATTAATACCGCTTCTTTAGTTCTAAATGTGTAATAAATCTTGATGTTTGTTTTTGTAGGAGTCCAGAAGTCTAGACAAGTCAGATGGTAAGACTTCCTATGGTGGTGTGTTCCCTTCGAGATAATGTAAGATATGCAGTGTAACTGAAAACCATCTTATATTTGTTGTGGTTCATTGTTTGGTTTATAAAATATTGTAAAGGTTTGTAAAGCATTGCAACTTCATTCATAGTCAGGAGTGTAATTTTAAAATGGGTGGACGGACACCCATCCTGAAGCAGTTTGTTTTATAAAATGTGGGGACGTGCTTACATTTCTCTGAAAGTCTGCAGTTACCTCATGTCTCACACTTCCAGACAGTAATGGAGGTTTGTAGTGGTAACGTTTTTCTGATTAGAGGTTAAAATGCAGTAATGTCACATCGTGTAGAAGGGGAGGAGAAATGCAGCCTTTCTTTGGTGCCAGCGGAGGAGTTGAATGAGGCTCCTGGGGAGGAGGATGATGAAGCACCTCCTCAGAAAAAGAGGAAAATGCCCATCAAGTCCAAAAAAGGTAGGAGGGGAAGCTGGCAAATGTTACTCAGGCCTTGCCTTTGTAAACAAACGCACGCACTCGTGAAAAATTGCGCTGACAAAATGCAGACAAAAAAATGTAACATCTGAAAAATAGATGGTAAATACTGAACTGTGGATTTGTCAATTTTTTTTTTCTTCTTCTTCAATTTAGGAAAACCCAAAGCAAAACCTGGCTCTTTGGACAGGACATCGGTAGAACCCACTAACAACGCCAGCAAAGAGTCTGAGATGCCTCCTCAAATCCTCGCCTTTCCCAAGGAAGATGACCTTGCAGTGCCCTGTGCTGGCGCCCAGCACCACCTCCCAGCCAAGCATGGAGGGGCAGTTGGTGACCCTCTGCTAGGGGACCGGGAAACTCCTCCTGGCTGCGGAGCCGAGAAGGAACCTCAGCATGATGTGGCTGCGCTGACCTTGGATAAGCCGCTCTCTAGGTCAATTTGGAGTCTGATATGTCTTCTACAAAAATATGGTCCTAATTTAACTGTTTCGCCATTTTAAAACATTTCAGTTACACATACCTAAAAATAAGTTTAATAATTTATTTGGTTGACATTGAATGTGCTCTTTTCTTGCATTGATGATTCCTCCTTCCACCTGGCAGTGTCCTGTGCATCACTAGATATGCTACAGATCTGATCTAGAAGACAGAAGCTGTAAATGACCATTTCTCGGTTTTCTTCTCGAAGGCCTGGAAGGAAGCCCAAAGGATTCCTCTCTTTCATGTCCAACAAGACCACCACCGGCCCTGCTGGTCCTTCAAGGGCTTCCAGACCTGCACTTCAGGTCAACACTTCCTGTATAGAAAGAAGAAAAGCCTCCCTGCAGACAGCCATGGGATGCCCTAGAGACCCCCCCGCCATTAACGCTCCCCACTCCACCGACACAGCCGCATCTCCAAGCGATTCCACCACTGGCACAGCCGC
Organism: Mormyrus proboscirostris; assembly: GCA_026779585.1. NCBI lineage: Eukaryota > Metazoa > Chordata > Actinopteri > Osteoglossiformes > Mormyridae > Mormyrus > Mormyrus proboscirostris. The sequence goes on from JAODKF010000126.1 coordinate 13,610,999, forward strand.
ATCTCCAAGCGTATCGGCACATAAGGTGACCTGAGAGGGGAGCTTTCCTGCAGCTTAACTCCTTATGTGAAGCAGGCTTCATTTTCAGAAGCTTAATTTGTATATCCTCTATAACCGACACCCCAAATCAAAATGGCCCAAGCAAAACAGGTTTTTAAATAATATACTGCATTTGATAATTGAGGTATACTTTTTCACGTATAACTTGTTTTTCCGTCCAGATGGAACCTCCGGAAGTCTCGAAATCGACAGAAGGTGACTTCCTCTGTGTCAACCCCTCTGATACGACTGAGTGTAAAAAGCCAACCAATGTGTCAGAATTCTTCTTCGGGGACATCTTCACGGAGGTTGAGGAGCCAGACTGAGGACACGGTGTTCCTAAGCCACACTGAGAAGATAGTTGGATGTAGCATCTCTCTGATGGAAGCACCCTTGGACCTGGCTCACCCTCTTGCACATGTCATGGCATTTCACTTTAAACTGTTTACCGTTAGAACATTTATGCACAGGCATGTCTGTTTAAACGAATATAACATTTTATCAGAAGTGCTGGCTATATTAAAATAAGTCGGAAACTATCAGTATTTTGAGGTTAAATGTAATTTTAATTGACAATTGCTAAATTTACTAATTTTAGCGATATGGCTGTTGCTCAATCTTATCTAAACAACTGCATATAAGCTGGCAGAATTACTGAAATAATGAAAAGTATTACAGTGTTGAGAACAAAATTTGTCCTGATACCTTAAAGTTGCATTTTGATCCAGCAGATTTAGCACCTGTGGATGACCTTACTGATCTAGCTGTATCATTTAGCAGCAAATGAAAGCGAGTGATAACTATAAACACTAGTAAACAAAGCTAATGTTAACTTATCCTTTAACTTACCCACTTATACACTGAGCCAGGATGTCAAGCATGCTTTCTAAAGGCCAAATATTGACCATTTAAAAATTGTGTTACATTTATATTTTAAGTTTTTTATTCTCTCGAAGGATTATGGAGCATGCTTCCTGTTTTATTGTGCGTTTTCTGTACAGTCTTAGACACTTGTCTTAACTGGTGTAACATTTCCTGTCTGCCGTGAAGGTTAATAATGTGATGTTTCAGAGCAGTTTGATAGTTGTGATAGATCCGGAATGCATTCATACCACACACTTCAAGTGTACAGCAAAGAATCTTCTGGGAGTGGTCTGTGGCTCAGCGGATTAGGATACTATGATTGTTAGGTTGCTGGTTCGAATCCCTAAGTCAGCCAAGATTTCACCGTTGGACCTTTGAGCCAGGCCCCAATTTCTTCAGGTACTTTGAATTGCCCGTTGCTATGGAGAAAAGTGTCTTCTAATTAAAATGTATGTTATATGCTAGGTTCTGTCCAGATTAGAGATTCAGTGCATTGCTTACTATAAGGGTATGTGTGGGGCAAATTTCCAAATTTTAAAGCTGCCTTGGATTAAGATTTTAGATTATGCTTTAATGGAGAGAAAAAGTAAACATATAAATCCCAAACATCAAAGATAACATTTTACTTTACCCTATGTATCCAGTATTTATTTTTCTACTGCTAGTGACAGGTTATATTGTCTTTTTTTACACATCTGTTAACTAATTTTATTCCAGTTGTCATATAATTGTAACTTTTATATGTCCTGCTATAATGTTATAAATGTATTATACTTTAAAGCTAGAAAAGATGGGATGATCCCTCAAGATATACCTGAAAAGCCCTTCAACATGGTATTAAGTTTCTTATAATTTCTTAACTTTTAAATTTTTCATTTGCATGGAATATTTGTGTATTTTCATCCGATATTTGGAGGCACGTGACTGGACACAAGTGTGAAAGCAAGGTTTTGAACATTTCAGATCAGAAATATATTTGTTTCATTTTATTTGCTCAGTACCTAAGATGTAATTTATGTAAATTAGAAATAAAAATTTTGGAGTTAAAACTGAATTTAAACTTTTAGGTTGCTGCTTTATTTGTATGTTTCTAATTTGTATGTTTCTGCAGTTTTGTTTTCAGTTTATATGTAAACCATGATTCCGTTTCTTTAATTTGTATCTTCCATGAGACTGGCTTCACATCCAAAGCGTCCTCTGCCTCTTACCCTGTGCTGTGATTTATGGATGATTGGAATCAGGTTTAAGTGTAAGGTGAAACTTGAACAATGGAAATTGCTTTACTTTAGCAGTTTGTTATAATATGTTGCCTGATTCATTTCAGTAAATCTTCAAATTTATAAATGGGTACATGTGTAGATTACGTTGGATGAAAGGGTTTGATTGTTAAAGGAGGGTTGTTACATAATTCATAAAGTTACATAAAGTTGAGCAGTTAGGATGTGTGCCAGGTATATTAACGAAGGGTTACTAAAGGGTGGGTTTCATTTCTTGTTTTGCAGTTGTTTATCACAGAGTACTGCAGTGAAAATCTCATTTTCATCTTTTCTTTGAAGTGATCTTTACCACTCTGTAAAACTTGTTTAACAAGTGCTGTTTTGATTACTTTTATTTTAACAATGCAGTTTGATGCATTATTGACTATTATTATTATTATTATTATTATTATTATACACATAGACTGACTTTTTTTCTACTTGACTTTGGCAGAAGAACTCCCATCTCCATTCCCTGATCCTGCAACAGAAGCCAAACATGCACAGTTGGGCTGTGATCCAAAACGCTAGAAACTTTGGCTGGCAACTGAAATCACTCCAGGTGATAATGGATATGGAAAATGAAAAAAAAAATTGCATCTGACCCCAATACATGTTTTCACTGTGTGATGGTCCATCCCAGATGCCACAGAACCCAAGGCAGTCGACGCTGCTTCTGCACATGGTTAATATAAGGCTTCTTTTTTGGTATTTGTGAATGTAACTCTGAATAGAATAAAATAGAATAGAATGTGTGTCATTGCACATTTTCTTGCACAACGAAATTAGCGGAGCAGTCCCTTGAATGTGCATGTATCTAGTTATTACAACATAAAAATGAACATCCTCTGTAAATTTCAATTAATAGATTTGCATTGATATTTCACAATATCCATCCATTTTCTGAAACAGCTTGTCCTATATATAGCCACAGATTTGGCAATTCCAATTACCGTATTTTCCGGCGTATAA
>JAODKF010000126.1:13614229-13624302 GCA_026779585.1 Mormyrus proboscirostris
GTATAAGACGACCCCCCCACTTAGGAGCAGAAATTTATGGTGTGAAAAGTCGTCTTATACGCCAGAAAATACGGTAGCCTCAGCATATGTTTGGACAGTGAGGGGAAACCGCAGGGTGGCATGGGGGGGACATACAAGCCCCCTACAATCCACACCCTGGCACAGACTTGAACCAGAGTCCCAGAGGTGTGAGGCAACAGTGCTAACCACTGCACCACCACCCACGTTTTTCTAATATTACAGTTTAGTATTGTACAGTTTTCCTAGTATCACACGGTTATTGAACCAAGTCTGTCTTAAGCTTTATTCTGACTGGAGTTCAGTTCAGTGACGGCTCTGGGAAATAAACTTCAGCCTGTTAGTGTGGGGCTTTAGGCTCCTGTAGTGTTTTTCAGATGGTAGCAGGGAGAAGAAATGATGTCAGGAGTGACATGTCTCTTAGGATGTTGCTGACTCTGCAGAGGCAGTGTGTCCTGCAGATGTCCTCCAGTGAGGGCAGAGGAAGTCCTATGATCTCTTGGGCTGTGCTGCTGACTCTATGTATTGCTTGCCTGTCTGCCTCTGTGCAGTTGGCATACCAAGCTGTAATACAGTATGTCAAAACACTCTCAACAGAGCAGCAATAGAAGGCAGCTCCGCAGCCAGTTTGGTCCCGAGGCTATGTTCACACTGCAGGCCTTAATGTTCAATTCTGATTTTCTGCTCAGATTGAATTTTTTTGTTTGCCTGTTCACATCACTCTTTTTAATGTGAGCTATATCGGATTTCAATGTGAATGGTTCACTATACAGAACCGGCCTGTGTGCGCACAAAACAAAGAGGCAATGATGCGAATGAGCAAAAACAAAGACGTAACTTTATTGATTCGAAAACTGCCCGCTTACGATATGAGCCTTCCAGTTTTGCCTGAATATTTTTCTCGTACACACTCGTAACCCTTACGAAAATTAAACATGGTTTGCAATGGTTTGCCGTTTTTCATGGTTTTTTTTGGGTAACTATGGAAACCATGACTATGGTACATTTATCATGGTTTCGCTACAATTAAACCCCAGTATAATGTTGTTCATAAACCATGGTTTTTGTTTGACCGTGAAGTGCTGTGGATAAACCATGAGGTACCATAGTAAAACTATGGTTACTGCATAAAAATCATAGGAAACTATGGTGAATTTTCATAAGGGAATAAACAATGAGTTTGTAAATAACAATTGTTGAATAAACACAACAAACATTTACAAAATCATAAACACCAATCATAAAGACCAAGCCTAATCTAATTAATTAAATTAACGAATCTAGGCAGCAAATTAAATCCTCACATTACAGTATAGTGAACTTGATTCCAAGCTTTAATATGACATGCATAACCTGCTTACATGCAGTGGAAAACTAATGACTGGTTCTCCACATATACACTTTCCACACAGACTTCAAGCAAGGGCTAGCTTTGCTAAAATAATAAAACACTATAATTAAGCATGTGCACTAAAACATACATACGTACAAAGACGCTGACTAAAAGACGATCTATATCAGCACAAGCAGGGCTCGTGGTTAATTTAAGTGAGACATGGAGCAGACAGTGCGCAACGCTTTCATGCTGCTATTTTTATGTATTGCAAGTGTGTTACCACCTTTCATTAGGAAGGTAATACATGCAGTGTAATATGTTATAAATACCAGCTTAATCTCCTGCTGTTATCTGTACCGCGGGTTTGTTTTGGATCATGTAGGAACACGTGCCGCTCAAATCTTTGCGAGATTGGTATATTTTAACGTTTACCATTTCCAGCGGGGTGGCACTGGGGGTGGCAAGGGCTCTGTCGGGGGTGGTAATTGCCACCTCTGCCACCCTTTCCGCCCCTGCGTAAAAGTCGCATGAATTCCGATTTCGCTGTTCAGACTGAGGTCGCATTGCAAAAAATCATACCTGTATACGCGATTTATGACCGCATACTGGAGTAGCCCAAATTGAATTGCATAAATCGGATTCCATGTGACTTGTGCTGTTCTCATTGTCTTGAAAAAATGCGATCTGACTCACATACTGTATGAGCAAAAAAATTTGATTTGGGCCACATTTATCCTGCAGTGTGAACGTAACCTAAGTGTCCTTAAGAAGTATAGCTGCTGGAGATCATGGGTGTTTAGCTTAGGCCTGCACTCTTGCCCTCTTTCCACTGAAACTCCTCACCATTACTTTAAGCAATCACTGATATTATGGACTGTCAAGGAGGAAATATGGAAATCTCCTCCAATTTTCCTTCCTGTGGGGGAACGGCCGCAATGCAAACGGGGTGGCAGCAGAAGGCAGGGGTCTTGGCGGACCGATCGTCAGCTACCAAAACTGGGGAAAGAAGCCTGAGCTGGTGCGGGAGGTAGAGAGATACTGACTAGATATAGTCAGGCTCACCTCAATGCTCTCCGTTATTCTGATGGGGGACTTTAATGCTCCTGTGGGTAATTACAAAGAAACCTGGAAGGGTGTGATTGGTGTTGGGGAATGGACTGTCGGGGGGATGGTGGCTCTGGCGGTTGCTGAAGCAAAAACTCAGGTGTGGGAGGAGTTTGCTGAGGCCATGGAGAAGGACTTTCAGTGACCCTTGAAAAGGTTCTGGCAAACTGTCAGGTGACTCGATCAGGATCGAGGGGCATGCAGAGCTTCACCAATCCTATTTCATGTACAGCAGGGATGGAGAGCGGTTGACCTAAATCAGACAGTGGAAGAAATATTTCGAGGATCTAAATTGAGGTTCTTGTTTCTGTTTTTGCTGCAGCAAGTTTGCAATTGACATTTATTCACGGACTTGTCCCTGACGGTTTCTATTCAATAAATAAATAAATAAATAAATAGACAAAAATGTCAAGGGATTTTCGTATTTTACATTCATTCTTTTATTACATTCCAAGGAATAAGTTTTTAATCCGATTTTGGAGCGCAATGCATCCGCAAAGAAAATATAGTCTCATGAAATTCAACTTTCATAAATAATACTTTTAACACTTTCGAGGGAGTACTCCTTTTGGATTACAGTGTCTTTTACGCGTGGAAATAGATCGGTGCCCATAATATTTGAATGCTAACCGTTTTATATGGTGTCACAGTCCTTTTTGGATCGGGGCGGGGCGGTTTTCAAAACTTTTTTTATTGTCGTTTCCTGTAACAGGTGGCCTAAATCACTTCAGTGACGTATTATGTAAACGAGCAACATCTAATGGCTACTTAGGTTCGCTAAATTATTTGATTTATGTAACCAGAATTAGTATTAACCTCGGGTTTATTGAGATTATTGAACCATTACATAGATGCACTGCCATTTCACCAATAGGGGTCATAAGTGCATTTACCGAGCAGATTGGAAGCTGCTCACCTGGGATGTTAGTGGCAGCCATGCAAGGGGTGCAGAGGCAAATCGTACTTTCCTAGTGAAAGTGGTGCTGTTTGCGGATTACAGGCGGAAATAATTCGTTCTGCTTTCGAGTCCGGAGTACTGACATTAGTGACGACTTCGGTCGGTATCGGGAATACGTACTTCATTAATCTGCAGAAAAGCTAGTTGGTTATATATCTGTTACACCTTTCCACGTTTTATTGACTCAAGCGACAAAGCCATGTTTTGCCGAAATCAGACAACAAGGGCTACAGTGGCGAGGGGGTCTGCCCTGGAAATGGAGATACGACGGGGGAAGTTCAGGATGAGTATTTTCATGGATTCATCACAGGTGGGAAAGTTCATTCTTTTCTGAATTAGAGTGTTTCTTCGACTCGCTTTGGTAGTTTACCTTTGAGCTGAGTGTGACTTTACAGCAGGCGTTTCTGATATAGGGCAGGAAAGACTTGGAGTTCATACGTCTGTGTTCATGTTTTTTTATATTATTTCTGGAAATGATAAAAATCCCAGCGCCACTTGGCGATAGTAAATAAGTGTTTTTTTGCGGAATACTTTACTGTTGAAATAATTAAATAATTATATTATTAATTTGGTACTACAGTCATATATTTGATATTTGATGTATCGTGAACATCTTTAGCCAAACGTTCTGGTTTCTGTTAGTGATGTAACAATTTAGACCTGTTATATAAATGGATGTAGCCTATAAATGAACTAATGACTGCATCAGTGAATAATATTTTGAAAATAAAATTGTAAGATAAGTAAATATTATATTTAGTAACTGTCCACATATCTCCGTAAATGGAGTGGAAATCCATTCTGGGGGCCCCGGCGTGGACAGGAGGTGGGGGCTTAGGTACGTGTTTATCAGGGGGATCAGGATTTAGATCTACACTCAGCCCAATTTATGTGAAATGTATCTTTATATGAAACATATCTCGTTAAACGCATGAACTGCCTTATCGGTGCCCTCGGGCTAGTAAATATTACCAGGACTTACTGGAATAATGCGTTAACAGGCTTCTTCAGCGGTGAGTCACAAAATATATGTTGCACCCATAAGCACCACATTTTATGAAATTAGCAGTTGTTAAAATTTTCTGTGTGGTCGGGATTTCTGAAAAACTGCAAATCAGCATAAAATGTAAGCGATTAGTACTATACAGGAGAATAAATTATCTATATTCAATTTATTGAGCAGACGCTTTTATACAAAGCGGTGCACAATTGGCACGAAACCGAGATGAGGTTTCTATCTGTCGACCACTAGGTTACGGGTCCCACACGTTCCCACTTGCTTCCCAGAAGACGTTACACTTTTCCTTCGTAAAACAGTTGGATATTTTATTGGCTGCATTCAGGTAAATTACCATAGCTAAATCCACTTCAGGCACTGCCTCTTATATGAAGATGAAATCATGTAATATTTGTATTGTGTAATGATTGTCGTGTTTTGCAAGACCATATTGATTGAGTGTTTAATTTGTATGAGATGCAATATAATAGTAAACGTTATAACTAAATAAAATAATCACAATAAATATTACAATGAAAATAATGTAAAAAGAAAACAAATTATATAAAAAAGTTGGATACTGGAAAAGAAAGAGCAAGATGCGAAGAGCAAGTACAAAAGGAGTCTCAAACATTGAATGTTTAATGTACAAAAATACAGAAATTCGTAAGACTAGCTCACTTTTGGAAACATTTCTGAGACAGGATTTTCCTCAAAATGTAGCAAGGCAGTATTATCTATATATAAAATTATACGTAAAATAGTGCTCAGTCATAAGATGCTGTTAGAATATTAGTGCACCTCCATTAACAATACTTTACATAAATCTTTTTAAAAATGCACAGGTGCATAAATATGTAACGTTTATTATTATGGATTACGTGAGTCACTCTGGATAAAACCATGGTACACATAGAAAAAGCTACAGTAATCACAGCATCACTTTTAGCAGTAGTAATTATTATTTATATATTGCATTTTTGATAGTCATATGCTTCTGTGAAAAACTCAAATGAAGTGACCCATCCATAATATACAAGTAATACAGTGTATATGGCGTTGTATTTATACAAGGGTGAACAAACTATTTCATGTGTTTTGTTCATCACTGCCTCTAACGTTTGGGTGGCAGTGAGACAATGAATCGTGATCCAACCCTTTTAAAGCACACATCTACGAAGACCTTGTTTTATAGAGACATGAAATGCAAATAATTAAACACAATAGAACCTGGTTTAGGATTATCATGCATAGAGTCCTGGTGGACTGAATATGACACAAAGCTTTAACGATACAAGGCTTTGTCGAAGAAATCTCATCATGTATATATCAAGTTTTCATGGACATAATACTAGTGAAATGATTAGACTTGGATGCTGCTGTGAGTGTAATTGAGAAAACAATACAATAATCTTGTGCATTATGACTGTGGGTAGTAGAGTAGTGAAAATGACTTTTGAGGAGAGGTTAGGAGAGCTGAATCTGTTCCAATTTGGTCTCCTCTCTTCAAAGGGCGTTCTGCCACAAGTCTTTTGACATGTTCGGCTGTATTTTGGAACATATCAGTCAGGCATTCTCATGCCTCTCTCTCAGCAGTGGGGTCCTTTTGGGTCTTCTATATATTCTTTTTTGATTGAGATAGTGACTGATGGTGCAAGTCGAAACTATTATATCTTCTGCCTCAAGGAATACTTGGATCTCTGTGGCAGCGATTGAGTTACTTTCTCAAATGTTTAACAATCCTTCACTGTAGTCTCTGATCAAGTTTTCTCTTTCAACTGTATCCACGAGGTTGGTTACATTGCCATGGGCCACAGACTTCTTGATAACTTCGCACATGATGAAAACAGCAACACCAAGGTTCCTGGATAATCTGTATTTAGCCACATTTCTTTTTCTCACTTTGACCTTTTCAAGCAATTCTTTTGTTTTCTTTCTTTAGTCTATGGTCATTTCAGTACACATAGTGGTAAAAAAACAGGAGAGTAAATACATTTTCCTGTTCATACTCGTAGAATGGGTTAAATTCATACTGTAGGCATCTCCAAGTGATGACAGATGAGTTCTACCCTCAAGTAAAGTAGAATCATGTGCTTGAATTGTATGTACTGCCAGTAATATTGTTCCAGCCATTCACTTGTTTTGATTTGTTTCATTGCATATCCAAAAAAAATTACTTATATTCTAGAAGTGTTTTTAATTAACAATTTTCTATGTAAATGCTGAATTGTTTCCAGAAAGTGCATGAGTGCCAATATTTTTGTCCACATGAACCGTGCATTTTCTGTCTCAGAAGAGGTTCCTCCATGTGTTCCATTCCCTCTCACTACTGTTTATTTTTAGTCAAAGTAATGTTTGTGTGTTTTCATGTCACCAGTGAGTGGTCCGCCAAAGGATCAGTGAGCTTTCTGGTCTCCTCATTACCCTTAATTTACAGCATTTAGCGCACTTGTGTGGCATGTACCCACAAGTACAGACAGCATTTACAAAGAAGGCAGGAGGTTTGCAAAGCACTCACAAGCAGGCGTTGCCCTAACCATTTATCATCTTCTTACCACTTATGCCTGGCAACACAGGGAGCAAGCTGGATGGGATGCCAGTTCGTCACGTGGCACGTACAGGCACGATGGCTCACAGGCACCAGTTAGCCTAAATGTATGCCTTGGCACTGTGCGAGGCAACCTGCAAAGCTTAGACAGTGTGTACATGATACTCTCACAGATCAGAGGTGGGATTCATACCAGATCGAGGAAACAGTGCTACCCATTATACCACCCACACACTAACCAGAGTATGTTATTGTTTGTGATGAGTGTCTAGTGTTCATTAAAGTCTAAGCAGCCTCTTCAGCCCAAAGTCTAATGCAGCTTCTGGATTCAGTAAATTGTGAGATGCAGAGATCCACTAGAAAAAAACACTAGTCACTGGTGATCTCTGTCTACTGTCTGCAGTTTCTCCCCCACAATGAATTATCTCAGTACCTCTCTGATAAGTGTAATACGAATAGTGGCCATAAACTGGTTTGTATAAGATCTCCCTTTCTTCTATAAGGAGAAGGCAAACATGTTTATGTACAAGACTTTATAGATGCTTCACAGCTGCTCTGCATGTGTATTTTCTAGTTCCACTTGACTTCTTATTAAACATTTCGCAAGTGGTTTTATTTTTTCTGAGAGCTTTGGAGGTTTTTGACATTTTTATTTTGCGCAGGACCTGGCAGCCTTGCACTACAAATCTGCTGCGAGTGTCTGATCTGGGCTGTTATCTGAACTCTTTTCTGCTGCTGTCTTTTACTCCCGTCAGTAAACTAGCATTAACTAGCTATGTTTAGGAACTCACATTTATTTTCTCATTACGCAACCCAGCAACTCTACTCCCACCTTGCCTGGACGTGACATATAACCCTCAGATATGTGATATAGTACAAATAGTACAGGTTGAGGCGCTGCCTTGTTGAAAGCCCTTTGTAAGAAATCAGCCAGCCAGCCAACCAGCTCTGACAGTATTCTGTGTCACTCATTGATTGGAGGGAAGTCTTAACAACAAGGGAAATCTTGTTCCTGGGGGACAGTGTGAATAAAAAAAGCTGTGATTCAATACACTAAATGTGGATTTTCCCAATAGATTCTTGCTTCTCTTGGTGTCTGGGACTGACTCATGGCTTGACTTTACGATGTGTAATTTTTTCCTTCTGTTTGCACTCACCTCCTGATTGGTCACTGTTTTATTTAGTCAGTTCCACCCAGTCATTCACATTCGCTGTGTAACCTCTTTGTAATTCCTGCAGTGACCCCTCCCACTTCCACTCCCCATTCAACCTCGTGCTCTCATGGCGAAAAAGCAACCCTGCTCCAAATGCAGCTCATGCTTCTTTGGCAAGATTGTGCATGTCTCACATAGCGCTCATGACTACATAAAAACAGTGTATTACCACATTTCACCACAGAGGGTCATTTGAAAGAGGGTCACAGCATTGAAATCACTTTGGGACAATTTCAGACAATTCACTTCTACCATATGTTACAGCCATGGCCAAAAGTTTTGAGAATATCAATTTTCACTGATGCCTGATGCCTCAGTTTTCATGATGGCAATTTGCATAGACTCCAGAATGTTATGAAGAGTGAAGAGATGAATTGCAATTAATTGCAAAGTCCCTCTTTGCCGTGAAAATGAACGTAATCTCATAAAATCATTTCAGCCCTGCCATAAAAGGAACAGCTGACGTCATTTCAGTGACTCTCTCATTTACACAAGTGAGACAAAGCTGGAGATCACTCTGTCATGCTGACTGATGCCTTGTCTACACGTACACAGATATTTTTTAAAATGGTGTTTTTCCTCCTACGTTTTTTTTTTAAAAAAAAAAACCCCGTCCACACAAAAATTGTCTTCTAAAAAATTTCCGTCCACATGAAACCGCTAAAATGCGCTATAATTGCTTTGCATACTTGCCTTACTATATTTGAAACCACCTGTTTTGACAATCCAGATGCATTTGCTGTTTTGCGTAATCTCCCCTCATCTGCCAAATAGTAGAGTGCAGGCAACATTTTGTTTACACCGAGAAGCGACCTTGTTACGGTCGTCTGCCCTTCGATGTGTGGACAAAGCAGCTGACTCAGAGACAACAGCGATGTCCTGGACATACGAAAATTCTCCCGCCATTCGTCAGCAACAACCACTTCGTTCTCAAAGTTGTCCCACTAACTTGAAGTCCGACCGGGTCTCATCCAAAACCGGCGTCTGTACCGTGGGAGTGTCGCATATAACAGTGACTTCTGTAGCACATTCAGACGCCTGTGTTGATCAATATAATGCGAGAGTGACTCAACATTTATCTGTACACATGTAAGAAGTCCTGTCAGCAAGAGTAGCACAAGCACTATTGCGGCTAAGTTCGCCATTGCTCAAACTCACCTAATGTATACAGCAAACAGCGCACGCTCTGATGTTAAACAAAGTGGACAACGGTGCACAATCTGACGTTTCGAGCCAAAAACTCTTTTTTTCTCTATCTACATGTCGACGCTAAAAACGGAGTATCTTAAAATCTTCACCCTGGATGGAGTTTTGCAAAAGCTCCATTTTCAGTGACCCCGGGCGCCGTTTACGTGTGGACAAAAGCCCAAGACGTATAGAAAAAGGTACGTTTTAAAATATTCCCGTGTACGTGTGGACAAGGTATGAGTTACAATAGCAGACTGGATGCTTTAAAAGGAGGATGGTGCTTGAAATCATTGTTCTTCCTCTGTTAACCATGGTTACCTGGTTACCTGCAAGAAAACACGTGCAGTCATCATTGCTTTGCGCAAAAAGGGCTTCACAGGCAAGGATATTGCTGCTAGTTGGATTGCACCTGAATCAACCATTTATTGGATCATTAAGAACTTGGAGAAGAGAGGTTCAATTGGTGTGAAGAAGGTTTCAGGGCGCCAAAGAAAGTCCAGCAAGTGCCAGGACCGTCTCCTAGAGTTGATTCAGCTGTGGGATTTAGGCACCACCAGTACAGAGCTTGCTCAGGAATGGCAGCAGGCAGGTGTGAGTGCATCTGCACTCAGTGAGGTGAAAGGTTTGGAGGATGGCCTGGTGTCAAGAAGGGCAGCAAAGAAGCCACTTTGCTCTCAAGAAAAACATCAGGGACAGACTGATATTCTGCA
>JAODKF010000126.1:13624402-13637559 GCA_026779585.1 Mormyrus proboscirostris
GGCCTGGTGTCAAGAAGGGCAGCAAAGAAGCCACTTTGCTCTCAAGAAAAACATCAGGGACAGACTGATATTCTGCAAGAGGTACAGGGATTGGACTGCTGAGGACTGGGGTAAAGTCATTTTCTCTGATGAATCACCTATCTGATTGGTTGGGTCATCTGGAAAAAAGATTGTCCAGAGAAGAAAAGGTGAGCGCTACCATTGGTCCTGTGTCATGCCAACAGTAAAGCATCCTGAGACCATTCATGTGTGAGGGTTCTTCTCAGCCAAGGGAGTGGGCTCACTCACAAGAACACAGCCATGAATAAAGAATGGTAGCAAAACATCCTCTGAGAGCAACTTCTTCCAACCATCCAAGAACAGTTTGGTGAAGAATAATGACTTTTCCAATATGATGGAACACTGTGCCATAAGGCAGACGCAATAACTAAGTGGCTTTGGGAATAGAACATCGACATTTGAGTCCGTGGCCAGGAAACTCTCCAAACCTTAATCCCATTGAGAACTTGCGGTCACTCCTCAAGAGGAGGATGGACAAACAAAACCCCACAAATTCTGACAAACTCCAAGCATTGATTATGCAAGAATGGGCTGCCATTAGTCAGGATTTGGCCCAGAAATTGATTGACAGCATGCCAGGACAAATTGCAGAGGTCTTGAAAAGGAAGGGCCAGCACTCCAAATATTGATTCTTTGCTTAAACTTAATGTAATTGTCAATAAAAGCCTTGGACACTTATGAAATGCTTGTAATTCTACTTCAGTTATCATAGAAACATCTGACAAAAAGATCTGCAAACATCGAAGCAGCAAACTTTATGAAAACCAATAGTGTCATTCTCAAAACCTTTGGTCACGACAGTACTATTACCATCCATAGTCAACAGGTTCCTGTCACAGATGATGTTTCAGTGCTGAACAAACCACAGACAGACCCCCCAAGTTCCTGATTTGACAGCTAAATTGAGAGTTACAGGTGCAAGAGTCAATGAGGCAGCTGCAGCCAGACCATACTATGTTATTTTGGTGTGAAGAAGTGAATGTGCCTGTTCACGTCATGATTAGTAAACGCAATATATCTGACCTGCACTTGCGCCTGTGATTTGTATCACATTAAATCCCGTCGTGTAAATTAATGAAAGCAATACCAGCCTTGCTTTTGACAAGTGTTTTGACAATATTTCTAATTGACCAACAGAGTGCGCTGCTTTTCATGAACGTAAAACTAAACTCCAAAGACAATTTGGTGCCCTCCAGTGGTGAATAATCTGACAAAGCATTTCCTTTAAGACCTTTGGGTTTGATTTCCACTTTGAAGTGTTTATTGGTCTCTTCTGAGGGCTTATGTTCCTCCAACATTTGAAAGACACGTAGAGAATCGCTGTCTGTCTGTTTACCCTAATATATCTGCATAGGTTTCTAGGTATGAGCTCCGAGCTCAGTGTGACCCTGCATAAGCAGTTATGGATAATTAGTGCATGATCAAGTTATTACTTTGTACATTAAATGTAATCAGTGCGAAATGACAGTTTCTGTGTATGTACACATCAACTCATAGCCTGTCTCCCATTCTGGAATGTCCCCTGCCTTGTTCCCTGGGCCCATTAAAAATTAAACCAGGTCTTTTAAAGTGCATAGAACCTCTCCTTGGTTGCAGATATGAAGCAGTTTGATAGAAACAGGATTTTTATTAATATTCTTATCAGAGGAATGGCTCTGGTTTGTGCGATGGTCTCGCGGCCAGTGTACTCATTTACACAGCTCATAAGCCACTTGGAAGAGTTTTTATCTACTTCCTGATCCAGACGTTTGGATTTACGCTGCTCGGATCTGTGCATTTCCTCTTCAGCTGCTTCTCGACGAACGTCATAGTCCAAAGTGAGAGTGACCAACTCAAAACAACTCAGCCATGTCTAATTGAGATGAACTTATGTTTCATTTTATCTCTCCCCTTAAAAGCCGACTAAGCGCAACGTAACAATGTGAAGTGAATGAAAGGTCAGTATGACCTTTGGTTACTGTGCTAAACTGTCAATTCAGTGTATATTTCATTAGCCTACTCCTGCAAGAAGGACTTAATGTAATATATAATATTTATATTATACTTGATAAGAAGTTGGATTTCCCAGAGTATGTAATTTTTCTCCTCTTGATAAACTTGTCTTACGGCTTTTAAAAGCAGTTCATTAGTCTCCTCTATGTGTTACCATAATCCCCTGAAACGTTCATGCCATAGCTGACTCAATCTGAACTGTAAAAACACAAAGTCTTTCTGTCAGGCAGGTGTTCAAGACGGCAGGCTTGAGTGCAGCAATACAAAGTGGGTGTTTATGATGAGGCTATATGGCCTAATCTCTCCTCTCCACGCCCCTCAGTGCCTTGTTTGTGTCTATGGGATGGCTTTCCGTTTCGCCATTGGGTATTCTACATCACTGAACTGATTGTGAATGATTGTGCTGAAGGAGGTGGGAGATTTGAAGAAATCAATTGGTCATAGAGTATATTCTGTTCTTCATAGTGGTAGGTATCAGAGTTAATTTCTATTCTTCAGAATGTTTTATCTCTAGAGAACTCAAAACCTAGTACAGGAAATGTTTCTATATAGCACAACATTGCAAGTCTGTTTAAAGCTCATTGTAAGAATTATATACGTAAAAGCCGTATGACCCAGACCCTGAACATTACCCAAGACCTGGGTAAACTAAAATAACAAAGAGTATTAAAAAAATCTCAAATAGTTATAGCATGGTAAGTAAAATTCTTTCAGATCAGTATTGAATATGAAAATATATCAAGACACGTTTTAAAACCAAATCTACACAGGGCCAAAGAAACACACAGATTTGTAGATCTCATAGTCATATATTGATTGATTTCATAGAGTGATTGATTTCATAGAGTTTCCTTCTGCATGCTTATGTCATGCTGACTAAGGGGTGCAAGGTGAAGTATGTCCATTTGCCCGGGGCTTATTAAGGGAAATGCCTGAATCAACACAGTCTTGCACTGGATGCATTCCTTTGTTATTTTTCCAGTAACGAATTCCCACGATAACTTTGTGATAAATTGATAAAGTGATAAATTTTGTCATGTGGGCCAGTCCAGCCCTATCTGTGATTTGATTGCATATTTAATTAAAGCATTATGTATAAAATAATTCTAATGACTAAATTGTTCATGAGCGGTGCCGTCTCTTGTACTCTGTGCCTATGCTGTTATGGTCCCACCCCATAGGAAACCACTTTGCAGCTATTCATCAGGCACAAAGATAAGAATAACAGGCTGAAACCAAGAACATTGTAATGTTTATTACATTTAAAAGAACCAGCTTCCTACAATTATGAGGTGATATTTTTGTTAAAGTATTTGATTTTGAGTTATGGAGGAGCTTAGTATAGTACTGTAATTATATTCACTGGATTTGTCAGTTGTTGTATGCTTAAGATTAATAATGCCTATACTCCTTGTTCAGGAGTTCAATCTCTCTTCAGCTTATTTAACATACGTTTCTTTTATTATGTTTTTTTACGTTTATATTATTGTTGTTTCAGTACATACGCATGCAATGAAGTTTCGAACATGTGGTCTTGCCCCTTTCACAATATGAAGCAAAGGGGTTCAAAGTGGTTAATAAGTTAATTTCTTACGGAAACGTTCTCAGATGAAAACTGACTCACTCCCTTTTAACTGGTTTGAACTCAGCTGGAGCTCTTCGAACAACTTTAATCATGCATAAAGCCTATGCCAGATAAAAAAAAAACTCATACGTTTCCAGGTTCGAATGAATATGTATCTCTGTGTGTACATACACACACACACACAAACATATGTATATGTATATGCCAGTGTTCCGATTTACAATAAAACAATGGATTCAAAAGTCGTTTGGAAGTTTTCTGATTAAAAAACCATAAGAAGCATTATATAAATGGATTTTATGTATACTGAATGCTATGTTGCATTGACGATGAATGCATGTTTACTACACCAACTACACGCATGGTGAATATTACATCCGGTTTTGAGATGTAGTCGCTGTGTAATGGAGACAGTTCCAATTCCAGACAATTCCAGTCAGACACCAGAGACCACATTAAGTAATTGTATTTACCATCTATTAAGAACTTGGTATTTTGAGTAGTCTGTGTTGTATTCAAGGGCGTAGGTCTGCTTAAGCATTAATTGGGAGGGTCCAAATCAGCCCCAAGCCCCCGCTCCTAAATACACACTGGATCCCCACAATATTGGTAGCATTCAAATCTCCGTCCATGATTGGATCTAATGAAAAGGTCGACAGAAGCATTTCATGCTCTTATGATGGCCAGTCGTATTTGCCCTCTAACAGATGAAGCTCTTAGCAAGAACTCGTTTATTTACAGTTAATTAATTTCCATCAACGTTTTTAATACGGGCAGATCTCAGTCTTAACGTTAATGGAAATATGTTTATGGTGCGTTTCAGTTAGAAAGTTGTTGGTGCGTGCATACATTTTTTTTCAATTTATTTAGAGGTTATTTAGGGTAAAAAACTTGATTATTTAATCGATAAATTCATACAGACAGTAGCAGCAATGTTTTTTGTTAGTTGAGAAGCCCGAAATGATGGATTTGTCTAAGTCGATTGATATCATTTTTTCTCTCACTCATGATAAACCTCAGTTGATAACGGTGCTTCTAAAATTACTCGTATTTATTCTTGTCTTATCGCAGTTCACCGCATCTTATGAGTGTTAAGCTAGGCAAGCCCCGGTCTCCAGCTACAGCCCCCGCACGTTGCCTGTAGGCTAACGCGTCGAGTCTCTCACCAGGGGAGCTATTTGTAGGCACCATCGCCTGTTGAGTCGCGGTTCTCACTGGACTCACCGCAATGCAACTTCGCCTTACGAGAGGAAGAACAGAGAACTCTGGCGTCGCAAGACTTTCATTTTTCGGAATCTCGATTGCTTAGATACAGGCAAAAGTTTGTATTCGGAATTACTAGGGGAAAGTAACTTCGTCAAAACAACTTCTGACAGAAGTTGCCCTCTTCAAACGAATCGTTTGTGTAGTCTGCTGGAAATGCCGTAGGTTGTTAGGTTGTGCGAATACGTTATTTTTTATCATGAATCCACTTTTAATGGACGAATTTCGTTAATGTTCGTGGGTGTCGTTGACAGAGATGGTTTTTGATTACATTTTTTGCTCTCGGTGTCTGCGGGACGCAATCGTGCGCTACACCTTTCTGTTGGCATGGGTTTTTCTGATACCAGGGATTTTGGAATTTTTTTAGCATTAATTTCAAAGACTTTCCAATATTACATGAACTGTAGAACAGTAACTTAGAGGTCAAGTAAATCTTCTTATCCTAAACCGATACTTCTTAAGGGTATGCAAGTGAACAGAAATGGAGGAGCGAATGAGAATACTGGAAGATCTCAATATGATCTACATTAGGCAGATAGCCCTAAGTTTACAGGTAAGCAGACCACTTGAGATTCTGTTGTATGTGTGTCAAGTATGTGTGAGGTATTAGGGTGTTGAAAACGTTAGTTAAGGGAAAAAAAATCAGAATACTTCCCCATTTTATGATGAATTAAATATTTAAGATATTGATCAAAAATAAACTAGATGACTAAATTGAAATCGAAATGGAGGATGCAAAGCTTTTATAGGTTTTACTTGGTAATTTGTTTGATAAGCTTGTTCAAAAGAAATATCTAATAAAAATACAATTTTGAACTATTATTATTAGCATTTGGAGAATGTAGTCAATCTTAATGTTTCATTAACTTCTAGTAATTGATACACAAATAGCAGCAGCGTGAGAACAAAACAGTGTGGAATGGCTGAGTTCCAGCATGGTCTCTATATGTTTAAATGTTTTGTGCTGCACGAAGGAGGATGTCACATGTGAGGACTTGAGCATTTCCTGTTTCCCACAGCTGATTCATTCTGTGGACTGTAGTGAAGATTTTTGCTTAATCGTTAGCTGGTTCAAAGGTTAAGGCCCATTAAACATAATAATTTAAATACCTGTAAATGTTTATGTGGGCATAATCAGTTGGCTTCTCACCAGATTATGTTTGTTTATTGTTTTTATTTTTGGGAAACTTTGTTTCTCTCTCACGAATAAAACAGTTTTTACTTTGCGTTGGGGTCGCGTGTAGTTTCCGAAATAATTCCCACCTCAACAGCTATATGAAAATAAGTGAAAATATAATCATGTCAATGACAGTAGCCATATTAATTTGTACAAATGAGTTTCTTACTTGCGTTGGTCCTTACGTTTTTAATTGTATAAAGGCTTCTGGGATGCCCCTTGTGGTATGCTTCTTCAACAGTGTTTCTTTGTATTTCATAGAATGATATCAGCCTACAGTGTCCTTTGAGGAATTTATGCTAGGTTGGGGCTCACTGACAAAGGTTAAGCTGGGGACCAGAATGTCATCATGTGTTAAGTCTCTTTATGTCCCAAGCTAACTGGAATTAGTCTAGTTTTGTGTTGTGCCGAGATTGCAGTGATGTCACTCTGCTGATTTAGGATGAGTACAGTACTTTAACAAGGGTTTGCAGTGCTTTGTCTCTTGCTGCGATACACTGCATGTTCCCTTGTACCTTTCAGTTTATATGAAGTAGACATTGAGCACGACAAGTTGTATTTACTTGCGCACATACTTATATGTTTATTATGTCCATGCTGTAATGAACTGCAGGATACACTGTGGATGACAACGTCAGCATGCTCTCAGAAGATTCTCTTTTGTTATATCAGTGAGCGGTACTTGTTCTGCTAAGAAGCTTTTTTGTCGTTAAGAAAAACGTACACCAAAGACGGAAATAATTGCTTCTAACTTCTAAATATTTTGCGTTTCTCACATGTCAGTTTCCTTGGCATTTAGAAGCAGTAGCTGAGATCTCACAGTGAAAATAAATACTGTGTCATATTTATTATATGCAGTTCATACTGTTGAGTGGTGATGCTCTTGTAGAATGTGGAAATGTCTGAGACTCAAGTAAGCAGTGGTGTGAGTAATGCAGGAATAAGTAGGGGAGTATGGATGATTCAGAGGGATGTGCTTGGAAGGTTTCATTCTACCATGCCTTGCTGTACAAACGACTGGAAGTGGAAGTGATTCATGATTCAGTGAGCACCCGAAATTTTCTGCTCGCATGCACTTGGAATGAGATTGCCAGCCTATATAGTAGCATAGGCACGTGTTAAAGCCATGCTTCATTTCATTGCATTGGCTGTTTTCTGTACTATTAGGGAGGTAGTAATGATTGTCACCCATTCGCCCATATTCCAAGCAGTAATCCCGGTTAGGGTCGTGAAGCAGTCTGAAGCATCTCCCAGGCAGCACGGAGACACCCTGGATGGGAAGCTAATCCACAGGAGACATACACAAGATCTAGAGACACCAAGAACCTGAATGTCTTCAGACATGGGGAAGAAACCAGAGAAGCCATGTGACAAGTGACGAATTTTACACACGCAGAGCAGGGGCAGGTCTGAAACTCCCAACTCCAGTGTCACCCACTAGGCTACTGTGCTAAACTATTAATCTATATAAAGTTCCAATATATTTTTTATTATATATTTAATCCTTTAACCTATGTATTATATTCAGGCTCCAGGGAACTCAGGCTATTTGTTTGTTTGTTTGTTTGCCTGTTTGCTGTTTTGCTTATTTAAAGTAACGGTTTGGATTGTATATCACTTGTTTTGGCATTTTGGCTTCACATCACTTTCCAGCTTAAAGGTACTTCCAAAACCATCATATACCGATGTATCCAAAGCTTGGAATCCAAAGTGTGTTTAGTGGCCTAAGCACAAATTTCATTTCGAGTGCTGATTATGAATTATAACAGAGTAGACTTGCGTAGTGCTGCTCTTATTGGAGCAGACTGCATGTATGTTACTTCTGTCTCTGTGTTTCTGAAACTGTTTCACCATTGTCTTTTTAAATGGTTTCCCACACACTTTCCCAGAAGAAAATACTAGCCATAAATAGGCTCTCAATGAGCTGTTTGAGGCACTACAGGCTGGGACATACAGCACAACAGACAATAAATGGCAAGAATTTTTCCCCTGCTGATGTCTGAATCTCTGACACCACGGCAGGTACATTTTTCTGCCCTGTGAACAGGTTCTGATGAAATTGGGCTGTGGTCACCCATGGTGTGTGTGTCACCTGGAGCAGCACTGATGCAAGAGGCAACGTTGTGGTGAATCTGAGCACACGACACAAATCAGTGACCTTGTCTCTTAATGTCTTTCGCGAGACACAGGGGCACACAACTGTTTGAGTGGTGGATTGACAGGGTGTTGAAACCTAGCAGGATATTCAGCTGACTCATAGCTGAGCTGTGACATATTGCTATAAATACTCTCGGTGGATGACATAGGAGGCTGCCTCCCAGATTTTAGCATGCCTGTGTCACATAGTGTAGCCACTGTGAGACTCTCAATGACTGCATCATATATGAAATGAACTGGGTAGAATTTTTCCTTTCGTTTATTAGTCCTTTCTCAAACTGATGTTACCCTACTCCGCTTTTTGGGACTGAGATGAAGATTCACAGTTCTTGAGAAGGGAAAGTGTATTCAGTTTGAGCAGCTGTGGGATCCTTTTGCATGATTATGTCGTTTAAGTAATTATATGGCAGCCTTTAAGTCCCAAAACACATTATGAACATTCTCTTCCCATGGTTTTTATTGTGCTGAAATTCCTATAGGGGTCTGTGCACTTATCCTTTTGGGTAGATGCTGTGCTGCTTTGTGTATTAATATCTGAATGTAATAAGTCTTCGTTTGTAGGTTGGGCGGAGAGGGAACTGGGAATTATATTGTATTCCAGATAAAGAGGGATTGTATATTTCTTGTAGCTCGTTCAGCCCCCTTTTCTGATAAAGCCCTTGAGTAGAATGAATTCTTTGTTGAAGAAACATCTCAGCATCTTTGTGTAGTTTTTCTACATTCATGCCCTGGGATTCTGACGCAAACACATTTCGTTAAAGAAGGTAGTGATTCCAGATGTTATGAAGCTGCTAAAATAAAGGTCAGATTTTGCGAGGAGAAAAACAAAACACAGAATAATCCCAACCCTCCATTACCCTCAAATCGTCGGATGTCATGCATGTAAGCAGGGAGATGAATGGCATCATTTTCACGAGTGTATTACTGCACAAACACTAGAACACACTGTGCTGTACGACCTGGTAACACTGAAGCTCCTATGTGCTGAGGCAGCCTGACTTGGCAGGAGAGTCTCTTTGGCGGGGAACTTTTCAGCTCTGTTGACTCAAGATGCACACGTGTTCATAATTGCTGGCCTATATCCCCAGGAAGCCCACGTCAGGGTGGGAAAGCTTGGCATTCCAGTTGGAAATGCCTTTCCTTTTGGCAGTTTGAGTAAGCTACACTCACTCCTGAACAAGGAGAATTGGAGGCAAGGGATAAAAGTAAAAGAAAGATTTATGAAGGGAATTGTTTTTTGCAATAAACAGACTATTGTTATACAAATATGCTGCCTGTTTGCACAGCAGCTTTACAGCATTTAATTGTAATCAGTAATAACGCTGGCTAGCACATATTTGAATGGAAATTCAAGTCACTAGACAGAACATGCTGCTTTGTTTTCCTGTGTTTCTAGGGTGTGAAACTGTTTTGCTTCAGTGTAGCTGGGACAAAACTGTGGTCCTAGAACATGTGTTGCGTGATTCACAAATTGCTGTAAGATCTTCTGAAGTCGAGTTTTAACAACTTAGCCATGTACAGCACACAGTGAAACAAGATGGCGTTCCTCCTGAATTCACTGTGCAAGTTTCATTACAGGACAGAAATGATCATACTAAGAAACAAACAGAACTTACTGAAGGAAAGGATGGCCAGTATAATAACCTAGTTACCCCCTAGTTTTTCCACAACCCTTGTCCTGGGTCGTAATGAAAATAAAACTGTGTACAGGCACCTGCGATGGTGAAATCTACAGCTCCATGGGGAGCATTACTGGTAGTCTGGCCAGTGCTGTTATTCGTCCCAGTGCTCAACTGTGTTACTGTACTTACTGCGCCAAAAGGAAAGCTGGGTTTCGTCTTCCCTGGTGTGTCAGACCATGCTGCGTGTTAAAAGGCGCGACCAGGGTTATGTCTTGGTTGTCCATCAAAATTTTCCTGAAATGGCTTTGTGTAAAAAAACAGCGTATGATATATAGTTTACTTACAATATGGTATATGTTAAGATTCCTACAGCTTTAAATTTAAACAGCATATAAAGAATGCAAACTTATGTAACACCATATACTATTTATTCAGCTGGATATTTATACAGCTGGCTATTAAAGGTACATGCCATTCTAAAGTTTACAACAGATGCTTCCTTAATATCACAACAAATGCCATAAAAGTTACATCAGAGGTGAGGGACAAGAAGCAAAAAGCTGTTAATGGCTAATGGTTAATGGTTTTTTTCCAGTTTTACATGCAGAAGGCTACTGGGCTCAGGCCAGTGAGCATGCAGAGGAAAAGAACATATCCTTCCTGAACCCAACATGCACAGATCTCTAATTCCTGCCATTCTAAAGGTTACATTATGATCTCACCAGAGTGCAGGCAGGCAGGTTTTCAGTCTTTCATCTCACAGAGATGCGGGCAGCTGACTGTTATTGATACCTGTCCAGTGAAGTCATCAGAGCCAATATTGCCCATAAGTAATATATACTTATTGCAGGCCATGCAGGATGATGATGTCATGTACTGGATGGGGGATTCAGGGGCAGGCGTGGTGGCGAAACAAAAGGGGTTTTATTGAACTTAATGAACAAGGGCTGGAAACAAACTGGATTGCGAGGGATCAAAACAGGAGGACTGGAACGAGGAAGGAAACTGGCAACACAAAGGTACAACGTCAGTGACTGGACTTGGAAACATATTGTGGCGACGGGCGGACTGAGGCGTTGTAGGAGCAGAGAGAGAGATGGACAACTTGCTTGCTAGGAAAACACACTCTTTATTAGCAGTCCTTAAAAGGAATGCATCAGGCATCCAACAAGCACCGAACCGATTACATACAAGAAACACAGGGTTGTCAGATGCCAAACTGTAAGATGCATACACGGTAGGAGATTTACTAAGCTAATTACACACAGGGATCAGACCGGCGGCCCGTACTGCGCAGCGGGGTGTCTGGATTATCGGGGTAACTTGTCGGATTTAAGGTAGTCTGGGCAAAATGTAAGTGAATGAATATGACAGTGAAGTCCATTTAAACTGTGGTACCTTACACGCTCACACAATAATCTTACGGTAAATGTATATTATTCCATTATAAACCTAAAATTAGCTATGTCTAAAGTGTTGGGGGCTGTTTGCAAACCCTATAGATTATTTACAAATCAACAAAACCGTTACATGCATGTAAATCTCACACCGGCCAGCTGACCCAAGTTGGTAACACTGCAGTAATCATAAACGAAATCAGCTAGAAAAGCACAGACAAGACAAAAAACTGCATATGAAACATTGTGAAAGACTGATAACGTACACGAATAGCACAACAAGCATGCTTCAGCATGTCCATCGGTGTTCTGACCTATCGAAATGTACTACCAAGCCTTTTTGCTCATGTGCGGTGCCACCGTTTGGGGGTTAGGGTTAGGTTTTAGGGGTTTGGGTTAGAGTTAGGGTAAGGGTTTTAGGGTTTTTTGGGGGGTTAGAGTAAGGGTTATGGTTAAGGCTTTCCATTAGCACTATGGTACCCTAACTCGACAAAGTAGCTCATCTCAACAGAACACCGGCACCACAGAGAGCTCAATTCACCACCACCAGAGCGAAGATTATTAAAAAGGCAAACCAGGCTAAAAAGCTGCACATAAGGGCCTTAGATTATTTGGTAACGCTTTATATTAAGTGCACCTTCATATATATCACCACCTCCATATCTTCAAGAAGAAACAGGAGGGTGAGGTGGTGGATAAGATGTAACAGATGATGGTGCCTGGTGGCTGGGCTTTGGCCTGTGGGGCCTGGCCAAACCCAGCCCGAAAGAGGTACATGGGATCATCCCCAGGTGGGCCCACCACCCGCAAGGGGAACGTCATGGATTCGGTGCGACATATTCTTCTTGGGTGGCAGTCAAGGGAGACCATGGTAGACCGATCTCTGGCTGACTAAACTGGCTTTCGGAACATGGAGTGCGCCTATGCGCCAAATGACACTTCGGAGTACCCGGCCATCTTGGACTCCCTGAGCGGTGTGCTGGTTAGCTCACCATGAGAGGATTCCATCGTTTTTCTGGGGGACGTCAATGCTCAAATGGGCAATGACAGTGTGGCCTGGAGGGGAGTCATTGGGGAAAAACAGACTCCCTGATCTGAACCTAGTGGCGTTCTGGTGTTGGACTTCTGTGCAAATGCATGGTTTGTCTATAACGAACACCATGTTCGAGCATAAGGGTGTCCATAAGTGGACATGATACAAACATGCCCGAGGCTACTGGTCTATAATCAGTTTCATAATTGTATCAGCTGATCTGTGGACTTCTGTCTTGGACAGTCGGGTGAAGAGAGGGGCAGAGCTGTCAACTGATCACCACCTGGTAGTGAGCTGGCTAAGGCGGCATGAGAGGAAGCCGGTCTTACCTGGCAGGCTCAAGCATATAATAAGGGTCTGCTGGGAATGCCTGGCAGAGGCTCCTGTTCACCAGATCTTCAACTCGCACCTCCAGCGGGTCTCCAACTGCTTAGAGGTTGGGGATGTTGAGTCTGAATGGACATTGTTTCGATCCTCCATTGTGGAGGCAGCTGTATGGAGCTGTGGGTGCAGGGTGGTCAGAACCAGTCGTGGCGGATAACCCTGTACCCGATGGTGGACACTAGAGGTGAGGGGGGGCTGTCAAGCTGAAGAAGGAGGCTAACCAGGAATTTTTCCCAGGGGTCTCCATAGGCTGCTGACAGGCGGATCGCGGCTCGGGCGGTTGTGAAAGCAAAAACCTGGGTGTGGGAGGAGTTTGGTGAGGCCATGGAAAGTGGCTTTTTTGTTGGCCTTTATAAGGTTCAAGCAAACCGTCTGGAATATCAGGAGGGGGAAGCAGCTTCTGTTCCTACTGTTTACAGTGGGGGAGGGGTGCTGTTGACCTCACCTGGGGACATCACCCAGAGGTGGAAGGAATACTTTGAGGACC
>JAODKF010000126.1:13637659-13651767 GCA_026779585.1 Mormyrus proboscirostris
ACCCTCCCTCAGATACATCTATGTGCGCCGCCTTCAAGACATCAGAGGGCACGGGGCCAGAGGGGGCTGGGACAGACTTGACAGGGTGGTAAAGAGCTCCTTAGCAGCCGGGCCCCAGAGGTGGATGAGATTCATCCGGGGGACCTGAAAGCTCTGTATGTTGTGGGGCTGTCATGGCTGACACGCCTTCTCAGTAGTGCATGGAGGTCAGGGACACTGCTGCTGGATTGGCAGACCAGGGTGGTGGTCCCCTTATCTAAGAAAGGAGAGTGTGTTCCAACTACAGGGGAATCACACTTCTCAGCCTTCCTGGGAAAGTCTGTTCTGGGGTACTGGGAGTTTGCTAATGCAGGCTACATGTGTTTTGTGGACTTGGAGAGGGTTTACGACCGGGTTCCCCGAGGGGCTCTGTGTTCCCTGCCTCGTGCCCATTGCTTCCGGGATAGGTTCCGGACCCCCCACGACCCAATTGGATTAAGCGGTTTGGAAAATGGATGGATGGATGTTCCCAGTGTATTTTGGGCCCTGCCAGGGCTGCCCTTTGTCACCGAACCTGTTTATATTATTTATGGACAAGATTTCTAGGCGCACTTGGGGTGTTGAGGGTGTCCAGTTTGGTGGGCTCAGGATTGCCTCGCTGCTTTCTGCAGACGATGTCATCCTGTTGGCTTCATCTGCTGGGGACCTCCAGCAAGCTCTGGGGCGGTTCACAGCCAAGTCCGAAGTGCGGGGATGAGGATTAGCACCTCCAAGTCTGAGACAATGGTTCTCAACTGGAATTGGGTGGATTGCCCTCTTCAGGTCAGGGAGGAGGTACTACCTCAAGTGGAGAAGTATCTCGGGGTCTTGTTCATGAGTGATGGTAGAAGAGATTGAGAGCTGGACAGACGGATCGGAGCGGCGTCTGCAGTTTTGCGGGCGCTTAACCAGTTCGTCGTGGCCAAAAAAAGAACTAAGCCTGAAAGCAAAGCTCTCGATCTATTGGTCCATCTTCGTTCCTACCCTCACCGATAGTCATGAGCTGTGGTTTAGTGACTGAAAGAATGAGATTCCTCTGCAGGGTGTCTGGGCTCTTACTTAGAGATAGGGTGAGAAGTTTGGATATCTGGGAGATTCTCAGAGTAGAACCATTGCTCCTCCACATCGAAAGGAGCCAGTTGAGGTGCCTTTGACACCTGGTGCAGATGCCTCCTGGGCGGTTACCTGGAGAGGTTTTCCGTGCATGTCCTACAGGGGGCGACCCGGATCCTGGACAAGCAGGTGGTGATGGATGGATTTGCATCGGGTAAAGAAATCTAGGGAACACATTCATCTTTATAAGACTCATCCTTCCCATCCACTAAAGTGGGACCTTATGCCGTCTTTCTAGATTCTTCTTTACAGCTGTTATAATGGGTGAAAAGTTGAGTATCCATAATTCTCCCGAAGTGGGCAACACCTTAATGCCAAGATACATAAATCCAGATGTGAACCAATGAAAAGGAAAGTTGTCAGGAGGGTCTTTTACCCCAGAGTCCCCATGGGGCATAGCCTCTGATTTACTATAATTTACAGATATTAAGACAAATGAGTTTACAATCAATAAAAAACATTTGGTTATTATGTACTGTGTTGTGCACAGTATTACAGTGTTTCTCACAGGTCTGACATGCATACTTGTGATGGAAAGGGCTTGAAACACCTGCTGGCAGAAAATAGTCTACTACATGTAACAAACAACAAATACATTGATAACCTTCAACAAAATATTTTGATTCATTGAATATTTCTGCTAATTTACCCAGAACCCTCTTACCACATGGGAATACAAAGTAAAAAAATAGCTATAAAACTCTTTAGTGTGTATAAAGATGGCACTGTTTGTCAGAGCATTTCAAACTATCTGGGCTTTTCAAAGAACTCCAAGGCCTTTGCATATGGGAGCACTTCTGGTGAGAATTATTGATATTCTCAGACATACAGCCAGGTATTTCTTGACCTCATCCTCATGCTGTTTTCTTTCAGAATGTTATTAAATATTAGATCTGCTGCGTAAATGCATTAGTTGTATAACTTTCGGTAAAGTTAGTGTGTGTCACTCTAATTCCTATGGCCCGAAGAGAAACATTATAATTGCCACAACAGGTAGCTGCTCTTTGCGGCCAGCTAGCTCTTACCTACGAAGAGCAAAACTAAACAACTGCTAAACATGAGCTTCCCTGTGAGAACATTTTGCTTTTAGCTTTGAATTTTGAGACCTAACCTCTCTCATTGTTTGCAACCAGGAAGGAATATTGTAGATCTCTATTAAAATACTCTTTGCTCATAATATTCTCCCATTTGGGAATAGAAAAGTTGCATTCATCAATTTAGTTCAAAGAAATAATGACGCGTAGAACTTCAAATTTAACACAAGGTATTAATACGATAAATTTCCAAGTTCTAATAAAAAGATAAACTAAAAACATGCCTAAAATATATACTTTGCAACTGTTAATATACCTTACACCCAAGTAAAAACACTGATTGTTTTGTAAAATGCAGAATGATGCAACTAATCGGGCTAGCCATAATTTTACTGCCAATTCGAGATACAGGAATCGTGGACAGTAAATCAACCAAACCAATTTGAGGACAGGTTAAACTACTCCGTAAGGCAGAATCTAGCTTTTAAATATCTTTGGCAATCCTCTCATTATTGGGCGAATCCTTCAAATCTCAAAATCTCCTGAATGTCTGCATTTTCCTTCACTTTTAATGGGAAGTGCTCCCACAAAACTGATGCTTTCCCTCTTCCTTTGGACCCTGACTCTCTACGCTCCATCTTCCTTCCACCATGTTGCCAAGTAATCGAAAAGACAATTTTTAATGCATTTAAAAAATTGAGTAATCAGGATTATTTGGCATGACAGCTCTAGTTTCCTCACATTTTAAACAGTGTCGCAGACACAGAATATTATAGTTAGATGTCTGCTTTTGTTCAGCTATGGATCCTTTTATGGCACCTCAACCACTTGGCTAACAATAGTCATTACACTAATTAAACATACCGCCATACAAATCAGGAAGGCATTGGATTACAGTGTTTATAACATCGGTGTACAGGTGTGAGGTGAGTGACAGGCATAGAATACCCATACCTCCTCAGGAAAGACAGTCTAGCAATGTTGTTTTTTTTTTTAAAGATATTTTCAGCAGGCCTTAGAAAAAAAATCATTGGATTGTTCAATGAGGCATTGTTTGACTTTTTGATATTACAGGGGAAGGATCTTACTTTAAAAGATGGAAGATTACAATTCACTTGCATTTGTAAAATGATTGCATAACTCCAGTGCATCCATGTTTTTCCGTTGTAAAAGAAGACCTAAGATATTAGAGGTGTTACATAATTTATTAGCATACAAATGAATAATGAAACGAGGCAGCATCGATTTCCATGAAACACATTATACCTTTTAAGATGGTAAAAATAAGATGAAAGTAATTTAGGAAATTGCTTTTGGAGAAACGATAAAACTAACTGCAATTATCTTTGGCCCAAATTAAGTTGTGGCAGAGAAGCTAGAGAATATGTCATGTTTATTGTAATAACTGTTACATTTTTTAAATATATTAACTTGAAGTTAATATAATATATATTAATATATTGACACAGCTAGAGTTGTGTCCCTTTTTTAATAGCATATTTGCTTAATATCAATAAATTTGATCGTTTATAAGAAGAATACCAGGAAGTCTTTTATATGACTGAAGCCAAGATTCTAACTTTTTTTTTTTTTTTTACACCTCAGTGAGTTTTGGGTCATGTGAAAGTTGAACAGACACCAGCTTTAAGCAGGTTATCCTTTTTGACTTCCATATATCCATTTATTCCATCAGCATTATAAATCATTCCACAAGTGTCACCACAGGATCAGGTGTGTAGGGGCCTGCGCAGGGTTTATGGCAAATGTAACATTGAGTCTTTAGAAAAGTTCATGGTTTCATCTTTCCACGTTGTTGCAGGACCATTCAGGTGCTTTCTTGCCTTAACTGTAAACTGTTTTTCTGCTAAATTCTGCTAAACAGATCAGTGGCGCGCGCTCTCACGTCAGCTTATATGTTTTTCTTTGGTTTCAGACAGGAATCCCTCACTGGTGTGTCCTTGTCGGGTTTCTTAATTTCGATATACATGCTACCATATCTAGGTACTGTATAGATGGTGCAATTGCTTGTCTTGATATTATAGAACACCATGCATGGAATGCCAATATTTAACACCGTTCCTCAGATCTGTATATTTCATCTGTATAGAAATAGTTGTTTCCCAACCAGACTTAACCAGTCTATCTTGTTGAGTTTTAATGCAACAAAAATTAAGAATATGTTTCTAAAAGCACAATGTTTGAATGCTTTTTGAAAATATGATGTTAATTTGAAATATTTCTATTAATGCATATATGCATGCAGCATTGGTTAAGTAAAACTAAGAAATATGGGATAAAGGCATTTGAATGAACAGGCTTATCAATTTAAACTTCGCTATGATGCAATACTAATACCTGCAAAAAATTAGAATTTTAATCGTGGGATATACTGATCAAAGGGTGGCACAAATGCGCACTGCTTTCGTGCACTGCATATATAGCCTACCTTTTACTGTAATGTGTAATTTACGTTTCGACGAAAGACGCATTTTATTGAAAATGTATAACACTAAAACGGGTACCCCCTACCCCTCAACATCTTTGCTAAAATAAAAACGCCTCCTCTCTCGCTTGTGCTCCTGTGCCAGTCCATGTGTCTTGTCCACATCATTAAAAAAATCAGGACGGCGAGTCCGATGAGAGGAGGAGGATGATGATGATCAAAAGCTTGTGGTCCACCGAGATTCCGGACGTATCACTTCTCTGGTCGATAAAGCACCACTTGCTATTTAGGTTAAAACCGCACACTTTGGATCGCGCCGATACGCTATAAGAGATCCTGCGTTTAAAATTACATGCCTTTCTGCTTTCTTATTGGGAGAGTTTGACGTCGGTGGAAACATGATCAACTCAAAGAATATCGCAGTAAGTGGACTGCATTTGTATGATCTCTAAATGGCATCTGACATCTGACAGCGCTTGACCAGCAGCTAGTGATGAATGGATATGGATTACTTGGATTGGTAAAACGGAACGCGGTGAAGCCATATGGTTCACTGTCAGGTGCAGCTACGCTACACAAGGTCAGACGAAGCACCTCGAAGCGGTTAAAAAAATGCTTTATTAAACAATAGGTTAGTGTAAACCGATTAGAAATGTCGGTAACACTTCAGACTACTTGACGAGCCACAAATACTTAGTAATAATTCAGTTACTACTGAAGTACAAATTATGAACACATATTCGGTACTCGAGATAAAAGGTGCGTCACGATTAATTAATGATGAACAAACACCAGAACAGTATTTAACTTATGTTATTCATTACTTGTTCCTTAAGTAGTTCCTTCAGTAGTTCACAAAGGTTTATAGAATTAACAGATATTGTAATAAATATAGTAACTGCTTGAGATAAAAGATGGGTCACGATTCAGTAATGATGAATCAACATGAGATCGGTATGTAATTTAAGGGCATTGCATTGTACTTAGTTTGTGTTTAAGTAATACAAAAGTATTAGTACAATGCTATGTTATTTGAGCCCCTTCAAGTAAAGTGTTAAAGAAATGTTTATAAAGGTTGAAATACTGATACAAATCCTAAATTATATTTAACATATCTGAACAAGAATCCACATCACAACATTACATAAAAACAAGCACAAGAATTATGGTTGAGTTGACTATAACCTCTCTACATTATGCATCAATATAGTGCTGTGGTTGGAATAGGAAAAATACTGGTCAGTTTGCAGCAGTACCCTGTACTGGTTTTAATTCAGCAGTCATTAAAGGTTTAAAATGAACCCTTTACGTGTACTAATCCATTCCTGTTAGATATTGAGTTTTGTTGTACAATTGTACAGTAATAAGCTGTTGCGATGGTTTATGTGGTATGTTGTACAGTCAGTGTCTTTAACCACATGCTGTACTTGAAAGTGTGATGTTTTTTTTGATGTTCCACCCGTAGGATGTTCTTATGTTCTGTTTCATTCCTGGAACATTTAGACAGTTAGACTTTTGCTCAATCTGAATCCCAATATAGACACGGTATGTCTGTATCTGTTTTCATGTTCCACCCGTGAGGCTAGAAAAGAAGTGGTGTCCATGAGATCAGGATACAAGATCCATGTTTGCCTTTTTAGCAAAGGATCTCTGGGATGAAGAACCCTGGTTCGAGGGAGACTGTGGAAGGATGCCGGTTGATCGTTTGCGCCGCCTGTTAATTCGTTACCTTCAGTGATTTCCATTAGAGTATTTCTGTATTTAGATGGTGTCATCTGGCATTTTAGATATAAATGACCCTTTAACTGAATTGTCTCAAAACCCTACAGACTTTGACCTTGTTTGCATATGTTTCTGCAGCTGTACTGTATGTTTGCATAGACATTAATGTACCAGTCCTGAATAGGCAGCTGAATGGATGCATGGATGGATGGCTGTTCAGTCTTTTGATTGAACAAGGAAATCTTACTGCTTAGGCTGTTGTTGGTCATCAGTTTCCCATTAGCACCCTGTGTGTGAGTCAATCTACATTCCTGTCACCTGTTCGTGAACATGACTGGACTCCTTTCTGGAATGCATTTCATCTCCCATTGCATAACATTAGGGTTCCATTACAGTGGATTTGCATTATACAACAAATTGGATCATACCTTAAACAGCTTTAAATTCAGTTGCAGGTGCAGGTAATGGTGATTGCGTCCAGCTTACTGCCACACAACACCTTTCACACTCATCTCGAATATAGTTGTGCGAGTTATTTGGGTCCCCAAGTACGCGCATGACTCTTTCCTATTACCTGTTAAAATTAAATCAAACACTCAGGACACCCAAAGCTGCTGAAGGAACAGAGACATTATAACAAGGCCGTAGACTGGGCTATGGGCGGGAGGGGCGTATCCTACCAAATTTGTGGGAGGATCGTGTGTGTTTACGGGGTGGGGGTTTCGGGGCTGCTTTGGTCCCTACCAATGCTGAAACCAAACTTTGCATTTGCATTATAACTACAATAATTTAACAAACACCACATTTCTTTGAGGTCCCTATGTTTCTCTGCATCAGCCTCCCTGACATTTATTGTGCGAAAAGTTAGAAATCAAAATATTTATCAATATCGCTTGTCATTGGATATTTTAACTGGCTTCTCTGGAATCTCATGACTGCATATTGCACCCTGCAGAGGTTTCTCATTTCTTCAGATAACCATGAATTGCGTTTTCCTGTTTAGATGAACGTTCAGTATATCTTTACCTGTTATTTTTGTTTTTTTGTTGTATATCTAGGTACTGTATCTGTTCTGAGTTTTCAGTTTGTATCTAGCATTGCTGTGCTCTCTTGGCATTTACTGTATTTTGTTTTGTTTTGTTGTCTCACATATCTAGGTTTAACACTGCTCCAGATCTGTGGCACTTATTCATTTTGTACTTCGGTTGATGTTCTTTGTCTGTCGCTTATGGGACTTCTAATTTCCACTCACCAAGTGTTCGCACTGTTGTCTGAAGTTGGTTCACTACGTTTCATTTCAACTAGTGATCTCATTGATCACACCCGAGCAATACCCAAGAAAGTTTTTAATGGATTTTTACGAAGATTTCAATTATTCTTATTATTATTCTTCCATAGGAGCACTGATTATTGTTCTTTTATCAGTGACATTTTAATATAATATGAAAATGCTTTACAGCACACATTGTTCTATGCATTCTATATCCATAGCAACAACAGAAAACTTCTGAACATCTGAACACCCACAATACAATGCCCCTAGTAACATTTTGACTAGATGCCTGTTTTCAGTTTAAGATCTCATATAGTAAATAAAGTGAATTTACATGGTTAACCCTTGGTTTTTTTAAATCAATGCTTAATTAACAAGGAGTAGTCTCCTTTTCATAAAAAGAATCAGGTGGTCCTAAGTGGCCCAGTTTGTAAAGGGAGCAGGATAGGCTAGCTAGACTTGTAACGTTAACTTTGTTACCTCAGGTCCTCACCTTTCTCAGTAGTAACCGTGTATTCTTTTTTTTATTATTGATGATCTTACAATAATTAAGTGTGTCTGACTGAAGGAAAGCTAATAAAATTGCAATCCTTTGGCAGCTATAAATTATATAATGACTCTTATTTAAGGGGCAGCATGTGGCTCAGTGGGCTAAGCCTGTGCGCCTGTAATCACAAGGTCGCAGGTTATTATTGATTTATTTGGACCTAGATGATTATGTTTTTTTGTGGTCTTTCGTGGGAGATACTTTTTGCATATTTAGCACAAAAAGTCAGACCTTGTTTTCTCAAAGTGGTGCAGCCTATAGTACAATTTTGTGCAGACTAACAAGTAAAATCTTCAAAAACCCAACAATATTACTAAAACCCTTCTGCGCTATTCAAAATACATAACAGAGTGTTCATGCAACCTGCCTGTGGGTGATGAGATAAAGTTGCGCCCACAAGCTGGCCTTCACGTTGGGGCTGTATGAGTGGGAGTGAGGGCACCTTGGGGACCCGATCCGGCTGCTTTCCAAATCTTATGTCCAGAACATAATTTGGTACTTTGTAGAATCACTGCACTGGTACTGGCACTTCATTCATTCAGGCAGCAGCTGAACAAATGCATGTGAATAAAAGTGAATACTGGAGGTTTTAAGGAGTTAATATGGATAATATAGTAATAGCCAAGCTAGTTATTGTAATTTTTCAGGGAAGTGAACATTAAATTAGCATTTTACTGAAAAGCAACACACATTCATACATTTGCAGTTTTAATACTCAGTCAGAATCAGAGCAATTATAGGAGACCATTTGTGTACCATTGTGTACCAGTTGTTCTGAATGTTAAAATATTTTGCCCATAAGGGAAGAATGATATTTGATATCTTAAAGGCAGAGAAATAAAGCTAATGTATGAAATGATTGCAGGAAACAGAGCAGACTCATGTTTTTTAATTTTGAAGATTGCCTGCAATGCAGTACAATGAGGATTATTAGCCCAAATGTTTCAATGTTCTTTTGTCAAACAAGCACAATGTAAAGTTTGCAATGTCTGTCAAGTGTTTGTGTCTGACAGAAGCAATGGTTTCTCTGTAAAGAGAAATGAGAAAAGAAAATATCTGTACTCTTTTCGTTGTTATAGAAATCACATCAAACGCCATTTAATACGAGCTTTGCATATTAATATGATTACAACACATACAAACTCCCACACAGGGACAGTGACAGACACAAACACGCAGGCAAACAGAAGGACATGGAAAAATTTATCAATGCCCACAGATCACTATATTGTAGCTGATACTCATACTATCTAGCCTTCTAGGCTTGCATTTTAAAATGGAGAAGTTAGCAAGATCCTAAAGGTTAAAATGCATTATATAATCAAAAGATATGCAGATAATACATGATAATACATTAATGCATTATATAATCAAAAGATATGCAGATAATACATGATAATACATTAATGCATTATATAATCAAAAGATATGCAGATAATACATGATAATACATTAATGCATTATATTATTTTACTAGGAAACCAGCTTCAGGTTAGCAGTCTCAAACTCTGTCTGGCATCAATGACCCATAAACAACACAAAACAAATCACAGGAGGCTGGTTATGGCAATCATTTCTTTAGGACATTTGGATTCCATAGCTCATCTTCAGCAATACTCCATAGCTATGTTTGGCTTCTTAAGACATTTAGACATTGAATTGTTGCATACATAGTGAATTATAATGATAGCTAACAGTCAAAATGACAGTTATTTTCAGTTTTTCTTTGGTCAAATATATATAGATCTAGTAGGTCAGAAGCAGCCCTTCAGCATATCAATCATTTATCACGTGATATCCTGATTTCTCTACTTGCTCTATGCGAATTGCCTAATAAGATAATGGTTGCCATAGTATGACATTTAGTCTTTGCATCTTCTATTTTTCCACCTACATTGGATAATTAATGACATTAATATTTATTGCAGTTGCAGTTTCTTTACAACTGCGATGCATCGAGTTTTATTAGTTATCTATAAACATTTTATTATAGTACACTGTGTACCTGTTGACAAGCTACATATTAACTGATTACCTTAAAACTGATTACATGAAAAGTAGGCAACTACAAAAGACTATTTTAAACATTGCATTATTAATTTAACTTCAGATTCTACCATGTCCCACTATGTTTGTCATGTGGCATTTTGGACATCATCTGTGTCTTTGAAAGGAAGTAAATATGTGCTACTGGTTCCCCAGAGCCAGCAGTTTGTCAGTGATCCGGTGATCAGGGACATTAATATCGCCCAATATTATTCAAGTGAAATTAGTGCATCAGCGTGATGGAAGTAGGGCAGGCTGAAAGCAGGTTGCTCAAAATTCCATCAGTTTGTGCTACTTTTAGTGATGATAATCATTGACTTGGACCGGTTTGGGGCAGATCTCGTTTCAACAGGAACCTGAATGGTTATCAAAAGAGTGTGAGGTGTGGTCTAAAAGTCTCGCTTGATTTTGGGTAGGAGGAGTGCCTAACTCAAATCTGCTTAATAGTGCTGTACATCAGTGTTTATTATGGAGCTACTTTACATTTAGTCTTAGTTTTAGTCTTTAGACAAAAATGCATTATTAGTCTTTGTCACATTTTAGTCATTTCTATCCTTCATAGTTTTTGTCTAGTTTCAGTTAACAAAAATTAGTTACATTTTAGTCATTATTTTTACTCAAAAATAATTATTTTTCCTCTCTTTAAGCTTATTCAGTTAGACTAATATATGTATTAGAAATTAGGTGAAAATTATATCAAGTGTTGAAATTCATAAAGCAACACTTCAGCCTTAACACTTTTGCTCGTGTAATAACCAGATTCCTCACCTTGGTTGGATATGTCTAGCCTACTCTCCCAGCTATGTGATGCTGTTGTGCTGTCCTATCCAACACTAAGGTAAGGATAGTACATTACACACAGATAAGTGGTGCAATGTAAAGTGGCAACATGGTTGAATGTTCTTATCTCCATGTGAAGAAACACAACATTCTTTCTTAGACCATCGTGGCTACATTTATTTTCTGAAACTTCAAGTAAAAGTGCACTGAACGCCTACATGCCCAAAACACAGCAATGAACGATGAACAGGTAATGCCCACTTGACCTTTTCTGCCACTGCACTGGAAAAGATGTAAATTATGACTTCAGAAAAGCAGTGAGGTAAAATTTCATACATTAAATTATAGATATTTGGAAATGCTATGAAGCAAATATGTGTATTTAGCATCTTGTTCTGGTTGGATAGCTTTGTATTTAGAAGCTGAGGAGAATGGTGCTGGCATAGTTGTCTGGGTTCATTCATTTTCTGAATTAGGTTGCTGTTTTTGAGGAATTCTCTCTGGGATCTAGATTAGGAAAAAAATTGAATTGATACAATTACTCTCTATATAAAAATTTCATACAGGTCATACAGATGAATTCCAACAGAATTCAAGATATCACTTTGCTAATAACACAATACAACATGCGTATTGTATTGGCCTTGGAACTAAGAAATCATACATAAAAATCTTCAAAATAAACTGCTGTGTGAGCTTAGAAATAAATTGCCATTTGACTAGATAGTAATTGCAACAGAATCTCAGGTAAGTGATCTAGCATAATAAATTGAATCCAAGTACACATGAATAAACTCAAGATTATTTACAGCACATTCACACATATTGGGGATCAGAGCGCATTTGAATAGCCAACACGGTCACGCCCGCTTATGTTTTACTCAAATAAGACATTATTTGGCAAAGTATACATAAGGCAGAAGTTTTACTTGTTCTGGCCAGAAAAAACCTTAACGTTAATTGTCAAGCCCTGCATGTTTCATGTAAGATTTGAAATTAGCTAACTAAAGTTAGCTAACTTAACCCTTTAAGTTAGCCAACATAAACCTGGCTGATACAAACTATATTTTTATGTGAGAAAAAAACCATTGGCTCACAAACATATTTTCCACTTAAGCTGACATAGCAGACTCCCCAGTAACATTGACTAGCACCTTTATTTGCTTATAGTATGACTTATCATTTCACTTTACAGTTAGCTAACTTACCGTGGCATAAACTGCGAGGTGGTCTGCCTTAAAGTGCCTCTTTCCTTCATTGCATTCTCCCCAGCCATTTGGAAGCCAGAGGGTGTCCCTCCATCAGCCTTTAATACTCTGCATTTTGTGTTCTGTTCAAGCTGAATTATAAATAAAGTGCCTATAAATCTTGTCTTTTTCTCTCAAGCGTCCCTGTTTGCATCAAAGACCTGTAATCCATCCACTTGCTTGGTTGTCGGTGTAGGATATCAGCACCTGTATTGCCTCTGACTTGATCTGCACACGTCCCTCTGCCAATTCAGCCAATGACAGGGATGCATTGCTTAAATATGTAGACAGACAGATTTTGATATATTTTGAATGTCCACGAGATAATATTTTAGTCTCGTCTCGCTAACCAATGTTATACATTTCATCACAGCTTTATCATCAAAGATCTATTTTTAGCTCGTCGATATCCCATCTTAGTCATGGAATAAAGGTCATTGATGAACATTTTTTTTGTTATAGTTTTCATTAATAAAATTAACGCTGCTGTACATCCTAATAACAACCGTTCTCGTATTCCACCTAAGTAACAGATATGCAGGTCTCATGGCACAAGGGTAGCATATGTGACTCCAGATTAGAAGGTTGGTATTGGGTCAGCATGTAGTTGGGGTGGTGTGTGGCACTGTATGTTAGGACTCTGTGATTGGAAGGTCACTGGTTCAAATCCCATGGCTGGCTGAGTGATGTCATCGTCGTACACCTGCGAAGGCTGGAGGGGTGCTGGGTATTGGCCGGCCCTGAACTGTAAGATCCAAACTTGCTCTCACCTGTATAAACAGTCATTTAAGTTCTGGCATGGGAATAGGAGTATCAGCATTTCACAGTGGATCACTAGAAAAAAGTTCGGTTTAAGGTTGAATCCAAGTTTGAAATTTTTGGCAGTAACAGAACAGTTTATGTAAGGAGATGAATAGAAGGGAGATTGATACCACAGTGTATCTAAACAACAGTGAGACATGGTGGTGGAAATATTTAAGTGTGGGGGTGTGTTGCCTACTCTGAAGACACTGAATTGGCTATGCCATGAAAAACAAAAAGTACCACACTTCAGAGACGTACTGTACCCTCTCTTTTGGATCTCTGTGAAGAAGGGTTTGTACTGGAGGATAAAAACCCCAAACCTACATTGAAGCTTCACAAGAACTAAGAAGAGCATAGAGTACTGACTCATGTTGACACGCGTCCAGAGTCACCATGACCTCAGACACGTGGAACATTTATGGGGGCACCTGATGACAGTGAGAACCAAGCATTCAATGACATCACAAGATCATCTTTGCAACATTTTCAAGTCATATCAAATACTAAGAAATTATGAAATGCACAGTACTGTGCAAAAGTCTTAGGCAGTCACAGAAAATTATGTTTAAATGATCTTCATGTCAAGCTCCAGACCCCCCGCAACTCTAAATAGGACAAGCGATTTTAAAAAATGGATGGATGGACAGATGGATGTATGTATGTATGATCTTCATGTTGGTGTAAAACTAAGACATTATGTCTGTCTGTCAGTTTATCCATTTCAAAACATCTCCTCAAACTACCACAGTAGTTGCAGCAACCTTTCAATACACCCATGTATTTTTAACCACTACCCCGCCTTGTTTGTCTGATCAATACCCCATTGAATTAATAAATCAAGTTAATCGATAAATTGAGTTGGTGGAGAAATTTAATGGACATGTTGAATGAAAATGACTGTGGTGTCCTTAAGGAAAGGTTTGGGAATTTATCTAGCCATTCACAAGATATCAGTAACTTTTGTAGAGCAGACAAAATTATCATTCATTTTTATTGTGTTACCATTAATTTGGATATGTTATGATGTTAAATTGTTTTGTTTTCTGAGCAAATATACACATACTACCAAGATTAAAAGCCA
>JAODKF010000126.1:13673670-13688632 GCA_026779585.1 Mormyrus proboscirostris
AAAAATAAAGTGAGCTATATATATATATATATATATATATATATATATGAATCGGTAACATATAGTTTCAGTTTCTGATAATGCATTTACATGTGGAACACACTCAGAAAGAGTTGGAGCGATTTACAACTGGTTTTCCTCAGACTCATGCAGATTTGATAACCACAGAGTGTTTACACACAAAACTGTACAATTGCAGTTATGTGACAACTTGAGTTATATATTGATCATAAAAATGAATGAGTACAAAACCATGAATCAACTGGATAATTTCATATATTTTTTTAGTATTTCATTTTGAAGGTGGAGCAGATATTGGCTGCTATATTCTTTTTTGGATTAAGCTCATAATAACCTATAAGCCAATCGATCTCATTTATTCCTCTGTAACCAGAACTAATAGATATTCTCTATTTTAATGTGTAATAGAGTCGGCCCTTCTTGTTGCACAACAGAATAATTCATTTTCTAATTGTATTGTTGCTATTCATGAACATAATTTAAAATGATGCAATACTAGGAAATTCAGGGTTCATCCATACATGCTTTGCGTTCATATAGATGACGTATGAATGCAACCTTTAAGGCAACTGGCAATGAAAGTCAGGTGTTGCAGGTCCTTTTTAATGAGTGTGGATTTTGTCGCGTAAGTAACAAGAAGGGGTTTTTTTTTTGACGTCAGTCAGGACTCAGATTAAAACTTGTTTTGAACTTTCCATTCATGCGTAGTAGTGTGGCGCAACTGCTTTATCTTTGCTTTGGCAGTAGCGCAAAAAAGATGGCGCTTACTGTAAGATTAGTGTTTACTAATGTTGCCATTGAAACGCAGATGCTGCATATGTTCAAATAAAATGCAAAGTACTATAGTACTATTTTAAAAAACATTTATCCTCAAAATTGTAAAATCTATTATAGATGAATAGGTAAGGCTCAATTTACACATAGAATTGAAGAAACAAGTGATCTATGAAAGCCATGGCAGTTTATTTTAGCTGTGTTTGCTGGAAGCACCCATTAAATGGCTCTTTAGGAGGTCTTTAAAAATCGGTCTCCATTGCTTAAGAAGCCAGTATTATTATTTATGTGCAGACCTTCCTGGAGTAGACGTAAAATATGATAAACAAACCCATTTGACATGCCTTCCCAGCCCCACCCTTTCTTCCCCGCTGTTACTAATAGCAGTGTGCATTCCACATATGTTAGTGTGTGCATTCCAAGGCTCTTTCATCATCGTATACGATGTTATATTGTCTATTGGAAAATGGTATTAATGGTGTCTTAGGTCTTATTGTGATTCTAAATCGTCTCATCCACAGTGTTTAGATTTTCTGCAATCCTTTGCGACTGTCATTTAATCAACATCTACAACGGCCGTAACATATTTAAAACATGCGAGTTATTTCCTACTTCACTTATATTTTGTTGTGCTCTTGATTTCATTCTTAATTTTTTTCTGTTTTCTGATACAATTGAGTGCCCGTTTTTTGTTTGCTTATTATGAGGAAGGTTATTCTTTACCTTTTGCTTTCTTTTCTTCTCTGATTGTTACCCAGTGTGGTGAAATTATACCCAAAATTGGTCCATCCCGTTAGGTATGCTTGAGAAAAAGATTAAAATTTATTTCTACATAGTGCTCAGGGGTGTTATTCACTTCTTATTCTTGCATAATTACAGGGAATATCTTCTATTTCCTTCCGTTGACTAACTGGCTGCACTCTCCATGGGTATTGAAATATGCACGTGTGGTATAATGGTCTATTTCTCACTCTGTGTGTTTTGTTGTACTTATCATGGAGAATAATGCATGTGTTCTTCTTTACCCTCCAGGCCAGTGGAAGCAGTGTTGTGACGACCTGATGAAAATCAATGTGCCATCGCCACGGAAACCGACGGCCATCATGACGAAGCAGGGCTCACTATACCATGAGATGAGTAAGAGCAACCTTGTTTTATATAGTTTAGATATCCCAGTACCACCTAAAGAAACATAGACATGCTTTGAGATTCATTGAGATTGAAGTTGGACAATAGCTCTTACACAGATAAGTTAAAAATATATTAATATATATTAATAATTGTTACTTGCATTAATTAGTGATGCCTATGGTCTATATTGTCTACAGTCTTTGCATTATGTTCACCCTCTTGGCGGTGAAAAGACAAAAATATTGTCTAATTATAAGGATATCTGGGTCAAGGAAGTAATTCATTTATTTTACAAATGTACAAATATCAAGACATTGTTTCCCTGAAAGGACCTACTGGTAATTTTGTTCTCGGCTGATAACTGTCACGGCTGAAGAATTGTCAACAACGAAGGGGAAAAGCCGGTTTGACAGCAAACAGCCATAAAAAACAGACATAATGTCTTAATTTGTCTACAGTACATTCAGCTTGACTATAGCTGGGTTTCTACAAACTGGTCTCATCTTATTGTTAAAATCACCTCTTGTCCTGTGTAGTATTTAGTGCTGGTCCCCATCTCAAATTACATTGTAATTCATAGTCTGGAATACTTTGTCATAAATGTGTATTCTTCCAAAGAGGCAACAAGACAGTCCAGACCATGGGTGTAAATTAGAGGGGTTGGTGGATAAAATAAATCAAAACCAGCTAATACAACCCCCCCAATAATCATGTTTTACCTGTAATGGGTGGAGACCTCAACCCCCCCAATGTTCCAGCCAAAGTTACGCCCTTGGTTAGGACACAGTGAATAAGCTGCCTTCAACATTGTGCAGTTCTCTCTGGTTTTCCTTGAGCCTGCTTAACTGCTTTAAGCTCCATGCTGTTTAAAACAACAAGAAGTGCCGTTATTTCAGAATAGAATTTAGTGATCAGTTCTCATTGTTGACACCCCACAGTGCACAACTATGAAATGTGTTCTCTGTTTTTAACCCATATGTGACATAGCATGGGGCAGCTAATTCAGTGCCCAGGAAGCAGTACCTTGCTGGTCAGGGATTCAAACCTGCAATTCTACAATTACAAGTACACTT
The DNA here is from genome assembly GCA_026779585.1 of Mormyrus proboscirostris. NCBI lineage: Eukaryota > Metazoa > Chordata > Actinopteri > Osteoglossiformes > Mormyridae > Mormyrus > Mormyrus proboscirostris. Next base: position 13,676,670 of record JAODKF010000126.1, read on the forward strand.
CCCTAACCATCAAGCCACCAATGCCCATATATGTCAGAAAATCACTGGGCTTTTTCGATGGCATCACCACTGAATTCAGCACCCTCTTCTTTGAAAGACTTACATGTTGGTAAATGAATTTTTCCTCAGTAACTCGTGCTCACCTTAATTTCAGTTTTATTGAGAATGCTCAGTGGCAAATTGGTTTGGGCCTTGCCGATTTAGATTAAATGTATTGAGCTAATATCTGAACTAGAAAAGTTAGGTCAATTATCCACTTGAAATCATTAAGCTCAGAGACATGCAGCATACCTTGTTCATGCTTTCCTTGACTGCCTGTCTCAGTTTAAAGAAACCTCTTCAGGTTTACTTCTCCTCCTTAGCCTGCACACCTCTGTAAAGCACAAGATATTGCGATATGCTCTGTCAATTTCCTTCAAAACGGCTTGGAGCTGTTGGTGTTGTAGCAGTATTATGAATGACACTTTATTGATCCCTGATGGGGAAACTCTCTTTTTTGCCTGCCCCATCTTGCTCTCCATACCACAAATGTAGTGCCCATGCAGCTGGGGGTTACCATGTGACTATTCTGGCAAGGCCAAGCTCAAACCGGCGACCTTTCAGTCAGAGCCTTTTGACTCACACATCCCCTAAACCTCTGGATCTATAATTACTGCACTTTACTTTGACTAATATAACCCTTTCAAATGATAAGCATTCACTGCATAGTGTCTGTTGATAAATAATTGCAGTGGTAGGATTAAGAACATAAGAAATTTACAAACAAGAGGAGGCCATTCGGCCCATCAAGCTTGTTTGGGGAGAACTTAACTAATAGCTCAGAGTTGTCAGAGTTATTAATCTAGCTCTGACTTAAAGGAACCCAGGGTTTTAGCTTGCACTACACTCTCAGGGAGACTATTTCATACTCTAACTACACACTGTGTAAAGAAGTTTTTTCTCAAATACATTATCCTGCTAATTTCCACCTATAGCCACGATTTATAGTATTTAAACTAATAGTGAAGTAGCCATTTGGCTGGACAGCATACAGACCTGTATGGTGACCAAACCTGCATAAAATAGGTGGGGTCTTATGAAGGAATTGTATAATCGTAGCATCACCTCCCTTGACTTAAACTCCACACACTTAGAGATATAACCCAACATCCTATTAGCCTTTTTAATTGCTTCCCCACATTGGCGAGAGTGGGACAACATCAAAGGCCTTCTGGAAATCTAAGTAGATCATATACTATATCAAAGGCCTTTTTTGTGATCAATTTGTTGTAGCTTTCTCGAAGAACGTAGATTAGTTAAACAGGACCTACAATTCCTAAATCCATGTTGGCTATTCCTCAGAATGTTATTTGAATCCAGGTAATTTACCATTTTTTACTTGGATTATAGTAGTTAAACTGATTGCCCTATATTTTGCTGGATTACCTCTATCCCCTTTTTTGAATATGAGAGTTATATTAGCATGCTTCCAATCCGAAGGTTCCACACCAGCACCTTTCCCTTGATTAGACCATTTTTTCTCCAAATCATTGGGTATCATTTGTGGTTGTTTCAGTTTATCCCAGGGAAAATCACTGCACTCACTTGCAATTCATCTCATACTAATCATAAATACCTTCAACAAATATAGTTAGTATCATTTAAGTCAGTTCTCTTCTCAAGTGCCAATTAATAGCCCTGGATTTTTTCACTTTGATGTACCGCCAATTATTAATGTTGCTTAACAATTCACTTATCCGCCCCGCCACTGTACTTGAGACCGACCTGTCAGGAAAGAGAGTACCAGCATCTTGCATTATGCAGTCTTTGGGCTGTATTTTGATGTTGTAATGCAAAGTGCAAAGCACAACTGACATTTATGCGCAAGTCCAAATCCATTTCACTATTTTGATTGTGGATTGTGTTTTCACCAGCACAAGGCGCAAAAAGGTTGTCCTACCTCTTAATTATTCAGAGGCACGTTTTGGATGCAACATGCAATGAACCAATCGGAATGGTGAGTCACCTCAGTGGTGCGTGAGCTACAGCGGATTGCTATTATCATGCCGCATTTGCCCAGCAAGCTAGATTGCTTATCACTCGAGGAAACAGACGTGCCCGTGTGCGAGGTGAAAAGGTGCAAGCATCTACAGGCGCACAACTGTTGCACATATGCTTTATTAGGTGAAGCAAGCGTGGGATGAGATATCAGTGAATGTTTGCTCGTTTTCTGGCATCATTAGATGCCAAAGCAGTATAATTTTGTCAGAAGACAGGAAATACAGAACCACGTTGCTGAAGGAGCACAGTGGCTGGGAACAGGGACGTAATTATGCTTTTTAATTTAAATTTCGGGTCTGAAAAATTAATAGACAAAAAATGTAAATAAAAATGCAATCTTTGTTCAAACAACACACCGACAGTTTTTAAACGTTTTAAAATGTTCAGATTGAAGGCAACAGAGTTGTTATTTTTATACATCTCACAATTAAGATTCCTTACCAGGCTACAGACGATTCAGCTCTCCTGCCATGCAGCTGATAGCTGATTGCCCGTGTAGCTGCTGATGTACACTCCTTTGTTGGTATTGGCAGATGCTGTTGAGCATATCACGCCTTTTAAAGTCCCCTTATGTGTCCTACTTTATGTCTAACAGACATCCATCACACATGGCAATGTTATGCTAAATACAGCATGCCACAAAGAATGCCATGACTATCTGATGACTATTGTAATGTTCTACCTGACTTGAGCATGTGGTTGCCTGTGATCCTTGTCCTGTGTTTCAATCCCACCTCCTCTGTTTTTGTATTTTGCTCCCTAGTGTTTCAGTTGAGTTTCTCTAGTTTTGGTGTCTGATTTTGTAGTTGGTTTTCGTTTTGTTCCTTGAGCCCCTGCTTGTGTCTTTACCTGTTTGTAATTCCCTAGTGTTGGTTTCTGTTTCCCTGCTTCCTTGGTTAGTTCTTAGTTTCCCTGTTTTAGTTCCTTTGAGTTTATTAGTATCATCTGTGCCCTGTTTTCCTGGTCTTTGTTAATTAGCCTCACCTGTCCTGAGTTAGTCTCGTTACCCCTCAGTATTTTAGTTCCTGCTTCTGTCTTGTTTCCCGGTGGTTCATTGTTGTTGTTTGATGGTAGATGTTTGATTGTGAAGGTTAGTTAAAGGTGGGTCGTCCACCTTTTCTGCCTGCACCATGCCACTTTCTTGTGCCCGAACCGCCCGGAACCCTGGCAAAAACATGACGCTTGAAGACCATTTAACAATGCAATGGTAATGCAATGCAATGGTTTTTGTTGGTCAGAAGCAAAAAGTTATTTGGCTGCCTTAAAGCAGCAACATGTCGAGAATGCGGCCAGCCACGCTTTATTTAAAATTACGCAAAATCGCGGGAGTAACGCTTTAGGCGTGTCAGCTGTGGCCCAGGTGTTTATTGCGGCTGAATTGAGGATGATACTGATTGACCTCTCAGCATCTCTCCTTTCTCTTTTCCCCACATTCTGACCTGTGACCATCTGTCCTGTTTACTGTATCCCATCTCTTTTTAATTTTGCCTTCTCAATATTTTACTTATTGTTTAATTTTTTTTTTACGTTTATTGCTCTACATATATAATTAATATTAATTATGAAATCTGGCATTATGCACTTCCCCCTACTCATTTGCATATATATTACTAACTCATTTCACTTTTTAAAATAAATTACCATTCTTGTTTCTTTCCTCTTGCCTTCATTACAATAAACTCCCTTTCCATCTGGCGCCTTTGTTTCTTTTCCCGCCTGTTTGTGTACCAATTCGCCCGCCCACATTTGCATTGCACTGTGCCTGCCCAGTGAACCCCCTGTCTACTCAGTCGTGCCAGGGACTCCTGCTCCAGGATAATACCGTGTCTACTGAGATACGCGCTCTCCTCTCCTCCTACTACAGTGACAGGTGAAGTAACAGTTATGACAGCAATCGTTTGGTTCCCAATCTTTTTTTTTTTTTTTTAGGATGAATGGGTCATTTCTGTATTATACTTTTAGTGAGCAATTTCTTGTCTGACAATTATCTGTCAACTGCCAACATTGCGTTATTATATAATATGTTTACGTTAAATAAAGCAAAAGGTTCGTCAGCTAGTGACACCCTCCCCCCATGTACCATGACACTATGAGATTCATATTGCTGTCAACAGTTTCATATTACAGATGCTTATCTGACGGAAGATTTCATTAAACTCTCCTCCCTCTAGCTTTTTTTGTGACTGCAGCTTGTTTTTTTTTCCAGGATTTTTTTTATGCCCACATAGTTGCATGTTCACTAGCCAAGACATGTTTCTGTTTTCACAAGCCGTTGAAAGTGTTGCACCCCGAGAGGAGTTTTGTCCTGTAGGGCATTAGTTTTAACTAGGATGGTTACACCCTTTGCGAAGCTGAAGGGCTGTACTGTCCTCTTTTCTGTTTCTGTCTTTCTGGTGATATCAGAGAGCTGAGCATCACAGCAGTCTGTGAAGTTACTGGTGACATGCTGTAGGCAGGGAAACCTGAACAGGTTTCATTTCTGTCGCATTTATGTCATTTATTGACTATCCTCAACAAACCCTGGGATACTTCAAATAGTTTTGAATTAGCATCTCACCGTGTGGATATGTATGAGAACTATTTGCTATGTAAACAAGAGAATACAAGATCATAAACTTATTTGTTTGGGTGAGTCTATTTGTCAGGCATTTTATTACAAAAGTTGGTGAAGGGTTTTGTCAACCAGACAGGCATTCCGTCTAAGGTTATACACAAACGGTAGGTTAATGCAGAGAAAGGATGTTACCACCCAAACCATAACAAAGCAGAGAGACCAGTAGCAGAAGATACTTACAGTCCAGGTAAAATTCAGTGATAGAAAAATCTTTGTGGTTGTGGTTAGTGAAAAAACTTGAAATTACTGAAAAAAAGATTGTGACTATTATCGATTTAGGTACCATGACATTAATGGAATTGATTTGAAATGAACGATTAAGTTAAACCTGTAGGGTGGCATGCAGGTGTAGTGGTTCTGGGACCGGGGTGTGAGTCTCTGCTGTGGCTCCTCGTGTGTGAAGTGCTCTGCTTTCTCCACACAGTCAAAAAACATACTGGGGTTAATTGGTGTTGCCGAATTGCCCGTTGGTGGGTACATGTGAGTGAGTGGTGTGTGAATGTGCCCTGCGCTGGGTTGGCGCTCCATCATGGGTTGTTCCCTGTCTTGTGCCTATAGTCTCTGGGAAAGTCTCCGGACCCCCCACCCCAAAGTTAAGACTATAATTCCAGATATATTTTAATATATTTTGTACCACGGTACTGTTGAGTTCTCAGACCTGAAGGGTGTTGATTAATTTTCTGTGACTTGACACATATTACCAGCCAGGTGAATCACAGTAGTAAATCAATGTGCGATTATAATCTTTAATTCTAACTAATGTTTCAGAAACGTAAAAGGCAGGAAATTCCTGCAGATCACTTAGACGACAGCAGTGCTTCAGGCTGAGGACCAGGACCTGTGGTCAATGATTAAATACCAAAATGAATTACTGATGTCATGTACTTGTCATACTTTACAGTCCTGTTTAACCTGCCTAAGTGAGATGGTATGTAAGTCTGGTTTCAATAATCGGTAAACACTAAATAAGTTGGGTTTTACTTATCCCTGGTTGAACCAAGACCACCTTATCATTATAGGAAAAATATGTCCATTGGTTTAAACCCAGTGAACAGGTGTTTTGTAAAATAGCCCTTTCCCAGTCCATGTTATGAATGTGCCATATACGACCCGCTGGACTGTTCATGCTGTTCCATATACGACCCGCTGGACTGTTCATGCTGTTCCATATACGACCCGCTGGACTGTTCATGCTGTTCCAACTTGTTAGTTTCACCTATGCAATAAGGACAGAAAAGAAGGAAAAACCAGATCTTTGCAACATTCTCATTTCCAAAATGCATTTATTGAGTTTTCCTTTTCATCATTCACCATCTGCTGGCAATAAAACACATGCTTCATACATGCCAACCCATCAAGGAACAGACCTGCAAAGATGTGCACTACACACAGAAGGTTTACTTGTGGTGGTTTGTAAGGTCTGGTGCACCACCTGCATTCCCTCTGTATTTCTCTGAGGGCCTGTATTACTGATGGGTCCCTGGTCCCCATCCTGCTGTGATCACAACCTGAAGCAATGCTAAGCATGTATGCTTTGTGGGGCCTGGAATGTTCTGCAACTTCACGTTTTGATTGAGATAGCTGTCTACAGCTGCCTTGCACATTTGTCAAGTTGTCGGAAAGAATATTGTTTCTTTTAAGAGTCTCTTTTCATTTCCACAGATGCGAACCAGTGCTGAGTTGATCTAGGGACACATTGCTTATCCTACAATTACCCCTAACAGAAATTTGCTGTTTTACGAACGTGTGGCTGATGGAATGTATCGTGTGATAAATATCTTTAGATAGGTTATGTAACCAAACCAGACCGTCAATAAGAGGATGAGTGTGTGGATAATTTTGTCTAATTTAGTACATAATGTACTTTCAGGCTTGTGAATGATAGGCTTGGCTATGCATTGTACTTTCTTTGCCATCCCTGGAAGAAATACAATTGTTAAAAAACCAGCCTTTCTTCTTTCTAGTTATTGACACGTCAGATGACATTGGGACGGTGACAGACATTCTGGCGAGGCGCGTGAAGGAGGAGTCATTTCTGAGCCACCCTGAAGGACCCCTTCATTGGATGTCCTTGTTTGGGGAGTCTCCCCCCTCCCATTCCCTCCAGGGAGCTGGGCTCAGCCCTCGTCTCTACTGCCGCAGCCCTCGTAGCCCGGGCCGCCACCAGCGTGGCCAGCTTTCAGACAGCCCTGGATCTCCGCTATTCCCCCGCTCACGGCCCCGCACCCTCTCCCTGGATGCCAAGCTCAGCACCCTTAGGGGCCGCGGCTATGGGGGCCCGTCGGCTCAGGTCCCTCAGCCGATCCCTTCCTGCTCCAGCTCGACCTCCAGTCACAGCTCCAGTGAGGGCAGCACCGCTTCGGAGACTGACGGCGCGCCCTTCCCTCGCAGTACCACAGCACGCAGCAGCCTGAGAAACCTACGGGCAAAGCTTGACCCTCGTAACTGGTTGCAGAGTCAGGTATAATGCCCCCCCCCCTCCCAAAAACCATGTGGTGTTTGTATACCTGAAGATGAACTGAATGGCTGCTCCATTGTGTATATAAAATGGCTGGTCAGCTGATCATTATGTCCCCCTACATCTGCTCTATATTTCAAAAAGCCCGATTCAAACAGAAAGAAATAGAAACTGAATCAGTATATTTCAAGATTCCAGTGGTGCTTTTTAAACGACTAACAGTTTTTTCCCCCTTTGGAAAAAAAAAAAATCTAATACACACTCTTTATATGCGTACGTATAAACACAGATAAAAAAAAGGACTTTGCCTGCTATACAGGGAATGAAGATAAGTATGTTCACTCCCCTGCATAATTTTGAAAGGAGTGGAGTAAAAACTCCACAAGTCATGGACCTTCTATATATTTGGACCTCCTTTTTAAAATAAATGTGTAACATATTTAAACCAAACTGCATCCTCAATGCCAAATTAAAAATGAAATGAAGAAATAAAAAAGAAACGTACAACAAATATTAAATGTTTGTGACTGTAAATTTATTTTCCTGACTGTTTTTGGACAGCCCTGAAATTTCAGCTTGCAGATGGTACTCATTCATCACCTTGTGGGACCTGTCCCTTCACTACAGGAAGCGGATTTCAGGGATGAAATCATGTCATGCAAAGACCTTGGTGCCCAAACCCTTTCAGTATCATCAGTGAAATGTTTCCATAATGTGAAGCTTCTTAATCTGCAAACAGAAAAATAACTGAAATGTTTGACAAATGTTTGTCTTCCCAAATGTTTTTTTTTCTAATTCAATAAGCAAAATGCTAGTCTTTTCTGTAGTCAGCATTTTGAAACAGGACAAAATCATATTGTTCGTTAAATATTGTTTTGACTTCCCATTTGCTGAAGAAGTGGTGTATATTGGTGTATATTGTCTAAAAGGTACAGTAGTTATACATCTTTTAAACAGTACTGTATGTACATAGATTCTGGATTTTTCCCACCTGATCCCGTCATTATAAAATACATCTCGCTTCATTTTAGCATTTCCCTTAAAGTGACCCTGTTTTCATCTTATTTTCCATGATCCTTTAATAATCAGTGCAAACATAGAACTAATTATACAGTGAGAGAAACAATAAACGGTACTTCTACAGAAGAATCCAGTTATTCTTATCAACACTTACAGTAAATACACTGTCCCAGTGGTGAAAGACTGAGAATCTCATTCTTCATAACTTGCTGTTTTTCATGAGAGCGCACAAAGAATAGATAGCGCCTTGGTGAACAGCAGAAGAGTTACAGCCTTACAGAGTGATGGGAAGTCTTATAGGGTGTTTGAGGCATTTATTTGTGCGTTTCTGTTTTCAGCAACCATGCGGATGAAGTGGGTGAAATATGACCACATCAAGTTAACGTCACAAGAGTTACTTATTGTAGACTTGCATTGTAAACAAAACCTAAGAACTTTAAATAAATTAAGATATTTAAATAACTTTAAATACCTATTGTCAATGACAAATCTTCAAATACATAAATTTTGTTTCTCTTGCAAGGACAATCAGTTAGATATTCTAAAAGTCATTCTAGTACACTTTATGCTCTGTTCAAGAGAGTATTCAAAAGCATTTAAAGTATTGTTAAATTATATGATGAAGTATGTCTTAGACAATGTGAATTACATGATCAAGGCTTACAACGATGCTAATATTGGTTTATTTCCACACTTCTATTACTATTTTTACTTTTTTTAATCACTGGGCTTGTTCATCTATGCCTAGTTAGTTCTTTCTTTGACAAAACATTTTAAATAATCAACCTTCTCAAAGAAAGTCTTTTAGGTTATGTGGGCATTTAATTTGGTATGTTGTTACGTTGATAATAAATGTCATTGTCAGTGTTATCATGTGCTTATTCAATGTTTAATTATAATTCGCAATTAAAGGGTTAACTGTCATGAGTGTTGTAGTTGATTGACTTACCTACATGGTTTAAAACAAATGGTTCATTGGTGCCTTGTTGCTGAAGGAAGTCGAAAAGATAAACTGAAATCTGTGTGTACTGGTATGCATGGAGAGGAGAACCTACGGTACTATTTATGTTCATTTTAAACAATTCTCTCAGTCTCCTTCCCTGTTTTGCACTAAGCACTTAATGACAGAATTTTAGAAGATTTATCATTAAAGATAGGATATGCCAGTATTCTTTCCTGAAGTCATAACTGATTATTGTGGGATAACCAATATTCTTTTTTTGTGGTTACTGACCCGCCCTACCACACTACAAGTATAAAAGTATGTGACGCTGATGTATTCTATACTGATTTATATTTTAAACTCCTTGTCCAAACTCAAGTGGCTTGTTTTCTCGTTATAAGGTTGATCATAGGTTTAAGCAAACCTTTTCATCACTAAGCCTTCACCAGGGTGTTAGTTATATAATATTCACTTTTTTTTTTAATCCTGCTTGGATGAACGGTGATTCTTAACAAGATGCCACTGGCAGTGCAGGATCAGCCAGTCCCTGGAGGTTTGGGCCTCACTCAAGGGTCCAGTTGTGAATACAAGACTTAAACTGGTGACCTTTGTTCACAAGCACAGCATCCTAACCCACTGAACCACAGACCTTCCTCTTACTTTAATTTCCGTCCGTGGCTTGTAAAATTTAAAATGAATCTCCTGAAATCGCCATACAGGCTGCTTGTAGAATAAGCTGCCATTCATCAGTTACTGTTAAGCATTAAATGTGTTCAGGCTTTTAAACATTTTATGTGTGCATAACAATAAACTAAACAATGCCTATTGATGTTTGCCATAAAGGAGATGAAAATTTTTTAAAAATAACAACAGAAATCAGGTGTCAATGCAATTGTTATAATTATAAACTGGTTAGCCTTAAGGTCCTACCCACCTCTTCGAGCTCAGAGCTGTTAATTTATGCGCTATAGATACTAAGCTGTAATAAAATGCGCACAATGAATACACTACCCTACCTTAATAAAATATTGCCTCAGTCCTGAGTAATTAGTTCTAAGTTATAGTACTTGGAATTTCAAATATATTTGTGATTCAAGTACACACCCTGTCTTTGACTTGTCATTAAATTAAAAAACATTTTTCTCTTCAAATGAGTACCTGAATCTGAAAACAATTTTCTGAGAGAATGAAAAATCAGTTAATTAATATCACTTTAAGAGAATTCATAGGTGTATCTATATAAATAAATTAAACATTTAAACACTGATCTGCTCATATGGCATTTTTTCCTGTTTTTTCCTGTTATGGTTGTGCTTCCAGTCTGGTTCCCTATATTCATTACTCATCCAGTGTATGGTTTAATATTTAGTGAAACTTACTTCACTGAGGTCAACAAAATATTTGAAATATTCATTCATGTTAGTTTATTGGAAACCTAAAATTCGTGCCATAATGAATCTTGTAATATAACATATCAGTTAACTAAAAAAATCTACTAAACTAAAAAAGGTTCATATAAGTGCATATAATTTAAATTACTATACATAAAAAGTAAATTTTTCTGATTTAAAAGTATTTAAATTCTTAATTAAAGTAAATTTACCCTGTTAGCATGATTCCTGTTTTGCATATATTGCAGCCAAAAAAAAGCTGTTGTAAAATTTTCTTTGTGGTTCAGTAATTGTATCTACTACAATTATATTTATATTTTATGTTCAAAATGTGTTATTGCACAAAACACAGTAATGTGATAAATAACAAAGTGTGTTGGGGAAAAAAAAAACTACTTTTTCCTTTCATGTTGCATGATACAAAATTAAATATTACAAAGTCAAATGAATGCTTTGCTATTGCCTTGCTATTATTACCCAAAATAATGCAGGATAAAAGGCCAATTGTTTTTTTTCCCCAGAAGCAGAATCTAGAGTCACCTGGAAAGTTCACAGTAATTTGATCATATACTTATAGTAAAGTAGACATGACATTTAGAGATTGTGTTTCACCTTTCAGAATTTGGGAGTGTGACATGTTGAAACAGTTCCGATGATATAATTCTGAGAACTGACATGCTTCACAAGTTTTCGATGCTGCACTGGGTTTTAATTTCACACACGCACAAACGCACACACACACACGCTCACACATGCATGCGCACACACACCCACACGCACACATATGTTGGGTAAACATATCATTATGGGGAACGCTCGTTCATTTCTATGGGAAAAATAGTAGCGTTAACTATGACAACCTTAACCCCTTCCCTGCCCTAACCATAACCATAAGTAACCAAGAAAAATACAAGAGTTTTTGCATTTTTAGTTTTTTCATTTCAGTCACAGATTTTTTATTAAATTGAGTTTCCCGGTCCCTATAGGGAAATCGGGTATTCATCACGTTGTGGGGACAAGGTCATGAATAACCTGCAGGGTGGCTGACTGTTGTGATGCTCAAAGAACTGGGGGTCAAGGGCTTTACTCAAATGTGCTGAGATGAGATGTGCTGAAATCAGGCTTGAACCACTGCCCTTCTAATCACAGGTAGCATCAACTGATAAAGTATGTTTCCTTTTCAAAATACTCATTTCAGTTGTGTGGAAAAACTGTCTGTGACTCAATTGAGTTCATTCCAAGAATGCATAAAAATTAAAACGTTCATTCAAAACATTCATTCGATATGCATTGTACATCAATATAGGACATGCGTTCGACAAAAAAATGTATTTAATATGTATTTTACATCAATAAAGAACCTATACTTAAAAAAAGCTTTTTCATATTGGAGGGGGGCCATAACCTTCAAATGATCTGCTAGAATAATCTGTCAAAATGCATATTTGTTAAAACTTTATACAGTATTTATGATTGACATAAAAGGTCATTATTTTC
>JAODKF010000126.1:13694401-13708881 GCA_026779585.1 Mormyrus proboscirostris
GAGTGATCCAAAGAGCCCTGAGACACAATACCATACATGAGTTTAATTGAAAAACAAAATATTTAATCTTTATGACAATTAAATATGATTTGCATAATAATTTGGAACATGTTGTAGAACAACAGAGTGAATACTGATAAAATACAGTAATTAGATCCAGTCCAATTTTTAACTAATTTTAACTTGGATACCATTTTATTTGACTAACATCTTGTATCTGGTTTTCATTATTACTTATTGTGCTCAGAACATTTAACAAAGGAAGGTTATAAAGGTGTCAGAAAATGGTAATCTTGGACTCAAGTCAAAAATTCTCTGCGATTGGAATGTGGTAGTAAGGGAAACAGAGAACATACCTGATGCCTGACATGTATTCCCTGAAAAATAACTGTAATTTGCTTTTTACTTCCTGCTAGAGTCTTTATGAAAAAGCTTTTGAGTAACAAAGAAGTAAACAGAAAAAAAAACTTGTAAGTGTGAGGTAACTGTTTACCACACTCAAGCACTAGGGCTCCTCTTATATTATAAATTTTCAGATAGGTCTCATTGAAATGAAACAGAAATCTCTTGTGGATAATTCAGATGTAGTCCAATTTATCTGAAAGGCATTAGATGTTTCATTTGTGACAGAAAACCAGAATAAACTCTCATGAACGCAGGGAGGAAATTTAAACTCCTTATACTGTACGCACAACTGGGCTTGAACACACTAATCAGGAAACACGAAACAAATATGACATCCTCTCAGCCTTGGGTTGCTTTCCACTGTTAATTTTTTATATATAGTTTATATGCTTTCCCTATCATGGGGTTTTATCTGAGTTCACTCATTTTCCTACAGTCCAAAAAAACAATAAGCTGAATTGTTAGGAGTGGACGATTGTGTTTGCTTGCACTCTAGACACTGGATAAGACAAGTGAGTATGGATGTGGAGTAAATGTTTGCTGATTATGGTTGATACTAAATCTGGGAATCTACCAGAAACCGCCTTGCATCCTTGTAGGTTTTCTTTTGTCAGTTTGCATTCAACATGCTTCTTTACTTTATGGATAAATCTTGCAAATGGGGATTCAAAACATACAATGTGTGGCACCTTGCATACCTGGAAATCTGGGATGAGGTGTTAGGCCTGATATTTTATTAAGCTGAGATAAAATCTACTAGGAGGAAAAAGGTGAAGGTTTTTTATTTGGTTAACAATGTGCTTAAACGTGTATGCCAGCCAATCAGGAAATAAATATTTGTCATATTATACTAGCGTCTACGTTGCAAGTACATTCCATTATTAAACACAAATAACAAATGCCTGATCATTTATGCAATTCATATGTTATAAATGATTCATTTTAGCATTCAGCTATATAACAAGATGATTTAATTTGTAAATGCAGTGAACACATTTTGCATGAACATATTTTCTAGTCTTCCTTAGGGAATAATATATTTAACAATGCTACATTGCATAGTTATATAACACTGTGAATTAAACATGGATATTATGAGTTTAAGGTAATCAGTAAGGTAATTCCTATAACAGAATAATCCATTTTTATTTCTCCTGTGGTCTATCATTTACACAGCAATCATTAATGAATTTTAAATTACTTTCATACAGAATACTGCACCAAAGTATGTACTTGTTTACTTCTTGTTCTTGAGCAATATTGCAAAGGTCTTTTATTGCATTGACGTTTCAGTATAAAAAAATCCACCATTTTAAATAATGAAAAAAATGATTTTATTTTGTAAGACAGAATAGAAGTCTTCATATGATTGCACTTAGCATAACACTAATAATACAAAAATGTTTCGCATAATCTTATACAACTTCACTAATGCCTGCTCTTTTACATGGGATATATAATATAAGTGGCAAATATTTGGGAACAATGAAATATGACAAATAAGGAGAGGTCATTCAGTCCATCTTGTTTGTATGGATGTATAATATCTGCTGTTAAAATATTATTGATTGTGAAAATAAAATAAAACAAAATAACTTTGCCTCTATCATTAGCTTACTGAAAACCAGTATTATCCTTTGAAATTGATGTTTTTTTAATGTAATCTACAAATATTTGTGCCATTGTGTAAACCTTTCATTGCAGCTTTGCATATTCCAAAACTTGGATAGTAGAATTAGCTATTCTTCAATTATTATATATTGCCTTTGTTCAAAAGAAAGTACATTTAATCCCTCAACCTGTCTTTGTATAGACAAGAAAAGAACAGAATAGTGTGATGTGTCCCAAGCAGTACATAATTCTTAACCTAAATCTTCACTGGAATCAACAAGATAAAAACAAGTATAAAAAATTGAATCATGTATAAAAACCTTACAAACATGAATTTTATTCTTACCTGTCAGTTGATCAGTGTGTACATATGTACATATCTAACAAGTTTCATATACTTTGTTAGAAAGGTAGTTCAATGCTACTTTCAATACCGTGACAAAATAACATAGGTCAGGAACTATTCCTGAAGTCAGCCAGTCTTCAGTCACTTCTGCTTTACATAATTTTTTGGAATATGCCTATAACCATCTAGTCATCTAGGATAATTTGAAGTCTTCTTATTGCTTAATAGTGCGATCAAAGAAAAATCTACATGAGAACTACTTCACAGAATTACAAAGGATATTTTAGCAGCAGAAAAAATTAACAGTATAGAAAATGTCACGGAAGTTAATTAATTTATGTATTTTATGTATTTTTTGTTGACTTTATGTGTATATGTGTGTGTGTGTGTATGGCATCAAACAACTTTTAAATTAAGCATGTAGGTCTTCACGATAAAACAGAATAGACATAACAATGCTATGGTATCGTTAGCTGGAATTTTACTTCAGTTAGAGAGTGGTGCATAATTCCAATGTGTCAAAAAATCCACTGTCAGTACACTTACGGAGAGCTGGAAATAAGTCTTCGGAGTTTGAGGCATTCCTCTAGGGTTAGGGGCATTAGGGATGGTGAGGCAGAGTTGACCATGAGCATTGGATGTCTTTCAGGTATTGCCAAAGGCACTCCTTGAAAATGCCTGGACAGAGGGTCCCTGCTATGTATAGTATCATTTACATAAACTGTTGCCTGTGGCCGCTTTATCTCGTGTTCCGCCACATGTGACCCTGGGTACAACCACATGCGTGCCAGCTGGGCCTGGCTACAGTTCCTGTCCGACATTAAGTCCTGAATCTGGATGTTCCTTGCGGTGGAGGGCTTCTGAACTTCGTAATCCCTGTCTTGTGAGCACGTCTGGGGGTAGGCAGCACTACCCGCTCCATTACTTATAGGCATGTTTAGATGGGGCGGGTTCTTCTTACATTCTGATGTAGATTCCCAGTCACGGGCCTGCATTCCCAAAGAGACGTGGTAACTGTTCAGGTGACTTTCCCTACCAGAGGGGCTGGCCACGTTTGTCTTTTTCTTTATACGGTCTGCCTCTTCCATTGAACATTTCCTCTCCTTCCCTGGGAGAGTCAGTGGTCTGGAGCCATTGTCCTGGGGAATAGTCTCCAAACTTGCCTTGTGCTCAAACGTGTCTTCATTAATGATGACTTGGCCTTTGTCAGGCTGTGATATTGGGCTACTTGACAGATGTTGGGAGCCCACTCTAAATTTAGCATTCAGCAAGTCCTGCAACACTGCCAGTGGAATCTGGATCTCCATTTTACCTGTGGGGTCCTTAGGTGAAGTGAGTATGGGATTGCTCATATTGAAGGGAGAGGGAGCAGGCTGTGAAGGTCTCTCAGCTTCCTTTTGCATTTTGGGATATATGCTGTCTGAATCATTAGGTCTGCAGTTCTGTGGAGGCATGCTATTATAGTCCTTCATATGCACACTGGGAGGTGTGGCTGGAGAGGTATTCTGGTAGGTGGTAGAGGAAAGATCAATGACGTTCGGTTCTTGGATCGTAACTGGACTGCGTTGTGGGCTGGAACTGTTTGGACCTTTTTCATTTTCCAAACCATCAGATACCTCGTCTTTAGATAAATTCCCGGCTGGGTATAAAGGAAATACTTTGTTTAAGAACCTGGGCATCTTGTTGCTGTTGCTGCCAGTTGGGGTGAAAGAAGATGGCTTCTGATTGAGAGACTCTGCACCTCCATCTTTGCAGCTGAGGTTTAGTGGTTCGGCAAATCCCGAAGATGAGATGTACTCCTTGGCTAAATTTCGGAGCAGGACCAGCTGTTGCTTCTGCCAATCGCCCTTCTCTTGAGGGGGGGGTATGTGAGATATGGGTGGGGAGAGATTAGTATGAGGGGGCTGGACCATTGAGGTCATTGGGTGATAGGGGGGCAATGAGGGGTGGTTGTGGAAGTACTGTTGGAAATGCACAGGCACAGGAATGACCCTCATGTGGCTGTCCATTAAAAAGTGATGAGTGTCCTGGATAGAAAGAAATATAGTCTTAGAGCTTTGTCTCCCAAAACAGTGAGCAGTATAGTGCATATCTATACATTCTATACATTCTGCATTATAAATGTTCTTAATCAAAGTATGTGGAACGGGATAACTATACAAAGAGAACATGAATAGTCCTCATATGTGGAACAGGATAACGATACAAAGAGAACAGGAACAGTCCTCATATGTGGAATAGGATAACGATACCAAGAGAACATGAATAGTCCTCATTTGGTCCTGGCACACTTGATGATACCTGAGAGACCGATGCATGCCGGAGTCCGTAACTCATGCCCCGCTTGGCTCCCCTCAAGACTTCCTCTTCCTCATGCGGGAAGCTATGGAGGCGTGATCGTTTCAGTTGGCGCGGAACAGGCAAGTCCTTGTCGTCCTTCCCTCTCATGTGCCATTCAAAGGGCAGTATAAGCCTGGGTATACACAAGACTCCCTGAGCAAAGGCACACCTCTGCACCTACACTGAATACCCTCATCCAGGCCTCATCCAGCTAATACAGCAAACACAGGACAGTAGCAAGTTTTCAGCTGCTATAAGATTAAATGAGCAGAAGTGCCGCTCGCTGCAGAATTTCCGAAAACCATCACTCACTTTTCATAGTGGCGGCGTGTGCAGGTGGCTGCACTGGTGCTACGTGGGTTCCCACCTAACTCGTTATATACCTGCTTCCAAAGCTGATGTGCCGTCACCTGGAAAAAGAAAAAATGAATTCGGAAAAGTGACACAATTATTTTTTTTGCCTCCATTCAAGTTTATGCAGCCACAGATTACAGATTCACAAACCCCTTTCATTTGACTGATATTAAAGGATATTCACACACACAAGTCACTATGTATCCTTACTATTTTGGATAGTCAAGTTACATCTTGAATACTGTAACAGTCCCATAAAAAGTTCCCCTCTATGACATTTAAGTTAATATAAATTGAAATTTTTGGAGTAGTTTGTATCATTGTATCAAATTATTTTTAAGCCGTTGAAGTGCTAATCTTTTTGATAGTACATTTACTGCCAATATCTTAGTGAGTCTGCCATCTTTAATGGTTAATTTTTATCATCATTAACTTGAGGCTCCATTTAATACTATAATGATGTTTCATGACACCAGCCTCTGAGGAGAATGCATTCTTTAGAATCTATTGCCAGGTAAATAAATGTAATGTGATATCAGTATTGATGTCTGATAGGCTGTTCTAGAAAGTTGTTTTGGGCAAATTGAAATGGAGAGCAGTATACCATTGCAAAGATGAACTCTAATACTACATTCTCATGCCATAGTGACAAACAAACCCACCTATTTTGCCAGTAAAATAATTTACTGAATAATAAAGCTTTTTTGCTTAATAACTACAGCACTTTTAATCTTTTAACATTTCATATGTTAACATTTCACTGAATCATTGGAACAGATTACATAAAACTGCATTTTCAAAGCCATAAAAGACAGCAGAATTGCCTTTACCTGACTGTAGCCTCCTAATTTTTGCACTGTCTTGTACATCAGAAAAAGGTCAACTGTAAAAAAGAGCATGCAAATAAAAAATCAAATTACATTCCATCTATAAATGCATTACATGCCCTGTGTTTATGTGGTATATTTGGCTGATTATACTCGTACATTTTGTTGTGGTGGCATGTTCATGTTTTTGTCTGTATGTGAGCATATTTACTTGCAGACGTCTCCACTCACTCTGCTTGAAACCCAGGTGAGGTATTCTCTCGATGGGTGTATCTCTGCTCTTCATGAAGAGATACAACTCTTTAAGAAAATTTTCCTCATTTAGCTCTGCCTTATGTTCTGATGATGGGCCTTCAAGCAAACTCTCGTGTGACATGGCACCTACACAGGCACAAGCAGGTTTGTGTGAGCACCGCAGATATTCATAGACTGGACAGAATTCAGCTAAATGAAAAATCCGCCAATGTAACTGCCTTTAATCTGAATTGCGCAATCCATTTTTAACAGCTCACTCATTGAATTTATAGTTATAAACTGAACAAGAAACTAAAGACAAAGGGACTGCTATAACTATGACTGGAAAAACCTGGTTTAGGTAACTTGTGTCACAGAATGAGGAAGACAGAAACAAACATGCACACAAGAAAACAGCCAATTTCCACTATATGCGTTTCTTCTAAACATATATAATAAGGACAAATTCTGTTTATAGATCGCAACCCACATCTAACAATTTTGCAAATGCATTTATTTAGCGCATGGCAAGTAAACAAATCCAGATACAAAATTAGCATTAGCAACAAAATTAGCAATATGGGGCCAATGTGGTTTAAAAAATGCCTGCATATGCCATCCTCAACGTAACACGCCGCGACAAACTGTGCGGTTCTAGATCTCTCTCCAGTAGCACCTTCCCAGCCCACACTTTTGCAAGATGAGTTGCCAAGTTGAGACACTAGATATGTTCAGCTGATTTTAGGTGAAAACAGCCTGTAAACTAGCTGTAACAGTCACACATAAGAATAAAGGTCACACAAATTTCCACCTCCTTCCTTTCATATTTTCCCACCGCCGCCTAGGAGCCAAAGCGTTATTTTGCATCACCCTGTTCATACTGTTTCTCTAAAGAGAAACGTATTTCTGTATTCACTTGAATCTTTGAAAGATTGTACGGTATATGGGCCTGTGCCAGGCAATGCAGGTGTTCGAAGCTTTGACAGAGAGATATCGTGTTATATTTATGTACCTTAAATAACAAGATATCATTATGGCAGTCATTACATGATTTTTTGAGCGTTGTGCCAAGAAGAACCATGACTGGCCGTGAGTAGCGTTCAGTTCACACCCAACCTTTAATGCGAAAATCCCGAAGGCAGTCACGCAGCTCAGCCAGTACTCAACGTTACAAATTCCTTTTCCAGAATGCTAAACACACACACTTTTTCCCCGTTTTTTTTTTTTTGTGGTGGTGGGGTGGTAAGTGCTGGTTTTTATCCAGAAATCATGACACTGCAACATTTCTGATTGCAGAAAAAATCCATACACACACAATTACATTTTTGCAATTGCAAGTCCATTCATCCAGCTTACAGCTATTTATCCTGAACAGGGTTATGATGATAAATTTAGCCTTTTTTCTATTACTGCATCTCTATAAGACAATTGTCCCTTATTTCCACATCGTTCTCATCTATTGTAAAATAAAATAGAATAGAGAATAAGAAAGCACTTCCTTGTTGCCATCTATCACAAATCAAGCATATGTAGCAGCCAATAATGTAATAAAATGGTAATAATATTACAGGTTTCTCAGTTCTTCATGTAATGAAAGTTAGCATGTAATAATTGGCCAATAATGTAATAAAAAAAAATTATTGGTTCAAAAAACATATTACACTATTGGCCACATATTACATTTACTGACTTTTATTACATTAAGAACAGAGAAATGTATAAGGTTATTAGAGTATTTTTGCTTGGCTGAGTGCTATAAGAACGTGGCTGTAGCATTTCAATGTTGTGCTCAATTTTATTGCCAAAGTTTCTATGTCAACAAAGCAACAACAATTGCAGTCTAAAATCGAAGTAGCCTTTTGCTAAGGCTAAAATAAATTGCATCCATCGGATATTCAACCAAACATCTACCAAATGGTGAAAAAAATATGGTCTAAGGATGGTCTTAAATCAAAATTAAATGGGACTAAACTGTTAGTGTGCGTGTATGAAATTATTTGCTGATAAACATGGTACTTCTTGTAAATGTCATAATATTTTGGTCTTGTGATCAACACCTGGATGCGTAATAATAAATAGTAATTAATGAATAATAAAGAATATATGAAAATAACAACAAAAAGTCCTATTATTATTTTTTATCATTACATTTGTGTAAAATATAGCTTATTACATAAAGTTGCATCTATTTAAATTAAAATATTTCAATATACTGGCAGTTTATTTGGATACAAAAAACATTATTTCTTACCTATAATTTGTAAATCCTACTTAATATGTATTACCAAATAGCAAGTCAAAATTAAAACAGAAATGAATTTTTTACTTTTTTAAAATTAAAGAAAAAATGCATGTATCTAAATTCATGACAGCATATATACAAATCAGGTTAAAAAATAAGTCCATACGTATCCACAGCAAAAATATCCCAGATTTAAATGCAAAAGCAATCACCGATATTGAACGTTTTTGGTGTCTCTGTCATAAAAACATTGACAAATATTGTTCTACTTACTTGAATTATCAGCAGAACTTCAAAATGAGTTAAACGCCTGTCTCTGGCGATGAAGAAAACACTTTACTTTCTTTCCTCGGGACTGATAATAAGACGAGTGTTCGGTCACACCTGTGTTGATTACTAAGTGACACCTCTGCGGTTTAAGGAGTGTTTTTCCTGCACTACCCACACATGTGCTTGGATCAGGTTTTTCCTGCTTGTGGAACTAAGTTCAGTACCAAACAATAGAGTTATTCATGTAATTAGGCAGAATTTGAAGTATTCTTAAGATTAGGGTATTGTGTTAGGTAAAGTCATCTAGTTCCATATTCAGTTACATATTTAAAATATATTTGGGGGTTGGGGGGTGGGGTAGACAAAATAACAGAAGCACCGCATGAAAAAGTACTTTCAAGTAATTAAATCACACTTATATACATAGCTATAAAGGTGAGTCATAGTAGGTTGAATGCCAGTTAGTAGTATGTGTCAGTAATTAAAGAGGTCTGGTATGAGTTTTAATAGCAAAACGAGGCACTTGACAAAGTTCAAAAGAGTCTGAATAGGTGGTTTCCCAGAATTGCAGGTCCATCAAAAACAGCAATACGGCACAGCTGTAAGCATATACACACTCACACACACAGATATATATATATCTATTATTAAGGGTACATAAGGGTATATATAAGGATCGTTCAGTTATGTCATTTTCAGTCCGGAATGTGCAATGACATGCGAGTAGAGAAAAACCACACAATATAGAGAGAAAATACACAGAGGTAGGATTAGTAGGATTAGAACTCCTAACTCTGGAGGTGTGAGATAACAGTCCTTCCCAATGAGCCACCTTAAAATAAGCCAGATATCATAGGTAAAATAAAAGTTTGCGTTGTGTTTGTATTTTTGTTACATAAATACGTTTTGATAGCAGGAAAAATCCATACACACAATTACACGTTTGCAATTGCAAGTCCAGTCATCATTGCTCAGTTCCACAACACAGAAAACATTATGGTAATTGTGACTGTGATTTATTTATAGCTAATGCTGGTTACAGTTAGTCATAATGACCAATTTGGGATCACTTTGATGTCCCAAGTAATTACACCAACACTAGAGAAACTAAGACTGACTGTCAACTCTGTTATTTTAATTATTATTATTACTGTAGTCTTCTGTATGATTACTGTATGTTGCTGAAAACATATCTGACACGCTAACTCAACTAAGTGTGTAACATCATCTAAGAGTGTGTATGACTGGAGTAAGGTAGAAATAGCCTCTGCAAATAAGTTTCCCTGTGGCATTTAAAGTGCTTTTGCTAGGAAATTCAGAAAGAGATAAACAAATAACTAAGGCTATAGGGGTATTTAGCACTATAGATATACAACCATACTTAGTGGTTGGGATTTAGTTCATTGTGATTATCATAATGCAGCCTTATTTTTGTATATCTATTTATTTTACATAATGTGAATTTGTCAGTTCCAAAACAATCAAGAAAAACTGTAATTGAAACAAGTGGTTGCATTTATATGGAGACAGACTGACAACAGTTAAAACTGACATTAGTCATATTAATTCATACTTATCTCCTTGGGTCCAGATTTAGGACCTGATGAACTGATAAAAATTGCATGGAAATAAGCCAGACTGTGGGGCCATATCCCAGCTTGGCAGGCCTGCTCGGGTGGGGTTAGAGCAGGCCTGCCAGTCTGTGGGCACAGCGCCTCTGTCCATCCACTCAGCTCTAACCCCTACTCTCTATCCTGTTGGCTGTGCAAACCAGCAGGTCCCAGGCCACTGCATAAATTTGTTTGACAACTTGTTTTGATTAAATCTGCACAATGGCATACTTACACTGACATATGTAAAATATATCTAAGCATTTTGACTCTCATGGTTAAAACAATGCTGATCTTAGTTGTCATTTTGGCGGCATTGGCTAATTCATTGGTATAATTATTTGCTTTTGATACACGAGTACAGTGTTACCTTGGAACGTTGGTTGCAATTTTTTTGAGTTCCAAGTCGAATTTCACCATAAGAAATTATGTTAATTAATTTAGTTCATTCCAGAACTCCAAATCATTTCCTATTTAAACTTTCCTACCTATCTAACTAATGAGAAAAAACATTAACAATCAATATAAAACTAATACACACATGAAAAAGCGCACATATAAAAGCAATAAATATGAAATAAATGACAATCATCTGAGGGCCATTTAAGAACTAACATAAAGAACATCTTTGTGGCGATCTGTCTTTCCTCATTGGAGATGTGCCGCGTGATGCCTTTGTCTGTCTGGCGCCAAAGTAGGTTTCATGAAATGTGCCAAACGTTGGCACATGCATGAATTGTTTTGAGAAATACTCTTATAGTCATGAGAATATACAAATGCACGTGAAATATGCCAAGGCAATCAAGAAAAACTGCAATTTACACAAGGGTGTATCCTCCTGAGCCCCGCAATTCAGAATGAGATGTCGGTTTCCACTTTCTCATTGTCACTGGCTGATCATTTTTCTTTAGCAGACTGTTACTTATTCAAAGATACAGGTTTCAACATTGCAAGGCTCAACACTACAATATGTCTAGTTCACTGGCAAGAGAAAGCGGTCACACACACACGTAACGTCTTCAGATCTCGAGACAGTACAACAGCAAACAAAAACAGCAAAATGTGTCTAAAATTATTAATGGGAAACTTAGATATCATTTACATAGATTTTCCAGTGACAAAAGATTGAAGTTTGAATAACATCTAACCGATTTATAAAATGTTGATAGATAGATAGATAGATAGATAGATAGATAGATAGTTCTAAAAAAAATCAGCATCAATGAGACCTTTAGTCCCATTTTTTATAAACTCCCTAGCTATGAACCACGTCACATTTGGAAACGTGATTCGGCTCCCTGTTTTATCTATACTAGGATTATTTTAACATAGTTTTGCAAGAGACGTGACTCTTCACATGTGACTTATGGCGGGGGACACAGGCAACAGGCAGAACCACCTGGAGGTAGGATGCATAGTGAAGATGTCACAGTAATGCTGATAAACAGTAAAAAGTACAAATGGCACGTAGCAGGTTCTTGTCATTTGCTATTTCAGATTGATGTAATTCTGATTGTCGTCAGATTTTGGTCTTTAGTTGCCCACTTCCTAGTTACTGTGCTACGGCAAATACCTGAAAGCCAGCTAGCATGTAGTACTTACTGTATATTGTGAGTCTAAAACTGATGTCATAATGCCTCAGAACCTTGGATTGATGAGATCATGATTTGCCTCATGCAACGTAAAAGACATAAACTACAGTACGGTTAAAAATAATCTCTCAAGGAACAATTCAACTAAAAACAGCACTAGTTACTGGCTTTTAATAATTATTAGTTTGTGATTTTTTTGGGGTCTGCTGATTGCAGTCTACTTGAACATTTCCTTATCCGATTCCCAGCATAAATACTTTTGAGAAGGCAATGCAGGAAATACATGCTCAGCATACCAGAAGACAAGAAGATCTTTGTCTTTGCAATTTCTATAATGCAGCAATACAAATAGTAAATATGTATTATTCAGAAAACTAACATCAATTCTCATTATTATTGCTATTATTACATCAATCTGAAATAATAATGCTTTATTTTATTTTTTATTACTGTAGGCTGCTGTATGATTTTGTTCAAAATGTATCCTGATCAAAGTTTGGATGATGCTACCTAGCAGACACTTTCCAGAATTTTTCGCAGGAAAAGCACAAAATCACCAACATAGGAGAAGTTGAAAATCAGGACAATACCGTATTTGTATAAGCTTTAAAAGTCGAATCCGATGTATAGCATCAAGAGATCACCCGCTGTTTGACCTGCCTTACCTCATAAGTTGGCCCACCGCCTAAAATGTCAACAGGCGGGAAGCAGTGCAGACATGCTGGTGCATGCCAGAATAAGATAGGAAACCACAATAACTCCTTTGTTATTGCTCCTAACGACCCTCTAAAACATGATTGTGACAGTTCAGTAATGCAGTCTTTCAGTAATCATACATAATGTGTGTGATGTGTATAACATACAGTAGGTCTTCAAGAATGAATAGGTGGGAATAGCTGTCAAAATTTGTTATGCAAAATTAAATTGGTGTGATATGTGTAATTTCAGAACATGTTCTGATCATTTACTGTGAACATCGGATTAAAAGCTTTTTCTTTGCAACAGACACACGGAGCTGCTTAACTGGTTTTTGCCTTTGTGAGATAGTGATGTTGTGAAACACACTGCACACTGAGATTAGCCAAAAAAGTCTTGAAAAGCAAATGATGGATTATATAAATGACAAATAAAGGACTACCAAACATAGGTGTTTAGTTCAATTACTGATTTTATTCATTTAGAGTAAGCATGAGCTGAAATCACATTTATGGAGCCATAGTGTCCTGACTAAATTATCAAAACATCGCTATCCAAAACACGGAATATCATAATACCGTATCATGTATGCATACAGCTTGTTGTAACTCATTGCAAAGAATAGATGGATAGTTTTAGTTTTTTAGGTGTATAATATTCCTATGAGTAACAATGAAGCTTTGTGACAGTGACAGACAGCAGCATCCTTTCACTATAAATAACATGAATGTGGTGTATGTGTACGTCATAAAGTCTTAGCCATGCAGTTGTGCAATGCTAACAAACACTGAGACCTTTCATGGTTCAATAATACAGCATGTCTGTGCTGTGTAGGAAAACAATGAATAATAAATATTGCATCAATAATAAAACCTTTAATTGTAACCATAATTATGTGGACAATATGAAGGCTATATATGCCACAAGTAAAAAAATACAACAACAAATCATTCAGTTCTCAAGCTGAATAGCTATGCACCAAACCAGTATAGTGTGTTTGGGCAAAAAAAAAGACAGAAAAAGATAACAGCGTGATACAGTTATAAAATGTAAATATACTTTAGTACATTAAATCAGGCATGTTGACTGCTGATATTTGATGGAACAAAATCAAGCATTTTGTGACGTTTGAAAAGAAAATGAAACTGTGAGACGATTTATACAAAATTTTTAGAGTAACAGACATTTAAGAAAGCGATGGCATGGTGGTTAACTAGTTAGCCCTGTCATCTCTCACCAGTGGAACCTAAGTTCAAGTCTCTGCTCAGATTCCAAGTTTGTGGTGCTTGCATGTTCTCTCTGTGTTGCTGTGGAGTTTCCTCTGGGTGCTCTGGTTTTCACCCCCGCTGTCCAAAGCATGCTGAGGTTAATTGGAGTTACCAAATTGCCTATATATGTGTGAGCCCTGCAATGAACTGGCTCCCCATCTGGGGTTGTTCCCTGCCTTGTTCCCATAGACTCCAGACCCACTGCAACCCTGAATAGGACAAACAGATACAGAAAATGGATGGATGCATATTATAAAAAATATACTTTAAATGAGTATACATGCTTTCTACACACAGCATTACTTATATCATTTTACTAAATGCAATTTAACCCACTCCATGGACAAAAAATATTGGATTCCTGCATTAGCCATCTCTGTTAACTTGAAGTACGATTGCATGCTTCTAATTTGTACTGTAGGTGTGTATTTGTAAGGAATTACCAATTCTGTTCTACATACAGTGCCTTGGGTTAGGCTGAGTGGAATACAGTTTATTACTGTATGATTCAGCATAAGCAATTAGATATGATATGTGAACTTTCTTTTCACTGGGGAAAACCATCATAATAAAGAAGATATATACCGTAATTTCCAGACTATAAGCCACTACTATTTTCACTTGCTTTGGACCCTGCGGCTTATACAACGATGCGGCTTATCTATCTTTTTTACTGCTAACGGTC
>JAODKF010000126.1:13712929-13763148 GCA_026779585.1 Mormyrus proboscirostris
GGGAGGTTTGTTCAGTAACATTTGAATAATACTCTAATGGTTGATGACTTGAAAATTATGCTGACTGTCATTTGCATGGACTATTTGGGAAAATCTGAGAAAAATATCATTTGCGTAATAATTTGGAACGTGGTGTAGCCAAGGGGCAGAGGGGATCTGGCTCGGTGGGCACAAGATTGTGTCTTTGCTTTTTGCAGACGGTGTGGTCCTGTGGGCGCTGTCGGGCTGCAAACGGCAGCATGCTCTCGGGGCGGGTGGGGTAAGACACCTCCACGTCTGTGGCCATGGTTCTCAACCGGAAAAGGGTGGATCGCCCTGTCCTGGTGGGCGGATAAGTTGCTGCCTCAACCAGAGTAGTTTAAGTATCTCTGGCTCTGGTTCATGAGTGAGGGAAGAAAAGAATGGGAGATTAACAGGCGGATCAGTGCATTACTGCAGACGCTGTACCATTCTGTTGTGGTAAAAAGAGAGAGCTGAGCCAGAAAGCAACACTGATTTATGTTCTTACTCTCACCTATGGCCATGAGCTTTAGGCGGTGACCGAAAAAATTGCGGATACAAGCGGCAGAAATGAGTTTCCTCTGCAGGGTGTCTGAGCTCAGCTCATGCATTTGGCTGGAGCTGCTTCTCTGCATTGCGATGGGTCGGGCATCTATTTAGCATGCCTCCTGAATGGCTCCCCGGGGAGGTGTTTCAGGCATGTCCAACCGGGAGAAGTGCCCCGGGGAGACTATATCTCTCGGCTGGCCTGAGAACACCTTGGTATCCCCCGGTAGGAGGAGGTGGTTGGTGAGAGGGAGGTCTGGGCATCCCTGCTTAGATTGTTGCCCCCACAACCTGACCATGGATATGCGGTAGATAATGCATGGATAAATGTTTTTGTTTTTTTAACCAGAGCACTGCCAGATTTGTGCAAATAGGTGTCAGAACACAGAAACAGAGAGGTCCTGGAACACATTCGAGCAAGACCTGGCACAAATTAATCATTTGCTAGGATAAGCCAGAATGTCACTATTGCTAATCCTTTGCCTGCAACTTGATATTTCTAGCAATGATTATGGTGTAAAAACATTTGATATCATTAGCATCTAGTGAGGTAACTAAATAAAAGATAAAGATTTAACATTCAAAAAAGACGGTGTACCTCAACTTTATTGTCTTTGCTTGTTTCTGTCGTGTTTTTGGAGTCTTCTTGTATCCCATCTTGCCTTGTGCTGACGTGCATCAAGTCACAGGACTGGTGCTCTTTAATGGATTGGAGGGTTTCTACTGGAAGAAAATGCAAAACCATTCATACCATAGCCCAGATTTAAAAAGAATGAAGGCCTAAACCAATAAAACCAATCAGTTACAAGGCATACCAACATCATTGCATTCCATGGGGGGATCATTTATATTTTGAGATTCCTGTTCATTGATAATCCCACATTTTGAATCCACTGTAGGCTGTACCTGCAGTGTAGACTGATCTACATCATCAGTAACCTCATCTGAAAGAAAAACAATGGTTTACTTAAAACAATATTTTTAGTGATATATAAACACATTCATAATGCATTATAACTAAAAAGTGGTCTTAACTAAAGTGTTACCAGAACAATATTAGTCACATAAGGTCCATTAATATCCAGCTGTACATGCATAGAACTGTTTGATTAACAGTGCTGGGATCTCACATGTCTCCTCGTCATCTACTTGTTCAAACAGGGTTAGCTTTCCGGTCTCCGCTGAGGCCTGCAATGGAGACTCAGACCATTGTATTTCCTCCCTTCCTCGTTCTTCTGAATCAATGAAGGGTTCTTTGAAGGGTTCTTTGTTCTCTGTAAAGTCATTTTTTTCTGTAGACATACATTCTACTTGCTCCTTGAGACCTGTGACTACCATTGCTGACTCAACGTCATGATGATGATCGATGAAGGCAGCTCCATACTCCTCAGTTGAACGGATGTCCATGTCTGTTTTAAGAGCTAGGGGAAGGGGTTCTGAAGCTGTTTTTAAGTTGAATAAACCTGCTTCCTCTTCCCCACACTCTTCATTTTCAGCTCCTGGTGTGATGCCTAAGTCAATTTCAAGAATGTCCACCTTCAAAAAATAAGGAGATCATTTATGCAAGACAGACTTTAAGTTACACTTGATTGTGCAAATATTTATTTCTGGTTTTTCCTAATTTTCAATATCCCTTTAAGCGTTTTACTATATGTATATATGTATGTGTGTATATAAATATGCACACAGAAACACACACAGAATGACAATCTTTATGTTGACTTGAAAAAAAAGCAGATTTAGAAACAATGTGTGGTTAGCATTTCATATTTTTTAAAACAATATGAAGGAAATGTCTGTTTACGGATGTTGTGTTTTAACAAAATAAAACAATTCTGGAGATACTTTAGATAACCTAACCTACCTATGAAAAAGAAAATAAAGTTTATATACAACAAAGCAAGAAGTGTTTTATTAAACATTCTGACAGTGTTTGTTCAGTGTTCAGGTTAGCTTCTTTTTTGAGCTCAGACTGCAGTGCGGTGTGATATGCACCTCAAGATCTCCCAGATCCACATCACTGCTTTTCAATGAACTTGCATGTTCTGAAAAGAAAATTCACAAGGAACTGTTCAGCTATACATTGAAACGTCCCTTTGTATCTGACATACAGCATTCAATACTGATGTGCAGAAGCAGCTTCCTGGAATCTATTGTACTGGGCCAAGAGTGTTTCACACTTCTATTGAATGCATGTGGTGTTCACTATGGAAGTTATATGTGGCATTGTGTAGTCATATGACAGTACTCTTTTCTTCTTTTTGAAAATGTTCTCAATATGTAAAATATCATATTAAATTAAAAATTAAAAGGGAAACTGTATACAAAGCCTGAATGCAGCATGGTATACTTGACTGTTCTACCTATGCCTTTGTAGATTTCCCCTTTTGTGTAGGTTTTCTCCAACTGTCCAGGAGTTCTGCAGAATTTGTGAATTTTCAATGACAGACTTGACAGCTATTGACAGGTAAATTATAGCAGATTTGAAATAAGGAGAAAATTCCTGCTGTGAATTCAGAATACAATGCAAGTCCTATTTCTATTTGAAGGTTTGTAAATGTTGCTAGGGGTTATGTAGGAGTCCTTGTGGATCTATATTAACATGTTACAAAGGCGTGTTTAGAAAAGGTTGGTTGGTAGAGGCTGGAAATGTATAACTGAAGGGCAAAACTAAGCAGAAAAAAGACTTTTAAAACAGCCAAGTACCGCTAGGCAAAACATTAAAGCATACTTTTAGACGTGTGTATTTAGCGTAATGATGAACAGGATGAGGCTTCAAAATCCACAACAAAGTCAGAAGAATCATTATTTTCATCTTCAGTTATGGGATCCCTGGGTCATACACTGAGATGAAATTTCAATCTCATGGGTCATAGTGCAAGAAACAGTAATAAATAGAATATAAATATGTAAGACATTCACTGACTAATTTAATGCACTTCTCAATTCATTATTTTATTGGTGCCCCATAAGGACTGATATTCCGCTGTGTACAGAGTAATTTTTCTAATAGAAATTTCTGATTTAGTAAATAAAAGTCCATCCAGCATATCAAGACATTACCACTAATGCAGATGCACTTATAACTTTTTCTATTCTAAAAAAGAATGCAGCCCTGTTTTGAAAGTCCTGTGTTATATCATACATGCCTGAGTTATGTGCTATGTCTGGAACAAGGCCCCAAAGAGGTCATTATAGCTAGCAAACAACAAGCTACTGCTTAGGGTTGTTATTTTAGCCTAGAGCAGGGGCGTTAAACTGAAGCGCTCGTAAGCCTCGGGGAATGCTGTCTTTGAAGGAAGACAAGTCAATAATGATAATCCTCTTTCTGATTTGAGCTGTTGAACAGAACCTTTTACTCTCCATTGCTGATTATTAAAAGTATTAAATTGTTTTATTTGCAACAGTGAAACATTCAAAGGTATACTTTTTAAGAAAGCATGCATTCAGTTACATAATACTATATACACTAATTTACATAATACTGTAGCAATGCTATATGTTTCTGATTTCATTAAACAAAGTTAAAGGGAAAAAGTTCAAGTTAAATGAAGTAAAAGGGGAAAGAAGAAAACTACTTGGAACAATCTGATAGTAACAGCTAACAAATTCACATTATCTACACTAGTGTGTGTGTAAACTATAGAGCTTGTGGTTTTCGAGCCCATCTTAGAGAAATGCTCTGAGCAGTGGTACCCTCTGCTGGAGCTGTGGAGTGGTGATTTTCAAGAAACAGCCCAGTTAACAATGACTGACATTCCATTATGCTACACTGTGAAAAATGAAAGCTCTGTAATACTGTGGCTTCAAGGCACCAGACCTACTGTCGATGTTTAGAGGAATAAAATAAGTACTTGTTTTCTGTGCCATTTTTAAAATGTCATTCAATGATTTTATTATTATTCACCACTGAATCAACTTTTTGGATTCTCATATAATGCTTCTCCTCTGGAAGATGCAAAGTGTACTTTTCCCAATATTACTCTGGAGGAATTGTCTTCCCTCTCTTTCAGTATAAAAGGACTCTACCACACTCTCCTTTGTTCTCAGATGTAGATGATGTCTTCCCCTAAAAATGGCTCTATGAAAGTTTTGACTACAGACACTCAAGCACTGCTCTTGGGGCTTGTTGAATACCACTATACACATGACCTTTAGAATGTAAAAGGGTATTATGTTACATATTTGGAAAAAAAACCACTACATTTAAGGCAACAGGACAAACAGTCTGATTGATCACATACATGCACAGTATGGTAAATAATATCAAATTCCTTCTGTAGTCTATCTGTAGTCTATATATCTGTCTTCAGAAGCATGTAGACAATAGACAGAAAGCTACCAATGTTTATGTCCTCACAGCCTTAATGCAACAAATTTCACAATCTGTACATTTTCCACCTTGACAAAACAAAGTGCAAATTGTGAAACCTTACGGTATAGTCTAACCCTATTAAATGCCAAATTTCACACTCTGAATATAATCCATCTTCACAAAACCAATTGCAAATTACAAAGCCTTATTTTGTAGCAATACTATAAGTCATCAAGGCTGCACCCCATTGCCATCACCGGACTCCACTGTTCTTCACTGTTTAAACTAGTTTGTAATCTCAGCTTCTTTAATATTGATTGTTTGTTTTGCTTTTTTTTTGCTTGTGCTTGTGTTTCAGCCTTCAATCTGTTTTTTGAACAAGTGAGAAATGTGTTCAATAGACTATTACCAAATTTCCTGTCTAATATGTTACACATGCAGGTACACCAAACTCCTGTTGACTAGCTGGTGTAATTTTTATTTCCATTTATAGAGGGGTGTTGTTTGTATATCTTCAAATGATCCTGAAGACATTTTTAATTAATTCCACTGAACATTTTTCTGCATTTGGTGACATTCCCTGTGCCATGCATTCAGAATGAAGTGGTCTTCTTATGATCTTTAGTTTTCAACTAACACTTTAGCCTTTCCATTATG
The DNA here is from genome assembly GCA_026779585.1 of Mormyrus proboscirostris. Classification (NCBI taxonomy): domain Eukaryota; kingdom Metazoa; phylum Chordata; class Actinopteri; order Osteoglossiformes; family Mormyridae; genus Mormyrus; species Mormyrus proboscirostris. The sequence goes on from JAODKF010000126.1 coordinate 13,718,448, forward strand.
TGCATGCAAATGTAAAAGTAAAACTGTATAGGTTACTTGCATACTACATTACATTATTCAGTTTGAGTTCATCATTCAGTTTTTAATTCACACTTAGAAATATTTCTGGACAATTTTCTTGAGCATACAGTTATAATGGGCAGATCTGACATGTCCCCATTGATAGGCATTGTATATGTACCGTACATACAGTATAAGCAGCGAGGCATGGATACCCTGGCAGATTCAGGGGACCCAGCACTTTACAGGGGCCCTTGCATATGACAGGGGGCTTTGAACATTTTAAATATGTTAAACTGGGCAGGTGGGTCAAGGTGACATTTTTTTCAATGGTGCAGAATTTCTAGGCACGTCGCTGGATATAAATAACTCATTTACATGTCATCACTAGTAATTTTCTGTGTACAATTCTTAATGCTAACTCCAGCTATTGCTACAGTAAAATTAAAAGACCTCATTGCCTTATTTTAAACAATTTGTTTCTTCACTAAATTTTGAATCAAGCTATGGAACCTATATTGTGATGCATAACGCTGTTGCAGAAAAAAATGTTTCCTACCTTCTGTATGAACAGCATTGTGCATCACGGTGACATTGAGGGATTCTGGGCTTAACAGGGTGTCCACGTCTACAGGTGACGGGTCAGTGGAGGCCAGCGGTGTAGAGATAGATGGAGCCTGTGACTGGCAAGCAAGTAGGTCTGGGGTAGTTGGGGATGAGGGTGGAGACACAGATGGAGAAAGAGGAGAAGGGTCTGGAGCAGTGATGGCATGGAAGGGGGCTGTCTGTAAAGAAGGAGGCAACGGATCTGGGGGGGATCGTGATGGAGGCAAGCTGGAGGCTGGAACCAAGGAACCAGGAGAAGCAGCTGGAGCACTGCATTGGTTAGGTGCCTGTGATGAGGAGGCAGGGCTGAAAGCCGCTGATATCTCTACCGGGGGGCTGCTAGTGGGTGCAGGCAAATCCGACCTCTTAAAAATCAACGCTGTTTCAGTCAAGCTGCGCTGAAAGTGCCGGAATGGAGGCTTTCCTGTATAGAAAAACGGAATAGATTAAGAAGAATGTATGCATTAGCTTCAAGCCAAATACTCTTTCCTAAAGCAACCTATATAAGAAACATAAATCAGGCAAGAATCTGCTTGTTAAGTCTCACACAATGCAAGACACAAAAACGGTTTCCGGGGCCTGACAGTTCAAACAAACCACAATGACGGAACCGGTATCATTATTCAGCAGAAATTCTTTCCTCAGCAAGGCATTGTTAAGGATGAAAAATGGGCTAAATTCCTTTATTTTAAATAGGGTGATGAGTGTAGTTGTTCTCCCAGGAGGGATTATCGGCAAATCGCTACATGGTCAATACATCATTTTCAGTTGGGTTCACACAATGAAATGAACAAATACATTTCTTGACACAGGTGGAACCTAAATTTACACGTATACAATCAACATGGAAAACATCATGGTAAATGTGCCCTGTCAATCGTTACAGTTGCAGTCAGTTTGGGAACATTTTGGTTTCCCAATAAAATACATCAACACTGAAGGAGACTGTTCATCGGAATGTTGCTGAATACTCATATAACGTGTTAATTCATTTGTGACAACATCTGAGTATGTGTATGACCTGAGTAAAGCAGAAACAGCCTCTGCAAGTTAGTCCCTCCATGGCATTAAGCTAATTTAGCCAATGATGGGCACCATACTCGGTAGTAGGGAACACAGGGTTTAGCGTCTTAGGATTGTTATGATGTCACATTTTCGATTTTTCGATTTATTTTTTACAAGGTGCAAATAAGCATCTCTTCTTATTCAGACACGTTGATGGACGCATTGCCATCGCTTTACAATTTTCTGCAAATGTGTTTGCAGTTTTAATAATAATAAACAGAACAAATTGTGTTTTTCCTGCTGTAGAGAAATTGCACCAAAAAATTGCAATTGAAATTGCAAAATAATACAGCAGCATATTGGCTTATACAGATTGGCCCTAGAAACAATATTGTTACATTAGTTCAATCCTCAAGACTTAAGTCAATTTGAGACTTTGAAGCCACGGCTGGTGGAATTGCTGTGGATGTCAGTCACTGATTGGATTAGTGCAGTACAAACTAGTACACCAATTACAAATGGGTGAAACCAGTCAGAGTGGGTGAAACCTGTATAACATTTCTCCCATCTCTATTTATTTTGACTAACAATCTCAGAGCTTCACAATTTAACTGCATCTGTGGTCATTTGACAGTAATATTTAATCACAAGCTTAGTATTACTGGTGAAAACTCCACCCTCCCTCTAACCTGTACGTGGGCAGGCAGGGTTTGGAGGATCACAAGAAGATGATGAAGACAGCTGCCTGAAGAACTCCAGTGGATTGACGGAACGTTGCGAGACCAGTGCTGCTGCCTCCTACAGGATGGGAGGAGTGAATACTGCCTTACAGTTCTCACATGGATGCATGGGAACAGTGTTACTGCTGAATTATTCAAAAGCCAAATATTAAGAATGCTAAACATAAATCTTTTAAGATAGCTTCTTAACTTACTGCTGCCTTCTCAATGGACTCACTCCGTCTGAAGCTAGCTCTCATCTCTTCCTCATGCTCCTTTTTCTGGCGCTCCTACAGCAAACCCCAAGGCACAAAACTGGAATACCATCATCAAATACACACATCTGGTTCTAAAATATTACAAATCGCACTGCCCACACCCATCCACACCAAACTAAAATCCTCCTTCTATCAAATGTATAAACAGAATAATTAAACTATCAAATTACATTTTAATAATTTAGCAGTCTTTTTACAAGGTTAATGAACTGTCAGAACACCTCTGTCACTCTCATCTCTTATTACCATTATTTATGCAACCAAACATCGATGGCACTTGCCTTAATCCTGTTGTGCTTAATCTAATTAATGTCGGTATTTCAAAAGGAGTCTTTTTTTAATCTTCACATGCTATTAGTAACTGAATGCTCAGTCATTCACTCTCACAAGGCCACAGCTCTTTTGAATGTCACCATGTGCCATTAACTCACCCATTGGATCATCTCCTGTTTGTGTGCTGCAGCCTCCCTTTCTTCCTCTATTCTCCTGTCAAAACGGAACATGAAAGACAAACAAGAACATCTGGTGACAACACAATCTGGAAAATATTGTAAAACATTCTAAAAGATTTCATGAATCACCAATGACAAGGTAATCAGTCACGAGAAAAAAACTAAACCACTTTGAACATTCATGAACAATTCTAATATTGGATAAACTGCTGCAAAATACAAAGAAAGAAGATTAGTGTTTTAAAGCATTATTTTGAGAATATTACTAATTGGAAACAACAGCAGATTTTTTTTTGGTGGGGTGGGGGCACAGATAATTACTACACCATTTTAACAAGGAGATCTGAGAGCAGTCTGTCTGCCAATCAGTTCTGCTTCCTGGAGAGATTTTGGACCATGACAAACGAATGCAGGTTTTTTGTTACCTACATGTAACTAAAATGTGAAATTAAAAGTTCAAGTTAAGCTCCAGCAGAGGGGCACTGCTGGTCACAGGGGGCATTATTACGAAACAGGCTGCAACGTTTCCATATATTGACATCCAGACCTCTGCTCTTGTATCCTATTCTCTTTCTCCGCCATCTGCCTTTCCCTCTCCTCTGCCTCTCTGTGCTCCTGTTGTATTCTTTTTATTTCCAAAAGCCTCCTTTCTTCGAATGCTCGTCTCTTCTCTTCCGCTTTCCTCGCCTCTTCCTCTCTCTAGCGGAGAAAGTTGGGTTAGGGTTATCTGGAGTTGAAACCACATCATTTCAGCTGAAACCTTGTTCTTGTATAACACTTAAATTCTTATACTTCACCCAGGTTGAGAAGCTGATCACAATGAACCACTGAATTCAAATATTTTGGTACTCACATCTGACCGTGCCCAAAAGGACTCCCTCTTCATCCTCTGTATCTCCATCACAGCTATTGTCCTCTTATAGTTAGTTCCCTGAAAGGACAAATGAAAGAGATCAATCACAAACACAGCACAGTGAAGTCCAGCCACCACAATGCCGTCAACTTTGCTTCTATATGGGGAGAAGATATCCCAATATGAATACAACCATGGAAAAAATTAAGAGACCACAGCACAGCATTTTTTGTTTGACTCAATTCTCAATTTATGGATATTTATATATATATTGTAAATATATTGTAAACTGTAGCCTGGTTCTTCTTTGTTTCTTCTCATTAATGAAGGACTTCTTCCTTGCTTTATGGGACTTCAGTCCTGCTTCTAGGAGCCTGATACAGTGTCCTAGCAGTGCACTTCACACCTACACTTAATATTTCCCATTCCATTTCAAGGTCAATTCGATTAAACCAGAATTAAAAAATGTAGATTTGTTTAAAAATATAGAGTGGTCTAATTTTTTTCCACATGCTTGCTTTAATTTGAATGTTGTTAACTGACAGCGATGAGTTTAGTAGAAAATGTACTGGTATCAACAAATACTGAAGCTCAGACTCTCACCACAGATTCTCCTTTGTCCACAGAGCAAGACCCACTCTTCCCAGGCAATGCTGGGCTGCCCATTGCGCTGAGCATAGCACTGATCCGATCCTCTGTCACATCTTCCAGTGTCTTAGCACTGACAAACATGTGAGCTTCCTGGAAGAAAGACAGTCCAAAGGGGGAGACAGGATTACCTCAAAAATTAGGGTAGGAGTAAGGACCAGAACACTGACTCCAGGATTGTTTGCGTAACCTATTCGTCCACTGATATCATCAGTTAATGTATATTGTAACCGTGAAATGTGTGTTTTCTGCACCATTTTCCCTTGTAGGACTAAGTTTCTATGTAGTTCATATGTCAAATATGCAGACTAGGCAAATGGTATTTTTAGCACTTGATGAATAATGGCTTTCAGTTTATGTTATCAATAGGTACTATTAATCACATTGAAGTTTGTGACCTTACCATGGTACATGTTAAGTTCATAAATGTTATTATATTATTTTTGAATTTCATGGAGGAAATAGACAGGCACTGGCTTAAAAAAAAGAATAACAGTACCTACATATTACCACTAGGGCAAAACACTTATTTTTGTCATATTTCTATATATATTTTTTCATATTATATGTGTGTGTGCATGTGTGTGTATAATATCAACTGCCTAAATATAGTCATGAACTGGATCCAGTCAACAGAATGAGAAGTAACTTATTTGTTTTAAGAACATACAAGCATAAGAAATTTACAAACGAGAGGAGGCCATTTGGCCCATCCAGCTCATTTGGGGAGAAGTGAGAAAGGAAGCATCAACATACACACCGAGGTCTTTCTTATAATCAGCTACCTTTATTTCAGTGTAACCCATAAAATATCTGTACTTTATATTTCTGCTCCCTGAATTTCCTTTACAATTATCTATGTCCCACTGTATCCCAGGTAAATAAAAATCACCCATAACCACCAGATGATTTTTATTACTCATAATCCTTATATCATCATATAACATTCTGCTTTCCTCTGCAGCTACATTAGGCGCTCTATAATAAATACCGACAATTAAACCATTTGAGTTTTTAGCATCTAGTTTTTTCCATACAGCTTCTACGACATCTACTTCTGGCTTTGCTGAGTGAGGGTTGGGTTCACATCAAAGCTAGCAAACTTCTTATGATATATAAAATGACTGCTGTATGTTTTGTGGTGTGCTTCCATCACCAGGTGTGCTTACAGTAAGTGGTTCTGTGCGTTAGTATACCAGTAGTTTTGTCCAAAATGTCACATATTCAGACTTAACTGCTAATGCCTTGCAAGTTTGTTTAATCCTAGCAAACATTATTTTTGGGTCCACTGAGTTTTTAACATTTATATATGCTTATAAAGAGTTCAATCATCAGGCCTGTGCTTTACCTTGAAGAATGCCTTGATGGCAGGCTGATGGCTGGCATACTCCTCTCTGCGGCATTTATCCACATCATCTCCGATCTGCACGTACAGTACAGAATCACATGTCATACTGGATTGGCAGGATCACCCAGTGCTCGCAAAGGTGGTTAAAATTCACTTCAATGATAAATACATGGCTATTGATCATCCGTTACACCACCATGATATAGCGCGTAATAAGCATTCCATGGGTCACATATGGACAATTAATGTTTTTTTTTTAAACAGACAACAAAAAAAGACAACAGAAATAAACATTTTTTCAGTAACACTTTCTATGAATGCCACGTCTATCAGAATCCATGAGCACATTTGTTACACATTATAAAGCATCATAAACATGGCTATAAATATTCATAAAAAGGCATAATATATTATAGCCATGTTAATTATGCATTGTATTTACGAAGCTCTCATCTACAATGCACTTTAGATATCTTCTTAATGCAATACAAAGCCTTGTTATTTCTTATAGTAACTTTTATGATGCATAACAAACGTATCTATAGTGCATTACAAACACGAGCCTCACTGGAGCTTATGAAGTATTCTAATCAACAATATAATGCCTCATAACTATCACAAGATATAATGCTTTATTAATTCTTTTAGCAACCATTATAATGCATTTTGAAGGTATTTGTAATGCATTATAGATGACTGCTTCAAGCAAAGTGTTGCCATTTTTTCCTTTCAACATGGTTTGCTAAACATCAGTGGTGTTTGGGGGAATCTAAGTTATGCAGAAAGATTACTGTATCCCTTCAAACAACTGACCCCATTCAACAATTGTCTCCGGTCTTCCCAATGTGATTGTACATCTTTTTGCCCCAAAACCAAGATTTTGCAGACTCACCCAGGAAATAAGAACAATATGCTGGTGTTCTGGCTTCTTCCCGGCCACCTGGCACAGTCCATAAAATGCTCTATTTCTGTGGAACTTCTTCACAAGCTCTACCAAACCACCCACTACGAGAGCATAAACACAAGAACAGTCATTACCAAACTACAGTTTTCAAGTCTTGCTAAGGTTCCTGCTTCTGTCACATGTGAACTAAAAGCATCTGACAGGAAACAAACAATATACATTATCTTCTAGCAATGCCACCCCTAACCCTAATCAAAAGGACGCAACATTCAATCTACTATTTAGTTGTTTGGGCATATTATACTATACTACTGTATAAATGGTATGTTTGTATGAAGTTCTGCATTCAGCCAGTCCAAATTAATTAAACGTAATTAATAAAAATGTTTTCTTATTTTACATCACCTGCAGTTATAGCCATTGCATTGCAGGAAAATGATCAAAAACACACTTTAGAAGTGCAACAATGGATCTCTCTTTATCACATTAACTGCATATATCTGTGTTACTGGAAAAAGGAATATCTTAATGGCTGATGAGATCAGGTAGAAGACACGTTTGACAAATCATGTGAACTTACCTCCTGAATCTGACAGTTTTAAGTTATTGTTAAAGCCATCATATCTGAACAATGCCCTGAAATCAAAACAAAGAGACACATTACTTGATTTATTATTATGTTTTTTTTTAATACAAAACAATTTATGTACAACACAAACACTCCTGGGATACAGCAACTGCATACTTCGAGGTTACAATACCCACTTACTATCTCAAACATTACAGAAAGAGAGACAGAATTTTCTGCGTGGCAGCTGGAGTTACAAGATTTCAGAGGAATATTTATTTGCTGGTTTCCAGTTTATAGTAATGCGTGACTAGAAAGCCAAAAGGCAGTGTTAAGTTAAATGGCTCCCAGATGCCATTTAAAAAGACAATAACATTAACATTAAAAACAAACAAACACAGACAGTAATAACTGAATATGTTAATCAAAAATTGTAAGGTGAAATAATTGTAATTCATTGTCTAAAAGGTGCCAGTTTCAAAACATTTGTTTAAACAATAAAATGGAACACATATACAGAATTCAATTTTAAAACTACGCTACTAAAATCTTTAAAGCCAGGATCAGAGAATGCAGTCACAAGCTATAGACTTGTACAGTATGTGGTAATGAAATGCCTTATATTTCATATTCAAAAAATAATGCAACTGCATTTTTCTACATAAAAATACATGGAAACATTTATATAAAAGCTATTTATAAGATGATTCTCCTTTTTGCAGATGTATATTTACATATAAATCTAGTCGTAAAACCTGCCTTTTTTCTGTTTGTGATCTGTATCACTTAATTAGTATATAAACCCAAAGCCCACAACCGTACCCTCACAGCTATGGTCTAAGAATTCTATATTTGCTTCTAAAACACGCAAAGCCGCCACTTTGGATTCGGGTAAAAGCTGGACTGTGCACTTGCGGGATTTACTGTGTGAATCATGATCACAGTAGATAAGCTCACTAGCATATATTGCTTCCTACTCCTTTATGATGGGTCACTGGGAATGTGATACACACCCAAGACACGAGGCATCCTAATAGTTAATTACTAATATTTCTGACTGAAAGTTTGCTGCCTCATATTCCAGAGGGCTGTTGGTCACCAACAGGTCCATTGTGGTCTGAGCAGAGCAGGAGAGGACCCCAGTGTTGCGTGTCATGTTGGCCAGGTTAAAATATTTCATCCTGGGCCCAGCAATTATGTCTGGCAGGCCCATGCACCAATATAATAATACTCCTAACAAACAGGCAACACAGAGCACATACACAAAGGCGTAAGGGAGGGGTTAATATTGATGGGGACACAACTTAATAATTAAAATACAAGGTTTGTTTATTAGGGTGATGAATGAAGCCAAATTTAATATTAAAGAGACACATCCCCCCGGTTCCTATTCCCATGAACATACGTGCAGGCACAGACTAAGGGCATGCTATGGGCTGTAGGAGGAAATCCACAAAACACAGGAAGAACCCACAAACTCCACACAAAAGTACTGAGGCCGTATTGAACCACAATATTGAAAATGGTTATAAATATGCATCAGTATACTTATTCAAATTATTTGTGTTTCTACCAAACGTCAAACCAAATTCCTAATTATGCATAGTCAGAGATTCTCAAATTGAGCAAATGGGTAGAAGAAAACTATATGGATATTAATATTCACTTTAGTTCCCATAAAAACTGAAGAACAACTCAACAAACAGCTTTAGAAGAAATGTGATGGCAAAATATCATGGTGCTCACAGGTGAGTATGAAGAAATATGAAAGAGAGAAAGAATTTTCAGTAACACTATCTGAGTGTTGTGTCTATAAGAATTTATGAACACATTCATAACACATTATAATGTATTCATAAAGCATGACTATGATCATTTATGAAAAGGTATAACACATTATAGCCATGTTTATTATGTATTGCGAAGCTCTCTCCTATAATGCACTATTTATACCATCAAAATGCATTATAATCGTAATTGGCAATAATAAAATTGATATTTTTGGAAGTGATATTTTCATCTCTTCAGTTTAGCAAGATTTGCGCATTATATTACAATACCTCCTTTTCAATATCCCTTTGCAACTGCTATTTAAATAATTAGTCCAATTTCTGTATAGCTCACATACTTGCCAAATAAGGGCAAGCAGTGACTGCTTTAACAGAAACACATTGTAATTAACTTCCTGACTTCAATGACTCAGTGGTAATTTTGCAACAAACAGACCCTAACATCGTTAAGTACTATAATACTTAAGTTACTCATTTAGCAATTTTTCTTGAAGTCTGACAGCTGGTCAAAAACATTTGTGATGTATGTAAATCCCAAAGTTTCAACATTTAACAGTGGATTCCTTGAAGTGTTTGAAAGACTGAATGCTCCTTTAAGCAGTGCAGAGCCCAGGAACTATTTCAGAGCATTCCTGAAGCACAATCTATACGGGTTTTAGATAGTAATCTATGACAGAAACTGTGAAACAAAACAGCGTAACTGAAATTTAGGAGATGGTAAGAGGTATGAGGAAGGTATATGGCTTTCAGGTGCTGAAAATATTTTTAGGCATTCCAGCTCACTTGGTACATTGTTCCTATTCTGGTTATGCTTGTTTTTGCTGCAATGGTGCTGTTATACAACAGCAATACAAATATTATGCCAGAGAATATTTGTAGGATTCATTTTACAAGAACGGCATGTTTCCATAACCAGACCTATTAAAAAGTTTAGGTTAGTAAATGATTAATGACATAATGAATTTTCAAAAAGTGGGAATACATTATTAATCTCATATACAAATCCAACCTCTGTTAAACACCAATATTTCCATGATAGTAATAGTGATAACAGCAGATTGCTGCTTGTACCTTGAATGTCACAGACTCCAAACTCAGAACAAGAGGAAAATTACTCATCTCAAATCTGTTTACCAATATGACTATTTCCTTGATTTATTTTGCTTTTATTTAGTAGCCTGAAAGCAGTCTGAGAAGACACAGTCTCCATTTCATTCCAGCTCCGATAAAATTCTCATGGGTTCCCAACATTATCTATCTGTAAACTAGAAGAGGAATTAACATGATTCTTTCAGACTTCCTGTGAGGAAGGGAGAGAGACAGGGTCTGCTTTCTTGAGAATGCAAAAAAAAAATGAAAAAGAAAAAGAAGGAAATAACAAAGGAGGGAAAATTAAAAATGGGAGAAAAGGAAGTGCAGGATTTGTAATGAAGGGAAGCATGGAAGAATGGGTGGGAAGAATTTGGCGACACAAAAATAAGCATAAATGAGAAATGAGAAATTCTAGCCTGAAAAACGTGAAAGAATGAAATATTCAATAAAGTAACAGATACCTCTGAGACTTTTATAAATACTCAGCTGTTTACAAGTACAGGCAGTCCCTGGTTAAAGAATGCCCGACTTACAGACAGCTCGTACTTACAAACGGACTGTGATAAAGTCTATTATATTAAAAATTTGAGTTAAATACAATAGTTCGTAATAACAAACACAAGCATGATCATGAAAACACTGCATGGCTTCAGAGGATTGTCAGCTCAAGGTACAGTACAGTACAATACCGTATGTAGTTACTTTTATTTTTACGGCATATATTTTTTTACTATGTACTGCTTTATTATTTTTCAGACTTACCTACCAACTCGACTTAAACACAGACTTAGGGAGTGGATCTCATTCGTAACCTAGGGACTGTCTTTAGTACATTTTATCCATTGTCCTTAAAATTCCTAGAATATTCTAGGCAATATTACTGACGAAAAGAGTAAATCAGAGAGGCCTATAATACATAAACAAGTACAGATGCGGTTCCTCCTGGTACTCTTGGTTTAACCCCATAATCCAAATACAAGTAGTCAGATCAATTAACTAGTCTAAATTGCCCACAGTGTATGATTAGATATGCACTTCTGATTGGCACTGATTGACAGACATCCCATCCAGGGTGTTCCCCTGCCTTGTGCCCTGTGCTTTTGGGTATACAGTAGTTTGTCATATTTAAGAACTGCCTTGGGACTGCAGGATTAGTTTGATTAAAAAGTTATAAACCAACAATGTGAAAAGATTGTGACTAATTGTCTTCTAAATCAAAATGCACTGAAAATTATGTCACCACTTCCATTCCCGTCATAGGATGTTCCAGGCATGCCCTAGGTAATTATTCTCCTGGTAACTGTCACATGTTCATACCAAAGACTTCACCTAATATGTGATGATGGAGAGGTGTGACAGGGGCCGTCATAAGTGCTCCCATGTGAAGAAGTGTTTGATTCAGGAAGCATTCTTTCATAAGATGTTTACATCATGTACTGTACAAGACCAGATATTGGAGTACTGTTTATAGTACTAATAAATAATAAATAACTACACCTGACTGTTCCCTTTACATGTAGACTTTTTCACAATGCGGTAAAATTATTCAAATGAAATTGTTATTTGATAAATTATTTGATGGACTGCACATGTAACTGCTCTTGTAAAAATAGTGTATTTTTTGCTTTTCAGATAGTTAAGTTTCTCAGAAGTATAAAGCTTCATTTCAGTATTAGCCTTCACAATTTGGCCTTTAATATTAACGTTAACTTTTGCATCCCTGACTCTTGAGCCTCTGCTTTCCTCATTCTAAAATTGTACCCTTTTCACATGCCAACTACGCTGCAGATATGACATCAGGACATTCCTCCCCGCGCTTGACTACCATCAGATTAGATTATTCAGGGGGTGCAAATTCCATTAAACCCCCCAGCCCTGAGAATCCACTACAAAGTCACCCAGAGACATTGCCTAGTACCATCAGACATCAAGCCCAGTCTACAAAGGAAACCCATGCTCAAATCCATGGAGAGCATATTAAGATAATTAAGTATGACTTCATTGTCCTGCTATGCTACCTTGTTTACTACTGCATTATGGATACTTCTATGAGGATAAGCAGGAAAAAGAGTGACTTTTGACACACAAAAACCCAATACCCCCCCCCCCCCCCCCCAAAAAAAAACATACACACTTTTCTGTTCTCCCTCCCAACATCCGATGATAGAGCGGAAAGTGCCTCTGGCCTGTATATTGTCCTTGTAAACAGGGGGTGATGAAAGAAAGGCTGAAATTCAATAACCAAATAGATGTAACAAAGAAAACGCATCACAATTAAATATAGAATGTATCATCTCCACCCTGACTGGACCAGCAAGTAAACAACCCCAGATGTCACGCTGACGGGTGTACAATAATCAATACCGTAAACATATGAGTAGTGTAAATACTTTTCAAAAGGAGTAATGAGTGAAGTAACCCCATTACAATAAAAAAAGTACCTGTAATAAGTAAACCCAACGCTGACAGTGTCAAATATACTTATAAATCAGGTGTGCACATAACTCGCGCAAGTACGCATTCACCTTTAAAAACGATAAGTGTGACAATCGATTGTTTGTAAAAGCGCAAACGCGTATACTTATGTGCATTTCCGCTCCGTGACAAGAAAATATAATGTATTTTAATGTTTATATGCCAACTCGACTTCATTTGCGGTATATGGGTTAAAACGCAAGGTATTTTCTTGTCATAGCAGCGCAAATGCACATAAAATAAGTACGTATTTGCGCATTTACAAACAATCGATTGTCGCACGTATCGTTCTTAAAGGTGAATGCGTACTTGCGCACCAGTTATGTGCACCCCTGCTTATAATCTTTAGCTTAGCATGAAGTAAGTTAGTCCGTACTAATGAGCAGCCTTTTCAGTCTTTACTAGAAGAGTAACAACTGTTAAAATGTGTTCCCTTACTCCCTGTCCATATCAGCTGATAATGAAACATAAATATTCCAATGGTGCGATATGAAGAGCACTGCTTGTATGTCACAAAAGTAAGCTGCAATAATGCACCACCCCCTTCCCAGAGAGATGCCTTGCTGATACCTGTAGGTAGCTCAGGTAGTTCAGGTCCAGAAAGTAAAAATCCAGACCAATATTTAATAATATTAAAAAAAAAAAAAAAAAAAAACTCTTATACTGAGCTGAACTTAATTCCTTTGTGTCCTACCACAATCTTGCTTTCTCTTTGTTGTTCAGTTACTTTATTTTTCATAGTTCAAGTTTATTTTGTAAGTGGATTGAGCTAATAAATCCAGTGGAAGACACCTGAAAAAAAATGATTAAACTTAACATTATTTAGTATCTGAATTATCAACCCAGAAATATTTCATTAGGATGCATCCATAATCCCACAACATAAACAACAGATGGGTTTTGCATGGGGGATTCCATATGCTGACTTTTCGCATTTTATAGGTGTATTAATTCTTAACATATTTATATATTTTTTAATATAATTTTTATAACTTTACATCTGACTCCATTACTTTCTGTGAGGTTGCATTGAAAATAATTTCAGGTCTTTCGTGGATCCGTTTTATTTCATTATTAAAATTACTTGAATTATGTTTACGCTCTTTTTATGTTACTATGCTGACATTTATACAGGTTGCAGTGTTTGTGCTTTTTAAATAAAAAAATGTTATCATTTGAATTTTAAGACCTGACATAAATTGATGAAGTATCGTGCCAAACTCATAGGGTGATGATATACAGGGCAAGTTTTTGAGAAATTTGCCAGGCAACTGCTGACCAATGCTGCTCAGGCGCTTTCCCATTGATTCTGGGCAACAAATTCCCGTTTGAAAAACTTTGATTAGCAGTGGGCAACTTTTTGATCATCCAGATCCAGATGAGCTGATCTTTGTCTCACCTCACGATTGTCAGGCAACATTGCTCAAAAAGTCGCCCCGTGTACCATTAACTTTAGGTAGTCAAAGAAAATGTTTATATCGATTTATCTGGGTAGTTAAGTGTGTAGTTCCACATAAAAAACAATTTAACAAAAGAACACATGCAAATTTACATTAACCAAAGAAATTTACAACACTTTCTTCTTTTCTTCTAATAAAGTTATCAATGTCTTGGTCCCCTTGGTCTCATTGGTTCCCAAACCTCTCCTCAGGAATACCTCAGCCGTTCCACGTATTCATTAAATTTAACCACCAATGCATTTAATCAATTTAATTATTTAAGTAACTCAATGAGGTATTCATTATCAAACAAGGTGTGCTAATGGTTGGGTGAAAACGTGCATGGGAATATTTGATGGTTATTTGATGGACTTAATACGGTATTACACCAACATGAAGATCATGAACACATCGTTTTCTCTGCCTAAGATCCTGACCTATCCATCTCCAGTTCCTGCCTTCGGATATCAGCATTTTGCAGTAGGCCTATTGAACTGCACACTGAAGAAACAATAATGTTGGGGAAACGCCTAACCACTGACTACATTTAGTAACCACTTCCTTTGACTACTTTGCCATTATAAATGCAACAATGTGTTGAATTTGTTTAAAGCTGGTTCTGCTGGGAGTAAAGACTAAGTGGAAATACAAGCAGTTGTTATACCATTACCACTGCATGAAAAATGTATGAGGTGCTTCCTGGTAACTCAACTGAAATTTCTGTCTGTCACAGTTTTTGTGTGGGATTTTCTCAGGTGCTTCTTTCTGGATAATTTATTTAACAGGCCCTTAATTTGGTAAAACCCATTAATGTATAAAAAAGTGTCTCAAAATGGAGTGACACAGAGATGCATTTTATCATAAAGACATGTATAATGCAGTTAATTGATTTATATAGTTTACATATTATTAGTTAATCGTTATGCCTTTGATTCAACTGTAAATGGATTTCAGTGTAAAACACATTTTTAGGAAACGGTCACTAAGTTTGTGCAACACGAAGGAGAAATCATATGTACTTGTTACATACTGTATAGCAAAACAGTGTTTGCTGACTTTCTTTGTGTTCCTTAGTGAGTTTACCCAGCAATGTCTTATACTCGATTATATTACGCATCACCTCCATTCCATGTTTGCATTTTGTTGAGCTAGTTGGCCCTGCATTGGAGGCCTCTATCTTGCTCCTGTTCTTGACACGAGACTCCATCCCACATCCTGCCACATTCTGTGCTATATTTGTACAAATATTTATTTATATTTTTACAAATTTTTAATTACCACCACCATAAGCAGCTAAAATGATATTTATTCTATGACAGCTAATTGATCCGATTCTCAGCAGTCATCTGTCTTCAGCTGGGAGGTTTATTTATGTATCAGATAGATTTGACCCTAACCACCCATTGTCTGTAAGCACTTGTCCTATTCAGGGGGTGAGGGGGTCCACAGCCTATCCCACATGCTACTGGCACAAGGCAGGACAACCCAGGATGGTGCAAAAACTCATTGCAGGGCACACTCACACACCAGTCACTCACACACCATTCACTCACACGCCAGTCACTCACACACCATTCACTCACACGCCAGTCACTCACACACCAGTCACTCACACACCATTCACTCACACGCCAGTCACTCACACACCATTCACTCACACACCATTCACTCACACGCCATTCACTCACACATGCACACCTATGGGCAACTTGGTAACTCCAATCACACACATATTTAGCCACTGTTAATTTTACAATGCATTCATTCATTTATTAAATTCCTTACATTATTACTTACAGTAAGTAAGTAACCTGAATACATTGTTAATTTGTTATTTTAAAGGGACCTCCCTCTAGTCTAGTATGTATGGATAATAATTCTTTTTCCTAAAAATATTTCTAACTTTCACTAACAGCCTTCAAACAAGGTTTTAAGCATGCAGTATGAGCTGTTTTTAAGATAATTTTGAAAGTTTTGAATGAAACAAATAATCTTAATCTCATTTTAAAGCAAGTCAGGGCATTAGATGAAGATAGTTTTCCCAGTTTCCATACACCTGCAGTCTTTTTTGTTCTGATAGCAATTAAAGAAAAAATGATCTACATAAGAAATATCATGACCATGACTAACATACAGTAAGCAGTCAGAATATGACTGGGTGGAAGGATAAATGCATGGGTATGGCCAGAGCGATAAATTACATAACAAATGTGAGAAGTTACAAAAACACACCAGAGGAAAAAGTCACCTTCATAGTCTATGAAAACGGTGGGACTAAAAACGTCTATCCAGGATTAGTTCACTGACAGCGAATTTGGTGAATCTATGTTCAGCAGTACATGAAAGGTTAATTGATACAAATCTCTTAAGGCCTGAGCTTAGTGTGGAAAACAGGTACATTTACAGGACACACCTCTGCAACATGCCTTCTGCACTAACATGGACATGTGATAACATATAGGATACGTATTACAATCATCTTGATCGATTAGTAATTCTGTATTTTCTAAATCCTATGAAGCCATAGGCGTCGCCGCCATTAAATCTCACACTGTAGGCAATAAGTAACCCAGTGGTTAGCCTACTCATGTATAAATGTACGCAATTCAGTTTGCAGTACATGTATAACGGTACTTTAGAAAATACCTATATAACGGCACTGTACTTACCATTAAATCTTTTACAATTATATAGCCTTTTGAGCAATCATTGTAAGGCAACAATTACTGTATAACGACTGAGACAAAAAGATTGACAACATTATTTCGTGCAATTACTGGAAATTTTAATGATTTATAGTAACCAGATGTGTTGCACACATCAAAAATCAACGTCCAAGAGAACATTTACACGTCGGTTTAAAATTCTTCGATTATTGCAGAGATTAGTGCTTGTTCAAGAAAACGTTGTTTTATATTCAAAGCCGGGTGAACATACCAGTCAGTTGAAGAACGAGGGTTCAGGACGTCTTCTTTGGCAGTCAGCAGGGACAGGTTGAAAGTATTTAGATTAATCGCTTTCATGTTAACGGCAGGTTTTCGAGTGAATGAGGTTGCTTCACTAGCAAATAAAGTTCTGCATTAGCTAAAAAATGCTGCACGGAAACAAATGTTTATGCAAATTATTTCAGGCTCTTAAACTTTGGACACTGGGACCACTCTAACCAAACAGCTGGGAGGCTGGGGTATGAGGACCGATGGGCATAAAAAAGGTCCCGCCTACTCCGGCAGAGAGAGTCAAATGTAGCGGGACTTTACAAAGTTTACCCCGCTCCCTCCAATAGACTTTCCCAGAGATGCCAGGACTGCGGTATTTTCGCCCAATTTGGCTATTTCGAAAAGAGTAAATATTAGGAGGTCCCGGGATGCGGGTTTTTGGGCTGCTTTCGTAATGTTCCCCGGTAGCGGACTGCAACGGGAAAAAGTAAATTAATTATTATGAATGCAAGTGGCTCATAATCCTGAGTAACAACCCTCCTCGCTTGCTATAGTCTCAAGGAGCGGGATATCTATTAGTACCTAGACTCTTACAGAGCTCTGCAGCTGTGAAATGGTCTCCCAGTAAATGTGCAAGATTCTGGTTCACTCTCAATATTCAAGTCTAGACTAAAAACACACTAGGAACTCTAATCTAGTTCTACCTCTAGAAAACTGCTCATTCCCAGTTAGACCTATAGTGTGAGGTGCAGAGCTGGGTGGGGATTGGTGCCATTCGCTTTGGATGAACTGAACTTTCACTGCACTACAGGCACACAGGTTTAACCCACTAAGCCACACACTGCCCCCATTTTGTTATCTTGTTTGTGAATTCTGACCACGGACTTGTTGTTGCTACTCTGAAGATTCAGCTTAGATCCAGTAGGCTACGACCTACCAGGAGATCTCACTGAGATTGCATGGGCAGTGAATCTGCTGGGGGCAGGGAAGGCCGCAGGGGTCTGTAGTATCCGGACTGAACTTCTCCAGGCATGTGGTAAGGCTGATCTCCTGGCATTGCAGGCTGTCATTTCTTCCATTCGGGAGTCAAGCATCATCCCAACTGACTGGAAAATTGGAGTTGTAGTCCTTATCTGAAAAGGTAAGTGTGATCTACTGGATTGCAGCAACTACAGGGGGATAACACTGCTTTTAGCACCGGGTAAGGTCCTTTCTAGGGTCATCCTTAACAGGACCCGTGATCACTTGTTTGCCTGTCAGGGACCGGAGCAGTCTGGTTTTACACCTAAGAAGTCTACCATCAACCGTATCCTGGCACTGAGGGTTCTCATCAAGCGTGAGTATCGGCAGAGGTTCTTTGCAGCCTTCGTCGATTCTCGTAAAGTGTTCGACTCAGAGTTGCCCTGTGGGACATCCTGAGACTTTGTAGGATCCCCTGAAGTTGCTGGACATCTTGGCCGGCATGTACACTGGTACTGTGAGTGCTGTGCAGAATGGAGGGAGAACCTCCCCATTCTTCCCAGTTGATTCTGGGGTTTGCCAGGGGTGTGTTCTTGCTCCTACTCTGTTCAATGCTTGTATAGACTGTGTGTTGGGCAGGGTGGTGTGGGGTTGGTGAAGAAAGATTTACTGATCATAACTTTGCTGATGATGCTGTGATCTTAGAGGAGTCAATGGAGGCTCTCTCGAACACTGCAGCATGTGAGAGTTGCGTTTCTCTGCCCCGATCACAGACAGACACGGAGCTGCTAAGAACAATGCATGGCGGAGAAAACTTTGTTCGAAAACGTGGTTACCATTCACAATTTTTCAGACGTCTACATAAAAAGTGCACGACTTGGCTCAGGTAGTTTCCTCATTAAACAAGTCTACCCTTTATACAGGCTTATACAGTACATCGACAACGTCACAGTCACTAGGGTCTTATGTTGTCCTTGCATACAAAGCTGTGTAACACGTAATAATAAGTAATTTTATTTTCCGCAATCGCTAGATTCTGATTGTGAATTTTGCTTGTATACTATCTGTCTGCTAACATACATAAACAACATGTTAGTGAAAGGTTTTGGGCCTTTTACACTACTCATCATACCATGATGTACTTAGTAAATAGTGCTTTTTTTTTCTTTCAAAATGAATTGAATATGAAGGCACTATAATAAAAATGCAAACCTTGCATTTTTTTCTTCTGTTTAAGTAATCTAATCCTGTATGGCAGCATTACACCAATCCAACACCACGAAAAGCCAGGTGCAATATCTGCAGCAGGCTGGTGAGCTTGGGAGCTGAAGGAGTTTGCTGCTAAAGAGATTCTGATGCTGCTGTTTTTATTGTTTAAAACTTGAAGGTTTTTACAAACTGTGTTTCTGTTAAGTTTATATTTAAATTTACACAAATCAGTATTCAATAAATGCTAAGTTGAGAAATGTTATGGATCGTTTGTTATTTTTAGTGTGATATTTTATCATGTAAATAGAGGGGAAAATGTTCAATTTTCGGCCAAAAAATTTTGGCAGCGTATACATATATTGCCCATCGGCTGACCCTGACTCCTAAATATCGGCATCGGCTATTAAAAACCCATATCGGTCGACCTCTATCCTGGATAAAGACCAAGATCCAGGCATTTAATGACTTCTTAGCACAGCTATCAGTAGTGTGTCCGTCTGCGGGGAGAATGTCGACCTTGTGGAGAGATTTACCTTCGGCAGTGACATTCATGTCTCTGGTGACTCTTCCTATGAAGTCAGCAGACGGATTAGAAGAGCATGGCGGGTCATGAGGTCGCTGGAAAGGGGTGTGTGGCGCTCTCAATATCTTTGCAAGAGGACGAAGGTCCAAGTCTTTAGAATCCTGGTGCTCCCTGTCTTGCTGTATGGCTGTGAGACATAGACGCTATCCAGTGAGCTGAGACGTAGACTGGACTGCTTCGGTACTGCGTTGGAAAATCCTTGGGTACCGCTGGTTTGACTTTGTGTCGTGTGAGCGGTTGCTAGAGGAGTCCCGAATGAGGCACATTACCTGCATTGTAAGGGAGCATCAGTTATGGCACTATGGCCATGAGACGCGTTTCCTTGAGGGTGATTCGGCTCACAGGATCCTCATTGCCGAGGACCCAATCTGTAGCAGATGGAGGACCCTTTTTGGAGGGTGGGACTGGATCATGTATCTGCCTGGGGGGTCGCCAGCCAGGATCCCAAGGAGTTTCACAGTGTGGTGGGTGCAGCAACGTGCTGCACCTGACCTGAAGTACTTTATTTGCACTTTTCTGAAAAACAGAATGCTTTGCCTGTCCTGTCGCTAAGCATCTGTCCAGCCTTGTCCTCTGTGATCCCTGGAATAGACTACAGGTTCACCCTGACTCAGCACTGGATAAAACGTTACAGACAATGTGTGTATAGATAATACTGAATTCTGTTATTATCTGGAAACATTTAGTCATTTTACACTACTATCACGACTCCTAGAAAATTAAAGTGAAGCATTGATATATTGATATAGTTATGAATATGAATATAGTTCAAGTTCTTAAAATTGTGAAATTGAATCAATTTGTTCAATCAAATCACAAATCTAGATGTGCCAAAAACCTGCGTACATGGATGAGGATCAATGTCACAACCTGTCTGGTCCATCCCCCAGTATGGCCAGTAGAGGTCGCTGCTGGTCCCGCTGGTCCACCCGGAAACTATCCTCACCTGCATCGTATCGGCCCCTCGTTAATCCCATATATATATGTGCTTACCAGTCCTGTCTTCACCAGTCTTGGTCATTGATGTCGCTCTTCTTCTGTGCCCATGGCTGTCCCCATACTTGCCTTCTCGTTTTGACACCTTGGGGTTTTGTTTTTGTACTTGCTCCCATTTTGTTTAAATAAAGCCCTTTTTTGCTCTCCCAACCCCTGCCCTTGAGTTATTTGGTTTTGGGAATCAGCACTAGGAAATGTTGTTCTATTGCTCTTCAATACAATGTAATAATCGATGTCTTCATCATACAAAAGCTGCAACATAATTCCTGACTGATGTATATAATATATAATAAAATGCACTGATGAAAATACACGGAAATATCATAAAATACGTAGGTTCACAGATATCAGGAAACAAAACAGAAAACTGTCTCTCAATATAAGTGAATGAATTCTTCCGAAAGTAAAAAAAAGGATGTAGAATTTATGATTTCAACATATATTCTTGAAAGAATTACTACCAATATAATCCAGTAGAACTGGTTTTAATACCATAAGGAAATAAAACCGTCATTATTCCATTGTTTGGTTTTTTTGAATGCAGATTATCTATGTTTCTATTTTTAAAAAGCCAATAAGACATTCTGCTGCTGCAGGCAGTGCTTCTGTGACAGGCTTGTATATCTAGCACAACACGTCCTCGTACCACAACCCTGAATTATCCACTGTACCAAAACCTCAGCTCAGAGTTTCGTCACCTAATCCACTCTCTCGGTTGACTTGGTGGGGCAACATAATCGCAAAAGTCAGCCATAAGCTCTAGAGCCTTTTCGAAGGAAAAAAAATCTAATAAAGACATCTAAAGCCTTAACTTGGACCAGAGACTTCTACTTTCCGGTCTTCAAAGTAGCATGTTTGAAGGCCAGCTCAGTTTATCCATGTCACTGTAGATGGTTGGCTTATTTACATTTGAAAGGGCACCCCGGATGATTTGTGGGTGTGTGTACAATCACACACCTTGTACTGAGCCATTTGGCATTCCAGTTTAGGTCACTGTAAAGGTATGCAGTGTTGGCTATCAGCCTCAACAGCCTAAGCTCTCAATGGACATGTAATGTCATTTACACAGACACTGTGTCCCTACAACCAAGCTTGGTACCGACCTCGTAATCTGTAGAGGGAAAAATAATTTAATCAAATATAGCACTGGAAGAAAGATCAGGCACTACTGCAAATGTGAGAATGAAAATTAAGGGGGTAGAGCGTAAACTGGAAAGGTTTTTAACTTCAGAAGCGATTTTGATGGCTCACATACCCATTGGCCCACTGGGAAAATGTTCGGTATGCCAGATGGCCAATCCGGCACTGCCAGACAGGCTGGCCCAAATGGGATAATTATTACGAGGAATGATTAAACTACAACAGGAAGTCGCAGGATTGTTAAGTGACAGCAAACATTTGGAGCTGGAGAACTTCCCAATAAGAAACGTCAGGTGGCTAACTAAGCTTGAAAACTTCACTCCATATAAGCTGGCATGCAGTTATAGTGTGGAGACACCTGCATGCCGGCCTTTATCATTGAGTCATTATAAGTATAGTTAGAAATAGACACACAAAGTCTTCTTTAAAAGCATAGGAGAAAGTAAAATGGGATAAAGTTTATCTGGATGGTATTTTAGTGAGAAATACCACTCAGGCATCTAAAAGGTGGCCGCTTTTCACCAGACAGGCTTTATGCCCCGTTGTCTATGAGCCTATGACATTGATTTTTTAGGTAACACCATTATTGCCGCGTTTCTTGTTTGTCATATATGTCTAAGATCTAGCAGTGTGTTGTTTCAGGACTGTACTGGTTTCACTGTCAGCTGCCATGGACACACTATTATTTAATGTCTTTAAATAAAAACAAATCAGTATCTTCCAAAGCATTTTTAAATAGCAGCTATAGACACCGGTGGGTTTGCTTCTTGGGGGCCCTAGGTAGGCATGGGTACTCAAGCTATTTCTTGAGTTAGAAAAAAAAATTATGTATCTACCCCTGGCTGTAGGTGAGAATTTTCTTTGAAAGATTAACTTAGGGCAACTTAAAATGGATGCCTTCGTATAAGACTACAGGTTGGTTATCAATACATTTTTTTGTATGCTGATTCTAAGCATAAACAGCCTTTTGAAAAAAATGAGGTTGAAATGGGATATTGGTGGCTTTAGTGGTTTTGCACTCTCGCCTCACACCTCCAGGGTAACGATCCTTAGGGGTGGTGAACAAATGCCTACCCTTGTACCCTGACCCCAAGCTACCTTCTATATGTATAGGTGTATGTATCAAAGTATATGCAAGTACTAAAGAATTCCTATGCACTCATACTTGTGGCAATGGCAAATGAAGCATCGTTTCATTATACGTATTCAGCTCATTTTAGCAAACTGTGGCTCCCCCTGCTGGTTGAATATGGAATAAATGACATTATTTCACGGTAGAACAATAATTTATAATTAGAATTGAAGAATATTTAAAATAAAAATACATAAAATTAATACATCTTAAAAGTGATATATTTTAATAACCAGGGGTTAGTCATTTATCATATTTAAAAAAAATGCATGTAAAACAGCAAAAACGACACAACTCGTAAGTGAAAGACTTCAGCAAAAATTTAATAATAAAAGTCAAACATCAAATTATTGAAAATGCAATGCATTTTCCACAGTTTTTATAAATGACACTGGTTCAAAAATATCACAAAGGAATTGTTTTGCTCAAGTTTTTTTTTAACACTTTTTTTTTTTGCAAAAGCACCAGAACACTCTATAAAAAGCCCTTAGAGTAATGCTGATTTTTCTCACCTAAAGTCAGCTTAGAAGTGGTTACAGCTTATGTATCTGAACAGTAATGCTCAATACAGACAGTGTGAACAAGAAACCCAATATGTGCAAATATGTAGACATCACACCAAGAAAGCAACGTCAGCCACCCAATCAGTTAGCACATCCGGTCAACAGGCTGGCCACATACGACAGTTCAACAGTACTCAAACTCCAGAGGTTACTCAAACCACTGCCACAGGTCAGGCTCATCCATAGCCTAACTTAATTGGAAAAAAGGGTATCCTGTCTGTGTGTATATCACAGTTTAATGAAATCATTGCTTAGCTTGTTATTTTTTCAGAAGTGGTGATGAATCAATTGTAAGTGTAGCACACAAGTAACTGCAGACTGAGTAAGGCTGTTTCTGCACAGGAATGAGCAGTTAAAACTACAGTGGTACAGTGATGATAGAGGGACTAGCTTATCATGCATCATAAGAAATACACTCACGATATTACAAACCTCTAGAAGAAATAAAAAGATGGAGGATGGGCAAAGATGAAATAATAATTTTGACATTTAAAAGAAAAACATCAAAATAAAAAGGAACATTTGATTAGTGAGTTTGACCAGATGTGGTTTGTGTCTGGTTAGCACGTATTTTCTATTAGAGATAATACACTGACACTGCCTCGCTGCTTTAATCATTGCCATGATTTAATGGAATAATCAATTCAGTATCGCATTATTAGTTCCAAATGGTTAGGGTGGATAATGAGACGGATTTGGTTTTGGGGTCAGGTCCAAATTAAATACAATTAGAGAGTCAGCGCCTTAAAGCTATTTTGGTCTTCAGTTGCTGTTGATTAGAACTTTCCTCATATCAACAGCTGTGGAAACCATATCAACAGGGGATGTGAATTGATGCGATTGACAATGCAACTACAGCTGTAAGACTATGTAAAAGTTATTTTGTTTCAGATTTCAGAAGTTATAAAAGTTGAATTACTGTATTTGGATAGTTGTGGAAAGGACCTCAAGTGTGTTAATAACTCCTTTGTACAGTTACTTATTGCAGAACAGTGAGTCTATATATTTTGCCATATTAAGTGAAACTGCAGAGGCAGGGTGTGTGTTAAGGTAGGATAACGTTTTGGCCCATAGATGGCAGCACAAGCAAAAAACAGAAGAAAAAAGACTATATACACATGGCACATGACCCCAAGGTAAGTGAGGGCAACTGGCCAGCTGTGTGTGTCCAGAACACTGGACAACCACCAGATATCAACCACAGCTCACCCTCAGAGGGAATCTCATTCAGAAATAGGCCGCCTCCTTCCGCCTAGACCGCAAGCACCACAGAGAGACAGGCAACGTCGTGAATGACAAGGCACAGGAGACGCTTGGGGGACAAGGAAAAGTGACACGCTCCTTACCATAGAAGGCACAAGAACTACGTGGAACAACAAACAACAGCAAAAACAAATAACTTGAAAAGAATGCAAATCCAGGAAAACACAATTCAAAGAGCAGGAAAAAAGTGCAGGGATGCTCTTGTTCGCTGCTGGTAAAACTTGGCAGGGCTGCGTATCTTCAAGGGGAAAGTGCAGAAAGGTGGTAATGTCCTTGCCCTCTTTTGTACAACCTCCACACCCAAGTCTTAACACAGGTTCATAAATAACAATGTCCTTTCATTTAATGTCTATCCATTATTGGAAAAAACCAATAACGATATTTAAAATATATTAGAATTGCAGAAGTTTAGAACTTTTATAGAACCCATGGAATTTGATTTTAGAGAAGGCCAGTAGCTGAAATCAGTCTTTGTTAATATATTTAATATATAAGGTTAATATTGCTACTTCTTTAAAAGCTTTTCCAGAGGAAAATAATCAAATAAATAAATGGATGAATAGTGACTGAAGCTCCATCAATGGAAGACCAATTTAGACAAAGGGAAAAAGACATTGGCTGACATAAGCCACGAGTCGCAGTTTGTTTTGCTACAATGTCCCTGCACTCCTACAATGCATAGCAATATAAAAGAAAGCAAAGCCTGCTCCGTACATTTGTATTAATCTAGGCTTCACTTAACTGGAAGTTCTGGCATATGCTTTTGGATTTTCCAAAGTCCACTAAGGGAAAACCGAAACTAAAATTCCACCTAAACACTAAACCCTCAAAGACTTTGGCATACAAACTACTGTAATAAAAGTGGTGGTAATTATAACACTGTACATGAGAATAGGTACTGAAGGCAGATGCACATAGTCTGTAAAAGCAACCCCAAAGCAAACACATCATGATCATTAAGTCAATACTATAGGACAGTGTACAAAGACTGAGACTTAAGTCAATATTGAGCAAGTATAGTATCTTACTATGTGATTAAATTGTTCGAGAGCAGGAGTAAGATTTTCTAAAATGTAAACTGCACTTACACATATCATCTTTAGAAAATGCACTTGCCATTGCTGTCATTAATGGTTCTTACTGGTCCTCAAATGGAATAAGAATGCATATGAAAGTGACCAGTACTGGGTACAGAAGTTAGGTCTAAAAACTGCATCCATATACCAAAGTCAAGACATAGACATCATGCTTCTGGAAGACTCCAGGCTCCCTTCCCTGCAGCACTGCCCTGGGATGAACCAAGACACTGTTCCTTTTCACCCACATCTATCTGACCCTAAAAACTTGACACAGCCAGCAGCAGAATTCCATTAATTCACACAATAAAGGAATCCCCACAATCAGATCTGCAAAAAAGTTAAAACTCTCCAACTGCCCCAGAAAAACTTTCAACGAATTATTGAGGAAAAAAAAATAGTTAATTTATGTATTCACCATTTTTGAGGGCATTTCGTAATAAGACACCAAAACTTATTATCAAGGCATTTGAAGAACATTTGAAACATAAAAATTCCTCAAAGTACTACACGTTAGCCCCATTTTATGCTCCATTTCTTACAGTTGTAAATATACCTCCATTCTATCCATTTTCTTCATATATATTGGAAGCCTACCTTTGTACTAAATACAACAAAGGCAGAATAACATTAGAAATTTACTGTGTTCCTGAACTAGTAGAGGTTTCCGCTTAGATTACCAATAGTAACCTGAAAGACCTGCCACATGTAACTGGCAACTGTAAACTTCAAAAACCCACATTACTAGTCAATTACTTTTACTGTAATTACAAAAATATACTCAAATGTTAACAGAGCAAAAAAATAGACATTTAGGTTGCCTTGATTAGTACCTCATATTAAGGACCCTGTAATAAAAAATGTTAGCTGGTCTTCTGGACTGTGGACAATAAGCATCCATCTGCTCACACGCCTACAAGTATTTCTGACATACCAACTCAACCATTTCAAGGGAAGGTGTTGGACTTTATCAAGTACTATCACCACCTGTGTTACTCTGATGTTTCTAAAATCTGTCCATTCCAGCTTTAGGATCACTAATGGCACAGTCAGGATGTTCACTGCCTCTTTTTCATCTGTGCCGATTTTCATCAGCCTCACCTTCTGAATTATAGAGTGAAAAGAGAAAAAAAAAAGTGTTATATTGGCCGGTTGACCATTCCTAGAATTACGTATGAATATTTAGGGTGATGCGCTGAATTGAATCAGCATGAGACAAAGAAAAGCCACCCAGCCGAGTTACAATTATTCAGCTATCAGCAAAATTATGAACAAAACTATCATTCAGTTTCAGCTGGAGACAATCTGGAGGGTTTTTCGGAAAACAATGGCAAACAAATCATCTCGAAAGTGGATTGCAAGATTAGAACTAGGATTTCAAGGTGTGAAAACTGGACAAAGAGAGAGAGAGAGAGAGAGAGAGAGAGAGAGAGAGAATGTGTGTGGAAGGGCAGATTTGACACAGCAAAACTCTCCTTCCAATAAGTCACAATTCGATTAGCTGGTATGACACAGTAACTATGAAAAGCCTTTGGATGAGGTGCTCCATTTGCCAGCAAATCACACAGACCTCAGCTAAGACCTTTGCACGTGTATAGCTGAAGAACAGGATTAATGGAAAAGAAAGGGAATATAAATGTACTATAATACATTTATACAGGATTCCCACAGGCAGAAAAAGTATGACTGGGAAAAATGTGTTTGAGCCCTAAGTTGTTTTTTTGGGTCATGATCACAATATCATATAGTCCATCTCTTGACTTTAGCCCCAGGAAGTCATGTCCCCAGAATTTCACTGCTTGCTTGGCGGTTCCATAATACTGTCCTGAAGAGAAGCCCGGGATAGGAGGAGCTTAGGTGTGCAGCCCCAGTACAGCGAGGATGCCAACAGGCAACCGGAGGTCAGATAAGTTGCAAGAAAATTGGGGGAGGGAGTTAAAGGCTTCACAGTCTGGGAAGGGGGGGCTGGACTACAGTGGTGACTGGAGGCCTGGGGGGAGAGATTGAAGGTTTAGGAGATGTGAGGAGCAGAAGAGGATGAGTGTCTCCAAAAGAACCAGCCACGCTTGATGTGCTGTTTGCGCACGATCTCCTCCTCCCGTTCCCGCTCCTTCAGGGAACGCAGGTACCTGTCCTCTTCCTTCAAGTACCAGACGGGTGGCCAACGGTGCTTCTCGAAGTACGTCTCATTTTCTGTGGACACGGAGTGCGGAGAGACATATATAGACCCACAAATAACAACAACAAAAAAAACAAACAAACAAAAACACAGAAATGACATTCAGAAGTCTTATGTTTGGAAACAGACATGAGGATTCCCCTTCTGAGTACAGGATGTTTTATCCAGGCACTGACATTCAGATTAATTGGAGTCACTAAAAATACCCACACATAGATAAAAAAAAAAAAGTGGTAGCGGTACCTGGGGACATCGCTTTCATGTCTTTAGGGAATTTCCGGCACACACTGTTGTAGTTTGTACAGATGTGATGCAAACACCATGCAGACAGTTGTTTGGCATTGTGGAACTAGAAGGAAAAAAAAAAGGAATTTCGAAAAATGTCAATTCCCTTAAAGTGATGCAATTTAATCACTAAAAGAAATCACTACATGTTCAGTAGCAACACTGTGACGATTTAACATTCGCTTCAAGCTTTTAATGCATCTCCTGTCGCCCGTTTTCCCACCTGAGCCATCTCCAGGTAAGTCAACACCTGCCCGTCAATGTCCTCGCTCTTCATCACAAGCTGCAGCAGCTCATCTACAGCATGCTGCTCTGTGAAGAGCAATCACAAAGCCACGGTTCATACTCCCCAGTCATACTCGTTTCATTTCCACGAGCCGGTCATGAACATTTTCCGGAAGCAATCATCGGCTGGGGCCAATTCCACCGGCTCTAACCTGTTAGGGCCACGAGACGGGGCAGGCAGAGACGGTTGGCCGATACAATGAGCTCCATGGGCTGCAGGTTGGGGCCGGGGGTCAGCTGGCCGCAGTACAGGTACTCCAGCACGGCACGCATGCAGGCACTGCTGGTGTTTGGGATGGAAACCTGTGCAAGCAAGAAGGGAACCACAAATGGCGCCAACTTTTACTTACGTGTCACAGCAACACTAAAATGCTAACATCTGTCAGGAATTGCAATAAGCAAAAATGTTAAAGAATCAAAAGAGATTGATTACACTTATTGGCCAAGGATTTACCTTTTGGTATGAAATCAGCCATATTACCACCCCAGACCCGTCTTACTTATTGTTAAACTATTTTGTTTAAATAGTACAACAATTCACATATGGAGCTCAAAATTCCTGCTTCCGCAATCAACTTAATCTACGGTTGAAACAAGGTCCCCACTCCCCAAAAAAAGATGTAACAAAAGGTTAAACACCCTGGTCAAAGGGAATAGCACATTGCTGGCACTGCAAAGGCACCGAGAGAGTGATGTCACAGCGAAGAACAGTGACAGAAGCTCAGAATAAAGGGCAGTTTCTTCAAAGACGTGTCTTTCATCTGTGTGCGATAAAAGCACTGCGGGAATGTGACGGGGAGAGAGTGGGTCCTGGACAGACAAGCCTCTGCAGCCTCCAGAATGAGAACATTGGCCTGTTTCATCAATGTAGGCATACAATGAGTCCTTATGGCCATGGGTATCAAGTAATACCGAATGATCAGTCTGCTAGGCTGGAATGCAGCGACCACAATAGAGTGTCATGTAGTGCCGTCACTTAACATCCATACTCCCTCCCCTCAAATAGCCTCTGAACAGCCCAGAAACAATGACACTCTTGTGCTCTGTTCCATGAGTCCCAGCCAAGGAATTAAGGGGGTTTTAAGGATATAATGGAAATCGCTGGGGCATCAGAATTTTGCTCTGGCAACCCCCACCACCACCACTTGCCACTGGTCAATAAAAGCCATGGCACTGGCCCCTGGGTAGAGGCATACAAGTGTCCTTCAGAAGCCCCCATGTGGTACCCTTCACCGGCCAATTAGGGGAATGTCAGATTTCCAATAGCAGCGTCTAATTAGCTGTGAAAGGTTGGCTGATCTATAAAATGCCGGAAGATTGTATACTTGCATGCAAGTTACGGCACAGGAACTCTTAAAGCAGATTGTCACTCGAAAGCAGAAATCAAGTCTCACATTTAACAACAAAGGACAAAAATAAAGCAACAAAATGGAATTTCTAATGGAATTTAATACACAGTCAGTATTATACTTCTAGGAGGCTGTCAATTTATCTTACACCTCCTCCGTGTCACAAGTAGACACTGAGAAAACAGATCCATGAGTTTCTAGCCTCGACTAACCTCATTAGTATAACTCTCCATGAAAGATCCACGGAACATCGCTGCCATCCAATCACAGCTGGAGATCAGCAGGGGTTTGTGGGCAGGCAGGTATCCATCATCCAATCGAAACACCACATCTAAAACAACCGGGGGAGGGGGAAGGGGAAAGTCACACATCTCGATGTGTGTCACAGAGTGGCAGCTACAGAAAAAAAAGACAGACAGACATAGAGACACAGATAGACAAAAAAATAAATAGACACAGAAAAGTTATATAATAGACACATAAAACTAATAGAAAGAGATACTTGGGCAACCACAGACTAAGAGGCAGAGGAAAAAATCAGTACAAGACATACAGTTGAGCAGAAAAATGCAATGGTTTTGTCCACACAGAAATATCACACCATTTCTTTGCCTTTTCAATTCTCGGACTCTGGCTACACACATAAGGTCTGACATTACACTCTTAACTTTAAAGTTATCTACTATTTATACTCTGAAAATTAAGCAAAGCTAAAATAACGGGAATCGGCAAAGTGACTCTTATTTTAAATCTGTTCTACTTTATCACCAATCCAAAACATTAAATGCAGAACTGTCTTATTAGGTAAGATAAATAAGGAGTGAACAAGGCCAGATTATTTGATTTAAGTCTGTAAAAACTCAAACAAAGCATGAAAATTGTTCCCAATGTATGGAAGATTCCATCAAATAATGATCTCCATTAATGACTGGAGAGCCAGAATGAATATTTTTTCCAGTAGCCTTAATATGACTGAGGATTGAATTTATTTTCAGATTTTTTTCTGGATTAAAATCAGATAGCAAGAGCCTTACCAAAACATTATGAAATCATTGAACACTACTACAACAGGGAATTATTTCATAACATGTTATAAACATAAAGGTGAATTTATAAGAATTATTAAAAGTATACCCGGTCAAAATCTTTTTTGTTCAAATACTATTAATCCAATGATTTTTGGCATGTGGAAAGGAAAAAAAAAAAACAATTCCAAATCTCTACATCATGAGAGTAATATCTCAGCCAGGTTATCAGAAGTAGCACACAGCTACCAGATCATAGCCACAGGATTTATAATGTACAAGCGTCATTTGACTACATCTTTCATTCCAAGGCAGCACGTACATGAACGAGCAATATTGTGAAGCACTATAGTCATTAGCAATACTGAACTAGCCACCTTTAAGTGAAATGACGCACCATGAGTACACAAATGCATTTGTTAAGAACTATGACTCCTGTCGTATTAAAGTCAGGGGAAGACGTTGTGAGGAAACGCATCTTCAAGCCATTGTAGATACAAGTGCAATCAAAAGTCTGGGCACACCTTCTAAAAATCATTTGGTTTTCAACAGGGTAACAACCTCATGCATACCTAGAGGTTACATAGTAAGTATCATCTTGAACAAGAAAAGAGATGGAATGCCGCAACACTGTGACCTGGCCGCCATAAGCCTCTCACCTAAACCCTATACGGCTGGTTTGGGATGAACTGGATCGAAGAGTAAAAACAAGATAGGCAACTTGTGCCTTGCGAACTTGTAGGAACTCTTACAGTACAGATGAAGCATTCCAGGTGACTACATCTGGAGGCTGGGTGAAAGAATATCAAAAGTCTGTGATGCTCTCATTGAGCAAATGGGGGCTATTTTGAAGAATCTATCATTCGAGAAAATTGAGATGTTGAGGAATTCTCTTGGTTGGTGCAATGTTTAATATGTATTAATAGGGGGCATCCTGTGGCTCTCTCCCTATCATCGGAAGGTTGCCAGTTCGAGCCTGGCTTTGGCTCAACACTCACAGTCCTTGGGCCCTTGAGAAACGCCCTGAACCCCCAGCTTTTTGGGCACCTCTGCAGACGCCCCTTTGCTGACCAGCAGATGAGGTAGGTAAAAAAGAGAATTTCCCCACAGGGATCAATAAAGTTCCATTATTATTGTAATGTCATTGCCAAGTCTTTTTACCTGTTATCCCTCTTATGTCATATAACAAGAGACAAATGCATAAAAAGCGGGTGTATCCAGACTTTTAACTGGTTCTGCGCATTACAGGTACACTGGTAGCTTCAGTACTTCATACAGCAGAGCAGACAAGTGAGAAGACATGCAAATAAAGACATGGCTGGACAACTGGCCATACCGGCAAAAGTGCCCTTGTTCAGGCATTCTTTGATGCGGTTAGCTCGCCGAACGTGGAAGGCTTTGGTGATCTCTTGGTTCATGAAGCTCTCATTGTTCAGCACATTCGCCACCATCATGCGCAGGTCAAACACCTCCAGAAGCTCAGCGATGGTGGCCACCTGCTTCAGGTCCCCGCGACTCTCATCCAGGCTTCCTGTGTACAGATACTCCAGCACCGCCTGAGAGTGAAATTAGCAGAGAGGGAAGCCCCGGGGAAATCTCAAACTGCATCACGATGAGCACGAACGCAGCTGAGAAGTACACAAATCACAAGCTTGGTTTTATAACTGGGGCTTCAAGAAGCATTTCTGTTTCTGCTATATTTACAGCCAACACAGTAGGGATGGTGACTTACTATCCAAATAATGACATCAGCTGGCATCTGTTTAAGTGAATATAATCTGAAGCAGAGAGAAACCCTGTATAACCAGTGACCTTCAAGGATTAGCGTTTATTACCCTGTGTCTAGACATACAAAAATACTACCTAGGATATGTTTGAATGCATACCTGGAAGGGTCCTTTTTGAATGAGTTCATCCATAGTAACCACAGTCATGACTCTAGATCGCCCAGTGACAGGGTCCTTCACATTCTCCAGGGATACACTTACGAAGCCACGCCCCCACCCCGAGACTATACGGCTGCCTCTCAAAACCCCGGCGGAACACTGAGTCCTAGCAGGGATTGCATTATCACTCTGTGAAGTTCTTAGTGAAGCCTGCTGAAGCAGGAAGTGTTGCTTTGGCTCGTGGAAACAGTCTTCCGCGTCCTTGTCAATGTCCAGGCTCTTAGTGCGTCCTGCCTGTTCTTTTGCGCCACTCCGGATCTGCTCATCCACATCATTGTCCACCCTGCCCAGATCCACCTCTGCCGCCTCCTGCTCCTCGCGCTCCACTCCAAATTTACATCTGCCCTCCCCCATCATCCCAAGGTCCAAAGTGAAGATGTCATAGAATTTAGAGCAAGAAGTGGCCAGATAAACCTTATGGGCAAAGACCTGAGTGGTGTCACCCTCCAGGAGAAAGAGTACATCAGCACACAGAGGTTGACAGAAGAGAGAGTTGGGCACTCCATCAGCAGCAGGCGGATCTGGTCTGCTTACGATTGGGCGAGGGGGACGTGGGGGCAAGAAGGGTGCCTGAAGGAGGGGGCGCTGCACCTTTTTCAAGTGAGATTTCCAGAACTGTAGGTGGCGACGCGAGATGAGAGCCGCACGGATGGCATTGTCGAAAACATCTTTTATCCCAAACTGCGCCACAACGCTGGTCTCGTAGTATGGTATTCCCAGTTCCTTGGCAACCTCGTGGCCCTTTTCTGGGTGAAGGATGTCTGTAGGCTTTATGGGTCTAAAAGGGAAGGAAAGAGACCACTTTGAGGAAACAAGTTAAATAAAAGGAACGGCCAATTATTTACCATGAATCGAGCAGAAGAACTGTTGGCGTATGTGTGAAAGTGCTATAAATCCACTTGAAAGCTGTGGAAAAGTTACCAAGCAAGTCCAAGAAAATAAACAAAATAAAGATCTGCTCTGCTTATTCAGATGGAAAATTCTAGGCAGCATGCTTATTAAAAGACAAATATTTTACCATGAGCTATTTAGAAATCATTCCCATTCGTAGTATAGAAAAATACAATTCTGTTCTTGTTATCACTTCAATAGCTGACACTGGGACTACTGAATAATTAACTAGTTTACTGTATTAACTATAGCTAACAATAGCTTTTTCATGTAAATTTATACCATAAGGTATTCAACTAAGTGTTGCCAGCATGCTACAGGCATTCTGTGCTTTTATACTGGTATTACCTTAAAAGATCATCTAAGAATATTTAAATTCCAGAAAGCATTTTTCTTTGTTGGGGTTTTTAGGTTACGAGCAGAATGTCACGCTGACAAGCTTCCTATGCAATTCTCACACAGAGGAGCTTAGTGATTATCTCACTTCAGACTCCACTCCCATACCTACTGACAGGGTTTGGAAAAGCTCCGGAAGCTTGGCTGCCTATCCTAATTCATTTGCCAAAACGGCCAAGATTTGCGAACAGAGGTTTAGCTGGCGCTCAATAATGAAGGCACAAGTGAGCCGGCTTCAAGAAAAGAATACTCCTGTGGTATAAACTCAAAAAGAAAAGAAAAAAAAATTAAAAAATCAGCATTGGGGATATAATCATAATTTTGTATCACATCTGAAGTACCAACTGGAACACCTTTTTAATATTCAAGAGGCACAAGGACTGCTTGACTGTACTGTGGCCAAGTTGTACCAATTCTTATGATTCTTCCCTGCCACCTGGACCCTAATTCATTGAGACGAGCCATCTGAAGGATGGAGGAGTGTGACACATACTTGGCCAGGGGTCGTCTAGCGCGGTTAACAGCGTCCAAATCAGCATAGCGAAGGTCCAGTTGGCAGCCCACGAGGATGATGGGGGTCCGAGGACAAAAGTGTTTGATCTCCGGGAACCACATGGTGCGGACATGGTGCAGAGAGTTTGGATTAGCCAGAGAGAAACACAGCACGACCACATCAGACCTGCGATAGACAGACATAACAAAAAAGGAGGCATGTGTGTCAGAATAAACAGAAGGGTGCAAGAATTGAATTTTATAATGTGGTGATTTAACCGAAATCATACTATTTATATGCGATACAACAACAGTACTTTGATATCTTTTCTTCATACATACGGGGTTTCAGAGATCATATTTTCATTGTATTTTCCTTTGCAAGAGGTGATCGTTTGGTACAGTAGGGTGTGAACATTGGGATCATAGGTCAGGGAGCACTTGAGCGGAGGAGGTCAAATATTTTAACTTATTTGAAACAATCTTGAATTTTGATCTGTAAATAACCTGTATGATGCAGACATGAATGAGATTTTCAAACTTCATTTCCACACTTTGTTGACATTAGCACTACATCCTGTCCAGTAATCGCATAGTTAATTATTAATAATTACTTCACTTTCACATTAAGATACAGAATGGTT
Source organism: Mormyrus proboscirostris (assembly GCA_026779585.1). NCBI lineage: Eukaryota > Metazoa > Chordata > Actinopteri > Osteoglossiformes > Mormyridae > Mormyrus > Mormyrus proboscirostris. The sequence goes on from JAODKF010000126.1 coordinate 13,753,975, forward strand.
TTCGGTTCATGGTTAGTGAGAGGTCATGTGCTCGGAAACAGTTACAAGGGGCTTAATTGTTCAGGCTCATAATGAACAGCCTCAGCTGTGAGCAACGTGTAATAAATACTTCACATAGTCCAGGTCACTAATTCAAATGGAAAAAACAAATAAGCCTGATTTGGACTCATTGCGACTTGGCAGTAAAGTGGAAAAAGGGGCAGTGGATAATATATTCAGGTGAAGAGGGAAACAAAAGCAGGAGGGTAATTTTGTCTGGACAAGCGACAGGGAGGAAACCTGTTCAGCACCCACATTTCAGATGATACCGCATAGCATTATTAAATAGGCTGGGAAGATCACGACAAAAAAAAAAAAAAAAAGATGTTATATCAGCCATGACAAAATAACACTGGCTGTCAGCTACAAGGAGACGTCATGTTAGTGTTGCAGACATAAACAGTAAGCTTCCTTTGGGTGGGTGGGAGGGGAGACAAATTTAACCACACCTCACCTACCAGGCAGCAGATGGAATAAAGACTCCACGCAGGGAATGGCCCTGACCCAGATCAAGCACACTGTGTCAATGTGATCCAAAATCGTTCTGTCAGCCAGCCGACGGAGACACCCGTACTCAGCACTGCAACCCTTCTACTGTGGCAGGTGAAGTGTGTGTTTTCACACTCACGTATGCTTACGCGCTAATTAAGAGACGCAGCGGTGGAGACACACGGAACACTCAATTTACGCTTTGCGAAAAAAAAATTATATCCCCATGGATATAAAATCGGTCAACTGGTTTTTCTATGGATTTCAATGCAGATTTTAACCTCAGCCGCACACGTGCTTAACAATAGAGAGTGTAAGAAAAAAAGTCAGTTTCAGGGGAGTTTCTGTCATTCATTACAACTTAGATACACCCACTGCAGAACAAAAATCTTCCTTCAGTTTCAGTTACTAAAGATGTTCTTCCCTCTATATACATATTATATCTATTTTCTTTCCCCACACAGTGTCAGGTTCCAACGTATCCATTATTACATTTAATAATCTTTTAAATCACCACATTTTTTCCCTAGGAATATTTGTTGCTGATCAAAAAGGTTAACACAGATTTATTACCTGAAGAAACTTCAGACCTGTCCCATCAAACTTTCTGGACTACATCTACCAAAGACTCCTTTATTCTAAAATGTACCATACATTAAATAACATTTCTGATACGTAGCAAAATGACCATTCGATTAACGGCTACAAATGAATAGCAAAGCAGTGGATAAACTGACCTTCATGTGGTGATACTGAAAATGCAGGAATACAAGACACACGCATCACGGGACCAGACACACGTCTACAGCCCTGAGCAGTGCTTCATCTGAAGAAAGGTCGCCTCCTCCCTGTCAGCCCCTAGAATGCCAAACTACTTGATCTCTGATTAACTGGCCCTTCCCTACTGCTCAGGACAAACACTGCAGTTTACTGATTACCTCATGTTATGCAAGAGGGCAGAGTTACATATGCAACGATACGACCTTGAATTAAAAACAAAAATGTTGCAATGTTAATTGGGTCCATTTCATTAGCAGTTGCTATATTAGTAGTTCTTACATAAATGGATTAAGTTCTTAATAAACCTCTGGTTGGACTTCCAGTCTGAACTATGGTGCCGACTTTTAGAACAAAAACACAAATAAGCAAGTAATTTTAAGTAAGAAATGGTCTGCGCAGGACAGGACTCTCAGAGGTTTTGATGTTGAGAGACGGTGCGAGTTCACCGTCAGTGTGTAACGCACCAACACCCTACCTCCCGTATGCGAAACGGCGGTCTTTGTGATGATCCCCAAACGTGTCCCAAAGCCGCAAGGAGACGCTGACTTCATCCACCACATCCCGGGATCTCTCCAGGACCTGCGAGCCCAATGGGAAAAAAGGAGAACAAAGGAATTACGTACTACACTCACAGCGATGAGTATGCACTTGAGGAACAGCTCACGTTTTTACCTCCTGGCAGACGCGGTACTGGTCAATGGCCCAGACGGTCGGCACATGAGTGGCGAGCAGCTGGTATTGTGTGAGGGTGGCGTTACAAGCCCGGGCACAGATCAAGCGCGTCTTGCCGGCCGCATTGTCCCCCACCACTACGCACTTTATTGTCTCGACATTAGGCCGCTCATAGTCTGAGTCAATATCCATGGAGAAAGCCCTAAAAAGGGGAAAAGAGCAATAGGATTCACATACACATGCATAAGCGTTTACCGAAAGCCGCCGAAGATGAAAGACACAAAGGCCTATGAAGATCAACAATCACTGTTAAAACTTTCAAACTAAACAGGAAGCCACTGATTTGGATATGCTGGGGAGAAAGGAAACCATTGATCTGAAGAATCCTAAGGTACCGCAACTTACTGCAAACTGCTGTTTTTTTTTCCCCCCATCAAATACCATGAAGAGGTACTGTTGCATGTGAAGAAGCATCGGGAACAATGACCCACCCAGAGTCATTTGGTATGCCTCTGTACTTAGATGAGTAACTCGTGCAATTAAAATACAATCAGTCACAGTAAGTTCAAGGAATATGCAATGCAAGGCTACTTTTAATTTCAGAATATCTATCACATTAAGATTCGGGGTTGAAGTTTATCTGTCGGAATTATGATGCTATACTAGCAAAATAGCTAATGATACAATAATTACTTATTTTACCCAATAAAGTTCACTGTGGTAAAGTCTTAGTTGCCAGTAATGGGCACATACAACCGCTGTCCTTTTATCAACAATCTTCTTCCCTTCCCATTCACCAAAACAAACAGCATCAAAATCTGTTCCATGCTGTACACGTACACACAAAACTAGACTCACAACACTACAGTCCTACTACATTTGATATATGGGATAAATTGGCTGCGGACATTAGATAACAGGGAAAACAATAATTCTCATACTGATTAAAATTTTAGAACACAAATGACTAATTGAACAGATGGAGAGCTGTTCCCGCCACAATTAGCAGAATTTGATAGTTTGCCCAGAGAGACCCCGAGTCTGACTCATAGGCAGGAAAATATCATGAGATCTTTCCTCAATGAAAACACTACCCTAGTCTCAGGTTCATTCATTAACTAGGGATCCTGACACAGCGACTCTTATAATCCATTCAGCGTGGCACCGTCGCAAGCACGTGGACAACGGAGCAGGCCACCATAACCACAGCAACCAGAACCCCTTACACAACCAAGAGACTCCAGCCTGCAAGTGGGTTCATGGAAACAGGAAAACAATGGCAAGCCTAACCTCACTTAATGCTTCCCATTTCTCACCTTCCAATATACATTCACTGCTTACGCCACCAGAACAGTAGTAAAGAACAGCCTCGTACTCCTGAAGTATCAGTAATCTGGGGCACCGCCTGATTTATGTCACCTGGTCCCAATGGGTCAAATTTGCCTCTAATTTCTCTATCATCTTGGGTGTTGTGCCCATAACTTGTATAGCTGGACCAATGAACTCTGGCCTGCTATTTTGCCTCTGGGATCCGTTTCAGTTCTGTAAAATGGTTGAGTTATAGGTAGTTGTACAGATTTGGAACATCAAAAAATGCCTTTGGATTGTGTTTCTCAAGGGTCTGCCGCAACTGAAGCAGGTCACAGTGCTTCTCAGCCATTAAAATGTCATCCATACATCTTACATTGACTTATCCTGGTCAGGGTCATGGGGGCGGGCTGGAACCTAATCTAGGCAGCACAGGGCACATGGCTGAGGTACTAGACCTTGGATAGGATGCCAATCATCACAGATAACATACTTGCGCACACAGTGGCCTCAGTGTGGACCAAAGTAACCACTGGAAATCTGCAAAACACCAAGACAACATGGAAAACTACCCACTGAGCCATCATGCCAGCCCCGATAAAATTTGGCAATAATTCTATATTTATTTTATAATATTTCAACAAAAGTATTCTATAGAATGCTTTTCCTTATGTGAAAAGTGTCGACAACGCTGTAAAACTTGGACGACTTTCATAAATGAAAGCTTAGAAATAGATAAGGGTACAATAGACCAACTCTGTACAGTATTAAGCATATCTAAGCATTATTTTCATTGATCTGTTTGGAAAATTGAATTGTCTTTGTGTTATACTTTCAGCAGGAAAAAAAGGATTATAATTATTTTACAAATATATATCTTGTGTCTACTCTGACAAAGTACAACTTAAAGTAAGACCGGGCACATCCTCAAAACCTTCCTCGCTGATATGTAAATGTCAAGCACATGCATTCCTAACATACCTGATATATTACAGAGGTATTTCCTTTAAGGTGATGTGGGGAAATTTAACCAGCTAAGAATTAGAGGATACTGGGTTTCTTCGGCACATACACACAACTGGCTGAAATTTCATCATTTAAACTTAGAAGCAATAAGGACTTCACTCAAGCAACAGCCCTTTTATCAGTGCCACAAGCCAACAAAACAAAAAAGCTACAGGCATTATCTTCAAGAATGAATTAGAAGACAAAAATCACTTAGTTGAAAAGTAATTATTGTATGATATCCTGTAGTTAGTATGCCAAATTAATTTACTCACCTGCCAAATTAATTTATTCACCATAAATGTATTCAGCATGACATATTTCACTTTTACTATCTATACTATTGGGCACAGAACTTTAAAAGTACTGGTCCTAAATTTTGTTGAAATTCAGTTTAAGTGGATCAAGTGACACGCTATTATTGCAAATAACTTTACTGTAATATTATAGGATGCTAGAAAAAAAAACAGTTTCAGTAAAATATCCACTCCAGCTTTCACATGAAGATATTTTTAGCGAACATTGGATGCACAGGAATTATATTTTCTCATAATACTAGGATATGTAAGCTAGAGGGCAGTCATAAACCTTTTCAGACAAAACATCTGAAGACCAGTAGTATTCTATTATACAGCACACACCCTTATCCTGAACGACTTACGTAACTTACAGTTTTATCTATTTATACAGCTGGAAGTATGGTTTCAATGGGTCGGTCTTGCCAAAAGGGAAAGTCTTGAAACATTCATATAGTTGCACTGCCCCTTAACCACGTACCCACAACCGGCTGCCCATGGAATCATTCTGGCGGCATACGTGACGAATAATCTTTCAAAAACTGTCTCAAAATTATATTAGTTTTCAGCACATATTCTACTGATTAATCTCGTCTGAAGCCAAATCATTAATAACCGCGAATCAGTACTAAAGTTTCAGAGGTCTTACTTCTAACTATACAACAAAACACCGTATAGATCAATTACGTGATATTATAGTGGAATACACGAATTTTCAAAATGCTAAAAGCAGCGAGTGTGGATGTGCGTATCAAAGTGCATTTTATCCGTACAGGTACCCTAATATTTATGACTTTATATGAGTAGACATGTCCGTTCATAAGGGTGGCTGTGGGTGTATAGTACGCTACTTTTAATCAATGCATCCACTATCACGAACACGTTGTAATCGTGCAGTCGATTATTATCAGGAATCACATTCAGACCAACAATGCTTAACTAAATCGAAAGCTTGGAGGAAGATAACAGTATAGTTCTATGAAGCAGATGATGCGCTTTGTTAAGTGAAAATACCAGGACCATTTTTACAATCCGAACCGCAACAACGCTACCATAAAAGCCATTAACGTTTATGAATGAAGTCTTACCTTAACCCTTAACACCGTCACGTTAAAGCGTCATCTCTTGCACAGAACCAAGCCCATCTAAGCGCCACTGCAGTGGCGAACAGGGGGGGATATTTTGACGGGAAATTCTTCCTGACTGGCCTGCATTGTTACAAACACAATCCATAAGTAACGTGATATAGATGCCTCGCATGGGCGTTATTTCACACAGCAATTTACAGTTTAAGCAAGATCTCATCGCACAACGTCGATACAGGAGACGCCTAAACATAAAAAATTTTGGCGTTCAGTTACGGAACAGAATTGCATGCGAAAAAAAGAAAACCTGACCCGTATCTCGTATACTGAAATTCATTCCTACCTTCCGACTGTTCCAGAATTGACCCACATGCCACTTAAACAGCCTGTCACTCCAGGCTCCTGCTACCCGGGCCCTGGAAAAGGAATTTCAAAAGGGCGAGGTGCTAAGAAGCAAGATTAGGTAAGTTTGAATCCCTCCTAAGAAATAAGCGCGGACTAACTGTGCTCACAGACATTGCATCTTGCCACTCTTTTACACATCTGCGACATGCGCGCCTGGCGTCTAGTTTGAGATCGCAGACCGCTTGCAACTTGCATTCTCCGCCATGCATGTGAACGGACGCTCTCCGCTTCCTGTCCTAAATCTACCCGGGTAGCGTTTTATTCTGGTCAGATGCAGAACTGCTCCCGGAGATCGGGCACCCAACGGGCTTTGCTCCTGTTTTTGCCGTTGTCACAGCTTACACTCCCAGTAACCCGCCCCCCCCCCTCCTCATTGCTTTTGCGTCACTATTCCAACCCAACCCACTTTCCTGAGATCCAATGATCTCGCTAAATAATTGAATCATACTGGGTATAACTGGAGCTGCACGCAAGGGAAGCTTATCTAAGGCAACAGCGTTACGAACTTGATTAGTTGTATAAAATTAAATTTTCTTTATTCCTTCTGATAATCTCATGTCCCACAGCCGTTCGCTGCCTCGTAAACGTTTGCAACTGGTATAATGTGTTTTTATCTTACGCTGACAGTAATAGGTCATTTAGATGGATGCTACAGTGAGATGCATGGATCCAGTGTCTGACGTGTATTTTTCTTCATTGCTATCTTTTATTATTTCATCAGACGCGCTCATGGGACCCATTAGACCCGCAGTATAGTTTCCCTTCCAGCACTACACCTGTTGTTTAAAAAAGTCGAGACACAGGAATTCCATCAACACCTTATGCTTAAGATGTAAATCAAGTAACTCTTCTTCTGCAGGCAGTACTGCCCACAAATTCACCACCAGTCCTTTAATATATGCTACGTTATTTATTACTAATGAGTAAAACTGACTGCACGATCTATTTAAAAGTGGTGATCTTTTGTGTTTACATCTATGAGGCGATTAAAATCGTGCTAATCTTCTGGAAATAAGAAGCAAGAGCTAATCGTAGCGAAAAAGAGGGGGCACCTGAAGTAAATTATTAGAGACATAATTACTTTAGCAAATAAAGTACAAGGGAAGACCAAACTACAGCACCCCTCGAGGCTCTAGTGAACTGGAACGAATGACAGCTGAAGTGACATTGAACCTGATGTACAGTTCCAGCCATGCAGCTTTACTAAGCACGGTGTTTTACTTCCTTGATGTAATTAAAATGTCATGTTAAAAAAAATTTCCACACTGATGCCATTGATCAGTTCTGTAGCCTTTACTTTGCACTGCTTTATGCTGTGCTACACACGTCAAAATCGGCGCCGTTCTTTACGCTGTATCGCAGCTGTATTAATTGCTTAACATATCTCTAACATATGCTTAACATAAGACTAATTCTGCGTTCTCTTTTAAGGGCAGGGTTGATAAATGTTTAAAAGCTCTTAAATCCACATTGGAGGTCGCCCACACTCCGGGACATAGTCTGAAGACCTCTCTGCATTCGCAAAAATGGTTTAGGTGACCTCTACCGGTGGGTTTTGATGTGCTTCTCTAGAAAAAAAAAAGGTTAGGGCAGAAAATTATGTTTTCAAGCATTAGTAGCAGAGTGGAGAAATTTAAAAGTATAATACGAATTTTAAGTTAAATTAAGGATCTGAATTTACTATGTGTATAAAAATACAGAAACCAAGGTATAAAGTCACAAATTTTTAGAAACATTTCTGAAGCGCTATGAAGAAGCACTACCTACCTATATTATTAATATATAGTATTATGTTGAATTACTGTAGTGCCTTATCTACACTACCAGTTTTTTCCAATACCACCATTTGTACTTCTTTGTTTTCACATAAACTACCTCCCCAAAATTTGTCTTTTGTGGTCTTCTGTTATTGCATTCATCACTATATTGACACTGTGATGAAAAGAGCCCATGGGGTATACCCTGTCACTCCTCGGAGTTTTGCACTTATGTCAAACTTATCCTTGTATGGCAAACCATTTCATATTAGGGGTTACTTATGTGTGTCTTGGTTGAAATCACTCTAAATGCAGCAGTGTGTTCTTTGAAGTGTTCTATACACAAAGTCTTACTGGTATATCCTTCAGCTTCAGAATGAGCTTTTTCCACCATCCTTTTTACTCCAAAAATAAGGTTTTAAAATGTTATAATGTAAGAAAGGCATAAAGGCATCTATGTAAATTCTTAAGAGAAAAAAAAACATCAAGAAATGTGTTCCACACATCCTGAAATACTGTTTAAATATACTGTGTATATTTTTATTTTCTAAGTGAATTCATCTGATGGCACTTCTGTGTCACACCTTCAGGGATGGTGCTTTTAATCCTGTCCCTGCTATGGCTGTGTGGTGTTTGCAGGTTCTTCCAGACATGTGTGGGTTTCCCCTGGGTTGTCTGGTTTTGCAGTTCAAAGACATACAGTTAGCTGAATAGGATTTCCCAAATTGCTCCTGGCGTGAGAGTGTGTGCATGTGCCTTTTGGAATGACTGGCATCCAATCCAGGCTGTACCCCAGCCTTGTGCCTGATGCTGCCTGACATACTGTAGGCCCCAATACCCCCCACTGATCAACCAAGTGTCCCACGAGATGGTACAGCAGGATACCATATGCGGTGAAACGGGTACCATGTCATATGTCCTCCGTCCTTGACCACTTACATTTTTGCAAATTTCAGCAACATAATAAATGGTTACACATGTAGTTATATAAGTTTAAATAAAAGTTTAGATGAAGTGACCAGAAACAAAATGCTTCATGAGTAAACACAAATGTTCTCACATTTTTTTTTTGTTTTGTCAGTGCTCGAGTACTCTGTTATGTCTCCTTCCCTGTGAGCTGAAGAGGAATCAGAATTCCAATGGCGTTCGCAAATGCTGACCATGAGAAAGCCAAGCTCTTTGGCCCTTTTGGCTCGGCTTAAATAAGGGTAGTGGGTGTACCGTGGCAACGGTACCCGGGTGAAAGGGGGCCCTTGGAGACCAGCCATGGTGCTTGGAGATTCTCCCATGCTGACCTCATTGAAGGCACATGCTCCACATAGAGCCCCTAATCATGCT
>JAODKF010000126.1:13764170-13788019 GCA_026779585.1 Mormyrus proboscirostris
GGGGGGGCTTCTGACGTGGCGTGAGCTCACACTAGGGCCACCTACTTGGCTCTAGGTCCTGCTGCCTGTGTGATGTGTCTGGCAACGTTTCAGAGATGGTGGTGAAGCAGATAGATTAGGAGGGCAAGGGTGAGAGAGGGAAAGAGTGGGGGGGAATGCAGACAGAAGCATCTACACTCAGGGGCAAAAAAGGGAAGCACCCAGATGGAGTGGTGGAAATGAAATCTGCACATGGTGAAAGGTCATGTGACTGTATCGCACTGGCTGTAACTGGGAAAAGATCGGGGGAGCTGGCTGGCTGCAGGAGGACCTCAACATGACGCAGGCAGTCCATAGACACACGTGTGGTGTGTGGACAGGCGTTGCCTTGTTGAAAGACTGTACCAGGGGGCTGTTTCAGGAGGGGCAAGACATGCAGATGCAAGATATCACTGACGTAGCGCTGTGCTGTCAGGGTCCCCCAGATCAGCACCAGAAATGAATGCATACCTGCATACCATATTGTCCCCCCCCCCCCCATGATTCCAGGAGTAACACCGGTGTGTCTCTCCTGAACATTGGCAGGGTTGGTCCTCTCGGCACCTCCATACGCACACACGATGGTCATATGTGGTAATGCAGAACTGAACATTCATCACTGAACACGGTACGATGCCACTCGTCATCGGTCCATGCCTCCTGGTCACGGCACCACTTCAAACGCAGCCGTCCCTGCGCTGGTATTAACGGCAGCCTACACATGGCACGGTGAACCTGTAGTGCCAGGCATCAAGACACAGTGCAGGGGTGACACGGGGTGTTGTAGAGAGTCCAATACCTGTGTCCGGATGGTTGTCATGGATTTCTGTAATGCTTGACACACAATACAATGATCCTCCCTTGGTGTCTGACTGCAAACCCACGACACCATACATATACATATCCATGTAAATTCTAGTCTTCAGCACTAGATGGCCTGTCTTGGATGGCTAGAACCTTCTCGATGTGTGTAGGTGCCCTCACGTGCCCATTTTTTCCAATATGAGGCAACTGTGACATCCGCATGCCCCACATGCAAACCCACGACGTGACCCCTATCAAACTCTATCAAGTGCTGGCGATGCCATCAGATGAATTCACTTAGAAAATAAAAATATACACAGTATTTCAGGATGTGTGGGACACATTTCTTGATGTTCTTTTCTCCTAAGAATCTGTGGTTCTATTTGAAAATACACTCAGTGACAAAAAAGTTAAGCACCCACAAGTGACGGTCTGATTTGGATGTAATTTGGTACACGTGCAGACTAGCGATGGGTATGTAAATGATTCAGTTTTCAAGGAGCTAGCATGTCTAGTCACCAGACACAGAGGATGCGTCGTAGATGCATTAGACAGCATTAGCAGCACTTGATGGAGTTTGATAGGGGTCGTGTCGTGGGTTTGCGTGAGGCCGGGTGGTCGTATCGTGCTATTGCTCAGCATGTGGGGCATGCGGATGTCACAGTTGCCTGATGTTGGAAAAAATGGGCACGTGAGGGCACCCACACACGTCGAGAAGGTTCTAGCCGTCCAAGACAGACCATCTAGTGCTGAACACTAGCATTTACATGGATATGTATATGTATGGTGTCTGCAGTCAGACAAACTGTTAGTCTGATCATCTCTAAATTACCGATAATGGGTATGTGACCTTTGATGGACTGGTGTTTCGTACCTCAGTCGTATGCCGCCTGCATCATTTCACCGACACTCTCCAGTTTTACAACAATACAAACTACTAAATTTAGGGTAATGGATGCACTCTTACTATATTTCAAAATCAGTTTTCACTATTTTATTCTTGTAATTTGGGATTTCATTGCAGGCATGTAAATTCTTGTTTTATACAAACACTCCTTTAATGGACACATTTCTGATGGTTTTTCTGATGATATTTCTTAGCTCCCTCCCCATGAAGACCAGAGTAGTGTCTTGTGGAGTTAGGAGACTCCTTTGATGTGAGTCAGACAGTTCTTTATGAACAAGCTAACAGGCTTGCATGTCCTTGAACTCTGTTGCTCTACTTATCATGTGAAGGCCCTATTGACAGACTATATATTCCATCCATCCATCCATTTTCTGAAACTACTTATCCTATTCAGGGTCAGGGGGGGTCCAGGGCCTTTCCCAGAGGCTACTGGAACAAAGTAAGGAACAACCCAGGATGGGGCACCAACCCTTTGCAGGACTATATATTCTGTAGGCTAAAATGACCTACTCATATCTATAAACTCAGACGGGTTTGTTTTACACTGCATAACTCCTAGTTGAATATTTGTTCCTAGTTTTTAATTGACTTTAACGTCATAACAGATTTAGGAAATGGTTCATGACTCAGTAAATGCTCCACCCAGTCTACTCAGTAAATGTACAAACTTTAAACTGCCACTGTAATATACACATTGCTATTGTGGTGCCTTAATGATAGATACCAGTGTGCATATTTCCACTTTAAAAACCAGACAGCTACATTTCAACATAGATATGTAGGAAAAAAAACACAGGGTTTCTAAAGTCATGTCTAAATAGACAGATAACAAAAGCCAATATTAGCACAAGGCATTAAGCACAAGCCAAGAACTGAACTTGACGAACAGGCCCATGCTTTACTTTTACAGAAAATGTTTCTTGAGAGCAAAATAAAGCTTTCCTCCTAAGGTCTTTGGAAACAGACTAACAGCACTTTTGTAGTCTGAACACAATTTTGTGGGATACATAATTTTCCAGCCTGAACACACCACAAACTTGATGTGCAAATGTTGTTTTTCATCGAGAATGAATGTTGTCTTGGCACCACACTAAACAAAAAAGATTCAAACACGTGCATCTTCCTGCTCTTGCTTCTTTCTGAACGGTGCACTGTCTGAAGTTCACTGCGCTCCTCACATCCGCAGGAATGTGGACGTGGACGGCGGTGGGCTTAGGACTAAGTGTCCGAATCACGATGGAAAAATCCATAGTGGTGTTGGGTTATTTCTGGACAGTGCAGGAATGAGCAACTGTCTGTAGCTCACCATGGTCTGGCAATGGCTATGTCATACTGTGACCACAATGACGAGCTTCAGAGCCACGATGATAATCCAAGTGGGTAAAAGACAAAAAAGGGTAAGATGAAGAATCAAAACATGCAGGAATGAGGAACTGGGTGTTAGCGGATAAGCAGGATAGTAAGAATGCCCAGTGGCACAAATAACGTTTTCGAGGCATTGAACCCAAAGTCCAAATGCACCACTTATCATTTTGTAAGCCCCTGTGTCAGATCATCCTAGACTTGGGAAGGCTGCCATCACACCTGAGGCAGAATGTGCAGTTAGACACGTGAAGTGCCAGCTTCCCTGTATTATAAATCAGATCTTTTGTGCCTGTCTTTCACAATCAGATAAGGTGTGTTCATTCTCCTTTATTTCATACTGGTTTTGCTAGGGAATGGCTGAACACAACAAAGACAAAGACCGCCCCACTTGCCGTGTTTGGACTTTATCCACCCTGTAGCATCCAAAGTAAAGAAAAAAAACCTGTGGTTCTGAGCAGTGATTCAGCTGGCGTGTCAGCAATGTTGTCTCAGGGCTTAGATCTAAAAACAATTTGCCTGGTTTAGGGTGTCACATAGTAGACAGGTTTTCACCAAACTCACAGCGCCTAACATCCTTTGAGAATTTCATCTGTGAGTAACTCTGCCTTCAACTCCTAGGAAAGTTACTCCTCTGACTTTTGTATTAATTTTAAAACATTTAAAACTTCCAAACTCTTGATATCTTATTAATCGATGATCCTAAATGACATTTCAATAAATGTTTTTGTTCTGACAAAACATGAAAATAGAATGGAAAAATGTGGGCCGAGGTATGATATCATCTTTGCATTTACGTTTCTTAATTCCATATCTAACTCTCATAAATGTTTGTCCACCGTTCCCACTCCATTTCATCTTATTCAGAAATTCAGTTTTCCTTTACGGCCTTTCAATCTTACCCTCAATGTATTTCAATATGCCATCCAACTATTTACAAAATGCTGCTTGTAAATCTCTGTTTTTCTAGCATCAAAGTATATATTTTTCAGTCCAAAAATGGTTAAAATTTCTTCTTTTGCTACTTTTGCCCTCCCACTTTGTACACTGCTCAAGTGGGCTCACTGGTGCAAAGTTTGTCGCTTAATTCTAATTTAATTAAACCCACGCTGACTTGACAAAGCTGTGACCCAGCTCACATACAACCTAATTTGTCCTCTGTTTATCTCTGGAAAATATTTAAAGGTACAGGAACATATTACGGCCGTGTTGATCCTGCTTTTGCTGAGAAACCGCACGCTGTGCAGTTACAGCTTGGTGTTTCAATGATAACATGTTTCCCCATTTTTATGTTGAACTTACTCAGCACACTGGAAAAACTCTTGACCCAAGTAGGGTGGATATCTATAACTATGGACTGATATTTGCCCAAAACAGTGAATTCTTTGTCAAGCTCTCACCTATATTAACATGTAAATACTTATTCTCCAACACATCTCGGATAGACAGGTATAACTACATCATCAACTGACCCCGTAAAGAGTGCTCCAGTGTGGATGATCTTGGCAGTAACAAATTGAGCATGAAATTAGACATTTTTTAGGTATAAAAAGATTAAACAAATAAACCCAATTAGGCATTCTTTCTCAGTTACTAATGGAAGAGACTAAAAAAACAAGGGTGTGGGAGTTTTGTCTTGGTTAATTGCACTGCCATTATTTTACAGTGAGTTAGCAGAACTGTGGTCTTCAGTTCCAAGCATCACAAAGTATCCACTAAAACAACAGAATCCATCATATTGGCCTCATCTGAGTGGAGTAGAGCGTGACATTCTGGAATGTACAAGCAGCAGAAGCCCGTATTTCTTTTACTGCTCTTCCTCCAATCGACCCCCACATTCACGTCTCTTTCTCTCGATTTGTGCTCCTCCCTTCATCTTCTCAGCAACCTCGTGCCCTTAGCTCCTTGCACAACTCTCTGCCAAAGGACATACCGCTCAACAATATTAGCAGCAGCCAAAATACATAAAAAGACAAAAGTTTTCAAACGCCCTCCTTCTCCCAGTTTGTAACATTCTCAGTTTTATGGATTGCAACTTACCCAACAGGTTTGTATAATGTCATTTTAAAAATGCACCAGCTGAAATGTGCTGCGATGAGACAATTACATTTAACACTATTCTTTTACTAAGCTGAAATTCATATAAGAGCCCTTCACCATGTCTTTTAGAGGGAGATATTGCTCAATCGTAAGGCAGTCTGTCTCACATGCCTTCCAGCTGCGTGGGACTAGCAGACCCCTAGATACTTGTAACAGGGAGAATGTGTGATGCACTGAAGCAATATTAGTTCTTATATTAGTTCTTCTAAAGCCAGTTTCACCATTAAGATTGCACCAGTTTTAAATTCTAAAAGTAGAACAAAATAACATACAATTAGGTATGTGACTATATAACTAAAAACAGTTTTCAGCCTATAGGATACAATACGGTGCCTACCAGCTCTCCGTAGCTATTCAATAGTTATTTACATAACAAAAGCACACAATGCTATGTAATCTTCCAACAATTAATTCCTATGGGGATATCAAATATTAAACAGATAGTAAATCACATGATTTTTTGAGATTAATGTATTCATGCCATACACAGGCTTGTTTCAAAACAGAACTGAAAAAAATAAACATAGATTAATCAGACACTATTAACGAAATATTAAGTCTGTCTAAAACCCTTCACTTTATAAATGTGTGTACTTGTAATTATTCAGTTCATTTACACTATTTCCAATGCTGGTTACTTTCACTGTAATAGCATCAGTTTGTTGTACTCAAAGGTTTTACCTGATTTTCCTCATAGAAAATAGCACACACATTTCTGCATTAAATATAATGCTAAATGGGCTCCAAAGAATACACTAGGAACATAGAGGGCAGCCACATTTAATATCATTATACGTGTCGAACGTGATGTGAAATGCATCAGATGTATTCATGTTAATTCACAGCACAGGTATGATTTTGCATCATTTTTCTGCAAAGCTGTTTATGCTATTAAACATCTGCAGAGTAGTATCATTATAGAATAGAGCAGCACCATATTTTACTGCCGAAAAAGAAAGACATTGACAACTTGAACAGATGGGTCAGCTGGCTTTCATTCTAATTTAGCTAAGCACAACTTAAGGGAGGAGCCAGGGCACTGATCAGCTAGGCCAGATGGGAGGAGCCAGGGCACTGATCAGCTATGCCAGAGGGGAGGAGCCAGGGCACTGATCAACTATGCCAGAGGGGAGGAGCCAGGGCACTGATCAGCTATGCCAGAGTGGAGGAGCCAGGGCACTGATCAGCTATGCCAGAGGGGAGGATCCAGGGCACTGATCAGCTATGCCAGAGGGGAGGAGACAAGGCACTGATCAGCTATGCCAGAGGGGAGAAGCCAGGGCACTGAACAGCTATGCCAGAGGGGAGGAGCCAGGGCACTGATCAGCTATGCCAGAGGGGAGGAGCCTGGGCACTGATCAGCTTGGCTAAATGAGAGGAGCCAGAGCATTAATCAGCTCGGCCAAATAAAAATTTAGCTAAGCACAACTTAAGGGAGGAGCCAGGGCGCTGGTCAGCTATGCCAGAGGGGAGGAGCTCGGCCAGATGGGAGAAGCCAGGGCACTGATCAGCTATGCCAGATGGGAGGAGCCAGGGCACTGATCAGCTATGCCAGAGGGGAGGAGCCAGGGCACTGATCAGCTATGCCAGATGGGAGGAGCCAGGGCACTGATCAGCTATGCCAGAGGGGAGGAGCCAGGGCACTGATCAGCTATGCCAGAGGGGAGGAGACAAGGCACTGATCAGCTAGGCCAGATGGGAGAAGCCAGGGCACTGATCAGCTATGCCAGAGGGGAGGGGCCAGGGCACAAAACAGCAAGGCCAGATGGGAGGAGCCAGGGCACTGATCAGCTTGGCTAAATGAGAGGAGCCAGAGCATTAATCAGCTCGGCCAAATAAAAATTGTATAATACTGCAACCTTAATGAGATTTTGTGCCATTTTTAGACACAAACTCACAGAGGAAGCAGAACAGTACAAGCAATAAATCACCAGTAATTATTAAATTAGTCAGAAGGATTTATTAAATGAGTATTGCATGGGCTACTTAGGATCGCACTTGACAACACAGTAACACCCTCTTTTATCACCATTCAAATTCAAAAGAATGGCATGCTCTACTGGTAAATTTTATAAATTGAATATGTTATATATTAAAAATTTACATGTTATCCGGTGTAAAGAACATATTTGTCTCATTGTTGTTCATATTTATATTTTCTGTATGCATTGGTCAGAGTTATTCCTACAAAGGCCGTTACATTTAGTGTTGTTAAAAAATACTGGCCAGGACCGAGGCTTTGTTAAAAGTTGTATCTTTCAGGCAAAGTAAGTTTGATGTGTTAAATAAATTCCCGAAGCGATATCAGCACCGGAAAACGGCACCGTTTCTGCTTTAGCACAGCCTACTGAGCAAAACAACAACATCGGCAAAATGAAACTTCAGTGAACCACACCTTCGGACTAGAGACAACAGGCTTTCATTCTGATAATAACACGAAAGTTCACAATATTTATTATAGTATCATAAACAATTTCGACGTAAAGTATGTACATGTATAATATTTTAGCCAAATACATGGTTTATGAATTAGCCAAATACATGGTCTCCGAAAATAAAGAAAAAAAACTTTTTAGTAAATAGGGTCGGATCGTATACAAATCGAAACACTTTTTTCAATCTGTGGTCCATCTTTAATCAAATCTTAGTTATAATTGATATACAATAGGAGACAGTTGATCCATTCTTTTCAACAGTAACGAAATGTTTCTTTGTTTGGAGATACTTTTGTAAGTGCATTGACACTTGCATAAAAATGATTTCCCAAATCATATTCAATTTTATTTGCAATACAGATGGATACTCTTACCTTCAATGGTCTTTTACTGCAGGAATCTGTGCGGGTTTCTCCGCCACGTCCTCCACGCTAATACGAAGTAGCAATACTTCACTACTCCCTCCACCCTTCTTTTAATAGTTCGCGATTCTTCTTCTGCTGTGACTTTTTTTTTTTCAAATCCTCCCAACTACGCTGACCCAATTCACCTAATACGGCTATCGTGCATGGTGGGGGGAGTATTGATTTTTGATCGGGAAAATAGCCATCTGGCTCTCTGTCCTATTTTAAATATGCCAAAGCTTCTAGAACAGAGAAACACAAACCGCCTGTAGCAGTGAGCGACATTGTGCCCTGGTGCTGATGTGGGTTTTTACCTCCTTGTGTTGTTGTCACGCCTAAAAAAGGAAAACAGCACGATTGTAGTGGTTTTACATAGCTCATATTAAATTATTTTCACTTGATTTTATAGGCTACATTTAACAAATTGTTAGTCGTATATATCATTATTCATTTACGAGTGAATTAATAATATGAATATTACATGGTTTATGTAATATAGTGCGGTTACATTTCTTTGCTTAACAAAAAAGCATTGTTTAACTGATTAGTTAACTATTGATCACATCGTTGCGTCATGTAAGTAACATATGGTACTTTCTCTGTGCCTAGGCAATATACAAACTAAAACCACTGACATTTTTGACAATAGAAATACAATATGAACTTAGCTTTGAATGATTTTTGAAAGAAAGACATCATCATTAGTTAATCTGCTAAGTCACCAACTTCATACGGAGAACTCACTCTGGATTCGTTTGGGGTCGTTGTCTCTCTCAGTGGCTGCTACGCCCGATAGTGCCAGCCTATCTTCAATTTAACACGGCCACTCATTCCTCCGTCACTCACACCAATCTCCACACCCACCCATTCATAAAGTAGAGCACCAGACCCCATCCGGTTATACTCGGACATGTCTCTCACACTACGATTAATAATGCAAGTTTCAAAGTCATTTTATTAGCGATATAAAAGAGGGATATAGTTCTCCCCATCCATCCATCCATCCATCCATCTATAATGTAATCCAAAAAATATATTAATTACAATACTCCTTTAACTTTGTTCGTTCAATCTTAGCCACCTCCAACAAATCCCATTGCAGAACCCTAAACTTATGTAAATGAATCACACTAAGCAAAACCAATATGCAGCAAAAATGAATTTTCACAAACAAAACAAAAAATAGAGACCAACAAGAGACAGAGAAGCAAAGATTGGACAAGGTCTCATTTGACCAGGAGAAAGAGGAAGATGGGCAAGACCTGGCTCAACCTTGAAGTCATAGTGAACTCTTTTGAGTCTACAAGGAAGACCAGGGGTAGCTGAGCAATTACTAAAGCACAAATATATATATACTAAATATACTGTGGCAAGACTGCCAACTCTCACACATCTGGCATGACACTCACTCCTTCAGACTCTCACACTAGAAATCTTATGGCAAATATGTATTATTCCATTATAAACCTAAAATTAACTACATCGAAAGCACTGCCATAGTCTGTGAACCCTACAGGCTATTTAGAAGCCAATAAAACTCTTACATACATGTAAATGTCTGTGCAGACTAGTCTCAACTTTGAAAATCTCACTCCAGCCAGCTGACCCAAGTTGGCAACCCCACGGTGTGAATAAAAGAAAGTAATGAAAATTAAATGGTAATCAGTTATTGGTGAAACAAAAAGGTCTGAGGTAGACAGAATGTTATACACTTTTGGAGCCATATTTCCACCTGTGTCGAATGGCACTATGTTTCTGACAGGCTGAAACTGATTGATGGGCAAAATGAAGTGGCTGAAGCCAAAAGCAAGGCAGGTATGCAGCAGATATTGTATATTATTTTTGAATATGGGAGAGCATTTATGATACATAGCTGTATGAATATGAGGAAAGGAATTTGAGGAACATGGAGTAATAATATTTAAAAGCTATATTGAGAAGCTGTAATATAAATATGAAAGTTACAAAAAAACATAGAGTACCCAATAAAGAACTGGTACTCTTCAAGTCAACATTAAGTTCCCTAGTTGCTAAATTTGAACCTGGAAATCTACCAAGAAAGTTACAGGCCTCTTCCAAAGAGAATTAAACTAAAAGGTGCTGCCCCCTTGCTGGCAGATGGACACTAACCACCTATTTTACAGAGAAAAATATCTGGTAAATTGTATTAACTAAACATTTATTTACAAGTGTGATACTTTGAAGTACACATTTACAGTTCTTACCGTGAGTAGATGTACTATGGACATTTTGTTGCCACTGGAATGGAGTCTTTTGCGTATATGATACATGCTACCATGAGTTTTTTTTCATAAAACGGGAAACATGCTATTGGAAGAGAAGAGGTATTGCATTACGTAGAGAGCTTATATGATACATCTATATCTTAAATTCAGAATTAAAATATAAATCTGATGAGTAAACAAAAACGACACTGTAGTTCATCAATAAGCATTCATCCTGTACTGACTAGCAGTGAACTTGGTGATGCTGAGAAAAGATGTGCAGGCAGGACCATGGCAAGCTGTGGAGAACCAGGAGGCCCAGACAGCATCAGCCCGGCCCTGCTTCCTCCTGTTTCATCTTCCAGCACCATATCCCATATGGGGATGGCACCTGTGGGATAATCTCAAGTCAAGTCAAGTAACGTGGCTTTTCATTGTAATTTCAGCCATATAGAGTAATGCAATACATAGTGAAATGAGACAGTGTTCCTCCAGGACCATGGTGCTACATATAACACTACATCTACATGTAACACTACATCTACATATAACACTACATCTACACATAACACTACATCTACATATAACACTACATCTACACATAACACTACTGTACATCTACATATAACACTACATGTAACACTACATCTACATATAACACTACATCTACATATAACACTACATTGACACATAACTACATAAAGTGCAAGTGTGCAAAAAGTGCAAACATTGCAAAAACAATGCGACACAAGACAGTGCAATCGA
The DNA here is from genome assembly GCA_026779585.1 of Mormyrus proboscirostris. Lineage (NCBI taxonomy): Eukaryota > Metazoa > Chordata > Actinopteri > Osteoglossiformes > Mormyridae > Mormyrus > Mormyrus proboscirostris. The sequence goes on from JAODKF010000126.1 coordinate 13,775,191, forward strand.
AGAAATACAAGAGATGACAGTAAGACATGCTAATTGTAAAGTGCAACAGTGCAATAGGTTGTGCAAAAACTTACCGAAGTAGTGCATTGTGTAAAGGTGTGTGTGTGTGTGTCAGTCCGGTCTCTGATTGTTCAGAAGTCCGATAGCTTGGGGGAAGAAGCTGTTGCACAGTCTGGCAATGAGGGTCCGAATGCTCCAGAAGGCAGGAGGGTGAAGAGTGTGTGTGAGGGGTGTTGGGGTCCTCCACAATGCTGGTGGCCTTGTGGATGCAGCGGGTGTGATAGGTGTCTGTGATAGAGGGAAGAGAGGCTCCAATGATCTATATAATAATCTGCATGGCGGGCAGCTCCACTAATTCGTCAGGATTGTTATGCTCCTTCAGATTACTGTCACTCATTGGGTCAATTAGCAGATTATCCATGAACCACAGAGGTGATCAGACAAGAGGCTTGGGTTGAGGAAGCAGACTGGGTGTAGGGGAGATCAGGCAGGCAGAGATGTGGAGCGCAAGGGCTTGTGGGGTATAGTCGCTAGATTATTTGAAGAGTCCAGTTATTCTGTCATGACATGAAGGATAAAGGACTCGAAGGCAGGTGTCAGGAGAATAAAAGGGGTTTTATTATCAAAACAGGAACAGGGAAACACGAGGGGTCAAAACGGGTCGACTAACTCTGGGCACAGGCAACAAGGGGACTGACGTTAATGATTGGACTGGGGAACACAGCACTGGGAAGCTCGTATATATATTACTAACAAGGGACCGATACAATTCAGGTGTTGACGTTTACCACATTCGGATCAGGGTTTACAAACAGGTACCAGCTGGGAAGAAAACAGTGAGATTCCGGAGGACCAGCAGCGACCCCTGCTGGTCATACTGGGGGATGCATAGGATAGGTCCTGACACCCAGAAGTAAAGGGCACATGGGAGAGTACGTCCTGGACCAGATGTAGGTCCAGTGCAGGGCACACATAGCAATTTTAATAGACTAGGTGACCACGACTTCATATTTTTAGACTGTGGGAGGAAAGCCACCCAGAAATAGGGAAGCATGCAAGCTTACACAAAGGCAGTGGAGGGGTGTGAACCCTCTGCGCCCTCTGTGGCCACAGACACCATACCACCGTTTCTGCAGGGGTACAGTAAGTAATAATACAATGAGCAACTTTTAAGAAAGCTAGACCGTAATTAAACGAACTATAAATGTATGGTGGCTTTGTGGTACTCAAGACTATTATATGTTTCACTACGCCAAATCAAATTTTAATGAGGAATTCTCATTATCTACGGTAATCACTTTCAAGCTTGCTGGCCAGAATAAATATAATAAAAATGCTCTCACTTTTGAATAATGCCACCTTATTCGCCGGGACAATGGGACAGTCAGAAAATTATGCCAAAAGGAATCAGAACAAATGCTTTAAATGACCAGGCAATAATAATTCTAAATATCATAGCCTTTTTATATTATCCTACAGCTAATTAAGTAAAAAGGTTTTAAGATCTTTATTCTGTGATAATTAACTGAATATCCAGTTATTTGGTCATTATTTGTATTATTATTATTTGTAGTCCCTATAGATATGGGAATTTTTTTTGACAACTCTTATCAAATTTATTCATGTCAGAAGTTAATCATTAGTCATTAAATCTGCTTCTACTTTTTGATCTCTGAATTCTGAAATGTTTAAATTATTTGGAAAAATGTGTAAAGATATACTGTATGCATCACATTAATGGTGCTTGCCACAAATAACCATACAGGAAGATATTTTTTTTCTGATACTTGCTTGGAAAGAGTGTCTAGCACTTTCACACACCTGTTTAGATGACTGGCTGCTTGGAGCTGTCTGTCAGATTTCACCACACTCCTTGGATTGAAATGCTTGTGAAACATCCCACTGGAAGACAGTGGGGTTCCTTAGCTGATCAGATAGAACAGCTGTTTCTAGTGCTTGTACTCTTTTCACAAGCATTTTAAGAGTGTTCCACTTGGATACTACATTTAACCAAACTGTGCACCAAACTGAAAAGGGGATAATTCTTTTCTAAAGTAAAGGGGAATTGCTCCCGCCATCCTCAATAGTTTGTAGCAAGACAAAAAAGTGCCATTTTAAAGAGATAAGTAATGGGACCTTAGTAAACTTCCTAAAATTTACAAACTGGGACCAACGGCAAATTTTACAAGGAGGGAACCCATTGTTGTACAACAGAATATACACTCATCGGCCAGTATATTTATTTACCTATTAAAGCAATCTGGTCCTCTGAACAGCAAATCATGTGATCCACCCAGTAGAAGAACCAAAGCAAACTTTCTGAAATTTAAACAGCCTGCTCCTACAAATAGAAAATCATGTGGCTGCAACTGAATACACAGAGTCAGCGAAAGGGTCAGTGGTGGTTCCTGCATCTCAGATTTTCACTCAGTAGTGTGAAAACTAGACAAACAACATCCAACTTGGTAGATAGGCGTACCTAATAAAGTGGACATCAATTGGCATCGATATATTACTTGGGTGTTTGTTTTCCAGCTTAGAGAACTACTTCTAATTTATCTTATTTTTGTTATGTTGTTTGAGAAGTCGAGTGTGATTATGCTGGGGGCATATTTGTCAAGCTTTCAGAAAACTCATTTGTAATGACACATTTGAAGTAAGCAGTGGTGGTTGGACTGTAAGGATAAGGAATCAAAGGCAATATTAATATATATTGTAAAAGTTATAGAGGCAAAAAAAGCATGAATTTGACATTTTTTCATGGTGTGCCAGTTGCAGTTGTACTGTAACAAGGATGTGGTCAGATAGAACAGGATGATGTGGAACGGCAACACCACTCTGCAGGTTGTGATCTAGATCTGGGTGGGATCATGATAAAAGGGACTATTGCATTCAGACTATGGCCAAGAATGTACGTAGAACTGGATCTAGGATTATCACTTGCATTTTCCACATGGATGTCAAAAGCCGATGATTATAATCTTGTTAAATTTGGACACTAGCAAAGCTATTTATAAAACCAGGTAGCCAGAAGGGCTGTAAGAAGTAACAAGCTAGAATGACTGAGAGATGGCAGCAATTATTAATATTATTGGTTTGAAGATGAAGAAAATAAGCCATAGAGAAGCATCAGACAGAGGCCAGACCATGACACTTCATTTCCATTGAAGATTATCTGAACTGGGATTACCTAAGTGGTGCATATCATCAGTTAAGCCGGTGAACATGTTTCAGGTAATCAGCAATAAATGTACATAGGTATATGTAATGAATTAGAATTGACTAGAGCCAACCACAAACATGCACTTTTAACATGATGAGTTTCCAGTGACAGCATATCAAAGAAATATTGTGGTATACAAAAGTCCTTAGACCATTATATCTCTTGGTTTGTATTCAGAAGAACTTTATGCAATTTACTTAAGTATCCAACATAAAGGTCAGGTCAGGTCAGGTTGGGGAGCATGTGCTGATGCAACGTGTTGCTGCAGCCACCACACAGTGAAACTCCTCGGGATCCTAGCCGGTGATCCCCCAAGCAGATACATGGTCCAGTCCCACCCTCTGGAAATGGCCATCGATCTGCCGCAGCCAGGTGTTACATGAGCGTCTCCTTGGCCTGGTCCAGCCGCTTGGGTCCTCAGCAAGGAGGATCCTGCGAGCCGGATCACCCTCAGGAAAACGCGTCACATGACCATAGTGCCATAACTGATGCTCCCTTACAATGCAGGTAATGTGTCTCATTCTGGACTCCTCTAGCAACTGCTCGTTTGACGCAAAGTCAGGCCAGTGGTACCCAAGGATTCTCCAAAGAGACACAGTACTGGAGTCCAGTCTTCGTCTCAGGTCACTTGATAGTGTCCATATCTCACAGCCATACAGCAAGGCAGGGAGTACCAGGAGTCTAAAGACTTGGTCCTTCGTCCTCTTGCAAAGATATCGAGAGTGCCACACATCCCTTTCCAGCGACCTCATGACCCGCCATGCTCTTCCAATCCGCCTGCTGACTTCACAGGAAGAGTCATCAGAGACATGAATGTCACTGTCGAGGTTGGTAAATCTCTCGACAAGATAGACATTCTCCCCTCAGACAGACACACTACTGAAGGCTGTGCCCAAGAAGTCATTAAACGACTGGATCTGGGTCTTAATCCAGGACACCAGCAATCCCAGACACTCAGACTCTTCTCTCAGTCTCTCGAGAGCCCCGATCAGAGCCTCCATTGACTCTGCTAAGAACATAGCATCAAGTCAAGATCAGTCAATCTTTCTTCACTAATGAATGCCCCACAGCTGCTGGACCCCACAACCCTGCCCAACAGCCAGTCCGTACAAGCATTGAACAGAGTAGGAGCAAGAACACACCCATGGTGAACCCCAGAATCAACTGTGAAGAACGTAGAGGTTCACTCTGCACAGCACTCACAGTACCAGTGTACAGGCTGACCATGATGTCCTGCAACCTTGGGGGATCCCACGAAGTCTCAGGATGTCCTACAGGGCATCTTGATTAACTGAGTCGAACGCTTCATGAAAATCAACAAAGGCTGCAAAGAACCTCTGCCGATATTTGCCCATGTACTTCATGAGAACCCTCAGGCCCAGGATATAGTCAATGGTAGACTTCTTAGGTGTAAAATCAGACTGCTTCTGTCGCTGACAGACAAGCAAGTGATCACGGATCCTGTTAAGGATGACCCTAGCAAGGACCTTACCCGGCCCTGAAAGCAGTGTTATCTCCCTGTAGGTGTCGCAATCCAGGCGATCACCCTTCCCTTTCCAGATAGGGACCACAAGTCCCATTTTCCAGTCAGTTGGGATGACGCCCGACTCCCAAATGGGCGCAAAGACAGCCTGCAATGCCAGGAGGACAGCCTTACCAGCAGCCTGGAGAAGGAGGGCAGCCTTACCACCAGCCTGGAGAAGGAGGACAGCCTTACCAGCAGCCTGGAGAAGGAGGACAGCCTTACCACCAGTCTGGAGAAGGAGGACAGCCTTACCACCAGCCTGCAGAAGGAGGACAGCCTTACCAGCAGCCTGGAGAAGGAGGACAGCCTTACTAGCAGCCTAGAGAAGGAGGACAGACTTACCACCAGCCTGCAGAAAGAGGACAGCCTTACCACCAGTCTGGAGAAGGAGGACAGCCTTACCACCAGTCTGGAGAAGGAGGACAGCCTTACCACCAGTCTGGAGAAGGAGGACAGCCTTACCAGCAGCCTGGAGAACTTCACCCCAGATACCACAGATCCCTGCGGCTTTCCCTACCCTCAGCTGATTCACCACCTGTGCAATCTCAGTGAGATTGGGTGATTCACAGCTGATCGGAGGATCAACTTCAAGAACCCAGAGATGTCCAACATCCTACAGTAGCTGGAGGGTCAACTTTAAACAACTGGTCAAAGTAACCAGCCCAGCAGGTCACAACTGCAGTGTCATCCATAAGCACCGTCCCATCACCCGTCCTGACTGCAAGTTTCCGAGGAACAGATACAGATGTGTGTAATGCTTCGACTCCTCTGTTAGCAGGACGTGGGTCACTAGAACACAGATGGTGTGTCACCTGCTCACAGATTTGTGTAACAAACGCCTCCTTATCTGCCCTCAGAGCCCTCACAGCCACCCTTCTCAGTTCAGTACAGACTGGAGTTGCCACCAAGTCGTGTGCTGTGACTCCTCTCAGTAATATAAACATAAAACACAGACAAAACAAGTTTCTTTCTGAGCCGTCTCACCCATCTGCTAGGTTTTCCGCCTGATGTGCCTTAAGTCTGTCAGAAACAAATACCAATGGATATTAGGATGTGGACAGGTCAGATGCCAGCAAAGTGCTATATACAAAGAAGCATTATGATATAATAGCTTGGAGTATACAGAGAACAAGAACCCGCCTAGGGACAGGAACCAATGAGAGACTAAGAATTAAGTATCTAAACAAAAAATGAAAACCAAGAAATAAAATATATGAACCAACTACAAGATGGAGAACTAGGAACTAACAAACAACCTATAATAAAAAAGGAAACCATAGCTCTGAAATCTAAGTGATACACTAAAGGTAAGTTTGCAGCTAACTAACTAACTCAGTTTAGTCAAGAAAACTTTACACAAGACTGAGCCTCAAGCAAAGTTGACTGGTCATATTTTATACCTCCTGATTTTGGTAACTCCAGGTTAGGGTGTGACCACGAGGATAATCATCTTCAAAGCAGGCGAGGTGATATCATCTGTGTTAATTTAGTCACAAGCTAACACAGCTGTATGTGATCCCTGAGTTCTGGAGTCATTCTTGATCATTTCTCTTGATACCTAAACTGATTTCTGAGGCACGGGTTAGAAAGCTAAAATAAAAATAAAAAACCATTATCAGATTACAGAGAGCTTTCTAGAGAAGGGGGCTGAGGGTATCTTTCTGATTTTTTTGTTGACTCTGCTGTAATTTTGGGATGTTTATGATACTGTTGTAGAAACTTTGCATAACTGACACAATAGCAAAATCCCGATAAATCAGATTTAATGTTGATCTCATATTCTAAATCTTCTTTACAGTAAATAAATTAGTGTATATTAATTTGTCCTTTAATATATTATATTAGTTGTATATTTAATAAACAACTAATAGTATCATATCCGCTTACACTGGTTACGTAATCCACAGGACCTTAAAGTATTTGTAAGCTGCTGACATAGAACATGAAATACTGCATGAGCCTGAACTGTTCTTATGTCATGAGTGCATACAAGGCAGATTTACACCAGAGTGTCCTGCACAGCAGTATTCCACTTAGACCTGCACCTACTGTACACTACTGATGCTGGCGTGAACAATACAGAGATGGGACATCCTGATAGCATTAATGCCTGCCGTGCTCCAGTTGCCCTTCACTAGGGTGAAGTGCTGATTGTAGCACCAGAAAGGCCTGTGTAGACTTATTCAAACAAAGTACATGTGACCAGTTCCATAAGCATGTGAAAGGGGCTGGTTAATCCCCACCTGACTGATTTCACTCTGCATTCTCTGTCATCTAATGCTGCCCCGTCCACTCTGACAATGGCTGTCTCTTTACAACACAAAGCCTGTCGATTCTCTAATTTGCTCTGGCAAAGTCGCAACACAGAAATACCAATTCATCTTGAACAATAGTGTAGAATACAAGGCAAAATACCTTTTATGTCTGAGCTAACTGTGACCTATTTTATTTTAATTACTAGTCATTTCTTTGTTCTGATAGTAAAATACTTCCGATAGGTACAATTTATATATATTTTAAGTATGATTGCAGCTCCAATCCAATCCTGATGGATGATCACAAAAACCCTGCCCCAGTGAAACTACCTTTTATATAACTGCCTATAAGAAATTGTGTAGATAAAATCTGTCCTCTTTCTACCAATTGAAATGCAGGAAATAACTGCAGCCAGAAGGATTCAGCTAATATATATGGTCTGGATGGCCTGACCCAACAGAATTCTGAGTAGACGGGGTGTAGAGTGGACCCAAAGCAAATCCGGTTTACATCTTGACTTCTGCCCATTAACAAAATTCCAGCCTCATCTCTCAATGTCGAACCTCGAAGGATGTCATTCGCCTGCCATCAAGGACTATTAATAGATATTAAAACGAGGAGCCAGGTTTGTCTCACAGCATACTTACTTTCCCAGCTGCACATTGAGGTCACCATGGAAACAGCAATATGTGTAGTGATTGCCCTGAGATTCTTCTATGATCTTATGGAAGATTTTTCAGTTTCATTGTTTGTTACGCTTCCCTAGAGGATACCGCCTTAATGTGAAAACATTGCTGAGAAATGTAGCTTGTGTTATATATTTTCACTCCATGGTCCAGGCAGTAAATTCTTCATTTTTTAATGCCTTAGTTTACTCACAAACTCACATTTTTTATAGGATGCTATTCAGTGTTATTTTAAACCAATACTTCACATATTGTAGAATAAGAGAAAAACTGAATTCTACTCACCATGACAAAATCTGCAATTTGCTCAATAATGCAAAGCAGGTACATTATAATGGCTCTAATACAGTGCAATAAGGATATAACGAAGTTGCACTGTGTTGCATTATAAGGAACTGGAATCAGATTTGATGAGACAAAACCAAAACCAATATCAAACAATATCAGGATGTAGGACTCACTGGAACTAAGGGACCAAGCCTAGCCCCTGAAAAACAATTATATACCATTATACCTCTTCCACCAAACTTTACAGCTCACACAATGCAGTCAGACAGGTTAAGTTCTCCTGGCATCCATCAAACCCACACTCATTGATTAGAATGAAGCGTGATTTATCACTCCACAGAGCACGTTTACACTGCTCCAGAGTTCAGTTTGTGTGTTACACAGGTGAGGTTTGCATGCAGCCGCTTGGCCATGGAAGCCCATTGCATGAAGCTCGTGGTGCGTAGATCTATGCTAGAGGAAGGTTGGAGTCTGCAGTTATTGAGTCAACAGAGTACTGCTGACTTTTACACACTATGCGACTCAGCACTCTGGGAGCCCTCTCTGTTACCATACATAATCTATGGTTCCTAAGTACTTCCACTTTGCAGTAATCCCATTTATATCTGACTATGAAATATCTAGCAGGGAAGAAATTTCACATACTAAATTATTGCAAAGATGACTGCCCATGGAAGTACCGTTCTTGAATTTACTGAGCTCTTTAGAAAGACCGATTTCTTCATAAATGTTTGTAAAGCTGACTGCACGGTTAGATGCTTGATTTATGCAACTATGGCAATGGGTCTAAATGAAACACCTGAGGTTTGTCCCAATACTTTTGTCCATATAGTATAGCTGCTGTAAAACCATTATTTTGTGTCTTTACTGAAATCTTTGATGTTTGTAGACTCTGCTTTTTTTCCTTTTCTCATTTCTTCCTGCAAAGCCATGATTGTCACATGACTGTATGGTTATATTCGAATTTTTTGATTGTTTTGTTATAAGAAACTTAATTCTGAAAGGATTTTCAGGATGCAATTTCATAGATTTAATTTATATTTAACAACTTCCAGAAAAATCCATCATTTAAATAGTCATGTGAGGTAGTTGGTGGCTGTCTGTGTTCTCCGTCGTTTCTTTGCCTGATTGTAGAGGCAGCGAGTCAGATAAGGGCCTCTTGTGTTTCCATGTCATATAGCTGTGCGCAGTCTGTGTGTGTTTTGGCACTGATTTCTGGCTCTATCTCTCGCTCCTTCCTTCTTTGGGCAGGGTGGGAGAGCAGTGAGAGGCAAGCTGTGTGCATGTTGCCTCACAGTTTTTCCAGACTGGCTTCCCGAAGACGCACGAGTGCTAGCATCAGATGCAAACATATACCCTTCCAAATCTCCTGAATCAACCCATCTGATTCGAAGAAATGCAGGCTTTTTCAAAATTTCCTTCGTCATTTCAAAATTGATTGGAATATGATGGCTTCCAAGATGGTGTTTTGTTTCTACAACAATATCTTTATGCATGTATTGTTAATAAACAGCCAAATGTTTCCCTTTATTTCTGCTTCATTAAGCATTAAGTGTATAATCAGTGGTGTGGTTTTTGTGCTTCTGGCATTTTTTTCCTTTCATAAATACCGCATCTATTGCTATTTTACCTTTCTACGTAAGATAGACATATTTAGGTTTTTATTTACCAAATGAATTCTGAGACATATCATATGAAACATTTTTCATTCTATCTACCTCAGAGTACACATGTTTCTCTGAATTGCTTAATAATCAGAGCACTTAAAAACCACTTAAATTGATCTTGACTACTAAAGTACGACATTGAGTTGAGGACTAAGCATGATGGTGCAACCCATGTACTGACTCATGTGATGTTCAAGTACGCTTTCCTCTTTCCATGCAAATATTCACTGAAAAAGAAAATGACAGAATTGAATTAAAAGTGCATTTGAGGTGTGCATAAATCTCATGTCGCCACGCCGGTTGCTTGTTCTCTGTGAAGTAAACAATGCCAGAAGGCAGAAGCCCAGCATCTTTGCTTTCTCCTGGCGTCTCCTCTCCTCCTTTCCCGCTGCTCACACGTTGAAGTCCCTTGGCCTGATTTTCGCCTCGTCTGCTCCCCCAATGGCAGGAACAGCCTCAATCGTAGTGCTCCACCTCCCCACCCTAGCCATTGGGCGCTTATTTTTGGGACCACTTTAAATCAAGCACACATCACCGAACATTCATATAAACTCAGATTACAATGACTGGAGACAGCAAGACTAGATTTCATCTTAACCTTATTAAAGGATGCTTAAGTGGCCATGAGCGCCAACATTTTTTTTTTATTTCAGGTAAACGTGGTGTTTGGGAAGACACTGAATAAGGCTGGAAAACACTTGACTAAAACGTTATTTCTGCTTTTGAAAAATAAATGTCAGAATATTTATATGTAAAGTGTATTAATTGCACATCAAATGATAAAAAAGTTCATATTTTGCAACACTCAGCAGTGTTAGGGTGTTTTCATATTTCACAAATGCAAAATGAAAATGTTTTAATAATAATTTCATGAAAGAGCCAGACCATAGGTACACTTTCTCTTTCCCTTTGTTTGAAAGGTAGTAGTAATTTTCCAATCCTATACTGGTTATTAGAGAAAACAAGATCAAGGAGGGCTTCTCCCCTGGTAGGGGTATTAACAAACTGAGTAAAAAAACAATCCTGTACTAATTCCACCATCTCGAGTTCATTTACAGAAGAGCCAGAGACTGTGTCCCACTGTATCCCAGGTGAGTTAAAATCACCCATAACCACCATATCATTTTTATTACTCATAATCCTGATATCATCATATAACATTCTGCTTTCCTCTGCAGCTACATTAGGTGCTCTATAACAAACCCCGACAATTAGGCCATTTGAGTTTTTAGCATCAAGTTTTATCCATACAGCTTCTGTACTTTTATTTTTATCAGTGAGTTCCCTTGGCTGCAAGTTTTCTTTTATGTATACTGCAACACCACCTCCCTTCTTGCTTATCCGGTCTCTATGGAACAACGTATAACCATATTAATAATCCATATTATATTCTTCACCATCATTTTCACTCATCCTTGTTTCAGTTATTCCTATAATGTCGTGACTGATGAAATTAAAGCCTCTAAATCATGAATTTTGTTTCTCCTAGCATTTAAATACAGACCACAAATGGTCGGCCTTTTACGGTGCCCACTTTAAATATTTATTTGGGCTTTCCGTCTCTCCCCACCTTAATTCGTAACTAACCTCTCTGCCCCCCCCCCCCAGTCCCTAGTTTAAACATCCCTCAACTACTCTACACATACACCTCCCCAATACACTGGTTCCCCTCTGGTTCAGATGCAACTTGAACAGGCCCCACCTGTTCCAGAAGGTCTTCCAGTGCCCCATAAACTTAAACCCTTCTTTCCTACACCACCATTTTAGCCACACATTTAATTCCCTTATCTCAGCTAACTTAGCCTGGCTTTCACATGGCACAGGAAGTATTCCATAGAATACTACCGTGGACGGTGCTTCTAAGCTTATCCGCGACTTCTATAAATTTATCCTGCAGAACAGCCCACCTGCCCTTTCCTGTGTCATTAGTGGCAACAAGCACCACGACCACTGGATCCAAAGCGACAAAGTCATCCACTTCAGGTGAGGCCGCCTCTGTAAACTGTGTACACCATTTTCTACGTTTACGACCTACGTTCACCCAGCTCTCTCGACCTACAGCACCTGTTCATCATTCTCCCCCCTCCCCAGTTGTGACGTACACACCGTCTCCCTAAAAGGTGTGTTAACTCTCTCCTTTAACTCATTGTTGTGTTGGATGAGAGCCAGTTGCTCATCAAGGTCACAAACCTTGACCATGAGTGAGTCCACTAACTAACATCGCTCGCAGATGAAGTCCAACTGGATGCAAACATCCAGAAGGGCAAACATCTTGCAAACACAAGACTGAGCTGGCCCATAATTAACTAGCTCACTATGACCCCGTCCTTTACTCCCAGCCCAGTATATTTATATAGCGTATTTAACTTTTACTTGATTTAATCAACGTATAGTTAAATTAATATAATAAAATGCCAAGTATCATAAAACACTAAATAAAGACTTGCATTAAAACGGAACTTTTTAAAGTATCCAATAGGGTCAAAGATAACAACCTCAGAAGTTAAACCAACTAATTAACCACTAATACACCTTTTAAAATAACCAAATTAACAATTACCTACCTGAGACTAACTTCCTGCTGAACCACGTTTAACTAAAATAAAGTGATGATTCCTATCTTGAATTACTGACATTTCAGGAAAATACAATAAGCTCTTTCATATAAAATATACAGAGTCTCAAAATGTCTCTGTCAATGGGAATCAAGTTCTGTTCATATAATCCCCAATTTAGTTTCTTTTGTTTTTCATTCAAGGTGCACACTTGCACATACCTCAGGCTGATCTCTTTTTGCCTGTTACTATTTGTACCAACAATGTGAGCGTACAAGACCACCAGAGCTCAGACATGGATGTAAATTGCTAAGCAACCATGTGATTCTAAAGCAGATGGCAGAGCATTCATGTTTATTTAACAGCTGAGCACTCACACAGAGATCTTAGTTTTTTCTTAATTGACACCAGAGTTACATCATTCAAAAATTTTATTCAAAGCTTTATCTTGCCTTGACCCTGGGTTTAAGGAGTGTCTGAAAAAACAGTGTATCCCACTGACAGACAGTCACCATACACTTTATCCAGTACATTTCATTTATTTAACCCAATCTACACACGTGGACAAAATTGTTGGTACCCTTCAGTCAATGAAAGAAAAACTCACAATGGTCACAGAAATAACTTTA
>JAODKF010000126.1:13788119-13799484 GCA_026779585.1 Mormyrus proboscirostris
GTTATTTCTGTGACCATTGTGAGTTTTTCTTTCATTGACTGAAGGGTACCAACAATTTTGTCCACGTGTGTATATAGCCTTCTTCATTCAGTCAAGGCGTTTCTCCTAGTTCTGTTATAACAATAAACAGAACTGTGGTATTTCTTGGTTCAGGCAATGTGGTCCAAAAATGATAAATAACCTCATGTTTTCATCTTAATATTTTCTTTACTTGAACCATGTAGCCCCTGGTAATCCTTGCTCACAACAAAGGGGTATAGTTGTGTAATATACACTATATGGACAAAAGTATTGGGATACCTGGCTATTACACCTACATTTTATGACATCCCATTCTAAATCCATAGACATCAATATGGAGCTGGTCCAAACTTTGCAGCTATAAAAGCTGCCCCTCTTCTGGGATGGCTTTCCACAAGTCATGCCTTCATGGACCTTTCTTCAAGGGCCTTCCCCAAACTGTTCCCACAAAGTTGGAAGCATAGAACTGTCCAAAATATCTTGGTATGCTGAAACAGTAAAAGTTCCCTTCACTGGAACGTCGTCCAAAAATGATAAATACGCAAGTAAAGCACTTGCATTATTACGTTATGAAAATTACAGTGTGAATAGTTCATCATTCATCAATAAATAATGCTGGTGTGATCATTTGTAAATTTGTTCTGTGACCTAGCCCTGATAATCATCTGTATGTGTCCAACTTCAGGTTAGGTTCATATTGCACAATGGCAAAAAAAACTGACATTTTCATGTAGGTGAATTAGGAATGTACATCGATGAATATGTTTATAGCATTTATTCACAGATCAGCTGTTGTGGATTTTCGTGTTTATAAAAGGTATCCTATACTCATTCTAGGTTACTGCCATTACAACAATAATCATGCTGACTCTACACCAGTTTAAATTCTAAATGATTTTTTTTTTCTTTTCTGATAAAAATAGACAGAAATAGACCAATATTAGGTAGGGTGCCACTTATATATTGTATAATTTTTTAAGCCCATTGTTTTAAAGATATCTATGTGAATAAGATGCTCAAATGGCATGTCTCACATCCACCCCAAGCAAACTTTCAGAATCCAAAAAATAAGCATTTATTTTTGCTGAGTATTGGAAAGGTTTCATGGCATTTTATTTCATTATGTCTTTTATGTTCATTTGCAATAAACGAATAATTAAAATTCTTAAGGAATCTGCTTTAAAGTTGAATCTTAAGTCTCTCATTCACAAAATCAAGTGGAAGAGATCTATAAATAAAAGATGCCTCTTATCTGTCTGCTAGCTTTTCTGAATGGGGCCATCACTGTTAGTTTCAAGGAAACAGACTGTGTCGCTGGCTCTGTCTAATAATGAAAGAGGCCTTGAGAAACATCAGTCTAAAATAAATGAAAAGAAAAGAAAATGTGAGAGTAGCACTTTGGGAATGAAGGCAGTGCTATCATTCAGAATACAGCCTATAGCTTCTGCCCACTCAAGTCGGAAGCATCCAGTGGGCCAGTTTCTAATTTGATTGGTGTGTGACTGTAACTCTGTACTAGGTAGGTGGTATGCAAGATGGATGGTACGGTGAATAGTTTATGACCTGGTTTAGCAAATATATATATTTTGACAACGGCAATGTATACGTTTTCAGTAGATGTAATACACTATATTGCAAAATGTATTGGAACACCCCTCCAAATCATTGAATTCAGGTGTTCCAATCACTTCCGCAGCCACATGTGTATAAAATCAAGCACCTAGGCATGCAGACTGCTTCTGCAAACATTTGTGAAAGAATGCGTCGCTCTCAGGAGCTCATTGAATTCAAGCATGGTACCATGACTGGACTTATTGCACAGATGCATCCTTTCATGAAATTTCCTCACTACTAAATATACCACGGTCGACTGTTAGTGGTTTTATCATAAAGTATAAGCAATTGGGAACAACAGCAACTCAGCCACGAAGTGGTAGGCCGCATAAAATCACAGAATGGGGACATCTCATACTTCGGCACACAATGTGCAGAAGACGCCAACTGTCTGCAACTACAGAGTCAACAACTACAGACCTCCAAACTTTGTGTGGCCTTCAGATAAGCTCAAGAACAATGTGTAGAGAACTTCATGGAATGGGTTTCCATGGCCGAGCAGCTGTATCCAAGTCTTACATCACCAAGTGCAATGCAAAGCATGGGATGCAGTGATGTAAAGCCTGCCGCCACTGGACTCTAGAGCAGTGGAGATGTATGCTCTGGACGAATCTGGATTTGGTGGTTGCCAGGAGAATGGTAATTGCCTGATTGCATTGAGCCAAGTGTAAAGTTTGGTGGAGGGGTGTGGGGGTTGTTTTTGGAAGGAACTCTTAATGCTGCAGCATTCTAAGCCATTTTGGACAATTTCATGCTCCCAATTTTGTGGGAATGTTTTGTGGATGTTCCCTTCCTGTTCCAACATGACTGTGCACCAGTGCAAAAAGCAAGGTGCATAAGGACATGGACAAGCGAGTCTAGTGTGGAAGAACTTGACTAGCCTGCACAGAGCCCTGACCTCAACCCAACAGAACACCTCTGGGATGAATCAGAGTGGAGTCTGTGAACCAGGCCTTCAGTGTCAGTGCCTGACCTCACAAATCCTCTCCTGGAAGAATGGTCAAAATTCCCAGAAACACACTCTTAAACCTTGTGGATAACCTTCCCAGAAGAGCTGAAGCTGTTATAGCTGCAAACGGTGGGACAACTACATATTAAAGCCTATGTATCAAGAGCTGGATGTCATTAAAGTTCATGTGAGTGTAAAGGTAGGTGTTCCAATACTTTTGGCAATATAGTGTATGTAGTTCTTTGATATCATTATTTCTAGGTTGATCACAGTTCCTAAAAGTAAAAGAGGTGGTTGCAAAATTCATTACAATGAATCAAAAATAAACCAATGGTTTATATATTTTATATTGACTGCAATTAAGAGTGTGTAGCATAAAGAAAGAATAGCCTGATTTTTCAGCTAATCTATAGATCATGGCAGGGCTGCTGGTAAGCTCCACAAGAAACAAAGAACTGGAAGCAGATGGGACTAACTCAGAGATGGAAGATTAAGAATTCCGCAGGGCAATTTTTACATTAGTGAGCATAAAGATATTCACAGCAAAATGATGATGATGATTATTATTACACTGAGACTGGATACAATTAACAATCAATAAATATTTATATTCCCAGTCACCACATAAAAATAATCTGGACCTCTATAAATGGTACCTGTCTCTCTGATTTTACTATTAGAATTAAGTATGACTGAAAATGGATGAATGAACTTTACATGACACCCTTAATCCCATATTATGGTGGCAGAAGCTCCACCTGCTGGAAAACGTAAGAATTGTATTCACCCTGCAGACACAATATTCATTCTACAAAACTGTACTTGATTCGTAGAACAATAGAATACAGAGTCAAAATTAAATAAATGAAATGTACATACTAAATAATTTTACATATTAAACAAATACATGTAAGGTTGTGATCATAACAATGCACAATGCTAACACTTAAGCAGCTTAGATATTAAGCAGCAATACTATATATATATAGTATTTCATATATTTATTTATTTATCAAACAAGCATCAAACCACCATGAATTGTGATCTATATTTTTAATATTCTTTTAATATATTTCTTCATGTAATGTCAAGTAATTTGGCTACACCAGCCCATCTCTGATTGCCTTGTGTATAGCTGTCAGTTGGACCACCAACATATGACAGACTGGGTGTTTATACTCCTTTTCTCTGGACAGTCTTGCCAGACGTGTCTGTTTCTTGCAGATGACCTCACGCCTATTCTTGCGTGTAGCGGATGATCTCACTTAGGTCATAGCCAGTCACAGCGAAGGCATGTCCTTCCCCATCGCAGAATTTGGCTCCACAGATCTGGGTGTCAGTGACACACTCGCTGTAGAGGTGCTGGATCTAAGGGGGGAGAGAGAGAGGGGGAGAGAGAGAGAGAGAGAGAGAGAGAGAGAGAGAGAGAGGGAGAGGAAGATGGAGTTGGAAAGGGAGAGAGAGACTTAAAGTAATGGACATAGAGCAAGGAAGAAGATATTGAGGGGCTACCAGAACACTGAACACTGGAGGTGGTACAGCTGGGATTCACCTCCACACTGTTGGCCTCCGGGATGGAGGTTAGATGCCAGACTTGCACCAGGGAATCCTCAGCAGCAGAGAGCAGCTTTGGAAAGAACCAAGGAGGAAGGGTCATACGCTAAAATATTGTAACATAACATTGCAAACAACATTAAATTACTCATAAATAAGTGCTGGTTGAATGACATTGTTATTCCATGATGAGCTAAAAAGCTGGAGAACTTCTGGAGAGTGTACGCGGGCTTTGTGTACAGTGGTATGCTGCTGTTTAATTTATGTTTGCCGCTGTAACAAAAAAAATTCCCAGTCGATGCCAATAAAGTCCGTCTGTATATATCTAAAATAACACAGATAAACACTTTATGTTGGTGCAGATGCTCAAAACTAACAAAAGGTCTCGACTGTGGATGATGTACGCAGAGGACTGAATCAGTACATAATCTCTGACAGCCTGGAATAAAATAATCTGACAAGTCTCGCCCCCCCCCCTCTCGTCATGCCTTACTAGGCCAGAGAGTGGCGCAATATCGAGGGAGTAGATCCAGCGGGCATGTGCATTGACCTCAACACGCACTATCCCAGTGACAGCCTCGTAGATGCGGATCTGGCCAGAGCCGTATCCAGCCACGGCGGTGCCTTTCCACAGCTTCACCGAGGAACAGCAGACACTGAAAAGTACACAACAGGGCAAGCAGCACGTTGGGAGGGTGTAATTCATGCAATTGATATTCTTGCTTTGTTGTTTTGCTCCTATACTGCGGACACCAGTACCGGGACAAAATAAATGTAATGTAATGCAATATAATTAATGCTAGAAATGCAAGTTTAAAATGTCACACACTTAATAACAACAAACACTGGTGCACAAATAAAGCAGACCCCACCCCCCTCCCCTCCACTGCGCTGCATTCTTCTTATTTTCTGCTGTCATTTCATTCCTAACATGCTCCCTCTATTTCGCTATCGGTCACTCACTCAAAACCGGGGATCTTGTTGAGCAGCTGGAAGTCTTCTCCTGACCTCCACACGCAGAGCGTGCCTGAGTCATCCGCCGTGACCAGGTCAGCGACACTTTCCTGAGGAATAGGAGGAGAAAGAAGAACGGTGCCTGAAGTGACAGTGATCGGATAAGGCAGATAGTATCCGCCATGCTATATAGAACAGCGAGCAAGATGCTCATTAAGAACGTGGACTCCTTACCTTGCTCAACTCACAACTGGGTCTTGCCAATTATACCCTTAAGCCATGCATAACCTGAATTGCCCCAGTGAAATATGACAATTTATTGATGGGTAAAAGACTAACTGCAATAAAATATTGTGATTTAAAATTGTAAAATTAAAATATACAATAACAGTGCTTAAACAGTAAACAAACTTAAAACGCAGAACTACCGACATGGTCCTAAGATTATTTATTTTTATTTAAGTTTATTTAAATACTTTCAGGATATTTGCTGCCTATACTTACAGGCACAATAACTGCTTTGTATGCTTCTTGGATAAAAGTAGTTCTTAAACAAGTATTGTCCATTTTACAGGGTAAGTAAACCAAAGACTGATGAAGTTCTATAGCATCCCTGAAAAGTATTACAATCCTGGCGTGACACACAAGCACAAGTTAAAGCTGGAGGTTATACCAGACTCCCGGAACATTCCGACGCCATATCGGTGATGGACTCCCTATGCTCCTCCAACACTTCTGACAGCATAATGTTGCTCCCTTTGCTGGGAATGTCAAACACCAGTATGAAGCCGGTTGATATTCCTGCCCAGAGGAGTGACAGAGACAAATCATGTGCAGGAAGGTGACCGTGGAGAGGGGAAGATGCTTTGAGGAAGGTCTGTACCATATGGAATTGGATGGCATAGTAAGATTTGGGCTTTGATGTTTGCTTTATATAAAACTTTATTTAGCAAAACAAAATACACATTAATTTTGTAGTGCAGGATAAGATAGATGTACTCACCGACACAGATAAAGTTTTCCTGTACGGCAGCGATTCCCCGAGCAAACACAGCCTGAGCTGGATGTGTAGAACTAATATTAACACCTACAACTGAATTTAATGCCATTTATGCAAGGTCTATACTGTCTTTTATTGTGAAATCTTGCCATTAAAAAGACACTGATCTCTATGTCACTACTGTCACTCTACAGGCAGTCCCCAGATTAAGAACAACTGACCTATGGGCAACTCATACTTACAAACAGGCTGTCAAGCTTATTATAATAAAAATTCGGGGAAAACACAATGGTTCGTAACATGGAACAAACACACTACTGTGACGCTTGTGAAAACATTGCATGGTTTCAGCAGTTTGTCAGCTAGACATATAGTACAGTACGATATGTAGTTATTTTTATTACTGTATAATTATAACTATGTACTGTATCAATTTTTCCAATTTACCTACAATTATGACTTAAATATAGACCTAGGGAACGAATCTCTTTGGTAAGCTGGGGACTGCCTGTACTGATTGTTGTAACAATTCTGTTTATTTTTGTATTGTTCCTTTCATAACACAATTCCTCCAAGGCACTTAACAAAAGTGTGCAGCAATACATTACAAGACGTACCTGTCGGTGTGTCAGGTGTATCTAGGGCATGCCAGTACACCATGATGGACCCATCTGACTCATACATCTGGAAGCCAAATAAATCAGTTACTTATAGCCGTTGCCTAACTGTGCAATGGCTTTGACAGCACAATACAGGCCACAGCTCTCACACACCTGGATTCCCTTTTGAGAAGTGAGAACTAGCAACTCCCGGGAAGGAAGGACGCACCACGATGCCTGAGACAGAAAAACAGATCACAACATCTGACAATTACGTACCTTCTAACTCCAAGTGAGTTATAGTAAAAATAATCTAATACAGAAAGCAGCTTCAGAGCATTTTTATAGGCATTCAAGGGAGCAAGAGTTTAAAGTACATGAACATTGCTTCTTTGCGGTGCATCAACGTCTTGTGAGAATCAAGATTTTAACTGGCAGTTAAAATAACTGTGAATTTTAATAGCAGTACTTCCATTAGAGTTGGCATAGTGGCTCACTGGACATTACTGTTGCCTCACACATCCACAATTGGGGGTTCAAATACCCCCACTGTTCTATGTCTGTGAAATTTGCATGTTCTCTCTATATTGCGTAAGTTTCTTACAAATGCTGCAGTTTGGTTCCGTCATTCAAAATGAACTAGGAGATCTAAATTGCCCTTAAAAGTGTGTGTCCTATGATGGATGATGGCTCCATGGGCTTGGCTGCAGTACTGGATAAGTGGTCAGAGAGATAAGCAGGGATGCACGCATATTCTTGTAGCTCCAAGTACCTGCATGATGAGCGACGAGCTCGCAGCAATGCTGCCCTCTTTAGACTGCAGCTGGCGATGGGAGAAGTTGAGGCCATCCCAGGAGGCGCTGACCATGTTGACCACATTGGCGTGCACCACGGTGAAGTAGGTGAGGCAGCGGGGGGCAATGCGGAGCACGCTCAGATTGTTGTACAGGGCAGAGGCACTGCTCTTGATCTGGATGCTTTTCTCCTTGTGATACATGGTTCCTTCCTCTTTATAAGGAAAAGGCAAAAAAAAGGAGGTCACAAAAAAGCAGAAAATGAATAATAACTTTTAAGCTTTCCCTTTCTGTGTGACGGCGCACTAAGATATAAGTAGCCCTCAATGCACGATGTTGACACATGACTGCCAAGTGTGTTCCGGATCCACTAATGAGTAAAGAAGCTCCTTGTCACTCAACCGAACTCTGAAACTCAACAAGGCTCACTTCTCCCCACAGGAGCAGAAGCTGAGCTGAATGAGAGCGCGGGTGGAATGTGACCAGTGCATGAACACTGCAGACAAATTGCTTTCCAGTCAGAATATGTGATTTAATGTACAGACCGGCCAGAAGTTTGGGCGCATCCTCTGATTTTTTTTAAAAATAAATGAAGATAAAGTTGGCTTTGTCAAACTAATATTACAAGAAAATATTAGAAATACTTCAATCAAATGTAACCGAATGCTTTTCAATATTTCATAGCTTGTTTTATTTATTTAGTCACAAAGGTTGAAACTATTGGTTTTGAAGAAGACGTATCAGATCTATCTTTAACGCATTGACATTCACTTCTCTTGATCGTGTCTTAATAAACTAAACAATATCTGTCTGCTCCTTGTTTCAACCTTCTGGTGGATCTCCTTCAGTATAACAATTATTGGGTTGGTATTTTGATAAATATTTGTTAATTTTATTTTTGTAACGGCTAGAAAGGAACAATTCAATTGAACAGAAGGCTTAAATTGAAATTTTGAGCAAAGAAGGGTTCTCATCACCAAATGGCCAAAAAATTAAATGTGTCTAAGTACAGAGTGGCCTACTTTTTACACAGAAAAATGTTGACAGGAAGCAACAAACGGTCTTAGAAGGGAAAGCAAAATTAAAGTTTCTCCTAATACATTCCAGCAAAGACTGAGAGCAGCTGGACTGTATGGTCGAGTTGCTGCCAGAAAACCTTGGTGTTAACAAGAAAAAAAGAGACCATCGGCTAAACAACACAAACACTGGAGTATTCAGGACTGGACGAAAGTCCATCAATGGAATGAGTGGAATCAACAAGTTCAAAGTGAGCACCTATAAATGAGACAGAACTGTTTTCATGTTTGAAAATGTGCTGGAAGGGTCTGGACACAAGTTATTTCCAAAAATGCTGGAAAGGATGTTGTGAATCTGTGCTGCTGTGATAAAACTCGTACTTAGGCACTTGCATTGATTAAATTGCACATACAATGTACAGTAAATAGTTACACTTCAAAAGCAGTGAGTTACATCTCTTTTAAGTATTTCTAATATTTTCTTGCAATAAAACTTTGAAAAAGCAGTCATTTATTTTTAAAAAATCGAAAGGTGGTCGCAAACCTCTGGCCTGTAGTGTATAATTTGAGTCTTTGTGATTTTGAAGTACTGCAGCATTTTTAAAGGTTTTAAAAACCTTTATAATTGTTTTAAATGAGTATTTATTCAATAAAGATCTTATATTATATATACTTTGGTGTGAAGCTTCTCAAGGACAATGCATTAATATTTTCAACAGTTTCCTATTGTAAGGACTTTGACTTTGTGAACAGCATTCTGAGCCCAGTAATTGTTTTTTGTATGAAATATTGCAACACCAGTTTCATTTCACATGCTTTCTCTCATAAAGACTGAATATTATTTGGTGGTGGATCAGGATAATGAATGTCCAGGTATCTTTTTTTGAACTTTTGAATCCAAGATTTTCAGTCTCTTAAAAGAACATGTAATTCATATTTTGGTTATCCTCCATCAGCATATTTAATGCATTTAAATAGTTTTAAAAGACGTCAACATTACCATTAAGAATATGCTTGTATAAATATTAACTTCTGGAAAAGTAAATAAACTGGTGCACTTTTACTTAAAATTATACTTTTACACTTTTTGTATTCGTTTGGGAAGAAGATCTGTGATGCCTATGCTGAGAACGTACAATTTAACTTCTAAGAACATCTTATTTTAAACGAGAAATGGCAATATTGTTCAATATCCATTGGGATACAGTGTTTGACGGTACGCGCACATTGTACTTGCTACTTTTCAGGGATATAATCATTTTCATTCACTACTTATGTTAAATGCTGGGTGCATAGAAAACCACACGATTAATTTTACCGAACAAGATGTCATCCTTTAATATAGGTGCTGTCAATATTTCAGATAAATGATTTCGACTGAAACACCCGCAGCTGAGCCTGATATATACGTAGATTCCATTTTGTTCGGTAACTACTACCAAGCCGTAAGCATATACTAAAAAGATAAACGTCTAGATATGCATGTTAACAAATATTGCTAGCTAGCTAGCTACCTCGATTAGCATCCTACTTACCCTCCCACTCTTGCAGTTGAAAGCTAGCTATGCTAAGTAGATAGCAAAATTAGCAACGCTACCCACAAGCTTCCGTAGCAGAGAATGCAAATCGAATTCAGTCTCTTCTAATTTTCGTACGATCATGAGGCCATTTTTAACAAGCTAATAAAGAATTTTCTATAAATTAGCTGGTTAGCAGCATTTCACTGTTTTTTCCCCATGTTTCCAGATTAGCAAACCCAGCACAAGGCTGCAATACAGACTAATCTTCTGTGGCATTTCGGGAACCATGACAACCGCTGCAGCTCTGTGACGCCGGGGACTGAAGGCGTGTTCTAAAAAGTCCGAGGATTGGAGCAGTAAACAGTGCAAGTTATTGCTGAAAACACGGACATTTTCCACAAACCTACAGCACAACAGATAGGTCCTGGAAATAAAATTGAACAATTTTCACCGGTAGACGTGACAGGCTATAAAGGTGAGCTTTGAGGGAATTTTTTAAATATTTTTTTACTTGACGCAACGAAACCAGGCGAAAGACCATGGAAACGAGTTGCAGCGTCCAAATGAACTTCATTTTAAATTATTTGTATTGTATTAAATTTTCGTTCAAAAGAATCGTAATATTTAGTGTCAACAGTGGTATCAGCACTGTGTGAAACACGGCATAATAGTTATTATATTCTTGTACCAAGGTTAGAGAATTTACAAAGGCATGGTTTAAGCAGGCTATTTACGTAGTTTAGGTATATATATATTGCTTTAAAAGGTAAAATGATAGAAACTAGAAGTGTTAATGAGAAAAATATACAAAACTATTATTTTATTCTTCATGAAATGTAAGCAGGTGGTTCCTATAATTACATCTATAATTGCTATGATCCTATGTTTACAGAGCTTTTTATAAATTATTATACGTTATTACTGTGTAATATTACGTTTGTGCTTTGTAACTTTTATCCGTAAACTCACTGCTTAAAATGTAATGTCCGTAAGCATAACGGACCAGGGGTGATCTCAAAGCCTTCTTAACGCTACGTCGTTCGTAAGTTCTATCTTACCGGGTCCAGATCTTTAATCGAGGTACGTCGTTAATTGCTCATTAATTTCATTCAGGATTCAGTTATTCGTAGTAGCGGCGGCGGTTGCAAATCGCTGTATACGAATAAATCGGACCCGGTCCTTTGCGTGTAAAATAATGCATTTCTTTCACCTGGGCAGGCATTTAACTGATTATACATGTATTCTGTGTAGTATTCTCAAAGGTCATTAGTAGTGATGCTCCGATTGATCGGCCACCGATCATGATCGGCCGATATTGGCTAAAAATAGCTTGATCGGCGAACC
>JAODKF010000126.1:13803845-13816054 GCA_026779585.1 Mormyrus proboscirostris
GGCAATCGGCAGATCATGATCTTGGTGATCGGTAATCGGTGATCGGCCCCAAAAATGCTGATCGGAGCATCTCTAGTCATTAGGTACTATAATAACACTTAAGAGACACCTTCTCTATGCCAAATGTAAAAATAGTCGTAATTACAACAGCAAACAAAATGTAAATCGCAATTTTGGTCATAACTTAGTTTTCAAGTTAAAATAAATTCAGAAGTATTTATAAGCGGAATATTTAATTATTATTGACAAGAGTATCTTTATATGCCCCTGTATTATTGCATTTTAGATATTCATATGTATTTCATATTTTAAAAAATAAAACTAAACTGTGGTAGTTTAAATTGACCCTCTAAAGCAAAATACAATGGGATAAATGTATGAATATTATATGGGGATTTTATATAATTTTTTATAGTTTAGTAGTTTGTTTTCTTGATGGCTAGTTACAAAGAATGAATCAGTGAGTGAACAGTAGAAAATCCTTTGCAGTTTATTGTGTAATGGCATCATGTTTGTTAGAAGGAGTTCTTGTTCAGGTTTTGCTGCATTAATAATACTGAGGAACACAAAAACATATCATAAGTGTGTCATTGTAGTTATTGTCAAATATGTTTTTTCCTTTGAATTTTTTTAATCTTCTGTACACATTGAGATTATCTTGTCAGGTGTCTTCAAGTGACAATGCCTCGCTCAGTCAAGTCTCGAAAAGTCAAAGGTCACCCCGTTCCAGTCCCCACCCCAACTATTCCAGTTGAGAGCATCAAGGAACTGGATGTTGTACGGGGCCCCCTCTTTATGCCCCAGTGGTGCAAACTGGTGGCACAGGAGCAAGGAGAGGAAGTGGTGGTAGCAATTTTGGATGAACTGATAAACGATGTGACAGAAAATTGCTATAAGATGCACCAGGAAAGGCAGGTGAGGACTATTCTGTGTAAGTGTGTTTTGTTAATGTGTTCTACTGTAAATATCCTACTTATGCGTCCAACTTAGAATTAGAATTTGGTGATCAGTGGTCATTGTTAACACACCACAGCACACAGTGCGCAACAACGAAATGCGTCCTCTGCATTTAACCCATATGTGACTTTCGTGACATAGCAGGGGGCAGCTAATTCAGCGCCTGGGGAGCAGTGCTTGGGGACGGTACCTTGCTCAGGGTACCTCAGTGGTGACTTGCTGGTGGGGCATCAACTTCATGTTGATGAAGGACCCAGTGCAATTTTTAAAAATCAAAATACACCTCTTGCTAGTATTCCATAAATTATAAGTAAAATTATACATATTTAATACATTTTTAAAAATTGATGTACTTATTAAAAATATTTTCCTTTAAAAAAGAGGGTATGTTTGACACTATTTTTACTGGTCTGTTGAAGTACATGAATACAATTTTACTTTACACGTTTGACAGAACTAACCATCTTGAAACACCAAGAATAGAAATTATGTGCTAGGTCAGTATACCTTGAAAATGATTGTAACAGTACTGGAAATAATAAATATATGTAATATGTACTGCATCTAGAAAAGTAACTATTAGACAACGGCAAATGTAGAATACTGAAACACTACAGTTTAAATTATGCGAAATTGCCAGGGCTATAGCAGTCCTCCAGGTAGTTAATTATTAATGTTCTCTCTGTTTATCCCTCTCTCTCCCTCCCTCCCTCCCTCCCTCACCAAGTTGGGGCCCTTTGTAGCTTCCCTTGTGAGAAACAGCCTAGTGAAGTTAGTGGAGGCTGTGTCCTTAGAAAAGGATAAGGGTGAGGACCCTGATGCTGGTCCTCTCTGGGAAGAGGATAGTGAGCCCCACCCATGTCCTTGTGATTCTTGGGCACAGTTCAGTGTCCCTTTGATTTATTCCAGACCACAGGTAAACTTTCTCTTTCCGTTTGTTTGAATGGTAGTAGTGAAAATCAGAACATAAGAAATTTACAAACGAGAGGAGGCCATTTGGCCTATCAAGCTCGTTTGGGGAGAACTTAACTAATAGCTTAGAATTGTTAAAAACGTATTTAGCTCTGATTTAAAGGAACCCAGGGTTTTAGCTTGCGCTACACTAGCAAGAAGACTATTCCATACTCCATCTACACGCTGTGTAACGAAGTGCTTCCTCAGATTCATTTTAAAATGTTTTCCCGCTAATTTCCACGAGTTCAAGTATTTAAACTGATATTGAAATAGCCTCTGCATGGATTACCTTACATTTATCTATGTTAAATTTCATCTGCCAGGTTTCAGCACAGTCACTAATCAAATCATGATCCCATTGTAGCCTCTCTGCTGCTAGATCAGTATCTGCTACACCACCCATCTTGGTGTCATATGCAAATTTAACCAGTTTACTGTATGTATTGGTGTCAATATCATTAATGTAAATTAGGAACAATAATGGTCCTAAAATTGAACCCTGCGGTACCCCACTATGAACGCAGGCCCACTTTGACATTGTGCCTCTAATAACTACTTGCTGCAAGAAGAAGTCTGTTAATCAGTTTCGATCCAAGCTGCTGCAGTTCCTTTTTGAGATCAATTTGTCTTGTAGCTTCTTCAAAAAACTCAAGTAAATTAGTTAAACAGGATCTACCTCCATCTAAATCCACGTTGGCTATCCCTCAGAATAGTATTTGAATCCAGGTAATGTTCCATTTTCACTTGGATTATAGTTTACATTATTTTTCCAGCGTTATATTAGCATGCTTCCAATCAGAAGGTACCACACTACCAGATAACGATTTCGGGAATACTAAAGTTAAAGGTTGGCTAATAATATCCCTCATCTCTTTTAAACCCTATGATTTATTTATTTTGAGCTTAGCTAGGCTTTGTTACCACATCAGCCTCAATTATACATATATTGGTCATAGACGACACTGTATTCGTACTAAACGGTGGTAAATTACTTGTGTTCTCTACTATGAACACCCATGTAAAATAATCATTAAACTCATTTACTATATCTATTTCGTTTTCAATTTTTAAGGCCCTTACTGTACTATCCTGCAAATTAGTGATTTCAGCTGTTAGAGCTCTTTTGGAGTTAACTTTTATTGTCATCCTTAGCCTCCAGTGCAATCTTTCTTTCTACATTACTCTTGGAGAATCTAATGTTATTTTTAACTCAACCAGTAGACTTAGATACTCCTGTTTTATTTTGAAATTGTTTGTTATTTTCCATTTGTGGAACAATGCCCTTTTCCTCCTGACTTTATTCTTAATTTCCTTAGTAAACCACTTTGGTTGTAGTTTCCTAGATTTAGTTTTCCTGAAACAGGTATGAAGTCCTCTTGCACTTGCAACAATGTGCTTTTTAAACAATTCCCATGCCTCTTCAATTGTTTTGCTATTTAACTCCATCCAGTTTCTAGTTTCAGTCTCATACCATTAAAGTTAGCCTTCCTAACATTGTATACTTTTGTTTTGGACTTTTTGCTCTTTTGACACTAAAATTAACCTCAAATTTAACTATGTTATGATCACTACTGTCCAGTGGTTCTAAAACCTCTAATTTTCCAATCCTATTCTGGTTATTAGAGAAAACAAGATCAAGAAGGGCTTCTCCCCTGGTAGGGGTATTAACAAACTCGCCCTGGGAAAGCCTATGTCAGGATACTGGAGAGGTTGGGTCCGGTTGTTGGTTGAACTTCAGAGCCAGGAGAGATTGTACATTCCATCTCATCATGGAATACTGGGCAAACTCTTTACTCTCACAAGGATTCTGGAGGGTTTATGGAAATTTGCCAAACCAGTCAACATGTGCTTTGTGGACGTGGAAAAGGCATACAACTGTATCTCTTGAGGGGTCCTACAGGAGGTTTGCTTTATGAGAGAGTTTGCTTCACATTGCCTGCTGTAAATCAGACTCATTCCCAGTGGATGTTGGACTCCGTCACAGCTGCTCTTTGTCACAAATTCTTTTCATAACTTTTATGCACTTGGGGTGATTTGCAGCTGGATGTG
Organism: Mormyrus proboscirostris; assembly: GCA_026779585.1. Classification (NCBI taxonomy): domain Eukaryota; kingdom Metazoa; phylum Chordata; class Actinopteri; order Osteoglossiformes; family Mormyridae; genus Mormyrus; species Mormyrus proboscirostris. The sequence goes on from JAODKF010000126.1 coordinate 13,807,806, forward strand.
ATGTGACTGGGAAGAGGATCAGCAGTATGTGGTCATGGTTCTCAACCAGAAAGGGGGAGGACTGCCACCTCCCAGGTTGGGCTTTAGTCACTGCCTCAAGTAGATGAGTTTAAGTATCTCGGGGTAATGTTCTCAAGTGAGGGAAATGTGGAGCCAGATGTCAACAAGCAGATCATGCAGCATCAGCATTTATGTGGATATTGTACTGGTCTGTGGTGGTGATGAGAGAGCTGAGTTGGAAGGTGAAGCTATCAATTTATCAGTCAGTCTATGTTCCTACCCTCACTATGTTCAGGAGCTTTGGGTAGTGATTGAATGAATGAGATTGTGGTTACAAATGGCAGAAATGAGTTCGCTTCGAAAAGTGTCTGGGCTCAACCGTAGAGAGAGGAGCTTGGACATTCGTGATGGGCTTCGTGTTCCTGGAGCCACCAGTGGTCGTCCACCCATATTTCTGCCTGCACCATGCCACGGTCTCGCGCCCGAGCCGCCCGGATCCATGACAACAAGTGTATAAAATTAAGCACCTAGGCATGCAGACTGCTTCTATAAACATTTGTGAAATGGGTCACTCTCAGGAGCTCATTGAATTCAAGCATGGTACCATGATAGGATGATATAGCACCTGTGCAATAAGTACATTCGTGATATTACCTCATTACTAAATATTCCATGATCAATTGTCAATGGTTTTATAACAAAGTGGGAACAATTGAGAACAACAGCAACTCAGCTGCGAAGTGTTAGGCCACATAAAATCACAGAGCGGGGACAATGCGTGCTGAGGTGCACAGTGTGCAGAAGTCGCCAACTGTCACGGTATGGTGAGGGACGAAGCAGGAAGGCGAAAGTTCAGGGTGCACGGGTTTATCGTAAGACAGACAGGGCACACCAGGACGCACATCAATGACGGATCTGGGGAAACTAACCGAGACGCGGACTAAATACACAGGACAAGTCAAAAGAAACAGGAAACAGGTGATGACAATCAGGGAATGACACGAGGTGACGAGGTGGGTGTGGTACACACGAGGATCGGACGGAGCTGGGCGTGACACCAACTGTCTGTAGAGTCAATTGTTACAGACCTCCAAACTTCGTGTGGCCTTCAGATTAGCTGAAGAACAGTGCGTAGAGAACTTCATGGAATGGGTTTCTATGGCCGAAGCAGCTGCATCCAAGTCTTACATCACCAAGTGCAATGCAAAGCATGGGATGTAGTGGTGTAAAGCACACAGCCACTGGACCCTAGAGCAGTGGAGATGTGTTCTCTGGAGTGATAAATCACCCTTCTCTGTCTGACAATCCGATGGACGAGTCTGGATTTGGTGGTTGCCAGGAGAATGGTACTTGCCTGACTGCATTGTGCCAAGTGTAAAGTTTGGTGGAGGAGGGTTATGGTGTGGGGTTGTTTTTCAGGGGTTGGGCTTGGCCCCTTAGTTCCAGGGAAAGGAACTCTTAATGCTGCAGCATTCAAAGCCATTTTGGACAATTTCATGCTCCCAACTTTGTGGGAATGTTTTGGGGATGGTCCCTTCCTGTTCCAACATGACTGTGCAACAGTACACAAAGCAAGATCCATAAGGTCATAGATGAGCGAGTCTGGTGTGGAGCCAAAGCTGTTATAGCTGCAAATGGTGCTTAACTGCACATTAAAGCCTATATATTGAGAATGGGATGTCATTAAAGATCATATGTGTATAAAGGCAGGTGTCCCAATACTTATGGTAATATAGCGTATCATATCCACCTTACACCTGGGGGCGCTACTGTGGAAGTTATTGTGGGCGTCACTTCTGCTGAAGCTCTGTAAGTAGCCAAAAGGAGCAATAACTTATGCTTTCAAATGGCTAGTCATCCATAGTGGTCTGTTTGAAAGTGTCTAACATATAAGGTTGCATATATTACTTTTTCAGGGGAATATATTTCTTTCTGTGGCATTGCTTGAAATGGCATTGCGGAGTTTAGGTACATTTCATGGTTGTAATAATAACCAAGTTAGATCTGTGGCTTAAACATCAATGTTTTGATCATGCACCAAATCTTTGTACACTTTCCATCTCCTGGCAAAAGTTGATCAATAGAGGCATAATTGCCTTTATAACAAGGTTGTTTCCCAACTTCTTTAATAAACACGTCCAACTTTGTTGCTGTATAGATATTGATACGCCTCAAAAGCTGTTTCATCATCTCATTATCAGTCACAATGGATTAGATGAAGTAGCTACATATTAAGTGTACAACAGCTCACAAAACTCATGGTTCCAGTCATATCACTGTTTTTTGGAGCCGTGGATTGTATTTTTTTTTTGGATCAGCAAATAAAAGGGTATACCTTTGCTTTAAATTTACAATATTTAAACAAAGGAACTTTTAACATGCCCCATTTGCATGAACCCACAACTCCTTCGTCTGTATCTTTTCATTGCGACTCTGCAATGTATGGAAGTCCGTAGAGGACATCATTATTTTTTTTCTTACGTCGTGATTGCAACTTATTTTTCTCGTGATCACAACATAGCCAAAGGTGGTTTCTCTAGATAAATTATTTTCTTGAGATCAGAAACTATCGAATGTTGTTTCTCAGGAAAACAAAAATTGTAATTAGACATGCAAACAGCATTTGTCAAGAGAAAGAGGGACCCAGATTATACTTAAAATACCATTCACTCTGCAGAATTTTTTATTGCATTTATCCCACCAAAAATATTAAATTCCTCTCCATGTGGTACACATAAGGGAGGAATTATCCCCCATTTTGGGAAATGAATTCCAAGCCCTAAATGCAAGCCCACTATCGACTTTAATAGCATCAAGATTTATCAAATTATTACCTAAAAAAAAGTAAACCTGTATTTCACATGACTTTGGTTAAAGTCTGCAATTAATCTGCAGTTCATATGCATGTCATATGCATGGGGGGGTATCTGTATGGATCACGGCTCACCTACAGTCCATTACATCACTACCAAATATGTTACTGTATGTTATCCGATGCCACTTTTCATGTCATCCTCCCATCCATTGACCGTAGAAGGCAGTGACAACATTGTTGCGTTTCAGGGTTGCCAGGCTTTGTTCCTACGTATTGATTTCTTATTTTGTTATCCCTATCGCTCAGAAAGGTACAGTAGATTCCGGATTAGTGGTGCAACAAACTGGAAGTCACACCCATAATTCATGCAAGGTATTTTAGGAGTTAGGAATAAGGTGGTTATAACTGCTCTACATGTTTATTTTAATAAATTATGTAGATCACTGTCATTATGGAAAAAATGTAAAAATGTTTGTATGGTATATTCGGGTTGATTTTTGTCATTTTGGTTGACATTAACTAATGCACCACTGGATGAACGGTTGAGTGGATTAAACCTTATGCAATCTCATTCCGCTGATTTTTACTGTTATCATCGGACTTCACCAGTGTGTGTCTCTTCTTCATAGGTAACTGCGGATGCACTGCCCCAGAAGGAGTTTCAGGAAAGCTTGCCTTATGAAATTCTTGATAAGGAGCACCAAAACCATAAAACATCAACACAATCACAGAATAGCGCAGCCACAGCTAGCAAGCCTGTAGCACTACATCCAGAAACACCAAAAGCCGCATCACCACTGAAAAGAGAGCAAAGGAGGAAGAAACCACAAAACCTCAAAGTGGTGCATCCAATTCCCAGTGCTCCACAGACAGTGCAACTTGTTGCAGAATTTAGCAATCAAAAAGACCTGGGTCACCTTAAAAACCAACTTATGGCTAAATGTTCACCTGAACGTCTAAGGTTGCCCAAGCTGGACGCCTACTACCCACGCAGGCAGGCAGTCTGGCCTGGGTTTGAGGTGCTGAGCTTAAATACTGTACTGCCACATTCACAGGCGGTAAAGGCTCGCTCAGCAACAGAGAAACTGGTCATGCGCAAACCTGCAAGGCACAATGGCAACTCCTTCCCCACTCTGAAGAAGAGCCCATTGAACGGAGGCCTGAATCACCCTTCCAGCAGTAGTCTGGTTAAGGAAACAAACCAACCCCAGCATTTCATACCCTCCTCATCAATAACGATGTTGGATTCAACGAGTCTCTCCCCAGGAGTGACCCAGAGGAACCAACACGACAGATCCTCTAAGCAGCACAGTTATGCGCTGGGCCATAGGCAAAATCTCCAGCCAATCATAAGCAGTGTACCATTGCCACTGCACTCTGGGGATCAACTAATATTTCAGCACAGGGTCAACATCACCAGAACATAGAGTTTAGTGATAAGCTAGGTCATATGCTGCATATCGTTAAAGATAACTATATAGCAATAATCATGATATTATTAGGTTACTTAAATATAGAGAATGTGTGATGATGAGCAAAAATAAGGTGTCTTTTGTGCTATTATTTCCTTCACATTATATTTTCCAGTTATTTCCACTTTGAGCATTGCTAATTACTACTGAATGGTACTGTATGCTATTCATTTACATAAATTCACTTTTATTGATTTGCCAGATGCTTTTGTTTAAAGAAATGTTAAAGTGTTGCAGGTCATACATATGAAGGATGGAGCTGGTAAAGAAACAACATGGGTGCAAGTGCTCTGAGGCTAATCTTACAATGATTGACCAGAAACAAACATATTGCTTACATATTTTTGGCACATTGTAACATTTAATTTGGTATGTTATTATTGTATTATGACTAATTAAAAACCATTGATTTATTACTCAATGTATTATTATGATGTATTATTGCTTTTTTAAAACTTTAAAAAAATGCTTTAGATCTATTTAAAAATATTCTTAGGATACAAAATTGAATATCCTAGTTTTTTAAATTTCTTGTTGTTGGGGAGAAAGAAAAGCAAAATCCATCACACCACTGATGGCATATAAAGACTAAACAGGTATATTGTGTAGCACATGGCAATAATTATCTGACAAATCTCGCAGTGATGCATAATTAATATGTGGTTTGAAAATGAACTTCTGGCACAGGAAGTTTGGAGTTCAGCTTAATTTTGGTGGAGTGGTGAATATTGGACAGATTTTTTCTCTTTAGGCTGGTGTTTACAGCGTACCCAAATTATTTGTTTATTAAATCAGTCCCACCTTCAGCATGAAAGTGGTTTTTCAGGTATGTGCCCATTGAACTGTTACATCTGGAGGCCACTGCATCATACACAGCATGAATTTCTGGCTGCAACCACCACCTGCTAAACTGTGCTTGACTTTAGACTCGTTGCGGCCCCATTGATATGCCTAATCTCCTCACCAGTCTCCGGAGGACATTACAGCACACCTGTGCGTTGGACCACATGCTGTGGACCCCTACAAGGGGCTTCTCCCCTTGAAGAGCCCGCTCTGTGTGTGTGGCCACTGGCCAACAGTAGGGGTCTAACCATAAATATCAATTTTTTTCTGGTTTGTCTTGGGGAGGTCCCATTATTAGATGACGCAGAAGGAGATATGGGATAACAGACCTCATGGCCATCATTGTTACACACCACGGGGAGCACAGACCAAGGGAGCAGGAGAAAGAGCTGTCAGGACAGGAACCACGGAGGGTGGAGCAGGAACCGCCGTTTTCAGGGATTCGAGGATCTGCGGGATGGCATCCCCAAGAGCCCTGGCATCTTTCAGTGACAAGCTTCGGGCACACACTTTGGCATCAACGAGGTGGCGGAGGCTGTGGGCAGATGAGTGTCGGGTGGCTGCTGCAAAGCGACGGGAATCCCACAGCTTCTTCGACTCCGCCACCCCTCTCCTTAACTACCACAGAATGCCTTGCACCTCTCCAGCAAGACACGGACATCTTCTCCAGGATGAGTTCAGAGCAGGCTGGAGAGGGGACTCAAGGCACCAGTCGAGAGGACGGGCATACAGTAAGGGGCCAGGACAGAGGGCAGGACCAGGTACACCGGACAGGGTCGAACACCAGGCGGCCAGAAGACTCTTGGGACCAAGGACCTAAAGACACAAAACAGAACTTGGAAAAGGACCAGGCAGACTGAACGGGGAAACACTGCAAAGGGATGATGGCGGACATCACAGGGAACACCCAACAGGTGAGGCGAGGCGTATGCTGGCGAGGGCCTGGCAGCGAAGTAGACCTCGCCCCCGACAACCCCCTCCTGGGGGGGTCCCGGAAACACCTACGAGGGCTATGGGGATGTGACGCCGACTCCTTGGAGTCAGGGTCCCAGACCAGGGCCAAGTGGACAGAAGCTGGTGAGGCGGCTACAGGCAGGCAGGAGCAGCCATGGCTGCTGGTGACTGTGTGGCAGGAGCTGGGGTGAAGGCAGAACAGCTCTATTAGGCGACTGAGGTGAGACCCACTGGCAGTGGGGACCCTATGACGGCGAGTCGGGCACAGTAAGAGTCTAAGGCGGCAAGCAGAACACAGCGGGGACAACTGGAGACAGACAAGGAGGAACTGGGACTTCTGTGTTGGGCATTAATGGAGCGATGGGAGCCTCACCTATGCTGGGCCCGGGACATGCAGGGAGAAGCAGTGATCTCACAAGGTGTACATGGTACATCATAATGTACCATGATGTAAAAACTGTGGCTCAATGCAGAAATCCAGATGAAAATCAAAGGATGGTGTGCGGCTTTCAAATCAAAAGGCACCCTGCAGTACAAGCGGGCCTGATACGATCTACAAAACTCCATCAAGGTCGAAAAAAAGGCATAGTCCCTAAAACCTGAGAGCTGCTATCGGGAAAACAACACGCACAGAATGTGGCAGGGAATCCAATTTGTCACCAACTACAAAAATAAAACCAGCAAAGATAAAACCCAACACACCACTCTCCCGGACAACCTAAATGGATTCTACACTAGATTTGACAAAATGAACAGAGATGCCCCCTCAAAATTCCCAGTAATCGGGACGAGACTGCACTCCAAGTGACACACGCACAAGTTTTTATAGCTCTGAAGAAGGTAAACCACCACAAAGCAGCGGAACCGGATGGAGTGTCTCTGAGAGTTCTGAAAGCCTGCGCGGAAGTTAGCTAAAGTGTACATGGACATTTTTAACTACTCTGTCTCACAGGAAATAGTCCCACGGTCCTTCAAGTCCTCTGTGATAATACCGGTCCATAGGACCTTATCAGCGGCATCACTGTGTGGTTTGGAAATACCACACAGACTGAGAGGAAATCTCCTCAACGAGTTGTAAAAACTGCAGAGAGGATAATAGGCTCCGACCTCCCCTCTTTGGACAAATTATATACACAGTGCTGTAGAAGGAAAGCCCAGGGCATACTCAGTGATCAACATCACCCAGCATTCTGCCTCTTCAGGAGGAAGAACTTAGATACAACCCAAGACACCACAGGCCAGAGAGCCTACAAGATCGCCACCTACAAAGCACGGTTCTACAACAGCTTTTTTTCCCAGCCACAGTTAGACTGATGGCTAAGGTCATTAAGGTGGGTAAGAAATCCAGCCCCCCCCACTTCCCCTGTGGACATTACCTGGACAGTTAGCACTCCAAAGAGGCAATCAGACACATCAGAGCACTACAACCTCACTCTCATTCTGTGTTTCCTCTTATGTAGTCAAATAATTCTTTAAGTGCAATATTTATTTTTTGCCTAACAAATATGTGTAATATTCCATTTTTATGTGCAATATACTGTCTTAATATTATTTTTGTGAAATAGTTCACTTATACTCCCAGGCCAGGCAATCTGTATCCTGTATCGGCATCTATACACAGTGCGTATCCACTTACTCCATCCTGCAATTAGCTTTTATTATGTATATTTTTTTATATTATGTTATTTTATGTTTAAAACTCTCTCTCTATCTCTATTTTGTAAAAATGACTCTGGGAGATACACACAGGAATTCCAACGTACTTGCACTGACCTGTACCTGGACAAATGACAATAAAGATATCTATCTATCTACGACCGACCGGTCCTGTTTATAATATTTACGGACAGGATTTCTAGGCGCAGCCAGGGTGTTGGGGGTATCCAGTTTGGTGGCCTCAGGATTGCCTCACTGCTTTCTGCAGACAATGTCGTCCTGTTGGCTTCATCTGCTGGGGATCTCCATTGTGCTCTGGGGCGGTTCACGGCCAAGTGTGAAGCAGCGGGGATGAGGATTAGCACCTCCAAGTTCCAGACCATGGTTCTCAGCTGGAAATGGATGGATTGCCCTCTTCATGTCAGGGAAGATGTACTGCCTCAAGTGGAGGAGTTCAAGTATCTCGGGGTCTTGTTCACGAGTGAGGGTAGGTGAGATCGGGAGCTGGA
>JAODKF010000126.1:13823086-13836783 GCA_026779585.1 Mormyrus proboscirostris
TCTCACCACCTGTGGTCTGCCTGTGAGGAAGTTGAGGATCCAGGCGCACAGGTGGCTGTTCAGTCCTAGCTCCCGCAACTTGGTAGACAGTCTGTGAGGGACTATGGTGTTGAACGCTGAGCTGTAATCAATGAACAGCAGTCTTACATAGTTCCCTTGCTTCCTGTCCACGTGGCTGAGGGTGGTGTGCAGAACATGGGAGATGGCATCATCTGTAGATCGATCTGGAGGTTGGAGAGATTCTGTACTGTACATAGGAATGGACTCAGATGCCCTGTTCTGTATTCTCCAACCTTCTAAAATGTTATAGGAGAAAACTCAGTGCTCTTATACTGGCAAAGGGAGGTTGTACAAAGTATTAAAAGCAGGGGTGCCAATAATTGTGGCACATATGTTTTAGTTGAAAATAATTATTTCTTGATGAAGGATTTGCTTTTCTTTGAAGAAATTTATTTCAATAAAAGGTTGGATTTTTCTATTTTTTCCAGTGATGCAGATCCAGAGATGAAGCTGCTTCACCAAAAGGTGAATTTTTTTCTAACCCTTTTTACAAATCTTTACAATATATACAGTGTATATTCTAAAGATATATATGTATACAGTGAGGGAAATAATTATTTGACCCTCTGTTGAATTACTAACTAGACCCATTTATAAAAAAATGAGTAGGTTTATTTTAACAGCAGAAGATAGATTTTCAACAAAACAAACAAGAAAAAGTCATTATGTAACAGGTACAAATCAATTTATTATTTATCTAGGGAAATGACTATTTGATCCCCTACAAACCAGAAAGAAATTAGGTCAAGTACATGTGTACTAACACAACACAATTAGTACTTAATTAAGCATTAACAGATAGCAAACCAGCATGGTCATTTAATGGCATTACTTTGTTAAACAGTATTCCTGGGTCACTAACCTGTCTACATCTTCAACCTTATCACCATGGGACATAACAAAGAGCTGTAGGACATCAGAGACAGAACTGTTGACCTTCACAAATATGGAATGGGCTACATGACCATTGGCAAGCGGCCTGGTGAGAAAGTGACAACTGTTGTTGCAATTATTCACAAATGGAAGAAAGACAAAATAACGGTCAATTACCCTCGGGCTGGGGCCCCAAGGAAGATCTCGTCTCATGTGGCATCAATGATCTTAAGAATGGTGAGGATCAACCCAAAAACTCCACCGCAGCAGCTCGCTAATGATCTTAAAGCAGCAGGGACCACAGTCAACAAGAAAATCATCATTTTAAATCCTGCATTGCTTGCACAGTACCTCTGTTCAAGAGGGCCCATGTTCAGGCCTGTCTGAAGTATGCCAGTGAACACCTGAATAATTCCAATGAGGATTGAAAGAATGTGATGTGGTCAGATGTCGGCTTGAGCTGTTGAGCTGTTTGGCAGGAAAATGAATGCTGACTATAACCCCAGGAACACCTTCCCTACCGTCAAACACGGAGGTGGAAGCAAAGACACAGGAAGGCTGCACCACATTGAAGGAAATATGGACGGGACACTGTACTGTAAAATCTTGGATGAGACCCTCCTTCCTTCAGCCAGGACTCAAAAAGTGGATTGCGGGTGGGTCTTCCAGCAAGACAGCGACCCTATGCATTCGGCCAAGGCAACAAAGGAGTGATTCAAGAAGAAGCACATTAAGGTCATGGGGTGTAGACTTTAAACCTATAGAAAACCTATGGAGGGAACTCAAGCTTCATCTATCCAAGTGACAGTCTAATAACCTTAAAGGTTTTAAGGTCTGCAAAGAGGAGAGGATGAAAATTCTTGATGATCTGCATGCAATCCTGGTGACCAAGTACAAAAAACATTTGACAGCTGTGCTTCCAAACAATGGTTATTCCACCAAGTACTAAACAATGTTTTCCAAGGGATTACATACTTATTTCTTGAAATGAATGACAACTTGGTTTGTAACTGTCACATGATGATTTTCTTGCTTGCTTTGTCGATATTTGATCTTTTGCTGTTAAAATAAATCTGCCCATGAAATTATACACATCTCATTTATTTATTAATGTTAACTTAAGAATTCAGCAGGGGGTCAAATAATTATTTCCCTCACTGTATCTATCCATGTAATTTATGTTATATGTGTACAAATTTTTCTACGTCCATCCATCCATACACCTCTCCAGTCATTTTCTATACCTGCTTATCCTATGCAGGGTATCAGATTTATATACATCAGTATTTCACTTTTTATTTAGGATTTTCTTTTTTAATGAATGAAACGTGTCTTGCATTATATAATCAAGACCTTGATGTGTGGAATCTGGGAATTCATTGAATAAAATACATAACGGCAGTATTTATTTAATAAATATTATCATACAGCAGAAACTTTGGCTTAAGAAGTGAAGAGGGTTACAATCATGCATCTGAAATTGCTATAAATGCTGCATAGCTGCTACGTTTTGGAAAATGTGATGGCAGAAGCAACAGTTGTATAAAGCAGTATTAGATAAAAAGATCATGCTGGCATCACACAGAAAACAATCAGGAACTCTGACTAGTACTGCCAAGTTATTTTAGTATTTTAGCAGGATGTGCCCCAGCCTTGTATCCTATAGTGCCTAGCATCTGTTCCCCCCACCACAAACTCAACCTGGATCAGCAGTTACAAGAGATATGTACGTACAGTATGTGTATGTATGCAATTATGTATGTATGTATGTATGTATGTATGCAATTATGTATGTATGTATGTATGTATGTGTAATTATGATTACTATTATTACATTTTAAATAAGACTTTTGGACTTTTGAAAAATATCTTTTTAAATTTATTTTTTAAACTCATTTTAAATTTTATTTTATTATTACTTATTACTTAGTTCTGACTGCTGGCAACCATATACGCAACCATTCTCCAGAAGCTTCCCAAAGGCATGTTCATTGCTGTGACTGATGGTTGACAAAATAAATTACAGAGCAGTCCTTGTGTAACAAGTTTTTGATTTTAAAATCACGTGAAATTGAGGAAATCCTCATTTTCATGCTTACGAAATGCAGTGAAAATTGACTTTATTTATTGTGTTGCTACGGTGTCACCATATCACATTCCTTCTGTGATACTCATGATTTAAAAACCAACTCTTTTGTGCCCAGAAAAGGGGTCATTGGTGAGGAAAAATGAAGCTAGTCTCTTGGATTCTGTGGAGCATATGAAGAGCATTCTGTCCAAATTCAAACTTCCTTTGATAAGATATAATTGCTCCGTCTCCACTCTCAGTCACATGCTATTTAATTGGCTGGCTTTGCTCATCCATTTCCTCAAACAGTATGGTCTTGTCTTATCTTTCGCTGACGCAGATGAGTGTCTCAGGAGAAATGGCTGTTTTCCTCTTTGCTGCAATTGTAAATCAAGCTGGAAGCAACTTAGCACAAATAATAAAATATTTAACAAAATATTTAATATTCTGGTGCTTTTATTTACATGTATACATATATCTTTGTTTTTGTAGCATACATAAAATTTCAAGTAGCAAATGGTTTTGTTGGTACTGTCTGGAGGTCCATAAACTAATTTAATTTCAGCTGTAACCAATTTCAAACACTTAAACACAAAATTATGCACATTGGTAGTTTGCAACCTGTGAAGCCTTAAAAAACGAACGCAGTGGAAATACTGTCATGTGACAAAGGAAGTACACCCTCTTTCAGCTCTATGGTTTTCTATGGTTCTATGGCATTTGGTCCTTACCAGGTTCTAAAATTATTTAAATCTATTCTTAAATCTAAAACAACAGTCAACAGATTCCAACATATTCCACCATGTGTTGATTTATTTAATAAAAATGTTGTCACACATGAGTTAACAGTGTTCCAGTACAGCAAGTCGTAAAGACATTTAGCAGTACCAGGGACCTGTTTCAAAAAGCAATATTTCTTGCTTAATTGGATAGTTTATCGGATGAATTTATCCCGGTTTAAATGGCCTTTTATCTTTGTTCACTTAAATTTAGACCAGACTACCTTAAATCCAACAAGTTGTCTGGCTAAGCAAGGAATCCTGCTTTGCAACAGGCCCCAGTTTTAGCCTGGTTAATTGTCAGCAGTATGAGTTGACAACACAACACATGGTATTTTGCACATATAAACACTGTAGCAACATGTCCACAGACAGCAGTTGGACAGTACTGTGAATAAGACAGATTTAATGAGCCAAGCCTTGCTGCCATGCTCTTTTTAGAGATTACAGGCTTATTCTGGGCAACCCTTCCAAACAAGCCATACTTGTTCAGTCTTTTTATAATTGCACTGTCATGAACTTTAACATTTAACATGTTAACTGACGCTTGTAAAGTCTGAAATGTCACCTTAAGTGTAACCTTAGGGTGAATATGCTGGCACGTCCACTCCTGGGAAGATTGGCAACCGTCCACTTGTGAATCTTTTCATAGAATGATGGACTTCAAATTGTTTGGAAAGAGTCTGATAATTAATGGGTAGCAACAATTGCTTCTCCAAGACCACACACAGAATTTTGCCACTAACAATCTGTGCATTATAACATTATAAGGTGGTGGTGACTTCATTTTTAAACAGTCGAGGCAAATAATTGTCTTGAAATAGTGGGGTGTATTATTTGGCATTCAAAGCAAAATTATCCACAATGATGTTGCATAGTTAGCTACAGTAAATAATATTAAGTTATCTTGTAAACTTTCCTTAAAAATTCCAATTAGAGGATATTAGCATTTGCACATTTAAAAGTCTAGAAGTTCTGGTGCCAGAAGCTGAATGGTTTTGTATTTTTGGACCCCTGCTAAAATTGACAGCATGGTTAACCAAGCCATAATGAGCAAGAGATGTGTTTCATCTGCTGAGAATTAGGACAGGCTTTGAGTTCTCTAGTGTCCTCTATTTTTTGTGTAATAGTAATTTATGGTTGCCCTTTAAAGTATAATGGAGGTCTCACGCTACTTTTCTAAACCTCAGTCTCCACTGTGTGAACTACCCATGTTGTTTTATTTAAGGGTACAGATTAGACATTTGTTTCTTTCAAGATTTTTCTTTGGCTGATGCTTTAAGGGAAAATTCTCTTAAAGATTGCCCGTTTAATCTTTTTTTTATTTGTGCAATTCAGATTATATACTTACTGAGGCATAAAACAACAATCTTCTTTCAGTCTTCTTTCAGCCACTGCTTTCCATTCTTATAATTTAGCTTTTCACCTCAGTTATAAATCTGTGATGTTTTGTATATTAGTGCATAGTCTAGACATACTTAGGGTTGGAAAAAGACATCGTACTGAAATGCAATAATGTCACTATGGAAAGAATGTTGTATAATTAAAAAATTGCTAATTATATTCTTTTGCAAGCCATGGGTGATTAACCTCCATTTATTTAGTACAAATATCCGGTAAAGAGGCACATTTCAAGCTATTTAAATAACTAGGTGTGGCTGATTCCCAGTAACCTCATGGGAGCGCCTATAGATGCTTACCAGAGGATGTATACTGCCCAGATGGAATTGTTAGCCTGACGGGCCTGGAACATCCCTTCCTGACATCTCTCCCATGAGGAAAAAGATTAGGCAAGAAGCCATCTTGCAGATAAGCTCCACCATGTCTTTGGTGTGCTGCGCTGCAACGGCAAGTTGTCAGAGTGAGCCAGGGCAAGTTTAAACAGGATGTGTCCTGTATAATAACATCAGTCCTCTCCCACAAAAAAAACACTTGTAAAATTTTAAAAAAATAATAAATGCACATGATATTATTTGCTTTTAAGTCCCTAAATCAAAATTAGAGCATTATTCTTAATAGAAATTGTATAATACAACTAATAGATTAATGCACGCACAGAACATAGTACATAATACATTGCCCTTAGTGCTTCATTTATACTTTTCTGCCTTCTTTTTCTGTATTGTGTAGCAATAGTCCCAAAAAAATATGAATATGAAATGAAAATGTTTTTGCTTTTCTTTCCACTGCACAATACAAAGGAAATTGCTTGCAGTTAAGCGTGATAAATTGGGGAGAGGTGTTTCTGAAAATGAATTAAATCAGTAATTACCATTGGCTTTTCTTAATTATAAATAATATTTTTTTCATTATATTAAACTGGAGTGCCATATTTCCATCACGAAAAAAATCTTTCCTCTCATTGATCATGAAATGCTTTTACAGAACAGGGCTATGGCGTGATCCCAGAGGCTGCCCCAGGAAGCGCAACGAGCAAGGCAGGGGTCACCGCAAGAAGTCAGGCAAATATATTTCTCACACTATGGATGATTTAAAGACACCAATTCACCTAACCGCATCTTTTTGGGTTGCAGGAGGAACCCAGACAAATATGCAGTTAGCATATATATGCAGTTAGCCTCACACACCCAAAGCAGGAGCGGGATTTGAACCCCCAACTCTGCACGGTTGAGGTGACATTATGATAAAACGAATCAGCATGCAGGTCTATCATCATAACCAAAACTAGTTTACATATATCTGTATGTGAAGTATGAATCACATTGGGGTGGGCTTCAGTTCAGGAATGAAATTATAGGGTAAAGTATAGGACATGACTGAGATCTCGCCCTGCAGCTGTTTCATGTATCCAGTGTTAAGGGCTTGACCGAAACTGAGTTTCTGTTCACAAAGCCTGGAGATGGTATGTGCGGATTACTGAAAGACAATATGCAGCTATTGTTATATAACCACTATATATTCTCGCAAGACCCAACAGGTCATTTTTTTCCCTCTGTAGGCGACACAAGTCTCTGGTCTGCGTTTTAACAATCAATATATTCAGTCATGTTGAAACCCGTGCTGTGTAGAGGACATCCCAGGCTTTTCAGTGAGATCACATTTTTTGGGGTGTTACCCAGACAACTTAAGCCCTGTCTTTTCCAAAGGCCTTATCAAAATATTACAATCTTTTTTTTTGTGCTGGATCTCAGCAGGATTTCAGGTGCCAAGTTAGCTAATGGAACATTATAATACTGAGAGATATTTTCTTAAACCACTGAAGCTGGTGGAAGAAAGTAAAACTAGGATGCAGTGAGAGTCCCTGCAATCTGCATGATGGGCAGAACCATGCCGATATTGTAATAATTACTTGCCCACATATGACCATATATGATTGTTTGCTTAATTTATCGTTAATATAATTATAGTTAATATAACTCCTTTTAATGTGTGCCAGTTGAACACGTCCATTATTCTGGACAACCTAATATAAGCAGTATTAGTCCTGTCTTATTGTGCAGGAGCCATATGGCAAATCAGGCAAGTTCAGGCCTAAATGAAACATGCTGTTACTGGACTTTGATGTGCTAATACCACCATGTGATATACATACCTCAGACCTGAGAGGAGCCCCCTCAGATGTTAAACCCACGGAAGGCAGCTGGCCCAGATGGCATCCCAGGCCGTGCGCCCAGGGTTTGCTCATCGTTAATCTGTCACTCGCTCATGCCTCAGTTCACACCTGCATTAAATCCACCATTTCTGCGCCTCTCCCAAACAAAAAATACTGTCACCTGCTAAAATGATTATAGTCCCATAGCACTTACCCCAACTATGGTGAAATGTTCCGAAAGGTTAGTCAAAACCCATATAAAAAGGACCATCCTAGCCACCCTGGACCCCTTACAATCTGCATAAGGATGGAATTAGTGCACTGATGATGCAGGTACTGCTTCTATCCATGCAGCCCTCACACACTTAGAGGGTAAGGACAAATATGTGAGAAAGTTATTCATCAATCACAGCCTTCCTATGCAACTGGGTGCTGAACTTTCTGACAGACAGACCCCAGTCAGTTAGACTTGGCATAGAACTGGGCATTAGGCATTAAAACCGTGAGTACAGGGATCCCCAGAGCTGTATGCTAAGTCTGCTGCTATACACTCTCTTCCCCTACGACTGTGTGGCCTCCCAAACCAACACCAGCATCATAAAGTTTGCAGATGGTACCACAGTCATTGGTCTAATCACTGGAGGAGAGGAGACTGTTTATAGAAGAGAGGTGGCAGGGCTAGTCACCTAGTGTCAGGAAAATAGTCTCTCCTTAAATGCAGACAAGACCAAGGACATGACTATTGATTCTAGGGGGAGGCGGAAGGAGCAGCACACCCCAATGTACAGAGGTGAGACAGAGGCAGGAAGGGTGACAGCCTTTAAATTTCTGGGAAACTATATCAATGAGGCTCTCACAACATTCGTCAACAGCTAAAGAAATCGCAGCAGGGGCTATTCTTGAGAATGCTGAGGAAATTTGGAATGTTACGTTATTCGTAGCAATGCACAGAACACTTCAATTTTACTTTTACTTTACTTATTATTGTTGCGTGAAAGGAGACGACAAATTAAGGATTCCATTGCATGGTCTGAATTTTGTGCTTTTACTGTGAACTCTTGAACTCAAAATACCTTAGTGTTGTATTGCTAAATCCAGGAAATGAGTTCAGTTCACCAAAACCCAGCAATATGTCACAGAAACACATGGTTAGCATGTGTGTAACGCTGAATAGGGGTCTTTGCACATAGGGGCTTACCGATGATCTGTGTAAAGTTATAGCTTTGAAAAAATTACATGCCCCATACACACATTCAGCATCCTGTTCCACAGGGGCACAAACAGGACATTAACTATATGCATGTACATACATACAGAAACACAGAGAGAGACATAGATAGATAGATAGATAGATAGATAGATAGATAGATAGATAGATAGTCTGAAGCACATACCTCGGTAAGTTTGTTATATTGTAAATTAATCTTGTTTTAATGTATTTAATAATTGATTTGATTTTATTAAAATCAAATAATTTAATTTTATTATGTTGCCATTAAAAGTACAGAGTACACCAAAAACTTGGGTCTTTACTTTTGGATTTAGAAAAAGATAACATATGGTGCTGATAGATTAAGTATCATAAAGAGCTCATGATAATGCCAACCTTTTGAAATGTACTGTAGCATCCTGGTATTGCAGTGGAGTTTACGCTGACACCATGTGGAGAAAAGTGATATTTTTTTCAAAGAACAATTCAATCACTCTCAGAGGCAACTTTATTAAACACACTTAGCAAATACTGGGTAGGACCTAATTTTTCCTCCAAAACAGCTTCAAGGGTTCAAGTGTTGTGCATTCAGAAAGACATTTCTTCACACAGCAGTTATACCGAGATCTATTTTAGCATTTATGGCCTTCCTGTTAGTCTTAACAAGTCTGACCATTTTTTTTGACATCTCTCATTAACAAAGTATTTTACCCACAGAAATGCTGCTGCTGGCTGCATTTTTTTAATTGCACCATTTTATGAATGCGATGGGTGAAAATCCCAAGAAAGTTGCTGTTTCTGAGATTAACTACCAAGTCTGTCAACAACAAATATACCACATTTAAAATCGCTTAGATTGGGCTCTTTATAATGTTGAGTTGAAAAGTAACTGAACCTCTTGGACACATCTGTATTCACTTGCAGGGACATTGACACAGCACAGAAAACAGCTAATACCTTCTAAGTTGGTTGTTGTGTGATTTCTTGCATTAATTCTGTATTAGCTGACTCTGATTAAGATATGCGGCCACTTTAGTCACTTTGCGGGGAATGGTGAAATTAGGGTTTCAAAATTAATACACAGAGTAACGCAACAAAATTATAAAGCACCATGACATTGAAATTAATGCTGACATGTTAACTTTAACAGCTCTATACTTTTTTGTTTACTAAACAGCAGCCTCGAGTTTTATTTTTTATATTCACGCACAGTCTAAACTACTTGCCTCAGGTGAGTGGGCATGCTTAATTGTCTGCTCTATGTGTGTATATTTGGTCTGAACAGTAGAACTAATAATTGAATAGTTGAGAAAAAACCATTTAAATTACTGTGTACATTTATTGCGAATCCATAAATCTGTTGGTGCCCACCTAAAAGAATCTAAGCTTTGTTATGTTATCAAAAGTCTACACATAATAATGTGTTTCTTTACTCAAAGAAGGCCTATGAAGTCATCTGAAAATGGGGCTTATATTAATTTTGCAACACTGAACTTGGTGCCTAATGGGTTAAGAACATAAGAAATTTACAAGCGAGAGGAGGAAATTCGACCCATCAAGTTCGTTTGGGGAGAACTCAACTAGTAGCTCAGAGCTGTTAAAATCTTATCTAGCTCTGATTGACGGGAACCCAGTGTTTTACTGTAGCTTCCACTAAACTAACAGGGAGACTTTTCCATACTCTAACTACACGCTTTCTCAAATCCAGTTTAACATCTTCTGCCACTACGTTCCACCTATGGCCATGAGTCCTTGTATTTGAACTAATATTATCACCAATAATATTGTCCCGTGTATGACATTAAACTGCACCCAGCCCTGCAAGCAGTCCTCCAACTTGCAGGGGAAACAATTATTGGGGGATCTTGGTGGGATTGCCACTTCAGCCACTGTAAAACATTTCACAGCAGCTGAGTCTAAACAGGCACGGCACCCTTCTGCTCTCTGAGGGAGTAACTCTGTTGCAGCCGCCCACAAGAAAGTTGCACGCACCATGAAGGGAATGGGGGAAAGCCTTTTGCAGCCCTGAAAGAGTCAAAACCATCGGAGAGCTAATAGGGTCAGGCCTGTTGGGGATCAGGACCACAGACTTGTTGTTGCTACTCTCAAGATTCAGAGACTCAGCTTAGATCCAGTAGGCTACCACAAACTAAGGGAATGAGGCTGGATTTGGCCAGACTCCAAGAGCAAGCGGTTTTGTTAGTTTCATAGATGCGCATTCCTCATTTTCTTGCCAAGTGTGCACATTCTAAATAAATTATTCTGCGATCGTTTCTGACTAGTAGGAGTTGTGTTTTTTAAATGAGGTGCAGCTTGGTGCATTGTTGACGTGTTGCTATTTGAAGGCAGCGAAATGACATTGCACTTTAGAACAACAAAACCACGTCTAAAGTCAGTGGCATATTATTAAACGATATTTAAGTGGCACCTTTTTGTAATGTGTACCTTACAGTCTGGAGTCTGACCACCTTATGCTTTCATTGTTATATTTGAGTGTGGAGTTCGCTATAGTCCTTTTTAGGACCGCCATAACGCCAGTGTGTTTCATCCCAGCAAATAAATCTCCTCGTCCTTCCGTACAACGTATTGCACCACTGGTCGGATCTGAATATGAGGTCGCACTGTCCAGCAGCCCCGTGACCTAGTTGTCCCCAGAGAAGGGGGCCTGGTTGTAGCAGTACATAGAAGTGGAGTTCCCTGGCTAGGAGGACCCAATGGAAGGGCTTCCTGATCCCCCCAAGGTGCGCAAATGGAAGGGTTGGAGACTGGGGGGATCTGATAGCCCTGTGTATGTCCTGTAGCTCTAGTATGTATTTGCTAGTGTAAATGCTTGTTCTCCTGACTGTCACATGTGCCATTCCTTGTGTGGTATCTGTGGTCCTGATGTACCCTAGTGTTGTGTAATTACCCTACCGTGTGTGAGCCTTCCGGTTTGTGTGACTTCCCTGTTTTTGTGTGGCATAAGTGCTCTGTGTATTGTTGCTTACTGTGTGATCCTTTTGAGGATTAAAAACAACTTAATGTGTGTGTATACATACATATACTGTATGTATGTATGTATGTATGTATGTATGCATGTGTGGGAGCCATTCGTTATTTTGTTTTGTGGTGGTTGACACTAGGTGGCAGTGTGGGCTAAGTATGGTACAGGTCATGCTGGCATGGGGGCGACAGGAAAACCATACAAAGCCACAAGGGCAGCGGGGGAGGAGGCGAGGTTGCAGGGAGATCATAGGGTTTTTACCGCTAGCATGCCACAGAGATATTAGGCCTCACGTTGTTGTATGTTTGTAACTTTTCATAATATCGCTATGAAATGGGAACATCACCCAAAAGTTAATTCATTGTGGACCTCAAGTTACTTTGTATAGTGGACAGGCATTAACATTAACATTAACATTATTTATCATTAAAAAATCTTTCGAGTTCATTACCAGAATTATGTATTGATGATACGCTATTTGCCCAGTTGACACACGTTAAACACACCATGGTGAGCAGTGAGCTTCTGTTTTCCCCATCGTGTGACATAATTATACTGCTTTCAGCACTGAGCCGATGATCTGCTGATGCCAGAAGGCAAGGGCACACATGCTGATACCTCATCCCATGCTTGTTTCACCTTGAAAGGCTTAGGTGGGACAGTGGTGCTCCCGTAAGTGATGTGCATGTGCCTTTTCACCTTCCGCATGAGCAGGTCCGTTTCCTTGCCAGAAAACCGATCTAGTTTGCAAGGTGAACACACCATTATGATACCATTATAACCATCACACACATACACATAATAATTAAAGCAGGTGCTAAACTATTCCTAGCTATTTATTAGGAATGATTTCTAACAAGGATTGTGCAAAATTTTGCACACAAAAATACAGATAAACTTCACTCGTTTGAAGAAAAAAAATGATCTAACAATAAAATCTACTAAAGAACATGCAATCACTGTGGGACAATACCATGTGTCACCAGGTGAGGATCACAGCTATCTGATGCCTGGCTAATTCTTGCTTCATTGTCACATCTCCCCTCTTAGTTGCACCATACCTTTTGTTTTCAAAGTACCAGCATATGCTTGGTGCAGAGATCCATCCACTTCACTTCCTTGGTAATAAAGGATATTCCCAGCAGGTATGTGAACAACCCACTCTATTCCAAGTTATCTGAAGAGAATTCAGAGGAACCGTCAAAAAAGCCCCTCCACTGGGGAAGGGGTCAGCTTATGCCAGTGTGGCTCTGGCAGCAGATGATCGGGGGAGATGAGGGCACACCGGACTGGTCAGCCCACGCCTGCAGAAGTGAAGCTGCCCAACCTGCTGCTTCCTTGTCATGCGAAGCTGCCCAACCTGCTGCTTCCTTGTCATGTGAAGCTGCCCGACTTGCTGCTTCCTTGTCATGTGAAGCCACCCAGCCTTTCACTCCCTGCTCTGTTTGCCGCTCCCTTGTGAAGTGAAACCACTCCACCTGTCTCTTCCTTGCTGCACCAAGCTGTTCCAGCCCTGGGTGTCCAGGCAGAGGTGTACTTTGCACTCCTACGATGACAGTCGAGGCTGTTTGTGGACCCCCAGGTGCAGGTGTTACCCGAAGCCAATGCATTGCTGAAATGGATGGACCAGGGGTTGACAACCATATCCCCAGCCTCCCTTCCTCAGGAGTTGAAGTAAATTATGGAGATCTGAGAAAGGTTCTTCTCCTGGGAGGACTCCCAGACACGCTCAGCCCCCTGGCAAGCCAAATCCTTGCTTCAATTAAGGAAAGGCTCACCACGGCTGCCTCAAGACCAATGAGTCAGAGATGGAAAGAGCAGGCCCAGTCTCCAGTGGAGGCGACTTACTCAGATCCAGGGACATCTTGTATGTATGTATGAATGGATGGATGGATTAGATAGATAGATGGATGTATGGATGGATGGATGATGGATGGATGGATGGATAGATAGATGGATGAATGGATGATAGCGCGAGCGAGCGAGCGAGCGAGCCTACTCTGAGGCCCTCCCAGTTATCTGAACTTCTCACCCTATCCCTATGGCAGAGCCCAGACACCCTGCGAAGAAACCTAATTTTGGCCACCTGTATTCGCAATCTCATTCTTTCGGTCATTACCCATAGCTCATGACCATAGGTGAGGGTAGGGATGAAGATGGACCAATAGATC
>JAODKF010000126.1:13836883-13872873 GCA_026779585.1 Mormyrus proboscirostris
ATCCATTGTGGTGGTGTATAGAGCCAAAAATGTTAGCATTGTGTCGATGTCCCAATATTTATGGACCTGACTGTAGAATGACAAAATGATCTGGAAGATTATTGTACAGATTTATGCCATGCATGAATGCCTTATTCTCTTGCATTTCAAACATTCTTCTTTATTTTGTATATCTCAAACCCTGAAGTAATTGCATCATAACTATATCTAATTGACTATTTACACAACAACTTTACTGTCTCTTGAGGATGAGATAAGATTGTTACTTTTCCTGTCAAAGTAATGGCAGAAAAATGCCAAAACCTCACCCTTGCTTTACTGCTCCATTTGCATCAAAATTAAAATGTTATTTTCTAAAACAAAAATGAGTAGTGGTCGTAGAGAGATAGAAAGACAGAGAGAGAGAGAGAGAGAGAGAGATAGAAAGACAGAGAGAGAGAGAGAGAGAGAGAGAGAGAGAGTTATGCGGACTTGAAGCTGACTTGGTAGTCTGACACATTTTAGATTAGGTAATTAAAAAATAAAAGTAGAAACTGAGGAAGAGATATTGAGAATGGAAACCTGAGAAGACTTGTGAGTGAGGGCAAGCAGTCTTTCCAGTATGTTTGATTTTTTTTTACCTGATTTTTATAGTGCAATGAAAAGCAAAATCACTTCTCATTTCCCAAGAAAAAGAATTAGTAGGAGTAGGAGTTTTAGTGATCATTAAAAATACAAACTAATTGCTTTGTGAATGTATTTGGGTTTCACAAATGAATACTGTTGCGCTCAAAATCTGATGTCATAGAATCGTGTGCATGACAAGAAAACGCCTTTTAGTTTTATCCCTGAGAACATTTTAGAGCTTTTTTTTTATTGGGTCAGAGTAATTGTCATATTTTACTTTATACTTTTGGCAATATACCTGTAAAATATTGGCAATTCTGGAGCAAGAACCATCCAACTAATCTGATAGGTCATGTCATATTATTTACTGTGACAGCTTCTGCACTGCTTTTAGTTTAAGAATCCAAATGAGAATACATATTAAAATTGTCTGAAAAAAATGCATTCATTTTAAAAGCTATGTCTATCCTCATAAACGTTACACATACTCATCATATTATCTAACTGTAGTCTGCGATAAACTTGTTCTTGCAGCTTAACTCAATAACTCAATGCAGTAGAGCATTACATTAACAATGTAGATGTTGCTGGTTTGACCTCCAGAGAGAACACATAACTGTGTGAAATAGATGAGTCACATGCACATGTGTAGTCTTGTAAATGTAGGTAATACCCAACAAAACCTCTGCAAAACAATACACTGTTACATAAACTTAATAATCAGCATATAGTCCATCTTATGTAGGACATTTCTTGGCATTAATTATTGTTAGCACATGTTCACTGTGTTCATACTGTAACTGTGAGAGTATAGCAAACATTTTTTGAGTACAGCAAACATTTTTTGAGTATTGCAAAAAATGAGAATACAGATTAAAGAAAATGTGACTGATCCATTATGACCATGAAACATAGGAGTGGGAGTGTTTAAGTCATCTTACTTGATTTGCTTGGCTACTGGATTCTAGGGAGTAATTCTTTTGAGATGAGTATGCTTGATTAAGTTTTATAGGTCAAAATTAATAATTTAATTGATTAATCACTTTAATCAAATCTGAATTTGGCAAGATCCTGCTTAGTTTGAGTTTGATGACCTGAATGGACCTCCTCTCGCATTGAACCCTTTGGAGTCGGCTGTCCGGCATGCGGGACATGACAGAAATTTCGCAAAGCCATTTAAATAACTATTTTTTGTCATATACACATTTAAAAAACACCCTCAGAAACCTTGGACGGTCTACTTTTCAAATATATATATATAGGTAGAAACTAAATATATTTTTACAGTTTCATGATACGAATAGAAATAACAAGAGTGACTAACTTAAATTTCAGAATGTCTCTTTCACCTATGTGTAGCGAACCCCTGTGCCTATAAGCTTCAGAGCTCAAAAGTCTTGCCTAGAAATGTCAAAAATGTGATTTTTTACACTTTCTCAGCATGTCTGAAAATAGGTTTTTGAAAAGCATATGTTTAAAGTTGATTTTGACAAAAAATAGAATAATAACATTCTAAGTGGTCTCAGATTATTGATGCTGAGTTTGTGCTGAATAAAAACACATGTAACCCTTTGGGATAAATGTTTTTTAGATAGATGAAATATTTTAAAATGTCAAGGCATGTCAGACTACCCCGAAGGTGGTTGAGAGGCCTCTGTCTCCAGAGGGTTAACTTGGGCTGCTGTGATTATTCAACGCAGTCGATGATGTCAACGCTGAAAATGCTTTAAATGGACGCATCATTTTTTAAAAATTTCAGTAATAAATCACCTTTTTGATTAAAAAAATGCTTAAATTCATCCTAAAACAGTTTTCCTCTAACATCACTTTATGGGATATGGGTAATTATGGGAGTTCCCCAAGTTATCTGAAAACAAAAAGGTGGTTGTACACTGCACAAAGTTTAAATGGCATAGCGCAGCAGCAGTAGAGCTGTGCACAAGCACCTGAAGAGGAATTTTTGGTAGCTATTCTGGATTATGGACTGCCAGTAGAGCCCCAAACCTATTTGTGTTGTTTATTAAATTACAATTAGTCCAGGGAGCTTTAAACATCTTTTGTCCTTATAAAAACACTTGTTATTTTAAGCCATGAAGTTGTCTGTCTGCTAGAATCTCCACTGATAAGTGTTTGAGAAAATGTTTAGGCTACAATCTGGGTTTATTCTGTATGTATAGATGGTGCTGGCGTAACACCAATCTTTATGTGGTCATACAGCTTGGTGAGAACAATGTTGTTATCGTAAACTAAAGGTTACGAAATGAAACTGACAATAATTTTAAAAGATAATAATTTGTGAACTGAAATAGAATTGAAAACTATATTTACCAAAAAATGGGCTTGAAACTGCAAAAAGTACACCCACCAGTGTCATTTTACCTTGTTTAACCACAATGTCTCCTCTTTTAAAAAATGTTGTGGTTACAGAGCTGTGTGTTTCTTGACTTATGGCTTCCATGATTTACCAAAATAGTCGCTTGTGGCGTGCACCACTAACCGAATTTAATAAGCATAAGGATACATCGAATTTATACGTATTGCTATAACTTTTGGGTGTCACAATACTCCTCTCATTAATATTTTATGCATACTACTAATCTTGTTATCAAGTTGTGGGTGTAAATAAGGTACACATGGTGCTGAAAAACCGGTGTCCGTCACCTAAAGCCCTGCAATGACAAAGAGCTTGTTCTTGTCAAAATAAAATTACTTAAAACTTAAATGAAATAGTCAATTGTATTCTCAGGAAAAAAAATCGCTTAAATGAATTGAAGAATTTGTAAAATAGTCGACAGATTAATTCTTCGAAAAGTAGCCATTAGTGGCTGCCTTACATTCAACTACATTTTTTTTTACATTAATTTTGCAAGGCTGGAAGCACATGGAGCTTAAAAGTATCAGAAGACATTATATTGTATTACCATTCAACTGGTTAGAACTGTGGTTGACATGTCTCAACAGGATCAATGAAAGTCAAGTGGCACAGAACTAATATGTGTTTGGATTAAGCACAAGCCTTTTCACCATGGAAAAAAGTCAATAACAGGCCTGAGTAAATGTGCAAGTATCTTGATTAGTCAGTATGTGGCGCCTGTATGGGCAAGTTCAACATCATGGAACCTGTTCTGTAGGCCTAGAATCCACTGTGTAGTAGCAGGTTTAGTCTCTATAATCACATTATAATATTTACTTGCCTTTTTTATTATAATTTTTTTTTAAATACACTTTATTAGATAAATAAGGTGAAGGGTGTGTTTCCATATGCGTGGGTACTTTGGGGCATTCTGGCTGAGAGACCAGAAAAATGACCTAATGGTTAGGATTGTGCAATAAAATTAATGTTACCTTTCTAAAAGTATGCTGGAGTGCAACAGAATTATTTTATGGTTAAAAATTTAAAAACATGTGCATCAGGGCAAAACTAGTTGTGCAATACATGTTCAAGTTAAAATGTAACTGTGCTGCAAATTTAAACAAAATTTTTGGGTAAATGCAGTATACCCCCTTTTAGATATAGAGTCAGTCAGGTGTTACATTTATAATTTATTATTACCAGCATTCACAGAAGACTTCGTACAAATGAATTAGCTAAGCTGGAAATGTGTAAGTATTAAGTTGATACAACCAACGTGCACTGCATTACCAAAGAAAAAACGCAAGAAAATTGAGATTAAATTTTGGCATATTATGCAAAACAATTTAATTAGTAACTCATTTTAAATGTAGGTACTTTAATATGAAAGATATAAAAACTTTAAAATAAAAATAAGAAATAACAAACAGTAAAAATGCATGGATTGTACAATTTACAGACCTCCATCTGTTCATGATGATTCATAACTGCATACAGCAAAAGCTTTAGCGATCAGATCCCCTACTGAAACCAGGCTACAGCAAACTGCAGCTAGGATGAAAGGCAACAATAAAGCAAGTCAGAGTACACATGGACATGCTTAATATCTCCCCTTTGGATGCGTAAAAAATGGTCTAAGAAAAAAAAAATCACCAGCTTTTTATGAGCATAGTAGCCCTCCAGGTGTTCGGTTAATGTGCGGTCGTTAGTTTACGATGAAAGTAACACGGCAATTTGAATGAAGCACAGCAAGCAAACTGTGTTAGCTAGGCAAGTGCATTTTCACACAAATGTTTCTAGTTCTTTGGGAGACCTTAAAGTTCGATAAAGTTTTTTTTTTTTTCCGTAACCAGTTTCATTGAACGTACCACATTAAGGGATAATACCAGGATAGACAGTTATTTGATGTTATTGTGATGATGCGCAGAAGGTAAAGCACAAGGGAGCCTCAGGCCATTTCCTTGGAGTTTATGTTGGACAGGTTCATACTCTCTGCTTCGTTCTGTGCCTTTTCTCTGGCCTCTATCTCCACATGGAAGCCCACCATGAACTGATAGACCAGAACGCCGAATACCGTCCCCAGGAAAGGTGCAAATATCGGCACGAGGAACCAGTAAGACTGAGCCCTATAAAGCAAGAAGAAAACCAAGGTTTACTGTCTTTTAAGACGGCACTCAAGAAAATGTGTCTGCAGCCACAGGATTTCACGGATATACATCAGCAAAGCAGCACAAATTCAGTAAAAAAGCATTTGAAAACTTCAACAAATATTATCAGTACCATCCAGAAATGATAGTTTTCTATTCTTGCAAATGACTATTTTCCATAAGGTTTTTATCCATATATGGAATTACTCACGTAAAGACCTCTGCGCCCCAGCCAGCCATTGCAGTAAAGAGACGGGGACCCAGGTCTCTGGCAGGATTGACGGCATACCCAGAGTTGAAGCCCATGGACAAGCCAATGACAAGCACTACAAAGCCCACTGTGAAAGCCTCTAGCCCATGAGGAATGGGGTTGTTGTATGGATCCACGATGGCCAGAATACACACGATGAGGGCGGCAGTTCCAATCATCTGCGGAGCAAGGAACATCACGAGTGTCACTCAGCAAATGTGCTTGCACTTGGCATATTTTGTAATATGTGCCATATTTCAATTAATCGGAAATGCTCAAAGTTAATGCTAATAGTGTAACAGTGACGTGACAATAACATTAACTTCAACAGACATACATCAGAGAGGAGAGTTTGGTCTGCATAGGCCCAGATTTGGAGTGTCCACAGGTCCACTTAGGACTAACCTGGTCAAAGAAGCCGTTTATTATAGTCAGGTGTGTGGAGGGGTATGTGGCAAAGATCCCGGCGGTGGCATTTTCTCCTACAACCCTGAGATTGTCTGGGTTAAATTCCAATAATGCATCTGGAAAGAATACATTTAAAAAATAAGGAACTAGGAACTGACACAACTGACACATCCCTAATAAAAACATAGCCTAGCTTTGCCACAAACTGAATAAATATCTTAAACATTGTTACACATAAACATTGCGCTTGCACTTATTATTTTTGCTCTTTATGAATAATCGCTTACCATGGTACATTCCATACACTATTCCTGAACCCAGGAAGGCACCTATAGTCTGAAATAAGAAATATATTGGAAACTTCCTCCAAGGTTCTCTCCCAAGTATGCACAAGGCAAATGTCACAGCAGGGTTTAAATGTCCTCCTGTGGAAGAAAGGCATCAACAGGTAACTGAGACAGAAAACCTGAAAATTATCCATTGCAACATAACATCATTCAGGTCATAGTTACAATTTAAACCAAGGAAAAGTTCATGTCTATAGATGTGCAAAAAACTAAATCTCAGGTTGTCTATCATTATATGTATTGCATTTCAACAATTATACCAACAGATAATATTTGGAGTCTTCAGGCATTTTTGCTTCTATGTCTAGCTGGAATCTAATAGTGATCACCAGATAAAAGTATTATGATTAGCCTCTCACCTGAAACCTGTCCACATACCAAGATCCCAAGAGTAGCAGCAAAGCCGAAGGCGAAGTTGACGGTAAGAAAGAGCCCATGGGATCCATTGCTGAGCACCAGCTGGGCCACAGAGCCACAACCAAACATCTACCAACACAGAAGTATTTGTGAATATTATCATCTTTACTCAGAGAAACCCAAATACACTCAACCAACAATTAGTTTGCATTTTTGCAATTATTGCTAGAACTCCTGCTGCAAAAGTAATTATTTCTTTGTCTAGATAAGTTACTTTTGTAGTGTGGCAGTTTGCGCTTTATTTTATATATTTGAATAAAACTGATGCTTAATACATTTTTTAGATAGATAGATAGATAGATGCCCTTCTAAAGTATTTTTAAACAATGCCAGATGATGAGTAGTGTAACACGAATTGTGATGTTCAGTAGTGTCAGTCAAAACCACTTCTTTCACAACCATCAATACTGCACACATTGTGAAAGCAGAAAATAAATAAAAATCAGAATGTCTGATTTCAATACCAGCAGGAGAAAATCAGAAATATGACGAATTAAGTGTACAAAAACGTTGTGGAAAGTTTAAAATTCACATGTGTTTTTTGTTCCGGGGATATATAATTAGAGGACGTGAGGGTGCATATTTGTGGAATTTGCAAATCAGAGACACATTGTAGAAAAACAGGATTGTGATTAAAACTTTTATGTAAAACAGCAGTTCTCTCAGACTCTAAAACTATGACATACTAAGGATCAATTTTCATAAGTACTGTCATTACACGGTAATGTAAAAGTGAGGCGCAGGGCACTGAACACGAGGAATTATATGAATTATATGTCTTAGCAATAATTTTTGTAAATTTCTACAATTGAAGAAGTTTGGAGTTTTCTCACGTTTTCCATTCGTGTAACTTAAAAATGCCAACAAAACGTCTATAAAAGTTCCCACCCAGAAGGTGGTGATCTCAGTCCTGTTATCAAAAAACCCAACCCATTAATGCAATGTAGTATGTTGATTTCACCAAGGTGATAGCAGCAACACTTAAAAATATATTCTAAGATTATTATTTTCCTACCCAGGGACACAGACGGACCTTTTACAATACGGTAGCCTCAGTATATTTTGCCGACCAGAGGGTCTCCCTCAGTTCATTTTGCTGATCATGAGTTTTATTCATTAACCATCTCTGGTTAAATGTGGTATATTTATTTTTTTATGTTTTGCTGAAGGGTGGCAACTGGGGTGGCCACAAACTTACTGTGAGGAACATGGCCGACCCTGGCTACCCCTTTGAGTCGCTCCTGTTCCTGCTATATTTCCTGAAACAATCTTGAGCTGAAGTTTTGTTAGCAGCTCTTGGCCCTGTGCCAGATTGGGAGTCGAAACATGGATGGATGAGTTATAGTATCACCGTTGCCAATGGATTAAATTGGAAAGCCATCCTCTTTATGGTACCTTGCACGCCAGAGGTCTTAAGTGTTCTTAAATGTGTTTTAATTCAATGTTTGAGGACCATAATAAAACTAGAAACCAAATACTTCTTGTCAAAGTTGCCGTCATTAAATAAATATCTATCTGTTTTCCAACTGTTAATCCAGCACAGTGTCATTCTGCACCTGCAGGGGATCTCCATAGATGGGATGGCAGTACATCACACAACAAACACATGCACACATTAACACAAATCACTCTATGGGCAAGTCATAGTGGCTAGTTTTCAATTCAGTTCAATTAAGTTTTATTTGTATGATGCATTTCACAAAATTACAAAAGTGCTTTACAGCATCCCTGCCCCAAAACCCCCAATGAGCCAGCCAGGTGACAGTGGAAAGGAAAAACTCCATAGAAGGAAGAAACCTTAGGAGAAACCAGACTCAGAGGGGGGCCCGTTCTCCTGGGGCTGGCAGGGAAAGTCCATTGATCGAGACGGCAAAGTCCCAATCTTAACATTTGAATCATAAAGTGGGGGGCAGGGAGGTGATGACAGAGCAGGGGTGGGATTTCAAATCCAACTTTGGAGGTGAGGCAACGTTCTGGTCCCTGCAAATACTTAAATATTGGAATTTACTGTCTTATTGCCTCACTTCAAAGAAAATCATGGTTAATTTTGGATTGGATCTATCAGTTCATTGTTAGTATCTGTCTAATGAAACTAGGAACTTACCCTATGACTTACTGGGCATGTATGACAAAGTATTTATTTACCTGAGTAGGTATTTTCAAGGCGCTCAAAACGAAATGTAAGTTGGACTAAGTCATTCATGAATAGCTATTCAGCTGATGTGAACACAGCCAGAACCAACCAAAATGTAAAAACTTGGACCATACAGTGGGATGGGATTGGAATTGTTGACCCTGAAGATATGTAGTGGCAATTGTTCCCACCCTCTTTCACTTAAAAGTGAAGCAGATGCAATTTTGCAGTGGGCGTAGTCTTTGAAAAGAACCTTTTTCATATGTAAGTTTAACAGCTATGTCAGTCATTTCCTTTTTGTCACAATAATACCGTCTTTCATGTGCCCCTCTCTACATAGATACTAGCATGAGGCAATGATGGGGGATAGTCACTCCTTTTCAATATTAAAAGTCAAATCACTTAGTGGAGACAATTGATGTGGGGCAAACAAGTTGGAGGCATGCACATTTTTGATACCCTGAGGCCACTGGTAGTTGCGAAATATATTGCAGGATTAATTTAATTCAGTCTTGCCATATTTATTTTCAAGACAAAAAACAAGATGTTTATCAGCAGTAGCAAGTGCTGGCAAGCAAATCTCAGCTTTTGTGTATATTCATGGATTTTCATGTCTAGTCAGTTTCCTGTACATCTCTGAGGGCGTAGGGTACAGAATTTCCTGGGCACTAATATGTGTGCGTACGATTGAGTGAGATTGGGGGGAGGGGGGGATTATTAAATTATGCGGTATCAGGAAACTGAACGTGGCAAATTGCGTGTTTTAAATTGCTTATAACTAAACCTACTTCTGCATCAGCTTTGCTTTTGTACAGAGCAGCGGAGGAGTACTGAGGAACGGCGAACTGGTCTGTGCTGCTCCTGAACCTCGCAGGGACACAGGCAGTGTGATGCGAAATACTCTTCACCGTGTTCATATTTCTGGAATTTTAGTTTTTGAATTGATAACATACAGCAATCGAAGAGCAAACTTTTAAAATATTTTTACTACGTTTTAAACTGTGGAAGAAGTAAATATATATAGCCTGTTCATCTTCTTTTGTTAACCAGCATAAGCCTTGAGGTCACACTCACGAGATTTTTTTCTAATAAAATCTACATTTACATTAACATTTACATATACAGCACATGCTTTTTTCCGAAGTGACACACAAGTGAGGCAAACAGCACATAGTTACATACAAAAATACAATACTAGCTGCAAAGCTTTGAACATACACTATTGTGCAAAGGTCTTATGCAGTTAAAGAAAATGATGATGTTTAAATGATCTTCATGTTGGTATAAAACTATATTGTCTGTCAAAATGAGTTAGTTTAGTCATTTTAAAATCTCTCACCCAAGCATTTGCAGCAACCATCCATAATACCTATATATTCCTTTGACTCAACCACTCACCTACCTTGTTTGACTAATCAGATCTTCATTCTTTATCTAATTAACTTAATGGACGAATGGGTTTAATTAACTAAAGTGGTAGTGAAATTTAACAAATACATGGAATGGCTGAGGTGCCTCTGAGGAGAGGTTTGGGAACAGAAACAGTCTTCTTCTAGCCATCCAACAGAACATCAGTAACTTGGAACAGAAGAAATTCTTAGTTTTTTCTGTGTTACTCGTGTTCTAATGTTAAATCATGTTCTTGTGTGAGCCAGTATACACTTACTACCTGGATAAGTACCTTTAACCATTTTCTTTGACTGGCTAAGACTTTTGCACGGTACTGAATTTCGTGTGCAAAACAATCTGAGATGTATCAAAGTTTTTTGAGCCTCCATTGTTTAAACTGAGCATTCAGCTAAATGCATAAGGTCCACAGCCTTCCAAAGTAGAAAAGGACAGAACCTACCACCAGGATCAGTGTTCCCAGACATTCAGCCAGAGCCTGACGTATCAGCAAGTTGCGGATGTGGCAGGTGTGTACAAGCTTGTCCAGGAAGACCTTCTGTTTTCCCATGATGAGGCTTTCACAGGCGTCCTGAGAGAGTCGAGTAAACTCCAGCAGCTAAATGTTACTAAGGAGGTCAGGGAAAACCTCTGTCTCTTAAAACATCAAGACCCTCCCCCTAAAAGTCTCCCATCCACACCCTCCCCATTACTCCCTTTGGTCAAACTCTTCACTTCAATTTGGCACAATTGTCTTATCCCCTCCTCCTTACCACTTCCCTGTGCAATTATTCCTAGCCATTTTCTTTTTTCTTTTAAAAAGATACAGTTCTATTTATGCTTTTGTAAAACCTCAAAAGTACTTCCAACACCCTTCGAAAAATGTATTTTTTATTTTTCGTTTTGCAAAATTTGTTTTGTGAATGTCACACTTTTTTTAAACCAGTGATAATTCAGCATATACAAACTGTGGGAAGTAACAAGGTGCAAAATTACGTTTGAAATGCATGTTAAACTGTCTGCTCATAACGGAAAATGTTTAAGCTCACAATGTACAATGTTCTATATTTTTTACATGTACTGTACAGTATTAGTTATTATATATTAAACATTAAAAACACAGTTTTAAGTTTAATTTCTCGGGGGTTGAAAAGGGATCATTTTTACTATTGTGGTTAAAAATACAAAAATGTTTAATACATGAAAAAAGTTTATAATAAAAATTATAATTATAAAGAAGCAAATTTTATTTACAAAACATGCAAAGAGAAGTTAGTCATTTATTTATATTTTTTATTTTATTTATTATTTCCTTTTGTAATGGACATGAGAGAGTTCTTGGATTAATTTAACAGAAACCTTTGCTTGTTGATGTGAGATTATGCTATCAATAGAAGTTTCGATCATGCAATACCTCAGTCCATTTCATTTTTCATAATTTGTTTACCATTAGATAATAAATGTAATATATAGCCCTATGGTTATTTCTTTAAAGATAGTTGATTTAAGTGACTCATTTAGATTCTAATAAAAGAACTTTTAATAGAACAAATAGAAATTTCAAGGCTCTTTCAAACATTAAATAAAGAATATTTTGCACACATTAATGAGTTATTGCAATAAACATCCTCCACAGAAAAGTGAAAAGCAAGATAATACATTCTTTTTCCTGGCATAATCCAAATTGATTAATCACAGATGACTACTATGAGTTTTCTCTGGGCATTGTTTTAGCCACTAACCCATCCAACAGTTGATCGGCCATAATTGCTGTAGGATTGCAATGAGCTAAATGTTAACTGGATCAACCATCTCACCTTCAGGAGTAACCATATGTTGAATATACATCCGAATATGAGAGAATCTGGCCAAACTATTTTAAAAATCTATTGCGGTTTTGAGACTTGTGATCCTGCACTTGTCCAGGCAGGAATTTATAACTGCATGCCTGTGGAGCTGAACTTGAACTTAAAATTAACTTATGATTGTCATGCCCTGCTCGTCCAATCCTCCTGTGTGCCACGCCCCCTCTTTAACCTTGTGTGGAATCCCACTCGTTATCAGCTGTTTCCTGTTTTTCCATTGAGTCCTGTGTATTTTAGTCCACGTACGAGTCTGTTTCCCTAGGTCTGTCATTGAAGTCTTGCAAAGTCTCATAGTGTTGTGCTGCCTGTTTGTGCCTGCTTGATGTCCCTGCTCCCTGTCTCCATTAAATCCCGTATTCCCCAGTCCTACACGACCCTCTCCTCCTTCCCAGGTCAGTGCACCACTATCGGTCACAACAGAATGACAGACCTCCCGAAGACGACGCCTCACTTAACGGACGAGTACATGTCCCTAGTCGACGAGATAATGTACTGGCTAACAGGAGGATCCCGCTCGAGCGTTAGCATACCGAAACCTGGATAAGATGTCCCCACCAAGCAGAAGAGATGCGTGAAAACCTCCGGCAGCTTCAAGAAAGGGCAGCCGAAGCGATGATGCAGTAGGTGGATGTGGACTGCAGGCTACACTATGGTGAGAGACCTGGGCTTCCAGGAATACCCATGAGCTCACCAAAAGCTGGGCGAAAGCAGCATCACGGAAAGCAGGAAGACATCCCAGGGATCTTTTTCAGGCCTACCCAGCTCTCCACTGTTTCCCCTGCCAGGTGACGGAATACACCTCTTCCGATTTTGGACCCCACCATGTCGTGTTCACCCCTGACATCGTCACCGCTACTTCACGTAAGCCGGTGCCCGAAGCCCGCACCACCACTGCTCCACTGCCAAATCGCGCAGCACACCTGCCTGCTCCTTCACTGCCAGCACCAGCAGCTTGCCCATTTCTAGGGACGCGCCCGGCTCTTAAAGGGGCAAGGTAAGTTGGGGATGCTATTCTGCGGGTCCCCAAAATCCCTAAATGGGCGATGCCAACGGACAAGGCACAAACCCCTGCAAGGCTTGAGTCCCTCTGGCTGATGAGCCACCCTGTGAGGCTCCAGTCCTAGCAGATGACGCACCACCCAGTGAGGCTCCAGTCCTGGTGGCTGACACACTGCCCTGTGAGGCTCCTGCTCTGCCCACAGAGGCTTCTGCTCCGCACATCCTGGCTCCACCCACAGAGGTCCCTACTCCGCCTGTCCCTGAGGTTCCTGCTCCACCCGTGATTTTCCTGTCCTTCCGGCTTCAGTATACCCGGTTTCTGTACCTCTGGCTCCAGTCCCCTCAGTTCCTGATCCAGCTCCCACACCACTTGCTCCCATCATCCCAATCCCTGTCCCCTAGGAGGTCTTGGACTGTCCGACCACTGCTCCATTCCTCTTGAGGGAGGAGGAGCTCAAGTATGATTCCTCGGGGATTTCCCTGGAGGCCCCAATAGACCCTTCCGGAGGAGTAACTCCTCTACCACCTCCGCAGCAGGGCATATGACGGCTGGGTCCCCACTTTTCAGTCTGCAGGAAAGGGAGAGAACACCTACACTGGGGTTGTGTTCTGCCCACCCTACCCCCTAGCTCGCCCTCAGTCTCCCTGGCTGTGCCTGCAGGTCCTTCGGCTCCGTCTCAGCGGTCACCTGCAGTTCCATGGTCTCCTGCTCAGCGGTCGTCTGCGGGTCCTTCGGCTCTTGCTCAGCAGTCGCCTGCGGTTCCCTGGTCTCCTGCTCAGCTGACGCCTGCGGGTCCCCCTCTGATGACTCGTCGGCGGCTTTCGCCTTGTCAGCCTCCTGCGGGGTTCCCCACCTCGACTCGTCACCTGCCGCAGCTTCCCCTCCCTCCTTGCCTTCGCCGAGGTGCCCTTCATCTTCCTCCTCCCCTCCCCTGGTGCCCCCTCCGACTTCCTCCTCGCCTCCTTCGCCTGTCCCTCATGTCGGCCTCCTCGCCCCCTTTGAGGTCCGGCTCATCCTGATAGCTGTTGATGACTGTTGTTTTCTCTCCCCACTCAACAACTTTGTCCTCCTTTTTAGACATACAGTAGGTGACCTTCTTTTTAGAGTCATGCTGGTGGTCACCAAATACACGTCTGAACTCTTTTGTAATTTGCTCTGATTTGCTGCAGGTTTTATTATTTTAAGAGATTACCAAATAAAGGTGTGGGATCTGGTTAATGTGCATGAATTAAGCCATAATTTTAAGTTTTAATTTCTGAAAATCCAGCATCTACAGCTGATGAGGAACTGACAGTTCAACAAAATGATGTTGAGCAAGGACTTAGAAAGTTATTGCTGTTTTCAGATACAAGTTCTGACTCCGTCTTTAAGCCAAAAATTCTTTCAGTAAGCAATAATGTACTTCAATCTCTTAATTTCCTTCTTTTGTTCTGCATGGAGCCATCTACCCACGGGCCATTTCTCCTAGTATAAAAAGATTTAGGCTTTGGGCAACACACGTACAGCATTGTTATAGTTTAAGAATGTGTTTTTTTATGGGAGCATATAGTTGTGGGTCAGAAAAGGTAGTTTAATGAGAAATGCCTATCAGATACTTCTTATATAAATTGTTTCCAAAACAACATAGATGAAGCAGTGGTTTAACACTAGCATAGTTTCCTCATAGCTACATTGCTGTGGTTTCAAATATGGACTCCCCCTTAATCATGTACAACTAAAAACATTATCTCTGTATCTATCTAGGTTTATTTAGGTATTTGAAGGTATCTGAAAGACATATACAATATATTTGAAATATTCACTCCAACGAATTCAACAAGCTAGTTAGCCTTGCAGAGTCATCGATCGATTTAACAATTCCGGTCCCTGAAAGAGTCAGTCTAAATTAACCTTGGCATATATATGTGAATGTCAGGAACCCAGAGACAATTAGAGAATCTAAAATGTGTTGAAAGATTTGTTTTAGTAACTCAGACACCCATTACAGACCTGACAAGGTGATGTGAGGAGACTTGTAGCCCAACAGAGTAAACAGTAGGCTGAGCACATAAGAAACTCATCACAGGTGCCAGCCTGAGGCTGCTTGTTGAAACGCAAGATCTTTCTTTTCCCTGGGATGCATTCCTGCCAAAAATATGCCAGTTGGCATGTAGCGCACTGGAACAAGAACTTTCTTGCATTACTTACTGCATTAAAGTACAAAGGCAAGCATCTGTACTGTTTGGAGTTTTCGTCTGGTTTGTGTCTGTTAGTAGCTGTTCCTGCATTATGTCTGGGGATCTGAGTAAGATAGTGGAGGAATTCAGGGGTATTAGTTCTAGGAAGAGCAGTTAGCACCTCTATTCAAATTAATTTGTCTCACTGGGTGGGGAGGAGGGAAGAGGTTTGCTAGCTTCTGATGTCTGGAAATTTACCCCCTCTCTCCTCCTTATAGCTACTCCACATTTGAGTACAATATTCATACCATCATCAACCCTGCCAAACCGCATATTGTTGCTGTTTATCACCCTCCAGGGGCCTAGATCATGAAGCCAGATTTCTTGCTTAGCCGGATAACTTTGAGGCTAAACAGAGGTATTAAATAGAGGTAACCCTACTTAGTTACCTCTATGTTCAGGCTAACGGATCTGAAACAGTGCTTGGACCAATCAAAGAGAAGTACTTGGTACATTACCTGACATAACAAATGGGCTGTCCCAAACTATTGAAAGGATTTGTCCATGAGCATACTATGACTGTGGTAAAGTTAGCTGTATATTTGCTATTAAGCCTTCTGGCTTTTTAAACAAGCAAGCCAGGCAGTTTTTAATCATAGACCTTTGATGTTCGCAGACAAAGATGCACGCTAATCAGTTTTGCATCTCTAAGTCTTTCTCTAGTTGTGCTAACTTTTGTTAATATTGTAGTACCAGTGGGATTAGTGTATCCTCGCATGCCAGGATACATTATGTTTTGTGTTTGTTCGCCATCACATGAGGCTTCAGTCTGCCTGGTGCCACAATATCTAGAAGAAGAGGTTATCTCTGCTGTAACGATATTAGTTTAGCATTTTGAGCTGATACCCCATATCTTGCTACCTTTTGTCCCCTCTCCTCTGGACCAGCATGCTCAACACCCTTACATTAGTGGCGCTCCAGCATGATCCATGCCCAACAGATCTGATAAAGTTCCAATGACTTCTATCGTCATTCTCTGCTACCATCTCCAACACCAAGATCACCTAACACCATAAGAGCATCGGCACCATTACAGACACTCTCCTGTTATTTTCAATGGCCTCCTTAACCCTCCTCTTCCCCTTTCCCCCCACCACCCTGACTGCTGATGATTTGGCCTCTATTAAGTTGGAAACCATCTGCAGCCATATCGCCACTCCCCCCCCATTAACCTGCCAGGATATTTCTAACCTACTCACCAGCCTCTACCTGTGCCCTGGACCCTATCCCCTCACATCAGGCCATATCTCCTACACTAATCACTGCATTAAACTACCTGATGGTGGCACATTCGCTGCTGCATTTATGCAGGCTCATATAACTGCTCAAAAAAAATCTCACTTGATCCTTCACGGACTGAGAATTATTGGTCAGTCTCACTCCTCTCATTCTTCTCCAAAACTCCTTGAATGTTCTGTCCTCAGCCAAGTCTCTGTATTTTTTTTTGTGAAAAACAACCTCCTGGTCCCTCTGGCTTCAGTCTTACACAATTGATACTGTACTCATACCTATAGGACCGATCATTCCAAGTGGCTTAGGGTGCACTAAATGTTCTAAAAATGCATTTTGAAGGTGTAGTTAATGTGAATTGCTACCGATTATCTTAACCATTAGACAGCTTTCTGCACTACAAAACGGCCAAGTTTCTCAAAAGTAATGCAACGTACAGGTCATCAAGTACTGCTTCTTTATGAATATTAATGTGCTTTCCCTTGCCATTTTGTGATTAGGGAATTAACATGCCGGCAATGCTACTCTGTGCATCTACTTACAGCAACAGTGTGCAACCCATAAGTAGGAATATTTTTTCTTTATTCCACAAAATCAATTTGCACGTTACAGATAAATGCATTGAGTTTCCACCTTAATAATCAGTTCATCATGATGTATTGAGGCATCCTTACATCCTACGTGTTAACTCATGTCTGGACTAT
Organism: Mormyrus proboscirostris; assembly: GCA_026779585.1. Lineage (NCBI taxonomy): Eukaryota > Metazoa > Chordata > Actinopteri > Osteoglossiformes > Mormyridae > Mormyrus > Mormyrus proboscirostris. Next base: position 13,853,947 of record JAODKF010000126.1, read on the forward strand.
CGCGACACTCTACTATCAGCTTGTACTATCAGGCCACTGCAGATGGTTCCGAACGTGGCAGCACATCTGTTATTCATTCAGTCTAAACGTGCTAATGTCACACCCATCCTTGTCTCCCTACTTACACTCGTTTCAAGTTCAAGTCCCTGCTGCTGCTTTACAGATCCCTCAATAGACAGGCACCCATGTCCATGAAAAGGTTTCTCACCCCTTCCAGTCAGCAAACCAGGGCCTCTTAGAGCTTCCACTACCATGCAGGAAGTGTCACTCCAGGTGGTTCTCTGGTATGGTTCCCTGACGGTGGAATGAGTTGCTGAACCATGTCCGATCATCAGACTCCCTCTCCACCTTCAAGAAATGCCTCAAGACCCATCTGTTCCATGAATTCCTCTACTAGCCTGATGCCTCTTTACATTCCCTGAATGTTGCAATTCTGGTCTTAGGCTCCTGCTTTGTTAAAAGTTATGTAGCTCTTGCATACACTTTTATCTGGACATTCTGTAAGTGTTGTTGCTTAAATGTCTGTTTAATTGCAAATTGTTAATTTATTCATGGTTGATTTTATATAAAATAATTCGTTGAATTTAAGGGAAAAAAAACAGATATGTGATGCTTAGTAAATTCATTTAAGAGTTAAAATACAACAAACCTGCTGCGTTCAGTGAACTGCGTAACAAATTTTTTTTTTCTTCTTTTCATGGATGGTACAGGGAGCAGATGTATTGTATGGCGCTCTGCAAAATTGTGTTAAACTTTGTACATATAGATGATGGAAGGTAACACCAATGTTTAAAGGGACTTTAAAGGCACTTAACCTCTTTTCATGACAAGTGGCCAACGAGGTATTTGTTTTATCTCATTTTGTCCTATGCACCATTTTTGTATTTTTCGTTTATCTTAATGTCATGCAGCGTGTATATCATCAATGTATTTGTTATGTTTTATTCATAAATGTAGTCCTCACAGTGTGCAAGTGTGCTGGCGTACCATGTGCTGACTTGATGGCGAAACAGTGGATTTGTCAGCCGAATAAGCCACGACAAAGCAAAAAAACAGACCTGTGCCTGTGTTGTCGTGAAGAGAGCAACACATTCATTGACAGCTCAGCCTAGCTGCACATGCGCCTAGCTGAGTCATTGACAGCATGCATGTTTTCATAGTGCTATTTATCTGACTTGTACATTGCTGTGGACAAAAACATAAATGAACTGTAACTTTAGCTTCCACTGAAGCAATAGCATTTCCAGTACTTGGAAAAAAAATGTCATGTTTATGGGTTCTTGTAAACCGTAAGTCCAACTCATTTTAGATAGGCCATAAAGTGCTTTGTTGGCAGGTGCAACTTAGAGAAGCAACCTGAGCTCCTCACTCACAAATATAACAAATCTAGACATACAGTATGTAACGCAGTGAGTATCATTAAAATATCTATCAAATGATCATGCGAGTTACTCTGTTGTCCTTCTACATTAGTGTGAGGAACAAAAATAAATTATCTGAGGACCAGTTAACAGCATTGAAGTATTTATTTTAGCCATGATGAAATGTAGTTCATAGTTCATATAAGTGATTTGACAATGATAAAATTTCATAGGTGCAGGCTATGACTATTGGCAGTACATGCAAAAACATGTTTTATGACATTGCTGGCAAGGCTCTTAAAATTAACAGTAGAGGTTTGGTAGGTTACACCCAAATTCATACACCCACTCCACACTACCACTTGTCACTTTAACAGTAATTGCACATTATTTATGATTATTGTCTATGTTTAATGCTTTATCTATTTCATACTTATATTCCTGTTAACAGAATCCTGGAGTGAGGCAACCAAGCATTTACTTACACAGTGTGTTGAGGATATCTCTGTGTGTGACAAACAGAACTTAGATTTTATTTCATTTTTTGCCAGTGAATACATATTCTGGAGTAATATTGTTGACATTATTATATTTTATTAAAGAATTTATTTTCTTCATAGTTCATTATTTGGAGTGTATGGATGCATTCCTTTTGTCAGACCGTCGGGACAAGCAGGGTGCAGGGAATCAAGGTCTGGGAAACGGAGATCCAGGAAGAAAGGGTTTATTTGGCAAATGGTAAAACAGAGCACAATAGAGTGGAGACGTCAATGACAGGAGTGGGAAAACATACTTGAACGCAGACTGAAATGCACAAGACTAATTGGAAATAACAATAAACAGCTAATGACATTGGGATTTCACACAAGGTCAACGAGAGGGGCATGATACACAGGAGGACTGGACAATCGGGCATGACAGAACCCCCCCCAAAGGCGCGCACACCAGGTGCACCTAAAGGGAGTGAAGGGACGAGGAGCAGACACAGGGGGCAGGAGTGAACAAAGGAGAAACGGAGGGACGAAGCGCATACACAGGAGCCACAGGACTAGGACAGGGAGAAACAGGGAGTCCGAGGGAACCCTAGTGGGTGAGAGGTGGACACCATAGGGGCAGCAGCTGACCCCAGGGCAGAAGCGCCAGAGGGGACCTTGTAGGGGGCGAGGAGGCAGAAGAAGGGCCAGGCAGAGGAGACGAGGAAGTAGTTGAAGGGGCACCAGGGGAGGAAGGAAGGTAAAAGGGACCTTGGCGAAGGTGAGGAGGGAGGGGAAGCTGCAGCAGTCAATGGCGCAGCCACAGCCGGCAAAGGCGCAGCCGACTGATGAGCCGGGGTGGGGGGACCTGCAGGCGACCAACGAGGTGTCAGAGAATTTGAAAGGGACCCACAGGTAACCTCCGAGCAGGGGCCTGGGGAACTGTAGGCGACCGCCGAGCCTCAGGGGGTGGAGCAGGCCCCGGTGGTGCAGCAGTAACCTTAGGCAGTGTCGTAGCAGGAACCTCGGACAGCGAAGCATCCACTGCCAGCACAGGAACCGCGGGGGGCGGAGGATCATCCACCGGCATAGGAACCGTGGGGGGCGGAGCCGAGGCCGCCGCCTTTTTCGGGAACCTGGGGATCCGCGGGATGGCATCCCGTACCGACCTGGCCCCGTTAAGAGCCAGGAAAGTCCCGGAAAAGAGGTGTATTACTGGTGCTGGCAGCATAGCCTCAGGCAAACCCTCCAGGGTGGTGGCAGCAGGTTCCGATGGGAGAGAAAGGACCGGAGATTGAGGCCGGCCCATCTTCCAGTTGCTGTTGTTTCCGCTACTTTTTCTTACAGCTGGCAGCCTGCGGTGAAGTCCGGGGAGCTTCTGGAGGTTCAGCCAGAGACATCCCCTCCAGAATGTCCCAGTTTCGGCTGGCTAAAGCCCAGGCTTCGAGGGTCAAAGGCTCCCCCTTTGAGTCTGGTTCCTCCCAAGGTTTCTTCCTTCTAGGGTGTTTTTCCTTGCCACTGTCGCCTATGGCTTACTCACTGAACAAAGCACCCCCTGTGACTAAGGATTGTTACTTCACTGGATCGCCCAGCCCGATGTCCAGGAAGATCCTCAGGCATGTGATCTCGCGATCCAGAGCCGGGACATCCTGGAGGGGATCCTCGCGAAGAAGGTGCGTGATAATCTCCAGCAGCTGAGACGAAGATTGAGGGAGGTAAGGACCCCGCTGGTAGGTAGCTCTTGATATTGAGAGGCCTCTCGATTCAGCTTCCGAAACCACTGCACTGTCCTCAGCTCCACATGCAGAAAGGGGAAAAAACGCAGCAAAATGGCAGACGGAAGAAAAGATCCACAGCGGAGCCAGCAATCATCTTAGGATTCGTCTCCCTCTCTGCCACTTTGCTCTCCACAGGATATTGGAGGGAACCCCTTCCTATCCTGGATCCGGTGGTGTTTGCCCCCTGCACAACCACCGCCTCTGCACCGCAGCAGCCTGACGCCCGCCTCACCGCTGCTGTCTAGCCATCACCGGCAACCTGCTCCCTTACGGGAACATGCCAGGCCCTTAAAGGGGCCAGGTCAGTTTGAGACACGACCCCATGGGTCCCATGGAACCTTTAAGGGGTAACGCCGTCTGGGGAGACACACACCTCGGCTTCCAGACGCGTGGGTTTTACACCGGTTGTCGTGGCACCGCCTATTTCTGATGTTTCTGACCTGCCTGTTCCTGACCTGCCTGTTCTGCATGACCTGCCTGTTCCTGACCTGCTTGTCCCGGCGCCCCCTGTTGGTCCTGAGCTGGAGGTTCCTACACCGCTGCCCGCGGTCCCTGCTGCACTGCCGGTTGATGTACTGCTCTTTATGGAATCTGTTTTTTGTGTGTCTAACCTGCCTGTTCTGCCCACCGAGCCTGCCCTGCCTGTGCTGCCTGAGCCTGACCTGCCATTCCCGAAGATCCTTAAAGGGGCCATGCCTGCTGCTGCACCCAATGTCCCAGCCCTGGCTCTGCCTCTCCTGTTTCCAATCCCAACTCCCGCATGACTAGTCCCTGTCCCTGAGGAGGTCCTAGACTGTCAACACCGCTCCTTTCCCCTTGGGGGAAAAGGAGCTGGAATGGGATCCCTCAGAGATTTCACTGATGGCCTCAATGGACCCCTACAGGGGATTGACTCCTCCACCATCACCCCAGCATGGAGGATCCCAGCCAGGTTCCTGCCTTTCGGTGTCCCAAAGAGGAAGAGGACACGTGCGCAGGGGTCGGGTCCTGCCCCCCCTGCCTCCTGGCTCTCCCTCGCTCATCTTGGCTGGGGCTCATGAGGCTCCTGCTGGTCTTCCGGCTCCTGTTCAACAGTTACCTGCACGTCCGCCTCCAAGGACTAATCGGCTGCCTTCCGTGTGCCCCGCCCCCCTCATTAACCCACGTGAATTCTTGATTATTCTGCATTTCCGTCCCTTAGTCTTGTGTATTTAAGTCCACATCAGAGTTTGTACCCATAACGTCATTAACGTTTGTCCACTCAGCCCTAGTCTGTAGGTGTTTCTGGGACACCCCAGGAGGGAGTTGTCAGGGGAGGTGTGCGGCAGGATCCAGCGAGATGAGATCTACTTTATCACCTGGCCCCTTGCTAGCATACAGTGCACCTCGACCGGACTCCACACCTGTGCCCAATGCGAGGCTACTGGTGGTTATCTGGACCCCACATAATGATCTGGCTGCCACTAGCCATACGCTTGGCTCTCTGGCAGGTGATGCCCCCATGCCTGATTCTCCAGCTGTTACCAGTCCAGATGAGGATGTTCCCCTGGAGGAACTAGAGTGGGACCCTCTGTACATTGCCCTGAGTGCCACTCCTTGGGCCCCTGTCCAGACCCCACAGCACACCAGTTCCGGTTCAGGGAGGGCCACCGGCTTTGAGCAAGATCCAAAAAAAGGGCAGGCCGAGTCTCCATCTCCAAAAAAGGGAGGCAGGGACACACTTTCTGTACCAGCCATGCCATGTCTGGTTGCTGTCCTGCAGGCCCCTTGGGGCCATCCCGTCTCAGTTCCTTTCCAGGTCTCCGTTCTGGCCCAGTAGGTTCCACGTTGTCCTTACATACTGACCAGGCCGTCCCAGCGGCGCCCCCCTGCCTTGCAGTTCTGGCAGCAATTACACATAAGAACATAACAAATACACAGTGGATTCCCCACACATACAGGAAAATTGGACATGGACCTATGAGAAATAGGCTGGGGAAGGTCTGACCCCAGCCAACCTGCACATTAATGGACAAATTAATGCAATACAGCTCCAAAAACACCCTTTATCCCACACACTATACACCGCTTCCAATGCGAAGATATTGCATGAAACAGTATTACTGGCATGGATCACTCATTTGCAAGGTGTGATATGGCTGAAAAAAGGCCTGTGTTGCCATACTTGTTTTTGTTGCTCCAAATAGACCTTGGGGATTGCTGTTGTCTCAAAGGGAGCTTTTCTGAAAGTCACTACAAGCTGAGAATACCTCCTACTTAAAGCTGGTGAAATTAGGAAACCATAATGAATGCTGTGACACTGAAAATTTTGCATGCAACACTGTTCAAACAAAGTAGTAAAAGCAAACTAGCAGCATATGTTTATGTTTCGTGATAAACATGAATAAAAAGCACTTATAATGATACAAAATATAGCAGTAAAACTAGGGTAAGGACTGTGTTATGTGCTTTTTCTCAATCAAACTGAAGTTGTAATTATATCCATATTCTAATTTATATGTTTATTGTACATTGTGCATTGAAAAAGGTGGAGCATTGTATACTGAGTTCACAAGCTTTTGGCCTTTTTTGCGATTTCTTGTATACATAGTTAATTGTGGAATAACAATACATACATAAAACTTTGCATTCAGTTCACAACCTTGTATATTTGGACTGTCTTGCCTTTTAAAAGGTATTTAGAAAGTCAAATTGTGCTTCAGTAACCTTAAGCAGACTCATGTTACTTTAGGACAAGCACAATTTCTGATCATAAGAGATGTAGAGGTACAGGGCGAAGCGCTGATTACAGTGCATTGCCAAACCCACCACATGACAAACCACCTCAGGGATGAGAACCTGAGTGCAGCGGGTGATACCTCAGCACCTCACTAGCTCAAATGGACCAGTGTGAGTTTTTTTTTTCCAGTGGTGGATTATAAGAGACGTGCAGAAAATGAGTGAGACATTTGGAGTAAAAAAAAACTGTACACTTTTATGGCAGATCATGTGACACAGCTTCATATGCATGAAGACAGAGATTGTAAACAGAACAGGCAATAAAAGCAGCCAGTACAATGTCAGTAGCAATTGAATGTATTTTAATACTAAACAATGAAACAAGTTTTAAATATTAAAGACTACAAAAACACAAAAGATTAAAATCTGAGCATTGTGACATGAAGGTACACTGGGCAACCACTACAGTACCAGCAGTGGGCGGACCAGCCATCCCACCAGAAGCTGACGGACATCGTACTTCACCCCTACGAATAGCATGTGGCAGTCTACCTACACACTGTTGTCATCCATGCTGAGATCTGGGCAGAGTACCTTTGATCACCTCTTCAGGATTTTGGACTCCATTAGGCACATGAGTCTCAGCTAACCTGGCTAAGGGCTGATCTGGGACTCACCAATACACAATACCTGGGGGGTCGTCATCAGATGGGGTGTGCTCTGATCGCAAATGAGGACTTTCAAAAACATCTGCACTTTCCCCGACACTACCACTAAGAACCAGTTATGTTCTGCACCCCTCTCAAATCTCAGCCTGATGTCTGGTGGAATAAAGATGTCAAACTCACCTTCCAGGGGTTGAAAAAGGCCTTCACCACTGAACCAGAGTCCTGAGTGAGCCCTTGGGATTTCATCCCCGAAGACTTCAGTTTTACAGTAGACCATACTGGTGTAGCCCGTGGGAATGCTGATGGTCTCCACCTCATACACAGTTTATTTATGTGCCCAGTTATCCATTCACCTTGTCCCCAGCAGCGCGAATCCTTAGCATTCCACTTAGCATGAAATGTCAACTAGGAATCCACCACACACTAGTAGGCAGTGATCGACACCATGCAGATGAACAGTAATCATGGTTTCCCCACTGTCAGGTACAAGGACCACCAGCAAGACATGGCTGGAGGTCGATGGTTTGCCCCCACCAAGGGCTAGGTTTGTCTTCCATACCAACCCTGCAGAAAAAAACTGCTAAAAAACAGCTCAGGCTGGTAGCTGGTTTTAGCTGGTTGAAGATACTCTTAGATGGTCATGTCCCAGCTCTTGCTGCTCTCCTGCTGTGCTTAATCTGGTCAAGATGGATTATTCAGCAGAGAAGACTCAACACCTTCTGAGAAGAAGGTCAAGAAAGAAGGAAAGGGCCAGACAGCAGTACATGCTTCTTTGTAAATGTGTATATTGGAGGACAACAGTCCTGAAGAGACCTATGACTCCCAAGCTACCCCATTTACTACAATAAACCCCACGCCTCAGGCGATGTTGGCCTGTTCCCATGTCTTCCATGTCTCTTAGCCTGCCACAGCACGAAAGGTTTAAGGTGATGAAAGATCCAGTAGCACAAAAAAACAGTAGATCAACAAACAAAAAGAATGAGTAATGGGTCTGAAATGTAATATATCTATATCACGGAAGCTGAAAAAGAGGACTGGAATGGAATATCAAATAAGAACTGCTAGCCTATACAGGACTAACCATGACTTCCCAATAGTTATCTATATTTCAGTCATGTAATAAAAATGTTGACTGTTGTGTTTTTAGTCATAGTGGAAAATCCTTGTGTTCCAACAACAACTGTTTTTCATTTCCTATTTAATTATAAGTAAAAGTGTCACATGTATAAATGAAGAACCTTTCTTTATGTTCAGGGAAGAAATACATTTTTCCATTTATTTGCAAGATATTTGGCAGTCAATCAGACGTGATAAGTTTATGTAAAATCCGTATATAAAGAATGACTCATTTGGGCAAGTTCTTTTCTTTTAGTTTTAATAGCTGTTTCTTTTTATTATTTTATTTTGTTACCATTAGCATCCTGCACTGGATACATTTATATGCTGTGCTATTTTTATGAGACCACTTGGGGGGAGCAAATACTCATTATAGTGTTTGTTTCCGTCATTTTAGGGGCTTCTGAAGAAATTTGATTGTTCAGAGAGAGAGAGAGAGAGAAGAAAAATATTGAATTTCAGAATACAGACATTGGTTTTCATGGGGGTTTCAAATATTTTGTTTGTTACCAAGACAACCCATATGAAAAAAACAGAATGCTATCAAGCATTTTTTATTTCTAAATTATATATGATGACACATGTTGTTTTTTTATATGTTCACTTCAAGTAAGTGTTTTCTCTTGTAAGATTATGGCCATATTCATACTCAGAAACACATATGACTCTCAATGGAAAAGCCTACATGAAAACTATAAAACTTTATACAAGAACTTTACATGTGTGATTACATATGGCTTTAGTCAGAAATACATGATTATTGTTTGTTTCATAATAGAAATTTACATAATTTTCATATTATTCTAATGAAATGTATTATCACACCTCATTCAGTTGGTTTAATTAGACATGACAAAACTGTAATAACTGAAAAAATGCGAAGTTTTGGACACAAGCATTAATAAACTACAACCATAATTATCATTGCAAGATTAATGAACTATGGTGAGGCCACTGTTATCTGACTATATAAAATACGTTTTATTTTTTACTTGAAAAGTGATTCAGTTGATTTAATTACACGGGGAGAAAATTTTGTGAGATTATCTCAACTACATTATGTTCTCAGAAGACAAACGGAATGCATTAACTGATAAAGGATGTTTCCTTTTCAAAATACTCATTCTAGTTGCGCAGAACCACTGTCCATGACTCAATGGAATTCATTCAAAGAATTATACAAATTATACTGACAAACATTCATTTAGTACATCAATGTTAGACATATATGTCTGACAAAGCATTCATTTAATACATTTTTTATGTGAATGAAGGATATACTTCACTAATGACACATACATTTAATGTGGATTGTACATGAATGTAAGACTTAAATGTTGGACGGTACCTTTCCAGTCTTTGTGCTAGTGACCAAATCCCAGGCTATAAGGCAACATTCATCTCAGAGAGTATTCAATCTATCACTCCACAGTTCCAGTTCACATGGATTAGGGAAGGATATCATATAGTACCACAAACACTTCTTGTCTGAACAGAGGCTTAGTCTCCAGACCTCAATACCATAGAAATAACTTGCCATGAACTGTACAGAAGAGGCAAAGCAAAAGACATTTCTTCAATCGAAATTGCTGCAGACGAGTTGCTGAAACTTGCTGTCTGAATACCTTGTGTTTGCAAAGTTGCTATAATGGCAAAATTAGTCTATTTTGAGAATGACAAGAGGACAGAGTCACAGAATGACAGTACTTAAAAGAAATGCACACAGTAGGAATGCTATTTTTGTTCCCAATTATCTGCAGGGCTGGGGTCAGAGACAAGTATGAGATCGTACAAACTTGAGATAATTTGGATTTGGGTATTTAAACTGAACATAGAAGGCATGTCAGAATCCAGGTCAGGGGTGCAAAGATGGGGACCAATATTTCATGAAAATTTTACACGTCTGTTATACTGTTTCCACGGGGTAAAATAAAATTTGTCTGCTTCTCAAAGGTATCTTCACTGGCCACCTATCAAAAAAATAAAACAATAAGAATAAATAAAATGCTGACAATAAAAATTTAACTTAGATAACTTAGATATTCCCTGGTGATCAATCTGCTCTGCGGTCTCTGTAGAAAAAAAAAGCATGAGATTTATACTGTCTTTCCTTTGGAATCAGAGGTCGACCGATATATATATATATATATATAAAAAAACAACATGTGTATATATATATATATATATATTTGGCATTTTTAATGTATCGGCATCGGCCGATATCCAAGCGTAGTACGCCGCTTTACAGACAGGCACGTATGCGGGCAGCCCAGTGTTATTGTTGCTGTGGAACACGTGACCCATGCTGCCTTGTGCAGGACCTCAGCCAGACGTTTTCAAGAGACCTAGGAATAAATGGTCAGACTTAAACTCTGATCTTTCGAAGACCTATTTATTTAACTGGTTTACTCTGAAATGTTGCTTTAAAAGAAAACGCATTCGCTTTTGAAAGAGAAAATTTATAGAAAAATCATTTTAATGGTTAAAATTTTAATTATTACCATATCAGCCCGATGCTATCCGTTTTTTTTTTCTTGTGTCGGAGAGTTTCATTTTGTGTATGTGGGGCGGAGCAGGCAGCTCTCTCAAACACTGTAGCGTGTGAGAGTTGCGTTGCTCTGCCCCGATCACAGACAGCACCGTCCTCTGAGACACGGAGCTGCTAAGAACAATGCATGGCGGAGAAAACTTTATTCGAAAACGTGGTTACCATTCACTAGAGCTGATGCTGACAATCGTCCTTCTGTGCAACTTGTTTGCATTTGAGAGCGGAGATTCGAATAATTTGTCAGACTTCTAGATAAAAAGTGCACGACTTTGCGCAGTTAGTTTTGTCATTAAATATGTCTATCCTTTATACGAGCTTATCCGTCAACGTCACAATCACTAGGAGCTTATGTTGTCCTTGCATACAAGGCTGTGTAATACGACAGAGTTATTTTATTTTTTGCGATTGTGAATCTGTCTGCTAACAACATAAACAACATGTTAGTGAAAGGTTTTGGGCCTTGTACACTACTCATCATCCCGTGATGCACTTAGTTACTAGTGTTTTTTCTTTCAAAATGTATTGGCGTGTAATTGTTTAATGTGCATTGAATAGTGGAATTGTAGAATAAATTGAAGATGAAGGCACTATAATAAAAATGCTAACCTTGCATTTTTATTTCTGTTTTTAGTAATTACTGTCTAATGGCTGTGAGGGATGGGTGGGGGGAGGAAGAGGCAGGGACTGTAAGTGGTATTAAAACTGAAGATAACATGCACATTCCTTTTTGTATTGTTTACAAATTTTCCTTTCCTCAAATGAGGAGTTTGCTGCTATATTGTGCACTAAAAGAGATTCTCATGCTGCTATTTTTATTGTTTATAAGTTTGTTATCACACTGGAAGTGGGATTAAAATTGAAGATAACATGCCTTTTTGTATTGTTTGCAAATTTTTCTTCCCTCGAATGAGGAGTTTGCTGCTATATTGTGCACTAAAACAGATTCTGATGCTGCTATTTCAATAGTTTATGTTTGTTATTTACAAGTTGTATTGTGTTTTCGTTATTTAAGTTCATATTTAAATTTACACAATTCAGTACAACACAATAAATGCTAAGTTGAGAAATTTTGTGTACTGTTTGTTATTATTAGTGTGATATTTTACCATGTAAATAGAGGAGAAATCATCCAGTTATCAGCCAAAAAAATCACCAGCATATATTGGCCATCGGCTGTGCCATGCCACTGCACTAACTAATCATTTTCCAGAATACTGCATAGGCAATTGCAGTACCACAATACAGCAGAAGTTTTGTTGGACACGGGCTAATTAGTTATAAACAGAGCTCCTATGTGATGACTGCAATGTACAGTTCTAAACACATGACTGCAGCTGGCCTTTGATGATTTTTCACCACAATCTCAGCTGTGGAGAAAATTAACAGACCATGAGACAATTTTTTTGTTTCACTCATTTCTCAATTTCTGGGTGTATGTCTGTGAATAATATTTTTTTTTGCAAACTGCAGCCTGGTTCTTCTCTGTTTCTCATTAAGTTAGTTAACTTTTAATGGAAGGTGGGGTCTTTTTAATGATAGAATCGTGATGTCCAGTACACAGACAATGATGCACACCTATTATCTTTGCGTTTCAAACTATAACAAGACAGGCACATCTAGTGAAGTGTGCCTTGATCAGGGGATCCTGGGGGACAATGCACACCACTTGGATTTTCAGAATAACTTTCTCTCTAACAGTTAATATGCATACAATGTATTAATATCATAACTGTAGTTTGAGCAGGGCATGGGGAATTAGGGTCTGGGAGACGGAGATCCAAAAATGAGGTGTTTTTTTAGCAAGACAGCAAAACGAGGCACAAACAACAAAAGACTTCAATGACATGACTGGGGAAACATATTTGAACGCAGACTTAAAAACAAAGGACTTAATGGAAATAACACGAAACAGCTGGTGACAATCGAGATTTCACATGAGCTTAATGACAGGATGTGGCACTCAAGAGGATTGGACGATTGGGCGTGAAAGAACCCCCCTCCAAAGGCGTGCACACTGGGAAGCGAAGGGACGAGACGGGGAACACAGGACCTGGAAAACAAAAACAAGACCATCAACGGGAAACTGGGAACAGGGTGAACACACAGAATAGGTGCAACAATAACAACGAAGAAAACTGACAAATCATGGGCAAGACTAACAAGCACAGGGGCACCAAAAAGGGAGACACAGGTGGAACACCAATGGGAGGAATGAAGGGACCATCAGGGAACACCAGAGAAACAGAGGGACGAGAAGCAGACACAGGGGGTCCATAATTAGGAGGCAGGAAAGCATAGGACGGGGGGAAACGGGGAACCCCAGCAGGTGAGAGGCAGAAGTTGTAGGGGTTGCAGACGCCTGTGGGGTCGGAACCAGAGGGACTCTCGGCGAACGTGAGGCAGGAGCAGGAGGGGACCTCATAGCAGGTGAGGAGGTAGACGGAGGGACAGGCGGTGGAGTTGAGGAGGAAGTTGAAGGGGGCACCAGGGGATGCGAGGTGGAAGGTGATGGGGACCATGGCGAAGGCGAGGAGGGAGGTTAAGCTGCGGCAGGCGACAGTGCAGTCGAGTGATGAGTCGGAGTAGGGGGGACCTGCAGCCAACTGATGAGTCAATGCGGGGGAACCTGCAGGCCAACAACGAAGTGCTGGAGGCAGGGGCGAAGGCAACTGACGAGGCACCAGTGGGAGGCCCACAGGCGACTGCTGAACAGGAGCCAGAGGGCTTGCAGGCAACCTTCGAGCCACAGAGACTGAGGGTGAGCTAAGGGGCATGGCAGGCGGTCCCTATCCGCACCAGGAGACTAAGCGGCAGGGACCCAGTCGGGATCAACCATGCTGGCGTGATGGTCGGGGTGACCTCCCTGAGGGGGTCATCGGGGAAGTCAGGGCAATCCCCAAGGGGTCCCATTCGAGCTCCTCCTCCATCTCCAATAAGGGAGGAGGAGTGATGTATAACAATGATTAACAGTCGGGGATCTTCTCAGGCACAGGAGGGGGCAGAGCTGGAATCACAGGAACAGGGGCAGGCCCCATAGTGGGCAGAGCCAGTGGGTCAGGGACCGGGGGGACCAGTGCAGGAACCTCGGGTGGTGCAGGAACCGCCATCACAGGAACCTAAGGGGGCAGAGCTTGGGTTTGTGCCTTGGAAGACACCTTTGCCTTTTATGGGAACCTGGGGATCCATGGGATGGCATCCCATACAGACTTGGCCCCTTTAAGAGCCAGGCGCATCCAAAAAAAGGGGTATGCTGGTGCTGGCAGTGTAGCCACAGGCAGACACTCTGGGGTAGCAGTAGCGGCTTCCGGTACGAACACCGCTGGATTCAAAATCAGGAGGGGCTCCTCCCAACAACCGGCAGGGAAAGAAGCGGAGATTGAAACCGTTCCCAGGAAGATCCCTCGCTCATCCTTCAGCCTCCGCTTCTTTTTCTGGTGAGCTGTTCTCAGTGGAGCCCGGGGTGCCGACGGCAGATTGGAAGGTAGCTCAGTGTTAAGGGCTACCTGTCGGGTTTTTAACTCCGCCATCCTCCGTAACAGCTGACGGACATTGTAGCGCACCTCCAGCCAGGGACATCCCCTCCAGAATGTCCCATTTCAGCTGGCCAAAGTCCAAGCCTCGGGATCTCCCCGTACTTCGGGCTGTGCGAGCCAGTGCCTCATAGACCAGACCGAGGTAGCGACCCTCGGTTGGGGGGGTACTTTGTCTTTTCATGGGGAATCAGGGTCAGGGAGATGGAGATCCAAGAAAGAGGGGTTTATTTGGAAAAACAGCAAAACAAGGCACGAACAGCAAAAGACTTCAAGGACAGGACTTCGGAAACATATGCTTATTTAAATACAAAGGATTTCATGGAAATAACATAAAAGAGCCTTACTTACAAGTGAAATGTTAAATGTGAAGACTATAAACATGAATAATTGAATGAAAAAGAGGAAAGATTACATGAAACTCCAAACTGTAAATGTGCTTTGCATAAAATCAGCAGCAAATGAAATGCAAAGGAGACAAGTACTGTAATAGGACCAGAGATTTAGCCAATACTCCTCTTCATGACAAAAACTCCACAGCTGCAACCATCAGTCTGCTTGATGTGTTTGATCGTGCTGGGCTTCCATTTCAATCCAGTCTTCCAAGCCATGCTGAATTCACCTCATCTTGAAAAATTCACTAACATAAGGAGAAATTAATTTTGAAACTGGTCCTATTAGTATCTCACTTTGTCACCAGAAGGTGCTGCAAAATTTGCCTGGTTCTTGACACACTAATTCCAAAAGAATTCTGATGGCTCAATAACCGTTTTAGGTATTTTTATTTTCAGTGACTAACGTAGTGCCCAGTGTTATTTATTTACAGTGGAGTAGAAAAAGACCCCAACCAAACAAAAAAAAAATATAAAACAACAATTTGTCACGCCCAGCTCCGTCCGATCCTCCTGTGTGCTACGCCTCCTTGCCTTCTCGCAGTATGACAGAATGACAGATCTGCCGAAAGACACACTGCAGCAGGGCAAGGACCTCTGGCTCGTCCTGCTGCACGAGGTGTCAAATTGACGAGATCAACCGGAGATCCAAGAAGACCCCGGTTTGTTCAGCTTAGTGGACCGGAGCTGGAAGCTCCTCCAGGGGGTTAACCCACGTACGGAGGAGCACATAATGGCAGAAGTGCGCTCCCTCCTGCAGCAGTTCATCCTCTGGTTCAAGGAGAAGCGGCTCCAGCCCCTAGCCTGCGCGGAGGCAACCCCACCTCCCCCCAATGGTTCCAGGCGACGCAAGAATAAGAGGCACAGAGGAAAAGGGGAAGAAGCCGCCCTGACCATCTTCCTGGGGGCATGTTACCTCCCCGCAGCACCTCTTCTTGTGGAGGATCAGGAGGAGCCCCTCCTGGTTCGGCAGATCCCGGAGGTCACCACAGCCACACAGCCCCTAATACCATCCACCCCGATACTTCAGGACGGCCGCTTGGAGTATGAGTGGATCGGGGCGGTGTTGGATGCCGTCCCTGTGGTCCCGCGGACCCTTAAAGGGACCAAACCGCTTCGGCTCGCGCCGGCCTTGGACACGCTGCCGGAAGTGCCTGACCTCCCGCTTGCTGCTGCTGCTGCTGCTGCCACGCCCGCGGCTCTGCCCGAGCTCCCTGCTCCGCCGCCCCCTGCTTCACTCTTGCTAAGTTACACACACTATACACCATAGTATTCCAACTCACTCTCTTTGAAATGACCATGATCTGGAGCTTATATATGTAAAACCACACCCACCAAATCAGACCATACCTTTACCCAACATATGCAACAAAATACTAATCTGAATGCAAACTACATTAATGATTGATTAAATAGTATTTATGCAAATTATTTATATTTATGCCTCAGAATAAACACAACAATATTTAAATATGGACATCCGAAGAAGAATTAATAAATCGCAATAGTCCATACAATGCCCCTACGACCCAACCCATGCATGGAGCAGGAAAGTACGTTATTTTAGGATTTCCCAACCAAGAACTCAGTTTCCCACCATGCTCCTATGATTACGGCATTGGGCAGCCTCAGACACGGAGCCAAACACAATGAACAGATGCTCACGGGGGGTGAAACAAAACGTGTATAACAATGAATTAATTAAAGCAATGTAACGATAAAGTTGTGTTTTTTATCCTAGTGTAGGTTAGCTGCATAACTAGAATTATGTCTGTAATGAAAACGCATCGTAAATGTTTAATAAAGATGCCGGCTGTGTTATGTGTGCACCCACAATTTTCCAGTTTATGGAGAGATGAATGTACATCGGTATGTATCGGCGCCCTACAGTGCTGTTGTGAACTTCGTCACACGCTAACAAAATAAATTAGCAAATCAAGGTCAGTTTAGTTGTATAGCACATTTCATACCATTAGGCAATTAAAAGTGCTTCACATACAAAGGACAAAATACAATAAATGCAAATTGGAAAAACAACAGAATTGGAAGAACATTAGATTAGTAAAAAGGTAGTACAGCAGCATTTCAATTTGATTAATAGTGCAGCACAGTACATAAATCAGTCAAATTCACAGAAAACCTTTTTAATCTTAATCTGAAAGAATCAACTGTTTCATCTTTGTATAACATAGTCGCTAAAGGCCATTTCACCCTGTTTAGATGGTAAAACCAACTGTTCAACCCCTAAGGATCTTTTGGATTTGTGATCTATTGGGTTTATATTCAGCAAACATCTTTGCTATGTAATCGGGACCTATCCCCTTTAATAACTTACATTAAAAGCAGTGTTTTATGGAGTAAGCAAATGAATACAAAAAACAGAATTGTTGGACCGCTGAGAAATTAAATAATCGAATGTCAAAATTATAATGAGTGTTGTGTTACATGTGTCTTCCATCTTTGACCTCAAAAAGCCTGGTAATAATTCATTTATATGTGTCATTTTTGTAAGACGTAATTATATTTGGTATAAAATGTCTGTGTGGATTACACTTTGACCACAAGTATTCATGTAAGAGTAATGAGATTACCTGAATCGTTTTGCTGCCTTTGCAGAATTTTCAGGTTCACAGTGTCCATTTGGGTTCAGCACAGAAATTCTATCTTTTATAGCATTCAGACACTGTAGGGCAAACATAAAGACCCTATTCAATCTTATAAACACAAAAATACAAATCATAATTGTTTTCATAATGTACTTGTGATGTATAATTTTTAGAGTTTAATACGTACAACAGACATCTCCCATGAGCCTGGCGTCAGGCTTCACAGTCATGAACTCTCTGTGACGCAATGTACAGTATAACGTACAATCCCCTCTTTCAGCTGCTATATACATACTGTAGCCTTATCTCATCTGCGCTGATTTCTTGATGTGGAGAACACAGTAGCCCAGCATCCTGGTCCTGCAAGTTGTTATATTTCATTGGTGTTTTTTTTGCTTTCTTCTCTTCTTTCTTGCATGCCTTTGGCCCAGGAAGCTGATCAGGAATGATGAAATATTTAGACTTTTTATTTACGTGTGTCTCCCTTTTTACCCATTATTCTTGGGAGAGGTCAATGCCTGTTGTCTTAATTGGCCTTGCGTACAATGATTCAGGGAGAGCCATCTGCATTATATGCTCTCTATAGCGTCCTTGCAGTGATGCACACGTCATTCTTATAAATTCTCCGGGCCTTAGGGATCTTCTCTTCATAAGAATGTTATTCTTTATTATACCAAACAAAGTTTCCACATGGCAGTTGGTCTTTCTTTTTTTCAGTCCAATAGAGGGCACGTCTTCACTCTTGTCAGATGCATACCATGAGAGGTGTCCTTGTAAAATTCCACTCCACAGTGGATAAATACCCATACATGTTTTCATGAGCATTTTAAATAAGTATGAGTGATCCACTGTTTCACTGTGTTTCATTCTCCCTTCATTAGCATTTCCATCTATCTGGGTATTCTGCAGCACATCACAGAAGTAAGTCATAAATGGTGACCTTCTGATAATGGATTTTTCCATTTTGTGATCATTGTCGTATATGATGGCATCCTTCACAGGGTATTCCACCTCTAGCAAATCAATGCCGTTGATGTGCTTACTTAGGTATTGAATGCTTTCATGTACTTGTGGAGTCTCAGACTGTCTGGTGAAGACTACACAGATGTTTCTGAATATTTCAGTGGCCACACTCATACTCACACAGTTCTGAAGGCGTGCAAAATGGTATATGGCAAACTCCTTAAGACCTTTGTCCTCGGTCATTTACAAATGTTATCTGCAAAGGCCTTCAAAATTTGTGCAGAGCATAGATAAAGTACTGTGAACATCTGAAGTTCTTTCTTTGTCTTCTTTCTGAAAATAACTTCATAACCATGGTCCAGGTAGGATACCACATTTTCCTTGTTAAATATCAGCAGTGTTCCCTGAATTAAGGCCCAACTGAAATCTGTTTCAACATTTGAGACCTGCAGCTGGTGAGTGTTGTGACAGCCAAAAAGATATGGCTGTTATAAAAGGGTCATTTATTAGGATCTCTGCAACTGGCAGTGGTGGCACATTTGACCCATGTCCAGGCAGAGTGAGACTATAATACAGCACTCTCTTGCTTTGACCAGGAATCTTTGACACAATACTGCCAGCCAAGGTGCAGGGTAGGTTTTTTTTTCTTCCGTAAGAGATTCACTAGTATTCCCATCCCAGTTTCAGTGTACAGATGCACTCGAAAAGGATCAACTTGTAAGTGCTGAACATATGCAGGGAACAGACAATGCCCAGAATGACCTAATAATAATACACTATTCTCTTACTCCCCCC